>CM038679.1:105003496-105603496 GCA_021605205.1 Aegilops longissima | reverse complement strand
GACGGACAAAGAGAGTCAATCAGATTTTGGAGGACATGTTGAGAGCACATGCGCTAGATTATGGATCTAGTTGGGATGACAATTTGTGTACAGAATTCTCATACAACAACGCTACCGAGCCGGTTTGAAGATGGCACCGTTCGAAGCTCTGTATGGGCGCAGATGTAGAACACCCTTGATGTGGGGCGAGATCGGAGACCGTCGATTGTTTGGACCAGATTTGATCAAAGACTCAGAGGAGAAGGTTAAAGCGATCGAGAGAGCAGGCTAAGGATTGCTCGATCTAGGCGGAAGAGTTCTGTGATTCAAAACGCAAGGAAGTAACCTATGAAATCGGAGGCGAGCATATCTGCGAGTATCACCTCCGAGGGGAGTGAAACGTTTTGGAGTAAAGGAAAGTTAGCCCCAAGATTTGTAGGACCGTATCATGTTTTGGAGCGAATGGGAGAAGTTGCCTACAAGCTGGAGTTACCGAAGGACTGTCGGGAGTTCACGATGTGTTTCACGTATCTGGCGAAGAAGTGCCACGCTGAGATGGCCGACATACCGTTAAAGGATCTGATGCCCTGGAGGCGATACAATTAGATAATAACTTGACTTATGAGGAGAAGCCGGTAAAGATTCTCGAGTTTGATAGCGAGTCACTCGCAACAAGGTGATCAAGTTTTGCAAAGTTCATTGGAGCCACCATACGAGGAGGAAGCCACCGGGGGGCGAGAAGAGGATATTCGCAAGGACCATCCGCACCTATTTTCTAGCCAACCCGAATCTCGAGGGCTGAGATTCATCATAAGGGGTAGGTTTGTAACATCCCAAATTTTCAATTTGGCATGTTATACATAGGTCATCCATGCATATCATATTTTATTGCATTCTCGTTTGCCATCCTCGAAAATCCTAAGCAACTCAAGGACCCTCGGAGAGAGTTGGGGATTTTTGATTTTCATATTTGAATTTTATCAAATAATGAAAGGCGAGGATATTGGATTTTATTATTTTCTCTCCGGAAAAATATTTCATTTTAAATAAATAAATGAGGGAGATAATATGACTTCTCCAAAATAATTGAAATATCGGAGGAAAAATGTTAAAATCATTATTTGGTTTTATTTAATTTTATTTGGAATTTTAATTGCCCTAGAAAAATTTGCACGCTTTAAAAGTTGCATTTTAGGGGCCAAGAAAAGTTCATCTAGTTCTAAATATTTTATTTAGGCGGAGAAAACTTGTTTTGGAATTTTAGATTTTATTTATTTTTCTAGGATTTTTTCTTTCGACGGAATGAATTTTTTTAAAATGGACCGCTTGGCCCGGGCTAAAGGCCAGCCGAGCAGACCAGCCCGCCGCGCGCCGCCTTCCCGTCTTGCGCCGTGCTTGCACGGACGCCGGCGAGTCCGAGCGGACTCCACCCCCGGCGCCCTTCCCAAGCCGAGCCGCCCGCCCCTTCCACAAGCCGCCGCCCGCCCTCCTATAAATGCCGCCCCCCGCCGCCCTACCCCGCCACCACCCAAGCCGCCTTGTGAGCCGCCGGAGCCCCAATCTGCGCGTCGCTGCCGCCTCCCGCGCCGTCGCCGCCCTCTCGCCGAGCCGCCGCCGCCCTGCCCTCGCCGCCCCACCCGGAACCCTTGAGCCGCCGCCCCGCCGGACGCACCTCGCTGGAGGTACCGACCCGCCCGGTTTTTTTTAAAAAACCCTTGGTTTTATATAAAACCCTAGATCGTTTTTATATATATCGGTTTATTTAAATCGGTTTATTTACTTAGCGAGCGTCCGTTCGTCCGTTCGTTCTAATGAACGCGTTCACCGTTTAGTTTCTGTTAACGAACGTTCGTTCATTTAGCAGTTCGTCGCTTTTCTTTTATCAGATTTATTCCGCGGTTATTCTGATCGCGATTTCTGAACCGATTTTCAAACCTGTTTATCTTTTCGCTCGTTTATCGGAATCAGGAGATTCAAGCGCCTGGAGTTTCATCTCGAAACCCTCTTTCCAAATAATCAACTGAAACCAGTATTTATCCTTGTAAAATTTGACCCTAGTTCAGATTAGTAAACGGACCCTATTTCTTTCGCCGTTTGAGTTTTGTTGTTCCGTTTGGTTTGATTCTTTTTGCAAACCGGAGTTCTTAAGTTGAACTCTCTGGTCAACCTCTTTCAATTGAAGTTTCGTTTGTGCATCTTTGCTTGTTTACTTATGTATGTATTGTTTGCTTGCGATAGAATTTCCGGAGTGCGAAGCGTGTTACTACGAGTCTAGGATTCACGGATCGTCAGCAAGGCAAGTAACACTTGATCATATTCTTTTCATACCCAGTTTTTATGCATTAGCTCAACCCTCCAACATTGCATGATTAGGATGGCATTAATTTGTGGGTTGGGAAGTAGATGATGAGGTAGGAACCTATTGCCCTGTTACTTAACCTATTGCCCTGTTACTTTCAAACCCTTGGGAGTTACTTCTACGTTATGCTTATATTGCCATGCTATGCTCGTAGACGTGGTTTGGGTTTGAGAGATATTCACGACAGATGTGAGATTATTAATTAATGGTTTACTTTAAGGTGGCAACTTAAATACACATCTGGGTGGATTGAGGCACCTGGGGAACCCATTGTTGTCTGTTTTTTTGGAAATCCCGGGGTACCCGTGTGATCTTCCTATGGACCGCCACCCAGGCTCAAAGGGAACTGAGATTATTCATGCTGGAAATTTCCGTGTGAGGCCACAAGCTATTATGGGCTCTAGCATAGTTGAGTAAGTTACGTGAAGCTCTCGAAGAGGTAGGTCAGCAGGTAGTGGGTTTTATAGGTTTGGTATGATCTATCCGGAGTAGAGAGTTAATGTTTACGAAAGGCGTGTCTCGGTCATCCGTCTCTCAAACACCATGCAAAGGCGAGAAACCAACGGAGGCGATCGAGTATTGTGGGGAAAAGTCGCAAACCTCTGCAGAGTGTACAAACTAATCATGGTTAGCCGTGTCCCCGGTTATGGACAATTCTGAGTATCTAGTACTTGAGTATTCACATGTATCTCATCACTCTAAATTAATATTGCTGGGTTGTTAATTACTTTAATTGGGATTGAGTTGAGGTTATACCTTCTCAATGATGTTTCAACCAACATGATAGTTAAAGTAAAATTTATTCCTTTGATGTAGGGAAAATTTGGCTTTTCGCAAAACTGTAACCATAGAGCTTTCCACCAGCCATATATGCATGTAGTATAGCTTATTATGCATGTAGTATAGCTTATTCTTTCATTACTCTATGTGTTACATTACCAGCATATTCCATGTGCTGACCCGTTCTCGGGCTGCAACGTATTATGTTGCAGACTTTTCAGACGAGGAGTAAGGATTGTAGGTCGTTGCCGTGCAGCTCAGTTATGCCGTTGGAGTTGATGGACTCACTTTATCTTCCAAGTCTTCCGCTGTTATCGCATTAGATGGCCTTAAGCCATATTATTGTAATAAGTTCTCTTTTGAGACATTCGATGTAATAAGTGTGTGATTGCTACTCTGTTATAAATCCTTCGAGTACTGTGTGTGTCAGCATTACCGATCCAGGGATGACACAGAAGCACAGAGACTTGACCATCTGAGGTCGGGTCGCTACATCTTGTCTACTCATTTCTGACTCCTCTCCATTTTTCCACTCTTTAGGATGACGGAGATGAAGAACAAGTTTGCACCGGGTGAAGACACACCTTTTGGACGCCACTTGAAGGAAGTCACTAGGTACTTGAACATTGGAATACCAAGCTTCACCGGGACGTACAATGCCACCTTACCAGAAGAGGAGCGCTGGATGATTCAAGTACAAGTTCCAGGAAGGACGTTCTCGCCAACTTCTAAACCCAAGTAATTTTCTTTCGAAGCACCCACCTGGAGTCTAGGCAAGAGCATGGCAGCCCACATTACCTTGGGACGCATTGGAGAAGTCTACAACAGGGAGCTTAAGGACACCATCTATCAAATATGTGGGCGCGAGGGCGAGCAATGGGAAGTAATCAGCACCAAGAAGGATAGATCCATTGGAGCTTTCATCCAGAGCTAAACCAGCACATTCGGCGTCGGGAGAACCAGGATGTCTTGAGACATGATGGAGTTGAAGAAGGCGAAGACCGGGATCATCGAGCTGGAGGAAGAACTCAAGTTTACCGCGATGGATATGAGGAGGAAATCAAGACACTCTTGGAGAAGAACGACGACCTAGTTAAGAAGATCGGAGTATTCATGGGAGGACCATCACCGGAAGAAGAAGGCGATGACCCCACTTGCCGGACAACTACATCATCATCGGCGACACCGATTCCGATCCAAGTGATGATGACTCTGAAGACGAAGTGGAGCGGACATCATGGAGTCTTCCACGATCAAAATTTCTAGATGACCTCCATATATTAGTAGTATTTTTCCCCATGTATCTAATAGTAGTTGAGCACTTTTGCGATAGTCCTAGACCATTTGTATACCCTTGCTTGATTGATTGAGTGAAATGATTGTGTTTGCCTCATGTGCATATGGGTAGTGTTTTCTCATTAGACCTTTTTCTATTCTAATCTCTTCCATCTAAACCCATCAGATGCCTCTGAGATGTGACACCGGTTTTGTTTTCCCACAGGAGCTCACCCAGTTGATCCAGCAGCAAAATGCTTTGATGCAATTGCTAGTTCAGAACCAGGGCAACAACAACAACAATAACCCACCGCCAGTGGAAAATTTAGCCTGTTTCCTGAGGTTACAGCCGCCGGTGTTTTCCAGTAGCACCGAGCCAATAGTTGCTGATGATTGGCTACGCCATATTGGAAGGGAGTTAACTACCGCAGGATGCACTGAGATCTTTGAGAAGGTGCGCTTTGCGCACATCAATTGGATGGACCAGCAGCCTCATGGTGGGAGAATTACGGCTACTTTTCCGTAGCCAATGTTACTTAGGACCAGTTTCAGCAAGCTTTTTACGGCCCATATCTCAAGCTGGAGCCATGCAGATGGAGAAGTGCGAGTTCGCAACTTCGCCGGTGAACCGTCTTGTGTCTCGATGCGTGGGCGAGTTTAGCAAGTTATCACGCTATGCCCCGATGGCGTGGCCACGGATGCATGAAGCGGGAGAAGTTTATGGATGGGCTGAATGATGAGATGAGCATGCAGTTGATGGTGGCAACTTTCAACAACTACCGGGAGTTGGTAGACAAGGCCCTTATGATTGAAGGAAGCAGCAGCAAATTGAGAGCCGTAAGAGGAAGTATGGACAAGGGAAGTATAATTCAGGAGCTCAGCGAAGCCCGCTTAACCCGAACTCGGGAGGACTTGTTCATAACCATGGAGGTCACAACCATACTGGAGGAGGATCGCATAACCACAATGGTGCTAAGAATGGAAATGGAAACGGAAATGGGAGCGCTGGGAAGAAGCCCAATCCATTCAACAAAGGACAAGTGAACCACGTTAACATGGAGGAAGTTGAAGAGCAGCGGGGCGGTGATAGGTAAGTTTTGGTTAAGTCATTTACCGCTCTTGTTCTTTTCGATCTTGGTGCATCGCATTCATACATATCAAGGGATTTGTGGATAAGTTTAAGCTACCAACCCAAACCCTTAGGACCCCTCTTTTAGTGAGCTACTTTGGAGCGAGTACATGGCTAGCCGATGGTGCAGCCAGATACCTAACCATTGGCACACATGTTTTTCCGTCGACCTAATTATCTTGGAGTCGCAAGGTTGGATGTGATATTAGGTATGGACTGGATGTCAAAGTATGGAGGAAGCATTGGTGTGCTAGCAAATCAATTTATCTTACCACCCGGAGAAAAGGATTAAGTATGTATCTAGGCATGTGCCTAGGAGGAGCCAAGTGAATGCCCTCACGGGAGTTGTTCAGGAGGAAGTACCGGTAGTAAAGGATTTTTCGGATGTTTTCCCAGAGGAGTTACCAGGCATGCCACCGGATCGAGACATCGAATTTTTGATAGAACTATTGCCAGGTACAAGGCCAATATCCAAGAGACCCTATCGGATGCCCGCAAATGATCTGGAGGAAATTAAGAAAAAGATCAAGGAGTTGTTGGAGAAAGGTTACATTCGAAGGAGTTCATCACCTTGGGGAGCCCCAGTACTTTTGGTTGAGAAGAAGGTTAAGTCCCTGAGGATGGTTGTTGATTACCGAGCCTTGAATGAAGTAACGATTAAGAACAAGTACCCACTGCCGATGATCAATGATCTGTTTGATCAGCTGCAAGGAGCCAAGGTGTTTTCGAAGATCTATCTACGATCGGGATACCATCAGTTGAAGATTCGAGAGAAGGATATACCAAAGACAGCGTTCACCACGCGGTATGGATTATCTGAGTATCACGGTCATGTCGTTTGGACTGACTAACGCCCCTGACTATTTCATTAGCATGATGAACAAGGTGTTCATGGAGTATTTGGACAAGTTTGTTGTGGTGTTTATTGATGACATTATGGTATACTCGAAGAACGGAGAGGAGCACAAGGAGCACTTGCGTTTAGTTCTCGAAACTCGGGGAACACGGTTATCGCCAAGTTCAGCAAGTGCGAGTTTTGGTTGAAGGAAGTTGGATTTCTTGGGCATTTTATATCGGGAGAAGGTATAACGGTGGACCCGACAGAGTTCGATCCGTCCTTTGAATGGTTGGCACCCACTTCAGTTGGCGAGATCCATGATTTCCTTGGACTCGCGAGGATATTATCGGAGATTCATTGAGAATTTTTCCAAGATTGCTAAGCCAATGACTGAATTCTGAAGAAGGATACTAAGTTTAAATGGACAGAAGATTGCGAGGCAAGTTTTCGGGAGTTGAAGAAAGCGTTTGACTACAGCCCGGTGCTAACATTGCGGATATACATAAGGAGTTTCAAGTGTATTGTGGCGCCTCACGCTTGGGACTTGGATGTGTGCTTATGCAGGACAGAAAGGTTGTTTCGTATGCCTCACGACAACTGAAGACCCATGAGTTGAACTATGCCACGCATGATTTGGAGCTAGCAGCCGTAGTGCATGCATTGAAGACCTGGAGACATTATCTTATTGGAAACCGTTGTGATGTGTACATAGATCATAAGAGTTTGAAGTACATTTTCACACAGAAGGAGTTGAACCTTAGGCAGTGGAGATGGTCGGAGCTTATAAAGGATTATGATATGAAGCGGCACTATATCACCCAGGAAAGGCCAATGTCGTAGCAGACGCTTTGAGCCGGAAGAGTTACGCTAATATCCTTGAAAGTAAGGGATTGCCGAAGGAGTTAGCTGAAGATATCATGGAACTTCGGTTGGAGATTGTTCCAAGAGGTTTCATTGCAACAATGGAAGTTCAGTCTACATTGTTGGACAAGATTCGAGAAGCTCAGAAGGAAGACAAAGAGATTGCTGAGATAAAGGAGAAGATGAGCAAAGGAAAGGCCAAAGGTTTTCGTGAGGACGAGCACGACACCTTATGGTTTGAGGACCGAGTTTATGTGCACAATAACCCAGAGATCAGGAAGTTAATACTCCAGGAGGCTCATGACTCACCATACTCGATACACCCCGGAAACACCAAGATGTACTTGGATTTGAAAGAGCGTTTTTTGTGGACTGGCATGAAGAAGGATATTGCCGAGTATGTAGCCGTATGTGATGTATGTCAGAGAGTGAAGGCAGAGCATCAGAAGCCAGCAGGACTATTACAGCCTATGCCGATACCCGAATGGAAGTGGGATAAACTTGGCATGGACTTTATCACTGGACTACCCAGGACCAAGGCTGGATATGACTCAATATGGGTAGTAGCGGATCGCTTGACCAAAGTGGCTCACTTCATCCCAGTGAAAACAACTTATACAAGTGCAAAGTTGGCCAAGATATATATGTCGAGGATCGTATGTTTGCATGGAGTTCGAGGACCATCGTGTCGAGATAGAGGAACACAGTTTACTTCAAAGTTTTGGCATTAGTTACACGGACCTTGGAGTGCAGATTGGAGTTGATACAACATTTCACTTTCATGAGCAGATGGGACGAGAGAGAGAGTCAACCAGGTTCTAGAGGACATGTTGAGAGCACATGCGCTAGATTATGGATCTAGTTGGGATGACAATTTGCCTTATCAGAGTTCTCATACAACAATAGCTACCGAGGCCAGTTTGAAGATGGCACCGTTCAAAGCTCTGTATGGACGCAGATGCAGAACACCACTGATGTGGGATGAGGTAGGAGACAGACAGCTGTTGTCGGATTTCGGGTTCCGGCAGACCCTCTAGGTTCGAACACTAGGGTGCGCGCAGAGATCTCGCCCTCTACCTACCTGCACCCCGCCGCCTCGCTAGGATCTAATCTACAAAAAGAACAACACAAGAGACACAAGGTTTATACTAGTTCGGGCCACCATTGTGGTGTAATACCCTACTCTAGTTTGTGGTGTGGTGGATTGCCTCTTGGGCTGATGGTGATGAACAATACAAGGAAGAACAGCCTCGCGAGGGTCTGTTCTTGGCCGGGGCGATGAACTGCTAGGAGGACTTCAGTCGCCTTTCTCTGTCTCTTTTGGGATGCTACTCGATGCCTCTGTCAATCCGAGATCTTCCTATCCATCCACCCCCTATCCTGTGGGTGGCTAGTCCTATTTATAGGCAAAGGCCCTGGGCCTCTCCCCAAATATTGAGCGGGAAGGGCGCCAACAATTGGCCATTTTGAAGGGGAACATCTGGTACACTTATCCTGACTAAAGTTGGTCCTCGCCTGTCAAAGGCTCTTGTGGTGACCCCTGCTTTGGCTGCACAATGACTTCCTTCTTGCCGTTGTGGCGGTCTTGGTCTTGTTGCACCGAAATGGATGCCTTTGCTTGATGCTCTCGCCTGCGCATGCTCCCTTTGCACCAAAGAGGAAAGGAGGACACTGCTTGGCTGGCGCTACTGGCGCCCTTAGTAAATCATGGCTTGCGTCATGGGCGCCTCGTGAGTACCCGCCTTGATCTCTCCGCCTCCTCGTGAGCCAGCTGATAAGGCCGTGCTCGAGAAGCTCCACGTCGTCCGCCCGCAATCTCAGCCCCTCGCGAGGTTCTTGAGCTTGTGTTGGTGAAGATGGGCGTCTTGGGGCCCCTTTGAGCCACGCCGCGGGCCGCATGAGCGCAAGTCTGAGGGACCCCGTTCCCGAGAACGCCGACAGTAGCCCCGGGCCCAAAGCGCGCCCGGACTTGGCGAGCGAGAGAAGCAAAAGGGCAAGTCTGCGGGCGCCGTGGGCCCCTAACAACTGTGGCCTTAGGCGCCCGCGTGGCGGTTGATTGGGCGTGGGTGCCTTAGCAACCGCGTGAGTTGATAAAGGAGCGGCATCTGTCTAGGCTTTGCTTCCCTTGCTTTCTCCGGTTGCTGCTCAGATCCCCTTTCTTGCGCCTTTCCTTCCTGCCTCCGAAATCTTCAGATCTACTTCGACCGCGCGCCCTAGCAAGACATAGCGCCTCGCCAGACCCCGGCCGGAGCTTGGTACTCGCTTCGCCTTGGACTCGCCGAGCGTGTGGAGGCAAGCCTTGCCAGGTGCGCCGGATGGTGGCGGCGCAAAGGCATCGGCAGGCGAAGGTGTTCAAGGCCGGCTCCGCCCTTCCTGAGGGCCAAGGGGGCACCTTCTATCCGCTCTTCGTAAGCACCATTGCTGCCGGCCTGGTGCCTCCCTTTTCCGAGTTCTTCTTCTCTGTCCTCCGCCATTACAAACTACAAGCTCTGCATCTCCACCCCAACTCTGTTCTTCTTCTGGCGATCTTCGCCTACTATTGTGAGGCTCACGTCGGGGTGCAACCCTCAGTGGCCTTGCTGCGTCACTATTTCTCCCTCCGGATCTCTCGTGGTCCCATCTCCGCGTGCGTGAGCTTTGTCGCGTATGGTAGCTCCAACGCCATCTCGAACCCCGGGACGAGGATCGAGGGCTTCAGGAGCAAGTGGGTCTTGGTAGATGTTGGGCGCATCCACCCTCGGCTGATCCTGCCCACGGAGCACCCCACGAGCTCCGACGATTGGTCTCGAGCGGAGCTCGTGGACCCCCGCGCGAGGCTGGTGTTGGAGAAGATGGACGTGGATCTGAGGCCGGTCAGCATGGCGGCAGCGAAGCTGACCGGCCTTGCTCCATCTTGAGGAATTCTGGAGCACCGGTGGCCGCCGTCGATATGCACTTCCGCTGTGGAGGCCCCGCCCTAGCCCCGCGGTCTTGGCCGACGAAGATCTTGCTGCGGTCCTCCAATCTTTGCTCGGGGGCGACATGGCGAGGTTGGAGGGCGCTCCTGTGCCCCTATTCCTCCGAGACGATTGGGAGCAGGCAGTGGAATCCATGCCCGTCTTCAACGGGGACGGGCCCGTGCCTGCGGAGGTTCCCAAGGGCCCGGCGGCCCTGGCGACGGTGGACGTGTCCTCCGGTGACTCCAGCAAAGAGAAGGAAGAAGAGGAGCGGGAAGGAGGGCTTGACTCTGAGGCGACCAACGGAGAGTCGAGGGCTCCCCTCCTCCGGCGCAGGTCCCGCGTTCTCCGCCTCTCACCGGCGGCGGCAGCGAGGATGATGGCGAGCAGGGCGGCGGGAGCTTGCCCCGATCGAAGAAGGACAGGACCGGGCTGGTCCCCAGCGGTCTGCCCGGCCCGAGGCGATCCGTGGGGCGCCTATACGCTCCGAGCTCCTTGAGGCTGATCCTTGTAGCGGCTCTCGGGCATCAAGTATGGCGGAGGTTGCTCGAGCTTCATGGCGACGACCGATAAGTGCTTGATTCTGTCTTATTTCTTGTTTTGTTCTTTGAGGCAGCGTCGCATCTCTTAGCTAAGTGGCGCCCTTGCAAAGAAGCCGAAGGATCTCCTAAGGTTCCGTGCAGGGGCAGCGCCTCTGCCCTTGAAAGAAGGTGACCGCAAGGCACGGGCCTCTCCTGCCTGGTTGTCCTCGCGAGGCTGGTGAGCCGGGTGAGCGAGCTCAACCCCCACGGCCCAAGCGGCTCTTGAGGTGCCCTTGCCTGATGCCGCCACCACAGCCGTTGGGGCGCAGCAGGACCCGCCTCAGGATACTGTGGTCACGCTGCCGCCTTCTCCTCCTACCCCACCGACTGCTATCTCTCCGACTCCTCCTCTTTGCGGATCGTGCTGCTGCCGAACTGGACCCGGCTGCGGCAGATCTTCTGGCGCCGACCCTCGTTTAGTGGCGGGCGCTTGGGCTAACCACGGCTGGATTCGCTCCGGCGCTTCGATTCAGCGGCGCTAGTCGAGCCTCGGCGGCTTGCTGACGAAGCAGGCCGTCCTTGGGCGAAGGCTGCTCGTGGCGCCGCCTTGGGGAGGTGGCGATGTCATGATCGCTTCAAAGCGATGGAGAAGCGAGCTGCAGGGCCTGCGGGACCAGCTCGCCAAGGAGGCCCGCCGCCAGAAGCAGGAGGAAGGCATGAAAGCTTCATGGCGGCCGTAAAGGACCGGGGCGCCAAGCTCAAGAAGCGCCGTGACCGCCTAGGCGCGGCTGGAGCAAGTTGGGGCGAGGAAGGTCGAGGCTGGGCCGGTAGGGCACGGGTTCTTGCCAAGGATCGCGTGGCTGCGGAGATGGAGGTGAAGGCTCGCACCTTCTTGAGGGCAGCTTTATGACAGCGGCCTGGAGAGCCCGCTGGCCGGCGCCGAGGACGGCCCCGCCAAGCTGCTTCCCTTCCTAGTTCGCGCTCTTGAAGATGTCACCCTTGGCCCTACGGCTAAGGCCGAGGCGCGTGTCTTGTCTTCTGCAGCGCTGACGCGGGTCCTTACCCACATCTACCTTCGCGATCCCAACGTCGACCTCGACAGACTCTTTGGAGCAGCGCGGGCGAGCTTGCCGCTACTGCTCTTGAGGCCGTGAAGGGTCGTCGGAGGCTCTGCTGGGAAGTTCGGGCCTTGACACCAAGCGAAGCGGCGCTGCCGACCCTGCGGCTCCACAAGGCGAACCCGCTCCGCGCAGCTCCACCGCCGACAAATGACTCCGTCGTGGCTCCTGTCCTGCTTTTAATTCCTGCACATGTATCATGCCTCGGGGAGGCGTTTAAACTTGCATTTGGTGTTGTGATAATAGTTATGGACTGTAATATTTGCTTTTGAATTCCTTGAGATTTGCGCTTTTCCTTCCTACTTGCTTATGTTCTCTGCCGCAGAGCCCGGCCTTGCTGATACCTCGGCCGCCGTTAGCCCCGACCGGAAACAGGGCCGGGACCAAGGAGTGAGGGGCTACGTGACAAGTTAGGCTCTGAGTCGCGATGCTCGAGAGTCCCCTTAACACCACGAACAACAAGTAGGGAGGTGAGATGTGTGGGTGGATCTACCGTTCTCGTCACGCAAAGCCCGGCCCGCATAACTCAACCGCCGTTAGCCTTCGGAACTAAGGGTGAGGGGCTACGTGACCAGTTAGGCTGTCGCGATGCTTAGGAGTCCCCTTAGCGCTCAAGCGGCCTTCGTACCTTGGCTCCTTTCGGGGAGGGGCGTCGACGAACCAGGCTGAGGGGCTGGCTGGGTGGCGTCGCGTCTGGGCGTGACCAGGCGCAGCCCGTGCCCAGCCCCGCGGCACTCCCAGGAGGCGTTGCGATGAGGCAGACCTTGAGCTCTGGGCTCCCTGAGGTTGATCGGCCCGGGGCCACCCTCACTTGTTTATCACCAGTTGTGAAGCATAAGCGCTTCCGTGTGTGTCGGGCATAGCCGCTCCTCGGCGGTGTCATCAGCCAGTAGCGGAGCATGGTGCTTCCAGCAGTGCGTGGGAGGGCTCCCCTCGGGAGGAGCCCAGGCGTGTCAGCCCATACGACACGTGGCTGGCACGGTAGGGCTGACGAGGTGTATCTGGGCACCCGTGAGCCAGCAGGACTCACGGGGCCCTACCTCAAAGCGGGTTGCGCTGGCACTGAGCCTTAACTTGTGATGTGTTCTGCAAATTTGGTTAGATCCGGCGCTCTCGTCCTCGGGTCCCGCCCTCGAACTGGTCTCATCCGTCGCTGGCATGCCGGTCGTGATGCCGTGGACAAGGCAGGAGGGTGAGGATGGAGAGCGATCTGAGCCACGAGTCGCGATGCTCGGTACCCCCCTTTAACATGCAAGCGGTCGACATGAATGAAGAAGAGGTGCCGTGGTGGCATCAAATAACAAGCATGGTGGGTCGAGCATGACCCGAAATAAGCATAAGAGGATACATGCGGCTGGAGTGCAGCCCGGCGAGTTGGGGATAGCGCAGCCGAGGTGCCCCCAACAAAGTAAGCTAGGAACATGAAGTAAAGGGATACACGCGCGAGGGCGGACCCACGGCACAGGAATAATGCAGCCTCGGGCGCTCCTAGCTGGAAATGAAACTTGAAGGATGTCACCTGATGACGTTGAAGACGAAGGGGTGTTGGAGTAGCAGACTTGGTGGGCTGCGGGGCCGATCCTCACGAGCCCCGGACCCGGGGAGCCTCGGGTGGCTCGGGAGGCTGTGGCTCCTCGTGGACCATCTCCATCTCCGCCGGGACTGCGGGCGCCTGACCTCTTGAGCCTCGAGGATGCTCCTCATGAGGCGCTGAGTGCGTGGCGGCCGCATTCGGCAAGCCGTGGGGCATCTGGGGCGTAGGCGTGGGGCGGGCCTTGGCGCCCGTCTTGTGAGGGCCATAAGTGCTCTGAGGCGGCTCGGTGAGCCACGGATGTCGATCTGGGGCGTGCAGCTCACCATCCTCGCTGGATGAGGAGCTCTGCGGAGTAGCGGCAGCTGCCACTCATGACCCTTGACTCTTGCAACTCCTCGTGACTGGTAGCGAACTCCACGAGGTTTGGCCCTCCTTGCCTTTCTCCTTCCCGATGGAAACGTGCTTTGAAACACGCCTCCAAGTGGTGCCCAAGCGCCTCCCTCGTGACCTTAGCAAGGTCGGTGGCCCTCCAGGGGAGAGCCCCCGAGCCCTGCCTGAGGAGGGCGCCGGGCGCGCCTTCCTATGCGACAGAAGGAGGTTCCCCCTGAGTAGGCGCGGACCCTGAGGGGCCGGGCGGACGATGTCTTCTTCTTCTTGGGGGCGGTCTTTGGAAGCCTCCTGCTTCCGCGATCCGGGTCTTCCAGTGATGCGGCATGAAAGGCTCGCTCCAGGGAGCACACCGCGTCTTTCTCTTCGCAGGGCACCGTGATGACTCCGCCACTTCCTGACATCTTGAGGACATTGTAACCGTGGTGAGTTACAGCCATGAACTTGGCCAGCGCTGGGTACCCGATGATGGCGTTGTATGGCAGGCGAATGTGGGCGACGTCGAAGTCGATGAGCTCGGTGCGGTAGTTGTCGCGCGCCCCGAATGTGACAGGGAGGCGGACCTGCCCAATCGGGACCGTGGAGCCATCGGTGACTCCAGAGAAAAGCTTGGTTGGCTGAAGCTGATTGTAAGGCACTTGGAGATTGTTGAACGTTTCTCACGGACGGGGCGTTGAGCCCTGCCCGCCATTGATGAGGTCTTGGTGACTAGCACGTTCGCGATGATTGGGGAACAAAGCATCGGGAGGACTCGGCGGTGGCCGCACACTTGAGCTGATCCGTTGAGCTGAGCGTGATGGCGCCGCCGACCACGAGGCGTGTGGCCCGAGCTTGGGAGGACTGCATTCACCTCACAGGCGAACTGCTTGAAGATCGTTGAGAGGCTGGGGCTTGAGCTCCGCCCGGGATCTGAGCGATGCGGCGGCTCTGGAAGCCCCCAGCCCCGCCGTCTGATGATGGTCCTCGTTTCTCCTTGGCTGCGGTGGCGGTGGAGGAGGCCTGCGTTCCTGGCGGGCCCGATCCTCACGAGGCTGATCCTCCGGTTTCCCTCACGAGGCTGATCCGCGGCGATCCTCGCGGTCGGTCGCGCCACCCTTGGCGAGGCCGCGATCTTCTCGGCGTCTGCATTCCTTCCTCCTCCTCGGCCGTAGCCACAGTCGCTGCGGTCGGGACATCAACCGATCCTCCTTCTCGCTTGCGGCTCGGAGCTCTTGACATTCGTTGGTGTTGTGGGTGTGGAGGTCGTTGTACACTGATACCGGCTGCCCTTGGAAGACTCGGGTTGATCTCTGCCCGCTTGGTATGCGGGTTACTGCATGAGCACGGCAGCCCCTTGCGCTTCACATCTTTGGCCTTGGGTTTCTTCTCTTACGGGTGCTGCGGGGCAGCTCGAGGAGGAGAGGCGCCCTTCCTCAGCCCTGGCGCACTTGGTCACCAAGTTGAACAGCTCAAGGAAGTGCACAAGTCTTCATGCATCGCCGACTCCTCCTTCATCTTGGCGTCGCGCTGCACCGTCGGAGAAAGGCTGAGATGATGGCCTCCTCGGTCACCTTAGGAATCTTGAGGCGTGCGTTGTTGAAGCTGGATGTATACTCGCAGGTCTCCACAGTTGCTTTGCTTGATGCGGCGCATGTCGCTCCTGGCGATTGGCGATCACGAGTACCTTGGAAGTTGGCGATGAAGCGGGTGCGCATCTCGTCCCAAGAGGAGATCGTGCACAGGCAGGTTCGAGAGCAGTCTTGGGCCCGTCCTTAGCGCCATGGGAAACCAGTTCGCCATGACCTTATCGTCCTCGTTGGTGGCCGATGCCCAGCTCGTAGAAGCTGGAGGAACTCTGCAGGTCGGCCGTACCGTCGTGGCGAGGAGGCGGTGCAGCTTGAACTTGCGGGGCCCGCGACCTTCGCGCTTTCGATGGTGAAAGCGCGGCAGCCTCTTTGTGGCCACGGGAGGCCTTTGGTGATGAAGAGCTTGGTCTTGCGGGTCCCCATGCTGCTGCAGGCGGGAGTAGCGGGGTATTGACGTCTTTGGAGCGAGGCGTGGTCGCGACAAGCGGGCGAGGAGCACTCGGGCAGCTTCTTGCGGGCGAGGACTTCTTAGCAGCTCTGCTCTTGCAGCGCTAAGCGCCGGACAGAGTGGGTTCCGCCCGGGACGAGCGCCTTAGGCCAGGCGCCTTCTTGAGGCGGTGGCGCCCTGAGCTTCGTCGCCCGCGCGGCGAGTGCTGATGCAGCGGGGCCGGACGGTGCGAGAGAGCCCCCTGCGGCGGAGACGAAGCTTCAGCGGCAGCGGTCGAACCACTCTTCATAAACGTCGTCGGCGGGCGATAAGCGCAGGAGCTCGTTTGCGCGATAGCGCAGCTCGAGCCTCCATGGGCACGCAGAAGCGCGAGCGAAGAACCAGCTCGGGCGAGTGAGGGTAGCGATGCGGCCGTCTTGCCTCACAGACGGATCTTTGGGGCGATGCTTGCTGCTCGTTCCCGCCGGGCGGTGGCGGCGTTAATGGCGGCGACGAACAACGAGGGCGGCGACGCCGGCGGGAAGCCGTCTGGCGCGCGAGAAGCGAAGCGGCGGCTCGGCGCTTCAGCGGCCCGACGGCGTTGAACATGGATCGATGGTCGCCGGAGAACGAGGCGGCGGAAGGCAATTCGGCGCAACCCTGCTGGCGCGCCAAATGTCGATTCGGGTTCGGCAGACCCTCTAGGTTGAACACTTTGGGGTGCGCGGAGATCTCGCCCTCTACCTACACCCCCCGCCTCACTAGGATCTAAGCTACAAAAGAACAACACAAGAGACACAATGTTTATACTAGTTCGGGCCACCATTGTGGTGTAATACCCTACTCTAGTTTGTGGTGTGGTGGATTGCCTCTTGGGCTGATGGTGATGAACAATACAAGGAAGAACAGCCTCGCGAGGGTCTGTTCTTGGCCGGGGCGATGAACTGCTAGGAGGAGTTCAGTCGCCTTTCTCTGTCTCTTTTGGGATGCTACTCGATGCCTCTGTTAATCCGAGAACTTCCTATCCATCCCCCCTATCCTGTGGGTGGCTAGTCCTATTTATAGGCAAAGGCCCTGGACCTCTCCCCAAATATTGAGCGGGAAGGCGCCAACAATTGGCCATTTTGAAGGGGAACATCTGGTACACTTATCACGACTAAAGTTGGTCCTCGCTTTGTCAAAGGCTCTGGTGGTGGCCTTTGCTTAGGCTCCACAATGACTTCCTTCTTGCTGTTGCGGCGGTCTTCTTGTCAAAAGCGGAAGAGTTATCTGAACACAAAGCAGGAGGTAATCTATGAAATTGGAGAAAGAGCATATCTGCGAGTATCACCCTTGCGAGGAGTGAAATGTTTTGGAGTTAAGGGAAAATTAACTCCGAGATTTGTAGGACCGTATCGTGTTTTGGAACGGATGGGAGAATTGCCTACAAGCTGGAGTTACGAAGGATTGTCGGGAGTTCACGATGTGTTCCCGTCTCACGATTGAAGAAGTGTCATCTTTGAGATGGCGATATACCATTAAGAGACCACAGTACCTGGAGGCGATTCGGTTGGACCGTAATTTGACTTATGAGGAGAAGCGGTAAAGATTCTTGACTTTGCCGGCCGAGTCACCCAGCAACAAGGTTATTAAGTATTGGAAAGTTCGATGGAGCCACCATACCGAGGAGGAAGCCACACAGGAGCGAGAGGATGATATTCGCAAGGACCACCGCACCTATTTTCTAGCCAACCCGAATCTCGAGGATGAGATTCATCTTAAGGGGGGTAGGTTTGTAACATCCCAAATTTTCAATTTGGAATGTTATACATAGGTCATCCATGCATATCATATTTTATTGCATCTTCATTCTGCAATCCTCGAAATCCTAAGCAACTCAAGGACCCTCGGAGAGAGTTGGGGATTTACCGGTTTTCATATTTGATTTTTATCAAATAGCGAAAACGACGATTTTTTATTTTAATTATTTTTCTCTTCGAAAAACATTTCATAATAAAATAAAATGAGGGGAGATAATATGACTTCTTCAAAACAATTGAAATATTGGAGGAAAAATGTTAAGATCATTTGTTGTATTTTATTTGATTTTTTATTTGGATTTTATTTGCATTAGAAAAATTGCACGTTTTCAAAATTGCATTTTAGGGCCAAGAAAATGTTCATCTCGTTCTAAATATTTCATTTAGACGGTGAAAATTTGTTTTGGCATTTTTTGGTTTTTATTTTATTTTATAGGGTTTATTTTACATCGGTAGAATATTAAAAAACTCTCCCACTTTGGTGGGCGAAGCCCATCCGAGCCAGCAGAGCCCGCCACAGACCACCTCCTCGCGCTTGCGCCGTGCTTGGCACAGACGCCGAGAAATCTGGCTCGGACTCCTCCCGGCGCCCCTCGCCCAAGCCAAGCCCCCCTTTAAATCTCATGCCAGAGCCACCACCACCACCCACCACCCGCCCCTTGCCGAGCCGCCCGCGCCGCCTCCGCCGCCGCGCCTCGCGCCGCCCGCCGCCGCTTACCGCCAGCGCGCGCCCGCCGAGCCCGCCGCCCATAAGCCGCCGCCCGCCCGCCGACCCGCCCGCGGAGCCACCTCGGCAGTCTGCGCGTCGGAGCGCGCCGTTTTTAAACCGTTCGTTTTTTTAGAAACCCTAGTTTTCGTTTTTTTCTAAATAGATCGATTTTTCTCTGATTTATTTATTTAGCGGACGTTCGTCCGTACGTTAGTTTTAACGAACAGTAGTTCGCCGTTAGTTACAGCTAGCGAACGTTTGTTCGTTAGTCTGTTCGTTAGTTTTTCTTTTTTTCGGGTTTATTCCGCGAATTTTTCTGATCGCGATTTCTGATCCGATCTTAGTTTCTGTTTATCTTTTCGCTCGTTAGTCGGAATCAGGCGATTCGAGCGCCTAGATCTTCGTCTCGAGACCCTCTTTCTGTCTAAACAACTTAAACAAGATTTCGATACTTTAAAATTTGACCTTAGTTCAGATTAGTAAGCGGATCTTGTTTCTTTCGCGTTTGAGTTTCGTTGCTCCGTTTTGTTTGATTCTTTTTGCGAACCGGAGTTCTTAAGTTGAACTTTCTGGTCAGCTTCGTTTATTTGAGTTTTGCTTGTGCATCTTTGCTTGTTGCTTATGTATGTTATCGTTTGCTTACGATAGAATTCCTAGAGTGTGAAGCGTGTTACTATGAGTCTCTAGGATTCGCGGATCATCAGCAAGGCAAGTAACACTTTGATCATACTCTTTTCATACCCAGTTTTTATGCATTAGCTCAATCCTCAAACATTGCATGGTTAGGATGTTATTAACTTGTGGGTTGGGAAGTAGTAGTTGAGGTAGAACCTATTGCCATGTTACTATCAAATCCTTGGGAGTTACTTCTACGTGTTGCTTATATTGCTATGCTATGCTCATAGACGTGGTTGGGTTTGAGTGAATCCATGACAGATGTGAGATTGTTAATGAATGGTTTAATTTAAGGTGACAACTTTAATACACATCTGGGTGGATTGAGGCACCTGGGGAACCCAATGTTGTCTGTTCTATTTTTGGAAATCCCGGGGTGCAGTGATCTTCCTATGGACCGCCACCAGGCTCAAAGGGCTGAGATTATTCATGCTAGAAACTTCCGTGTGCAGCCACAAGCTACTATGGGCTCTAGCATAGTTGAGTAAGTTACGTGAAGCTCTTGAAGAGGTAGATCAGCAGGTAGTGCGTTTTGTAGGTTTTGTATGGTCTACCCGAAGTAGAGAGTTAATGTTTCTGAAAGACTATGTCTCGGTCATCCGTTTCTCAAACACCATGTAGTGCGAGAAATCAGCGGAGGCGATCGAGTCTTAATGGGGAAAAGTCGCAAACCTCTGCGAGTGTACAATCTAATCATGGTTAGCCGTGTCCCCGGTGATGGACAATTTTGAGTATCTAGTACTTGAGTTATCACATGTATCTCATCACTCTTAATTAATATTGTTGGGTTGTTAACTACTTTAATTGGGATTGAGTTGGGGTTATACCTTCTCAATGTTTCAACCACCATGATAGTTAAATAAAAATCTATTCCTTTGTTGTAGGGAAAAAATGGCTTTTCGCAAAACTATAACCATAGAGCTTTCCACCAGCCAAATATGCATGTAGTGATAGCATTATTCTGTTCCTGCTCTATTGTGTTATATTGCCAACATATTCCATGTCTTGACCCGTTTTGGGCTGCAGCGTATTATGTTGTAGACTTTTCAGACGAGGAGTAAGGTTCGTTAGGTCGTTGCCGTGCAGCTCAGCTATGCCGTTGGAGTTGATGGAATCACTTTATCTTCCAAGCCTTCCGTTGTTATCGCATTAGATGGCCTTAAGCCATATTATTGTAATAAGTTCTCTTTTGAGACATTCGATGTAATAAGTGTGTGATTGCTACTCTGTTATAAATCCTCGAGTACTGTGTGTGTCAGCATTACTGATCCAGGGATGACACTGGAACACAGAGACTTGACCATCTGAGGTCGGGTCGCTACACTATGAGTCCAATCAAAGGCCTCGACTCGAATGATGAAGAAGTTGTAGGCATCATGAAGAATCTGCTGTTCAATATCATGCATGGCATTCGTGTCAACTATCATGATTTCTTCATGAGGACTCTGGCCAATGTTGCACTCTCTCCGTTTGAGTTGAAGCCTTATGCACCTTAGATTAAGAGATTCATTAGAACAAGGTCTTCACTCAACTACAAGGCTGACACTCTAAACAATTGCAGCTACTTGCCCCCAATTGAAGTCCTCAAAAGGACATTTTCCTCAGCTAATGAAAAGGGCAAGGCCGCTGCTGTTATAGATGAAGGCATTCGTCCATTCGATGGTCAGTTTCGCAAAGCTGCATCTTATTCCACCAATGATGACTCTGCCACTCATGTTTCTGCTGCTAATGCATCCAAGCCTACTCCTCAAGCCACAGCTCCAAGAGTGATGACTGACCGTGAGCTGCTTCTTAGTCTTCACCAGAAGGTGGATCGAAACCATAAATGGGTTAAGCATCAGTTTGGTTCTATTCTTCACAACATGACTGCTACACATAATGCAGTGAAGAAAAACCATTACCACCTCCATGAAGTCTTCGGTCGCACCTGGGCTATTCTGTCACATGTATATGATGAAGAAGATCTGAAGAAAATGGGTCTCAAGGAGGATTTTGGTAGTGCACCCCAGAAGAAATACAAGAACGTCAAGGTTCCTTCCTTGGTGGCAAGCTCCTATTCTTCATCACGCAACACCGACGAGTATGAAGACTTGAACGACACTGCAGCAGGCCCTATAACAACAAATTACCCCAACACCGCTGGCGCTCCTTCATCAACTTGATATTCTTCAGGGGCGTTAGTCCTCATTTTCAATCCTTTTGGTCATTCGATGACAAAGGGGGAGAAAATTGAGTTAGTCTTCAAGAGGGTCTACCTATATGGGCGTTTTTTGCTAAGTTACAACTCTCGTTCTTCTGATGACTTTGCTGGATCGAATTGTAAACTTAAAATCTATGGTGGCCTGATACTTTTGCTGAGATTTTCTGCATGCTTATTCCTCGTTAATGTTTATGTGCGCATGCTGAATTTCATCAGTCACCATATTTCATCATGCATTTCAAATTCATCATATTATATGTTAAATGCATGTATGAATTACAAGATATAGGGGGAGATCTCCATGATTCTACTGTTCAAGTGTGCATTGCTTCAAAAGCAAATTCGTCACTATGCACATCTTCAGGGGGAGCTCTTCTATATCTTGCAATCAAATTCCTCAATCTCAGTATTTTCACATCATATGTTTAACCCCATTGAAAACTTAACCTATATTGTCATCAATCACCAAAAAGGGGGAAATTGTAAGTGCATCTAGTGCCCCTTAGTGATTTTGGTGTATTGAAGACTTATAGGTTAAGGGACTAATGTGTTTATGAGTGTACATAGGTCTATAAGTCTATGATGAGTTTGATATTTACAGAGAAAGTCGACCCCTAAAAATGAAGTTCTTCGGTTGAAGACTTTGGATTTTTGAAGACTTTCTGAAGACTTTGAAAGTGAAGAAATTGGTGTGACCTTGAAGACTTGGTATTCATTCGAGGAACATGAAGCGTGAAGACTTTTGTTTCCGTAGTTTCATTTTCTCTTTCTTGAGTCATAGGAAACACCGTACTGTTAAAGGGGGTTGAGGAAATACTAAGGAAAAATTTCCAAGTGATGCTCAACTCAAAATCCTACACCTACCAATACTTTCGAGTGAAGCCATTGGAAATCTCATATAGTTTAGTCATATTCTTGATGTGAGACGAAGTTCTTACGGTCTCTAAGGAATTTCTTGGTGAGGAGTTAGGAATTCGCCGGTCTTGGATTGCCTACGATGAGGAACATGATAGCCTTGAGAATTTGAGCCTCAAATATCCGACCAGTTGATGTGCTATCGCTAGCTGTCCCAAAATATCTACCCACCTAACGGTCATATCATTGAAGGGCATTTATGTCTTATCATGTCGGGCTACTCCTAGGCTATAAATAGCCACCCCATTACAACCACTAGCTGGTTGGCTGCTCGAGAGAGCCGACTTTGTCATTTGGGAGCATCCCATCCTCTGAGGACTTTGAGCGAAAATCATCAAGTGAGGAAAACCAAAACCCAAACACCTACAAACCCAAGTGATTGAGCATCACTGAAGAGATTGATCCTGCATGGATCCGACGCTTGTTACCTTTGAAGACTGTGCTTCTTCCAGACGGTTAGGCGTCATGGTCTAGAATCCAAGAGGAAATTGTGGATCGCCGAGTGGCCGAGTTTGTGAAGGTTTGGAAGTCACCTGAAGACTTACCACAAGTGATTGGGCAAGGTCTGTGTGACCTTAGCTCAAGGAGAATCTGATGATTGTGTGTCGGGATGTGTGTCCTCGGGTTTAAATACCTAGCCGCTCCAACAGACGTACAACTGAGACAACAGTTGGAACTGGTCTACCAAATCATTGTCTTCACCAAGCTTACTGGTTCTATTTCCTCAAATCTTTCATTTCCTCATTACTGTGTTGTGTGCTTGTTCATATCTATTTGGAGGCTTTGACTGAAGCCTTTCTCAATTTCCTCAGTTCAATTTCTTCAGTCTGTTTGTCTTCATCCTGTGTTATCCTGTGTTTACGCTTTCTGTACTCTGTGCTTGTCTTCATTTCATTATGATGATCATGCTTGTGTTCTGTTATGTTTACATCTGAGTACTTATTCCACTGCAAGTAGTTCTTCGCTAAGGAATTTCCTCACCCGCAAATTCCTCTGTGAAGAATTCATAAAAATCGCCTATTCACCCCCCTCTAGTCGATATAACGAACTTTCAACCTATTGTTCAACCACCTGATTGGAACTTGCATTTTGAAATTATGTGTGAGGCTACTGATTATGTTGTTGGTGCTGTTCTAGGACAAAAGAGTTGATAAGAAACTAAATGTTATTCATTATGCTAGCAAAAATCTAGACAATGCCCAAAGAAATTATGCTAATACTAAAAAAAAAATTTAGCAGTTGTGTTTTCTTGTGACATATTCAGATCTTACATTGTTGATTTTAAAGTTATTGTTCACACCGATCATGCTGCTATTAAATATCTTATGGAAAAGAAAGAGGCTAAACCTAGACTCATTAGGTAGGTTATCTTGCTACAAGAATTTGATTTACATATAACTGATAGAAAAGGAGCCGAGAACCCCGTAGCTGATAACTTATCTAGGTTAGAGAACATCCTTGATGACCCACTACCCATTGATGATAGCTTCCCTGATGAACAATTAGCTGCAATAAATGTTTCTCATAACACTCCTTGGTATGCTGACTATGCTAATTATATTGTTGCTAAATACATACCACCTAGTTTCACATACCAACAAAAGAAAAGGTTCTTCTATGATTTAAGACATTACTTTTGGGATGACCACATCTTTATAAAGGAGTAGATGGTATTATTAGACATTGCGTACCTGAGGATGAACAGGAACAAATCCTACGGAAATGTCACTCTGAAGCTTATGGAGGGCATCATGCAGGAGATAGAATTGCTCACAAGGTATTGCAATCTGGTTTCTACTGGCCTACTCTCTTCAAAGATGCCCGTAAGTTTGTTTTATCTTGTGATGAATGTTAATGAATAGGTAATATTGGTAAGCATCAAGAAATACCTATGAATTATTCACTTGCTGTTGAACCATTTGATGTTTGGGGTTTTGACTATATGTGACCTTTTCCTTCCTCTAATGGGTGTACACATATTTTGGTTGCTGTTGATTACGTTACTAAGTGGGTAGAAGCTATTCCAACTAGTAGTGTTGATCATAACACTTCCATTAAAATGCTTAAAGAGGTTATTTGCCCAAGGTTTGGAGTCCCTAGATATTTAATGACTGATGGTGGTTCACACTTTATTCATGGTGCTTTCTATAAAATGATTGCTAAATACGATATTAACCATAGAATTGCATCACCCTATCATCCTCAATCTAGTTGTCAAGTTGAACTTAGCAATAGAGAAATAAAACTAATATTACAGAAAACTGTTAATAGGTCCCGAAAGAATTGGTCTATGAAATTGGATGAGGCACTTTGGGCCTACCGAATAACATATAAAAATCCTATGGGTATGTCTCCCAATAAAATGGTTTGTGTAAAAGCTTGTCATTTGCCTCTTGAGTTAGAACATAAAGCATATTGGGCAATTAAAGAAAACAACTATGGTTTCAAACTTGCCGGTGAAAATAGGTGATTTGATATTAGCTCATTAGATGAATGGAGAACCCAAACTTATGAATATGCCAAGTTATTTAAAGAAAAAGTTAAAAGATGGCATGACAAGAAAATACAAAAGCGAGAATTCAAAGTTGGAGAATATGTTCTATTGTACCACTCTCATTTCTGATTATTTGCAGGAAAACTTCTCTCTAAATCGGAAGGACCATATATAATCAAAGAGGTTTACTGCTCTGGAGCTATCAAAATAAATAATGCCGAAGGTACTAACCCAAAGGTGGTCAATGGGCAAAGAATTAAACACTATATCTCAGGTACGCCTATTAATGTTGAAAGCAATATTATTCAAACTATGACACCAGAGGAACACATAAGGAGACCTTCCGGAACACTCCAGATTAATTAAAAAGGAGGAGGTACCTAATACGGTAAGTAAACGGACTCCGAAAAATCCGCAAAAATATTTTCTGTCAGTTTTGGAATATATTAAAAATTAGGAAAATAAGAAACAACCAGGAAGACACCCGAGGAGGGCACAACACACCAGGGCGTGCCAAGGTCCCCTAGCGCCCAGGTGGGTTGTGTCCACCTCAGGAACCTTCCCGACTCCGTTTTCCTCTCGTTTGCTTGTTTCTCAAGATAACAAAATCTTTATATACCCCCGCCCGAACGTATTGACCACCGTATCATGGAGAAATCTTCCGTTCTTCTTTCTTGCTAATTTCTGGCAGATCTGAAAATATGTCATCTAAAGATTCGGGAGAGGATTGCCCAGTTTCTTATCAGCCTTTGGATAAAAATATCTTCAACGACACCTATCCCTATATATGGTTCACCGATGAGGAAGATGAAGATGAACCAGTTCCCCCTCGTTTCAAGCAGGAAAGCAAGGAGGCATTATGAAGAGGGTAATAAAGCTTGAGATGGAGAACGAGGAGTTGAGGATAGATAATTTTACCCTTCGATGCAAGCTGGATAAGAAGGATACTACCTCATGACCACCACCACCTTCTTCATCACCAAAGGAGACTTGAGTTCATGGTATGGACAATCCCCTTGGCTTGTGCCAAGCTTGGGGGAGGTGTCTCGGTATCGTATCACCACCTCTATCTTTGCCTTTATCTATTTTAGTTCGATCTTTAGTTTCCTATGATTTAGTTGAATAAAAGTTTTAGCTTGATCCTTTATTTTTGAGTATTTGCTTAGTGATCTATCTATCGATGTAATCGTGTGCCAGATATATAATAAAGAGTAGTTTGGGTTTTGTTTCCTTACTTTTATGTCTTAATAAAAGGAATGTAAAATAAATGAAAAATATCATATGCTAATCTTATGGTAAGTAATGACATCACATAAGGAAAAGTATAAGTGGTGAAATTTATTGGAGATTGACAAACATAGCATTAGTCAATGATGCAACTCATGAAAGAATTAATAAGGGAAGAGAAGATTCACATGCAAATACACTATCTTGGACATCTTTTATGATTGTGTGCCCCCATTAAATATGTTGTGTCAAAATAGTTTACGTTGGACAAGGAAGACAACGTAATGATTTATGTTTGTTCATATTCACATAGAAGTTATATGGTCATAGATCCTTTAACATGTGGTGCTTGCTCAATATTTTTTCGAGCCAAAAATTCTGCACTAAATAGAGATACTACTTGTGCATCCAAAACCCTTAACCCAAATCTTATTTTGAGAGTCCACCATACCTACCTATGGATTGAGTAGGATCCTTCAAGTAAGTTGTCATCGGTTCAATAAGGCAATCACAATTGCTTCTAAATGTGTTGGATCATTTAGTGTAAGAGAAAATTGAGCGTTGTACGAACTTGTGATGGCAAAGTAATAAAAGCGACGGACAGCATAATAAAGGTAGCTATCATAAGGGGCAATATAACGTAACGTTCTTTTGCATTAAGGGATTTGGCATGCAAACAAATAAGCGCATGAAAACCTCTGCTTCCCTCTGTGAAGGGCCTATCTTTTACTTTTATGCATTTACTTTTATGAAGAGTCAAAGTTTTCTTCCCTATTCCTTTTTATTTTTCACTTTTTGCAAGCATCATGTGGCGAGGAAAGATCTAGGCACATATATCCCATTGGATATGAGTAGGCATGAGTTATTATAGTTGACATCACCCTTGAGGTGAATACGTTGGGAGGCTAAACTATAAGCCCCTATCTTTCTATGTGTCCGGTTGAAATTTTTTGTTCATGGGTACGATGCGAGTGTTAGCAATCATAGAAGATTAAATGATGGTTGAGTCTGTGGACTTGCCTAAAGGCTCCGATACGTGACCCTTCCTGAAAATATGATGAATTGTAGTTGCAAAGTTGACTGAGAACATAGTTTGTTGGTTTTCAATAAGATTTATGCTTTATACTTCAATGTGTTGATGAATTGTTACTTGTTCATGAGAAGTTATATGATAAAAGTTATCCGGTAAAGTTTTATGTGAAAGTTCTTTGCTGTTATAATATCATGCATGATGCTTCTATGTCCGTATTTTGTTTTTATCGACACCTCTCTCTCTCTAAGCATGTGGACATGTTTTTCGATTTTGGTTTTCGCTTTAGGACAAGCGAGGTCTAAGCTTGGCGGAGTTGATACGTCCATTTTGCATCATGTTTTCCTACTGTTATTTATAATGTTTTTATAAATAATAATGCCTTTTGGAGTATTTATAATGCCTTTTCTCTCATATTATGCAAGGTTTACGCAAAGAGGGAGAATACCGGCAGCTGGAATTCTGGACCTGAAAAAGCTACGTCAGAGTTACCTATTCTGCACATCTCCAAATGAGATGAAAATTTACGAAGAATTGTTTTTGGAATATATGAAGAATACTGGAGCAAATAACTACCAAAGGGGGCCCACCAGGTGGGCACAACCCGCTTGGGCGTGCCAGGGAGCCCAGGCGCGCCCTGGTGAGTTGTGCCCTCCTCGGCCCACCTCTGGTGCCCCTCTTCTAGTATATAGGTCATTTTGAACTAGAAAAAAGATAAGGGGAGGACTTTCGGGATGAAGCGCCACCATCTCGAGGCAGAACTTGGGCATGAGCACTTTTGCCCTCCGGCGAAGCGATTCCACCAGGGGAACTTCCCACCCGGAGGGGAAAATCATCGTCATCACCAACAAGTCTCCCATCTTTGGGAGGGACATCTCTATCAACATCTTCAATAGCACCATCTCCTTTCAAACCATAGTTCATCTCTTGTGTTCAATCTTTGTACCAGAGCCTTAGATTGGTACTTGTGGGTGACTAGTAGTGTTGATTACATGTTGTAGTTGATTACTATATGGTTTATTTGGTGGAAGATTATATGTTCAGAGCCATTGTACTATTTAATACCCCTCTAATATTGAGCATGATTATTATTTGAGAGTAGTTACTTTTGTTCTTGAGGTCACGAGAGAAGTCATGTTGCAAGTAATCATGTGAACTTGATATGTGTTCGATATTTTGATGATATGTATGTTGTGATTCCCTTAGTGGTGTCATGTGAACGTTGGCTACCTGGCACTTCAGCACATTTGGGCCTAAGGGAATGCATTGTGGAGTAGTTATTAGATGATGGGTTGCTAGAGTGATAGAAGCTTAAACCCTAGTTTATGCGCTACTTCGTAAGGGACTGATTTGGATCCAAAAGTTTAATGCTATGCTTAGATTTTATCTTAATACTTCTCTCGTAGTTGCAGATGCTTGCGAGGGGGTTAATCATAAGTAGGAGGTTTGTTCAAGTAAGAACAACACGTAAGCACCGTTCCACCCACATTTTAAATTATCAAAGTAGCGAACACGAATCAAACCTACATGACGAAAGTGATATGATGAAAATCCCGTGTACCCTGAAGAACAGTTTTCTTATCATAAGAGACCTTTTTGGCCTGTCCTTTGCCACAAAAGGATTGGGCTACCTTGCTGCACTTTATTTACTGTTACCGTTACTTGCTTGCTACAAAATATCTTGTTATCAAACTATCTATTACCGACTATTTCAGTGCTTGCAGAAAATACCTTGCTGAGAACCACTTGTCATTTCCTTCTGCTCCTCGTTAGGTTCGACACTCTTACTTATCGAAAGGACTATGATTGATCCCCTATACTTGTGGGTCATCAATGGCAGAGCTGGCTAACCGATTTAAAGGAGCTCGGCCCCATTTGAACTATGGAAGATATCCGCCTGTCAAGAGGGAGCGCGGGAGGCTTGGGAGATGGTCAAGACCCGCTTTACCAAGCTTAATCCAGAGCATTTGGCTCGAGTTGGACCGGTAGGCCCGGATGGGCAGAAAGTACCTCTTTATTTTGTACATGATCGACTAATGCCAGCTTCTCGGACTTCGCAAGAATACTGCACCCTGGATACCATAATAGATAATATCGACCAGAAATAGGGTATTTGATTCTATGTATCTATGTATGTTACATCAAATATTCTCCAAACCGTGCTTTAAACATTGTCTTAACCGTCCATCGGCTTCTGCCTCCCCCGCCATAGGCCGAGGAGTGTTTCTTAGTATGTTAGACGAGATCACTAGGAAATCACTTCAAAGAACCAGGCAATCCGGCCATTTGGTGCAAACAGAAAAAACGCGCTCGGGGAGTTATGTTATATTACTTTTTAACGTAAGAAACATCTTCCGAAGAAAATAGTTCCTCCGTGGGTTCCTTTCTTCAGGTTGTCATGTTAACCATAGACGTTTTAACCGAATACCCGTATTGAACTAGGAATGGTTACTTTCGGAAAGCAACTCCGAATGTTGGTGATGACCACCAATTATTTTCACTTCCTCGAGGCCGTCCATTATGTTGTTAAGAACGCTAGCTTTCGGCTTCACCCGTCTGAGGTAGGCACTCTGGTAATCCGGACGTAACAATCGCAGAGGTGCTCCCTTTACCCCCTAGCTGAACAATCGGGAATGTAAGGGGTAAGCATAAGAGCAAGGCAACCCACCTTCACCAAATGTTAAGTCAAATTGATGCATATAATGGCTTAAAACAGTACAGGAAGGGTGCAAACATGACCAAGACAAAAGAATGCACTGAAGGTGTATTTATCGGCTTTGTAAAAGAAGCCCCCAGGTATGATTAGGTGGTACATTTGAAGATGCTTGCCGTGAAGAACTTAACGTAGCTCGGCTAAGCCAAGCACAACCTGGGAAATACTTACCAAAGGCAGAAAGAGAAGACTGTAAAAAGATAGAAAAGACTGGGGAGAGTGATCACACTAGTCTAGCCATAGAAGTGCCGAAGCTGAGCTGCGTTCCATGGGTTTGGTTCGAGGCGATTGTCCATTTTGTTGCGGAGACGTTACGCTCCCCCTGCAAGTACTTGATCAATTATGAAGGGCCCCTCCCATTTGGGCGATAGCTTATTCTTTTGCTTCTCCGGGAGGCGCAGAACAAGTTCACCCACATTATATGCCTTTGCCCTTACTTCCCTACTCTGGTAGCGGCGGTCCTGCTGTTGATAAAAGGTAGAGTGGGCCCATGCTATGCTGCGCTCTTTTTTCAAGGCATCCAAGTCGTCTTGATGATCTAGCTCAGCCTCCCTTTCTTCGTACATGTGCACTCTAGGTGCGTCATAGACAAGGTCGCTGGGGAGAACTGCTTCTGCCCCATACACCATGAAAAACGGTGTGTATCTCGTGGAACGATTTGCGCAGGCCCCATAATACGGAGTCGAGCTCCTCTACCCAGTGACAGTCAGATTTTTTCAAGGAAAGGACCAGCCGGGGCTTAATGCCGCTCAGGATTAACCCATTGGCCCATTCGACATGTCCGTTGGACTGTGGGTGATATACTGAGGCATAGTCAAGCTTAATGCCCAAGCTGGCGTACCCGTCCTTTACTTCCTGGGCTGTGAAGTTGGATCCATTGTCCGTTATTATACTGTGGGGGACACCATAATGGTGGAACAACTGGATATAAAGTCAATGACCGGTCCGGACTTAGTTGAAGTTACTAGTTTCGCCTCAATCCATTTAGTAAATATGTCGACCATAACCAGTAGATACTTCTTTTTCTTGGTCCCTGTCGGTGTCAAAACCGGCAAATCTCGGGTAGGGGGTCCCGAACTGTGCGTCTAGGCGGATGGTAACAGGAGACAAGGGACACGATGTTTTTACCCAGGTTCGGGTCCTCTCGATGGAGGTAATACCCTACTCCTGCTTGATTAATATTGATGATATGGGTAGTACAAGAGTAGATCTACCACGAGATCGAGAGGCTAAACCTAGAAGCTAGCCTATGGTATGATTGTTGTTAGTCCTATGGACTAAAACCGTTCGGTTTATATAGACACCGAATAGGGTTAGGGTTACCGAGTCGGTTACAATGGTAGGAAATCTACATATCCGTATCGTAAGCTTGCCTTCCACGCCAAGGAAAATCCTATCCAGACGCAGGACAAAGTCTTCAATCTTGTATCTTCATAGTCCAGAGTCCGGCCAAAGATGATAGTTCGCTATCCGGACACCCCTAGTCCAGGACTCCTCGGTAGCCCCTGAACCAGGCTTCAATGACAGCGAGTCCAGCACGCATATTGTCTTCGGCATTACAAGGCGGGTTCCTCCTCCGAATACTTCATAGAAGGTTTTGAACACAAGGATAGTGTCCGGCTCTGCAAAACAAGTTCCACATATAACCGTAGAGAGAATAATTTTTGCACAGATCTGCTGATGTATTCCGCGGCGTGACATCACACCACGGCCAGGCCTTTATTCGAATCGTTTTTAACTGTCCCACCTCAGTGCGTTTAGTGAGGCGGTTTCCTTGGCACGTCTTATCAAAGCATAGATCGTGCCCCCCTTATTCCGGGATTCTCATCAACACGGGTGTGGGTAACCCAACCGCGCCATTGATTGCGACGCTTGGGAGATAAGCGAGTTTTACCAGGCTGGTGGGGGACGCATAGCTTCGTCCGTCCATATAAGGGGATAAGGATCCACCTTTATCACCTACGCCATCTTCCTTCCTTGCTCATCCATTTCCGCGCACTTCGAGCTCCAGCGCCCAAGTCCGCTCATCCCCCCTCGACCTTCTCCAGCCATGCCCGGAGCGGGAGGCAAGTGGATGGTCTCCTCCGTCACGGAGGGCCAAGTAAAAAGACTGCGGAAGGCCGGATACTTGTCCGGCGACATCGCACATCGGTTGCCCGACGAAGGGCAGCTCATCCCCACCCCCAGGCCCCATGAGAGGGTCGTATTCCTTGCCCACTTCCTCCGCGGACTGGGTTTTCCACTTCACCCATTCGTCCAGGGGCTCATATTCTACTACGGCCTGGATTTCCACGATCTGGCCCCGAACTTCATCCTCAACATCTCGGCGTTCATCGTCGTGTGCGAACCTTCCTCTGCATCCAGCCCCACTTCGCTTATGGCTGAAGACCTTCAATGTCAAACCGAAGGTAGTGGGCGGCCGCCAAGCGGAGTGCGGAGGCGCCATGGTCGGCAAGATGGCCAACGTCTTGTGGCTCGATGGCTCCTTTGTGGAGACCGTGAAGGGGTGGCAGTCGGGGTGGTTCTACATCACCGAGCCATGACTCTAAGTGGCGGCAGCCCCAATTCGGTCAGCATTCCCACGCGGCTCACCTCTTGGAAGGAGACCGGCCTGGCGTGGGGCGATTCGGAGGAGCTGACCGGACTCCAAACCTGTATGCAAATCCTGATGAATAATAATCTCGGGCTTGTCAACGTGATCCAGGTTATGCTCATCCGCTGGATCCTCCCATGCCAACAACAGGCCTTCAAATTGTGGGGGTTTGATCCGGAGCGGCATCAGACCCTGAAAAGGCTCTTCGACACTACGTACGAAGACGCATGGAAGGCGCTGTTCAAGGGCGTCGAAGCTCCCTCATCCGCTACAGAAGATCACGGATTCCGCTTGAAGCGTCAGGCTTCCGCGGTAAGCTTTTTTGCCCTTTAGAAGACTCTTATTTTTCATAGTTTGACTCTATGTGGGATCTAAACTCCCTTGCCTTTGACAGGACTGGCAAAACACGTCCGGGCAGGTTAACTGTCCGGCTCCACTGCCAGAAGACCCAGTAGACGCCCGCTTGGAGGGGCTGCTGGCCCCGGCACCGTACGTGGTGCCGGAGAAGAAGGCCACGGGGACTCGAAAGAGTGCCCGGCACCCGGTGCCGTCGGAATCTTCGTCCGACGACTCTGAGGTGGAATCCTCTCGTGAAAATGAGGAGGAGGAAGAAGAAGTCTCTCCCCCAGCCGGGGGAGGGAAGAAAAGAAAGGGCGCCCCAACTGGGGAGGCCGGAGGGTCCAAGAAGGGAAGAACCCTTCATCCGGACGTCTCAACCAACGCCAACGACGGTGAGGAAGAGTGGCCCTCAAGGGCCAAGCCCCTGGCGAGATCGTAAGTGTCCGGATGCCCATGGCCCCCTTTTTTTATTCATCGCATAGTGTTTTCTAATGCCGAACAATCATGCAGCCCGCCCAAGGACGAGCTTGCCGCTTCGTCGAGCGGGTCCCTGAATTCGTCGGAAGTGGAGAACACTTCACTTCCGACCGCCTCCTCTCCTCGTGCCGCCGACGACACCGAGGTGGGGCCCCGAGAGGGGCCTGGTCAGGAGGATGTGGCGCAGGAGGCGCCACAAGGCAGCCCCCCGGACTCCAGGCGTGAGGGGGGCGAGATCCCCAGGGGCTCTAAGCCCGACCCTTGTCCGGACTCCATACTGGAACCTTCAGCGGTTCCGAAGTCCAGCAAGCGGCCCCTTCGTAAGAAGGGTAAGACGCCGGTGTCCTCCGTCCAACCGAAGGCATCGGATAGCTTACTGGAGGCGCTTAAAAGCGCCTCCATCGAGGAGGAGCACCGCCTTTGTTATGAGTGTGGTGATCCGAAAGTTCATCCGCCAAGAGCAGGCTGAATGAAGCCTACAATAGCCTTCTAACAGGCTTTGAGGTAAGTTTTTAATATATGTAAAAGATTACCGCATAGACAGTAGCCCCGATGCTTAGTTGGTGTTAGGAAAGAAAAGCCGAACTGAGGATCTAAAAGATATCGTGGAGTCTAACATAATTATGTCAATATGGGAATGCAAAGGCTCCTTGACCTCTGCCACACTGACTGCGGAGGTCAATACTTTGAAGGAGAGCCTCGAGCGGTCCAAGAACGAGCTCGGCCGTGCCAAGAGGCAGCTCGAGGATAGGGAAGGTAAGAAATACCTTACGAGATTATGCATATAAGAAATGCGGTTGCAAAAAATAACAGGAATAACGTGGTTATCGCAGGTGCCACGAGCGAGGTGGCGACCACTGAAGTGCGGTGTCATGACAGCTCGGCCGCAGAGCGCATCAAGCGAGAGAAGGGGGAGGCGCGGCTGGCAGAGGTGCGGCAAGAGCTCCAAGCTCTCGTGGAAAAACACGAGGGTTTGGAGCGGGACTCGAAGACCCGAGAGTCCGAGCTTGCCTCGGCTCTTGAGAGTGCCAAAGCCGCTGAGGCCGAAGCCCAAAAAGCCCTCCAAGAGATTGAGGCGATAAGGAAGATCGCGTCGGGTAAGGCATTCTTTATGTAGAGCAAGAATGTAAAAGTCAATTATCTGTTACTTACCCGAATCCGGAGCTCTCCAGGAGCGTTCGCAGATCTGCCTCGGAGTGTGTCCGATGCCGCCGCTTTCTACTGAGCCGAAGAAGGAAGCTCGACGGAAAAGGTGTTCTGGTCTCAGTATGCTGAGGCCGGACACCCGGTGCCCTTGAGCGACCAGCTGAAGCAGTTGGTCGAGCTCCACAAGGTCACCGAACAGGCCATGAAGGGCCTTATAGCTCGGCTGTGGCCATATGGAGCCATGCCAGGGAGCTACTTCGGGCTAGTGCGGCGGCTGGTGGACGCTTGTCCATGGATCGACGTCATCAAGCGCTCCGTCTGCATTGAAGGTGCCCGTAGGGCCCTTGCCCGCACTAAGGTGCATTGGGGCAAGCTGGACGCCGAGAAGCTTGTGACGGATGGACCACCGCCAGGCAAGGAGTATCGCCAGCCCGAAATGTATTATGAGGGCGTCCTTAAGGGTGCTCGCCTTATAGCGGGCGAATGCTCCAAAGATGTAATTTTTGAGTAGACTCGCATTTGTTATCCTGTACGCTGAAGACTTGTTCATATGCGCTAAGCAACTCTTTTGAATTTAAAATATTACCTTCTATGCGGCCGTTTATCAAAATTGAGAGATGGCTAGTCGTTGGCTTCAGCCCCCATGCCACGAGTGCTGGGGTGTTCGGGATAAACATGAGCGCTCTTGTTCCCATTCTTGGGTCCTACGAGGGAGGCGCTCAACGCAACGAACTAGGCAACCGGACTATAATGCTTGAACACTCTCACTTAGCCATAGAGTTCTATAATTTTAAATTTCGGCGAAGACCCTGGTATTCGGAAGACCGAGTTCGGGGCGCTATCCACGCCTAGGCTGGACAATGCCGACTCCTCGCTCTAGGCGGCATAAGTCTTTAAGGACTCGAAAAAACCTCTCGAACAGCGACCGGCTCTCGCCCTATCATGACGGTCTGTTTTAGCTTTCTCCACTGAGGTGCTCAACCTAGCTCAACCGGGGCACAATCGCAGTGGTTCTCCCAGCGCTACCTTAGCCGATATAACGGAACGTAAGGTACCAAAACATGGGAGCCGGGCAAACCCAACTATTGACCCAAGACATGATTCAGAGCCGATGCATATAATGCTATAAGTTCGGGGTGCCGCACTTGTGAAAGTGTTCGGACTTGTCACACCATGTTTTGGGGTACATAAGCCCCTGGTGTATTGGCCGTACCAAATTGTACAGTTGCACAATGTCGTAAATGAACATATATAATGGGAAAGAATGCAATAATAGGCAAGAGCTATATATTGTTTATTCAAAAGAAACTGCAAATGAAAGCAGAACGATACAAATGGTGCGATAAGCAAGGTACGGGACTTTTGACATGTCCCCCTTCCAAGGGTAAATTTGCGGTGTGGTAGGTAAAACAGGTATACTGCTCGTAAGAGAGACCACCTGGACACTCGACGCAATTTTCTACTTCCTTGGCTGTTGCATCGTGTGTTCGGCGCGGATGCCGGACAGGGCTTCTGGAGAATAGAGTCTTGAAAGTAAAACGAAAAAGAAAAAGAAAAAAGGAATGACACAAACGGGAGCCCCTAGTGCGGTCTAGCCGCATTCTAGGCATGTCGTGGTCGTGGCCCTTCCCCTATGCCCATGATATTTCCAGAGCGCAATTACGTACGCGTAGTACCGGCTTCGCAAGTTTGCGAGGGCTGGGGTTGGGGCCGCATTGCTACGCTTGTTCGGAACGTGCCAGGTGGTCTTGCTGTAGGTTAATCCGAGCACATTTGACAGTGTCCGATTGTTTATTGGCTGGACTGGAGAATTGCCTTAAGAGGCTTCTCTGCACTTCTGCCGCAAGGGCAACCGTATGCTCCTCCGTTCGGAATGAGCGTTCGGTGTTTCCATTGACCGTGATTACTCCTCGAGGGCCTGGCATCTTGAGCTTGAGGTACGCGTAGTGCGGCACCGCATTGAATTTTGCGAATGCAGTTCGTCCGAGCAGTGCGTGATAGCCACTTCGGAACGGGACTATGTCGAAGATTAACTCCTCGCTCCGGAAGTTATCCGGGGATCCGAAGACCACTTCAAGTGTGACGGAGCCTGTACAATTGGCCTCTACACCTGGAATGATGCCTTTAAAGGTCGTCTTTGTGGGTTTGATCCTTGACGGGTCTATGCCCATTTTGCGCACTGTATCCTGATAAAGTAGGTTCAGGCTGCTGCCGCCGTCCATCAGGACTCTGGTGAGGTGAAATCCGTCAATAATTGGGTCAAGAACCAGTGCGGCGAAACCGCCGCGACGGATGCTAGTGGGGTGGTCTCTTTGATCGAAGGTGATCGTGCAGGAAGACCACAGGTTGAACCAGGCGGCGGCTCCATCAGCGTATCGCCCCTTAGTGCGCGCTTCCGCTCCCTTTTGGGTATGTGGGTTGCGTATATCATGTTCACCGTCCGCACTTGTGCGGGAAAGCCCTTCTGTCCTCTGTTGTTCGGCGGCCGGGGCTCTTCCTCGTCATCGCTATGCAGCCCCTTGTCGTTGTTTTCGGTGTTTAGCTTGCCTGCTTGCTTGAACACCCAATAGTCCCTGTTGGTGTGGTTAGCGGGTTTTTCGGGGGTGCCATGTATTTGGCACAATCGATCGAGTATTCGGTCCAAGTTGGACGGGCCCTGGGTATTTCTTTTGAATGGCTTCTTCCGCTGACCGGGTTTAGAGCCTCTGAATCCGGCATTTACTGCCGTATCTTCAGCATTATCACCGTTAATGTGGCGTTTACGCTTGTTGCGACGCGACCTGCCATTGCTGTCCTTGGTATCCGAACTACCAGGGTGTTTGGCCAAGTTGTTGCTTCGAGCTAGCCAGCTGTCCTCTCCCGTGCAAAAGCGGGTCATGAGTGTGGTGAGGGCTGCCATGGATTTCGGCTTTTCCTGTCCTAGGTGCCGGGCTAGCCAATCGTCAATAATTGGTACCTCTGCATCCGGACAGTCGACGATCTGATTTTTCTTTGTTAGGAACCGTGTCCAGAATTGTCTGGCCGATTCTTCTGGCTGCTGAATTATATGGATAAGGTCATCGGCGTCTGGTGGTCGCACATATGTGCCCTGGAAGTCATCAAGGAATGCGGCTTCCAGGTCCTCCCAACAACCGATTGACTCTGCTGGCAAGCTATTAAGCCAATGCCGAGCTGGTCCTTTAAGCTTGAGTGGGAGGTATTTGATGGCATGTAGATCATCACCGCGGGCCATGCGGATATGAAGGAGATAGTCCTCGATCCAGACCGCAGGATCTGTGGTGCCGTCGTATGATTCGATGTTTACGGGTTTGAAGCCCTCAGGTATTTGATGATCCATTACTTCATCTGTGAAGCATAGTGGGTGTGCGGCGCCTCTGTATTGGGCTATATCACGACGTAGCTCATGTGAGCTTTGTCTACTATGTTCGGCCTGGCCGGGGTTGCTATATCCGGCGTGACGGTAATCATCCTGAGTCGTAGGGCGCCCACGCGATCTATAGATCGATCTTGTTTGCCTTGCCTTATCCTCCAATATATCTCGCAAGTCCGGCGCATTTTCCCGTGCCTTGGTACTTTTTGAGCGGCGTCGGGGCGTGGCTTGAGCGGAAGGCCGAAGGCTTTCTCCGCGCCACGGGTGGCCGGTCTGCCATGTCGTGCGCTGGTGACGTGGGTGCTTCCTCCTCTGATCGAGGCAGCGGCCTGCGTTTGGGGTAGTTTTTGGAGGGGCGTTCGAGCTCGTACTCTTCGCCTGCAAGGACTTCAGTCCATCTATCAGCTAGCAGGTCTTGGTCAGCTCTAAGCTGTTGCTACTTTTTCTTGAGGCTACTTGCCGTGGCCATAAGCCTGCGTTTAAAACGCTCTTGTTCGACGGGATCCTCCGGCACGACGAATTCGTCGTCGTCGAGGCTTGCCTAGTCTTCGGAGGGAGGCGCATAATTATCGTCCTCTACCTCTCTTTCTGCCGTACTGTCGTGCAGACTTGCTTCTCCCTCCTCATGTGCTGAGTCCTGCTGGAGGGGGTCGTCTTCGGCACTGTCCGGGGTATTATTATCTCCCGTGCCGGAATCACCGTTTTTACTGCGGTGGGATTTAGAGCGGCGCCGCTGACGTCGGCGCTTGGGCTGCTTCTTGGAGGGGTCATCTTCCGCTGTTCCATCACCATCTCCATTTTCTGGGATGTCCACCATGTATACGTCATATGACGAGGTGGCTTTCCAGTGCCCTGTAGGCGCTAGATCTTGGTTGTCTCCAGCATCATCGTCCGTACCGTCGATGTCTTCGGAGTCGAAGTCGAGCATGTCGGTTAAGACATCGACAGTGGCTACAAAGTGGGTGGTGGGTGGGCGTTGAATTTCTTCGTCATCCGAATCCCAACCTTCCTGACCGTAGTTCGGCCGGGGCTCTCCTGACAAAGAGAGAGACTTTAATGAGTTCAGGATATCGCCGAAGGGCGAGTGCTGAAAGATGTCCGCGGCGTTGAACTCCATAACCGGCGCCCAGTCAGGTTCGACTGGCAGGGGCGCAGGAGGTTCGGAGTCCGAAGAGGAGTCCGACACCTGGGAGTCACGAGCTTCGCAATGGACAGGGATGGTGTTCGGCTCAATCGCCGTAGAGATCTCAGCCCCCGAGGCGGTGTCCAACCAACCGTCCTCGATCGGCGAAACCGGCTCCGAATTAATGGTTGGAGCGGACACCGGTGCGGCCACCAGGGCACTGTTCGGCGGCAGAGGTAGATCATACCCATCGAGACAGTGCGGCACGCTCGGCCGAGGCTCGAATCCGTCGAAGATCAAGTCTCCGCGGATGTCGGCCGTGTAGTTCAAACTTCCAAATCTGACACGATGGCGGGGCGTAGCTTCGACCTGCTCCGGATGGCCCTAACGAATTGCCCGCAGTGCAAAGCCGCCGAATACGAAGATCTGTCCGGGGAGAAAAGTCTCACCCTGGACCGCGTCGTTGTTGATGATTGAAGGAGCCATCGGGCCTAAAGGTGACGACACAGAGGAACTATCAATGAAAGCACCAATGTCGGTGTCAAAACCGGCGGATCTCGGGTAGGGGGTCCCGAACTGTGCGTCTAGGTGGATGGTAACAGGAGACAAGGGACACGATGTTTTTACCCAGGTTCGGGCCCTCTCGATGGAGGTAATACCCTACTCCTGCTTGATTAATATTGATGATATGGGTAGTACAAGAGTAGATCTACCACGAGATCGGAGAGGCTAAACCCTAGAAGCTAGCCTATGGTATGATTGTTGTTAGTCCTATGGACTAAAACCCTTCGGTTTATATAGACACGAATAGGGTTAGGGTTACATGTAGTCGGTTACAATGGTAGGAAATCTACATATCCGTATCACCAAGCTTGCCTTCCACGCCAAGGAAAGTCCTATCCGGACACGGGACGAAGTCTTCAATCTTGTATCTTCATAGTCCAGGAGTCTGGCCAAAGATGATAGTTCGGCTATCCGGACACCCCCTAGTCCAGGACTCCCTCAGTCCCCCCATTAAGTGGTCCGACCATGTCCAACCCCCAGGCCGCGAAAGGCCAGGTGATCGGTATCGTCCGGAGATCCGTGGAGGGCATGTGACTTTGATTTGCAAAGAGCTGTCATCCAACATAATATTGGACGAGCGTGTGGGCGTCTACGCGAGCGGTGGGCCAAAAGAACCCAGCTCGAAAGGCCTTAGTGACTAGGGCCCGAGCTACTGCATGATGACCACCCATACCAGCATGTATCTCGGCCAAGAGCTGCCTCCCTTCCTCTTCGGATACACATCTTTGGAGGACTCCGGTAGGGCTTTTCTTGTATAGTTCACCTTCGTGGATCTTATAGGCTTTAGATCGCCAAATGATGCGTCTTGCCTCGGTTTGGTCGTCAGGGAGCTCTTGGCGGAGAAGATTGTCGGCGTCCTGGGAACGGGGGTCCCCAGACTTGCCTGCCTGCGGCCCACGGCGTGGCTGAGCCAGCAGGCCGTACTGCCCATCTTCGTCGACGAGGCATCCAAGACCCTCGCGAGGGGCCAAGCCTCGCGAGGTGGACGATGCAAGACCTCCTCAGGAGCGGCCAAGCCAGGCAGTCTCACGAGGAGCAGAGATATCAAGGCGGGGCAAACCTCACGAGGCTCTCGTGACGTGAGCCATGACGATCGACACCAGGCGGGCGCCAGCGCGCGCAATGTCCTTGTTTCCTCTTTGGTGCTAAGGAGGCCAGCGCATGCGAGGAGTACCGAGGCATCAGGCAAAGGTTGCTATATTGGTGCAACGAGACCAAGACCAGGAGTACGGCAAGACGGAGGTCATCGTGGAGCCCAAGATGGCGTCACCACCAGAGCCTTTTGCAGGCAAAGACCGCTTTTGTCAGGATAGCTTGTACTAGCTGCCCCCCTTCAAATTTTTCCGCCGTTGTTGGCTCCCTTCCCGCTCAATATTCGGGAAGAGGACCAAGGCCTATATAAGTAGAGCTAGACACCACCGTAGGGGCATCGAGAAGTTCACCCAGCTCTCACCCGCTGAGTTACCAAGCACAAGAACACCTCAACCTCAGGAGGCGGTTCTTCCCCTTGTACTGTTCATCATCAGCCCAAGAGGCAATCCACCACCACCACACTTTGGGTAGGGTATTACACCACAGCAGTGGTCGAACCAGCATAAATCTCGTGCCTTCTTGTGTTGCGAGTTAAATCGAAGTTAAATCCGCGAGATCTTAGCGAGCTAGGGCGTAGATCGGTAGGAGGGAAAGACTTCGTGTGCACCCCAGTGTTCGAACCCTAAGGGTTTACCGGAACCCCACATCCGACATTTGGCGTGCCAGGTAGGGGTGCGCCGAAGCTCCTCTCCACCAACCCGCGCCACCGCAGTTCGCCCCCATGGCAGGTGCCCCGCCATCCACCTCTCCGGCCGACGCCAACAGCGGGGCATCTGGGTACCGAACCCTGGCCCCCGCCCTGCGACGAGTGCGGTGGCCGACCAAGTTCAGGCCAGAGATGCCGCCGCGTTACGACGACGCGGCAGACCCGACGCCATTCCTGCTGGCGTACGAGGAGGCTGTCCTCGAGGCCGGAGGCGACTACATGATCATGGCCAACTGATTCCCCATGGCCCTTGCCGGTGGGCCACGCGCCTGGCTGCTCAACCTCCCGGGATCCACGGTGGCCTCCTGGGAGGAACTCCGCGACCTTTTCACCGCACGCTACACGGTGCCGGCGCACCACGCAGTCGCGGCCCTGCTGGGCGGCTCTCAAGCACCACCCTCAAACCGCCACGTCAAGTCATTCCTCCGTCAGATCGGGGCCACATCCAAGCGCCCGGGGGCTCCGCCAGGTTGGGCCGCGCCGGAGGCCGACCTCACCTTTTGGGTCGGAGGACCACCCCGGCTCCACCGCCGGCTCCGGAATGCTCCCGATGCTCTGCACGCCCACCATCTGCAACGTGGCCGTTACCAAGACCCTCATCGACGGTGGTGCTGGCCTCAACTTGCTCTCCGTAGAAGCCTTCAGCGTTCTACACGTGCCGCTCGAGCGGCTCGGCCTCAGCAAGCCCTTCTCGGGAGTGGGTGGAGGAGCTGCTCATTCTCTGGGGCATATCCGCCTCCCTGTCACTTTCGTCACACGCGACAACTACCGCACCGAGCTGGTGGACTTCGACATCGCCCGCATCGGTCTCCCATACAATGCCATCCTCGGGTATCCGACCCTTGCTCAGTTCATGGCGGCGACTCACCCGGCCTACAACCTCATGAAGATGCCAGGGAGCAAGGGCACCCTCACCATTAAGGGGGACACTAAGGAGGCCTTGGCGGCGGTCAGGCTCGCCTTCAAGACCGCGGCAGCAGCACAGCCAGCTGATGCCGGTACCTCCGAGGTCAAGGAAGCCGCGCCTACCAAGAAGAAGCAGCTCTTCACCCAAGACAAGGTGGAAACCAAGCAGGTGCCGGTCAAAGAGGACGGGTCCTCAGGGGCCACCTTTACCATAGGGGCCGACCTTGACCCGGGATAGGAAGAAGCCTTGGTGAGGTTCTTGCACGCGAACAAGGAGATATTCGCGTGGGAGCCCAATCAGCTAGTAGGGGTCCCGAGGGAGGTGATCCAGCATCATCTAAGGGTATGCCCCAATATACGCCCCGTGAAGCAGCGAGCAAGACGGCAATCCACCGAAAATCAAGCCTTCATCATCCAAGAGACTCGCAAGTTGGAGGCGGCGGGTGCCATCCGAGAAGTTCGATATCCCGAATGGCTGGCGAACCTCGTCGTGGTGCCGAAGAAAGGCGAAAAGGAACGAATGTGCGTCGACTTCACCAACCTCAACAAAGCCTGCCCCCAAGATCCATACCCACTCTCGCGCATCGACCAGATTGTCAACTCCACCGCCGAGTGTGACCTGTTGTGCTTCCTAGACGCGTTCTCAGGGTACCATCAGATCAAGATGGCGGTGGAAGATGTGGAGAAGACAGCCTTCCTGACACCATGTGGGGTGTACTGCTACACCTGCATGCCCTTCGGGCTGCGCAACACGGGCGCGACCTTTCAGCGGTTAATGCACATCGCCCTGGGGCAGCAGCTCGGGAGAAACACAGAGGCCTACGTCGATGACATAGTGGTAAAATCTCGTGAGGCGAGGACATTGATTCAAGACTTGGAGGAGACCTTCGAGAGCCTGCGCCAAGTGAACTTGAGGCTTAACCCAGAGAAGTGCATGTTCGACGTCCCCTCCGGCAAGCTACTGGGGTTCCTCATATCCCACAGAGGGATCAAGGCGAGCCCAGAGAAGATCAAGGCCATCGAGGACATGAGCCCACCGCAGACCCTCAAAGAGATGTAGAAGCTAGCGGGGCGGGTGAACGCGTTGGGGCGTTTCATCTCCAAACTGGGAGAGCGCGCCTTGCCCTTCTTTAAGATCATGAACAAGAAGGGCCCGTTTGAGTGGACCCCAGAGGCCGACCAGGCCTTCCAAGACCTCAAGAAGTACCTTACCAGTCCCCCAGTGATGGTGGCACCACGGCCTCTCGAGCCTCTAGTGCTCTACCTTGCCGCCACACCGTACTCTGCCAGCGCGGCGCTGGTGGCGGTTCGGGAGGAGCGCCAAGCCAAGGGCGCGCCACGCCAAGCCGGAGCTGAAGTGGTGCAGGGTCAGGGAGGCGTAGCAAGCTCGTCAGCGGGGGAAGACCAAGCTCAGCGGGGCAACCTCGCAAAAGCTCCGGACGACAGTCAGGTCTCGGGAACCCCTCCACCTCAGGATATGCCCCGATCTCTGCAGGACCCGAGCCTCGACAGTGTGCCAGCCCTTGTTGAGCACCCGGTGTACTTCGTTAGCACCGTGCTGCGAGACGCGAGGGCACGCTACCCCATGCCCTAGAAACTCCTGCTCGCACTCCTGGTGGCCTCGCGCAAGCTGCGACACTACTTCCAGGGCCACCCCATCAAGGTCGTCTCAGCCTACCCATTGGAGAGGGTACTCAGGAGCCTTAACTCAGCCGGAAGGGTCGCCGAGTGGAATATCGAGTTGCAAGCATTCCAGTTCGAGTTCAGCACCACCAGGGTCATCAAGGGGGCTGCACTCACCGACTTTGTGGTAGAATGGACGGATGCCCCGACACTTGAGGAAGGAGAAGACCGGTCCACCTCCTCAGGAAGCGAGGCTCCAGACGGCTGGGTCATGTATTTCGATGGCGCCTTCGCGCACCAGGGCGCGAGGGCTGGAGCAGTGCTCATCTCGCCTACTCAGGACAAGCTCTATTATGCCGTGCAGCTCTGCTTTAAGCGCGGCGAGAAGGTCTCCAACAACATCGCAGAATACGAAGGCCTCATATCTGGACTGAAGGCCGCGGCAGCTCTAGGGGTGAAGCGCCTTACCGTCAGAGGCGACTCGCAACTCCTCGTCAAATTCTCCAACAAGGTGTACGAGCCAAAGGACGAGCATATGGAGGCCTACCTCGCGGAGGTGTGCAAGAAGGAGAAGCAATTCTCGGGCCTGGAGCTGCAGCACGTGCCCCGGGGCACCAACAAGGAAGCTGACGACATCACCAGGAGAGCATCCAAGTGGCAGCCGCAGGAGCCCGGTGTCTTTGAAGAGCGGCTCTTCAGGCCATCAGCTACGCCACCTCTCTCAAGCATGATTCAGCCTCAGGAGGAGCTCCCACAGCCTCCGGCCACGGGAGCCCCAACCTGTGGCCCGACTTCAGGAGCTCCGCTGCTCTTGGCGCTCGAGCCCCAGGAGGAAGGCTGGACCAAGGAATTCAAGGAGTACCTGACGCACGGGGCGCTGCCAGAGAAGGAAGAGGACACGGAGCGCGTGGCCTGGCAAGCCACGACATACTGTATCCAAGATGGCGACTTATATAGGAAATGACCGAACGACGTCACGCTGCGCTGCATCTCCAGCGATCAAGGAAGGGAGTTGCTGACTGACATACACGGTGGGGATTGCGGATACCATTCGTCGTCGCGAACCCTCGTCGGCAAGGTGTTCCGCAGTGGATTCTACTGGCCTACAACACTCAACAACGCAGCCGAGCTGGTGAAGTCCTGTGAAGCTTGCCAATTCCACGCCAAGCAAATCCATCAGCCTGCTCAGGGCCTCCAAACCATCCCGCTCACATGGCCGTTCGCGGTCTGGGGGCTGGACATCCTATGCCCATTCCCACGGGCGCCAGGGGGCTACCGCTATCTCTACGTCGCCATCGACAAGTTGAACAAGTGGGCGGAACTGGAAGCCGTCCGTACCATCCCAGCCGGCTCTGCTGTCAAGTTCATCAAGGGCCTCGTGAGCCGCTACGGGGTCCCCAACCGCATCATCACAGATAACGGCTTGTAGTTTACTAGTAACCTTTTCAAAAACTACTGTTCTAACCTTGGAACGCAGATCTGCTACGCTTCGGTAGCGCACCCTAGGAGCAATGGCCAGGCCGAACGCGCCAACGCGGAGGTCCTGAGGGGCCTCAAGACCAGGACCTTCAAGAAGAAGCTGGAGGCCTATGCCAGGGGTTGGCACGACGAGCTCCAGTCCCTGTTGTGGTCCATCCGCACCACTGCCACCAAGCCAATGGGCGAGACTCCATTCCTCCTCGTCTACGGTGCTGAAGCAGTCCTCCCTCATGAGGTCAAGCATCGCTCTGCACGGGTCCTGGCGTTCGACGAAACGCAGCAGCACGCCACGCTGGGGTTGGACCTCATGCTGGGGGAGGAACATCGTCGCGAAGCTGCATTGAGGGCGGCAAGGTACCAACAAGCACTGTGGCGATACCACTGCCGCAACATCCGCTCCAGGACGCTCGATGTAACATCCCAAAATTCTAAATTTTGGAATGTTATATTAAACCGATAGATTTGATTGATTGTTTGATTGATAGTGTGAATTTTCCAGTACATTCAATGTACTGACCCTTTGTGGCTGCAACGTCTCATATTGCAGGATATCTTACGACGAGTAAGTGATATGTTAGGGTTATGATTTCTACACTCAACTTTGCCGTTGGTGTTGATGGGAATCCACAACCTTGTTACTTCCGCTATTTTGCATTGAGGTAATAGTATTTACGCTACTTTATACATGTGATTTACCTCTGTTATAAATCCTCGAGTACTGCGTGTGCAGCATACCGATCCAGGGATGACACTTAAGCAGAGAAACTTGATCCATTCGGGTCAGGTCGCTACAAGATGGTATCAGAGCACATGTTGACTGTAGGACATGACCCTAGAAACAGGCAAGCCCATAGGAAAGATTTCCTCTACAACTTTCTTTTCAAAAAGATCTTTTACCTCTCTTCTCTTCTGAGCTTATTCAAATATTTCCTTTTAGTGAGACCATACCCCTTTTCCCTTTGGACCACTCGAAGATTCGACTGATGCGACCACTCCAAGAAGTACAAGACATCGGACAACCAAGACCACTTCTGAATGAAAAGGATTTTACCATGCAAACTACAACGGTTGGAGACTCCAAAGACTAGGAGAATTTGAAGGCTCTGAAGAATTCTTAGATCTTTATGACCTAGGAAGGCTACCCTAATGGAACTTGGCAGACTATGGAGGTTGTCAATACCCGAGATCAAGGTGTATCGGAGAAAGATCGGAGCATGGAGAGTTAAAAACTCAAAGTTCTGTCAAGAAAGCCCCAAGATAGGAAATATCAACTATGGAATGATAGCTCATGACAGAGACATAGTCATAAACATGGATATCCATGATGCTATCGCTCGCTCATGTTATTGTCACCATGAGGTGTTAAGCACGCATCTTTCGGAAGAATTGGATGACAAAAGGGCTAATGGAGCACCTGCCAGCAAGAGATCAAGTTTTAACCTTAGCTGGTGTATCACTAGGATCTGGAGTATTACATCAGGAAGTTTAAGATGGACCTTCGGGAAGCTGTATTTGATAAGGAAGCAGTTCATGAACAACTTAGGACCCATAAGCTGAAAGTAGCCAAGCTGGAGGAGCAAAACCTTGAGATACCGGAGATTCGTCAGGAGCTGAAGGATAGAAGGACATGGTTTATACCAAGGATGTTGGAACCCAGAAGTTTGGAACGCAGCTCCAAAAATATTAAAGGATGTCACTAGAGACTCCGCGTCAACAGAGATCTGGCATAGGAACTTGAGAAGGACAAGCATGATCAGAAGAAGCCATCGGAGACATGAGCAAGACTTGAAGAGTTTGGTGACGTTGAAGATTTACTGACCATTAGAAGACCAAAACCGCGTTGTACCTACGTTATATGCGAAGTTTGTGAGCTGTCATTTGTTTGTTGTTTTTCCGACAGCCACAATAAAACCTGTCTTTTCAAAACTTTTGTTTGTATTGTGTGCATCCCTCTCTATCTCTCTTATCCCACCCCAATACCCATGGAAACCATAGAGGATGAATGGAGATGAGCTTGTACTCTCTGGACCGATGAGTCAATTGGAGACAACCGATGGATTCAGGACATGGAGGATCACATGGAGAATAACCCTATAGTCAGAAAGGATATGGCCCAACATGCTCTTCCATTCTTTGTAAGAGGTGCTGCTACCTGGTGGAGGATGTACCAAACCATCAATGGATGGCAAGGAGTAACCGTTTGGGAAGAATTTAAGTTGACTCTGCTAAAGTCTCGGCTTGTGTCCCAGAAGTTGAAGCCTTATGGAAATGATATGGAGAAAGTGCATGCAGGCTATGTGGAGAAATAGGACACAACCATAAAGAACACCAGGATGAATACCCTCATAAGTGGGGGATTACCAAAGGAGTTAGCAGAGGATCTCAGCGAACTTCGGTTGGAGATTGTTCCCAAAGGTTCCGTTGCAGCAATGGAAGTTCAGTCTACATTGTTGGGAAAGATCCGTGAAGCTCAGAGGGATGACAAAGAGATTACTTAGGTAAACGAGAGGATGAGCAAAAGAAAGGCCAAAGGTTTTCGTAAGGATGAGCACGACCCCTTATGGTTTGAGGATAGTGTACATGTACCCAATAATGCAAAGATCAGGAAGTTAATACTTCAGGAGGCTCATGACTCACCATACTCGATTTGCCCCGGAAACACCAAGATGTATTTGGATTTGAAGGAGTGTTTCTGGTGGACTGGTAAGAAGAACGATATTACGGAGTATGTAATCATAGTTGATGTACGCCAGAGAGTAAAAACAGAGCAGAAGCCAGCAGGAATTACTATAGCCTATGTCGATACCGAATGGAAGTGGGATAAGATTGGCATGAATTTCATTACCGGATTTCCCAGAACCCGAATGGGGTATGATTCTATCTGGGTAGTAGCTGATTCGCTTGACCAAAGTGGCTCACTTTATCCCAGTGAAAACCACCTATACAAGTGGGAAGTTGGCCAAGATATATTTGACCAGGATCGTATGTCTGCATGGAGTTCCGAGGACCATCGTATCAGATAGGGGAACACAATTTACCTCAAAGTTTTGGAATCAGCTGCACCAGACTTTGGGTACTAGGCTAGAGTTCAGTACAGCCTTTCATTCGCAGATAGATGGATAAATCGAGAGAGTCAATCAAATTCTGGAGGACATGTTGAGAGGGTGTGCGCTAGATTATGGATATAGTACTGATGATAATCTACCTTACGCGTAGTTCTCATACAACAATAGTTACCCAGCCAGTTTGAAGATGGCCCCTTTTTAAGCTTTGTATGGGAGAAGGAGCCAGACACCGTTGATGTGGGATGAAGTTGGAGACCGTCAGTTGTTTGGACCAAATGTGATCAAGGAGTCAGAAGAGAATGTTAAGTGGATTCGAGATAGACTGAAGGTAGCTCAGTCCAGGCAGAAGAGTTATGCAGACTCAAAAACGCAAGGAGGTAGTCTATGAAATTGGAGACAGAGCATGTCTTCGTGTGTCCCCTCTGCGAGGAGTTAAACGATTTGGATTTAAGGTAAAGTTAACCCCGAGATATGTAGGACCATACCGAGTTTTGGAGAGTATGGGAGAAGTGGCCAACAAGTTGGAGTCACCCGAAGGACTGTCAGGAGTTCATGATGTGTTTCACGTTTCCCAGTTGAAGAAGTGCCATGCAGAGATGGCCAATATTCCCCTGTAAGGACGCTTGACCCTGGAAAGGATAATGATGTTCCAGAAGTGTAGTATGGACTTCATAAGTATAAATTTTTATCTCGGTATGTGGGATATCCCACGAGGATGAAGAGATGAATTACTATTGGATATAAAGGAGGTATGATGTTGGAAATATGGATCAATGGAAATTCCATGATGAGTCTGAGTAATCATGTCCTAGTTTGGTGCCAATAGAAGGAAGGAAGACAGTACAATTGGATGGATTTAAGAATACCAGGAAGTTGGAAGTTGGAATAATGATCAGAAGCCCGAGGATAAGTTCAAGGACTACAAGTGATGAGATGGGCCATAACCCACAGGCCCCAGGACCTGCCAAGAAGCAAGCACATTCTTGCTAAAGGAAAGACCCTGGAAGAAGTTACAATTTTATCAACCGACGATTCTATAGGAGTTTACGCAAAACCTGAGAGTTGTTAAGGAACGATAGATGTTTGTTTGGCTTGCATAATCAATGGATTTATCCGAACTTGGTTCGTTGACAAGAGAAATTCTGCAATGCTTGTGAGGATGACCGAATGTTAGAATGCGAGATTCGCAAAACCATATACAAGGTAATGATTTGGGTGCGGGATGGATTGATCACCATACCGACTTACTCCTATTATTCGCTTTGCTATATGGGATGGTAAATCTGAGTGACTTACCTATAGTAGAGAGACGACGATCAAAACCCTGTTAAAACCTTAGAATGGTATAATAATTTTTCCCCTTGTACAAGGCAGCTTTTGCCAATTGTAGGATATACGGTGAGGTTCAACCTAGGCCCGTTTTCTGCAGGAGAAACCATAAATTGTTGACCACCATGAGATATCGATAGTTGTTTAGTATCGGCGCCAGACCCGTCAGCTAAGAAGACCCAGTCTCGGAATAACCGTACCAAGATGAAAGGACAAAAGAATTGCGGTAAAAGTTATGCCACCACCAAAAAAAAGCCCAGAGAAGTAATTATCAGAGGATCTGAGAAGACCGACACTGTCAACAATAAGGATGGAGTATCTGAGTTTTTGATGGAACAGTAACCATGTTTCTAAGGGTGGTAGCACCCCAGACCCCTGTGACGATTGATGGATTTTGAGAAGACCCCGAACCTAACCTATTTCTTGCTAGCCTCTCCGAATCTCGAGGACGAGATTCATTTTAAGGGTTGTAGGTTTGTAACATCCCAAAATTCTAAATTTTGGAATGTTATATTAAATAGATATATTTGATTGATAGTGTGAATTTGCCAGTACATTCAATGTACTGACCCTTTGTGGCTGCAACGTCTCATGTTGCAGGATATCTTACGACGAGTAAGTGATACGTTAGGGTTATGATTTCTACACTCAACTTTGCCGTTAGTGTTGATGGGAATCCACAACCTTGTTACTTCCGCTATTTTGGATTGAGGTAATAGTATTTATGCTACTTTATACATGTGATTTACCTCTGTTATAAATCCTCGAGTACTGTGTGTGTCAGCATACCGATCTAGGGATGACACTTAAGCACAGAGACTTGATCCATTCGGGTCAGGTCGCTACACTCGAGGTGGGCGACCTCATCCTGAGGCGGGTCCTCTCCAGGGAAGGGCTGCATAAGCTTTCACCAATGTGGGAGGGCCCGTTCAAGGTCGTCCACCTCTCCAGGCCTGGCGCCGTACGCCTGGAGACACAAGACGGGGTGCCAAACCAAAACGCCTGGAACATCCAGCACCTCTGAAAGTTCTACCCATGAAGCAAGGACCAGAGCCTGTGAATAAAGGCCCAGAGCCTGTGAAGAAAGGCCCGGTGCCTGTGAAGAATCCCCGCCCGTGACACTCTCACGTAATAATGAGTTGGGGCTGTACAAGCCCCGGAGTCTCAGGAGCGCCGGTCTTAGGCCCTGGGGCTCCCGCCCACGCCTAGTGGCAGCACTTAGCTCCGCGCTGGTGAGAAGACTTGAAGACTAGATTAGCTGCCGGACGCGGATTTTCATTTGCTTTCCGCAGTTGGCTCGCTTTCCCTTAATCGAAATTTGCCTTTGGTGTCCCTTGCTGATTCGATTCCCTCGCCTCTTACCGCATTTTTCAGTTCTGGTTCGCTCATGTTCTCTCTCTCTCGCCTGTCTCGCAAGGGGGCTAGGCAGGTGCCCTCGCGAGCATTTTTCTCCTCTCTGCCTTCTCGTGAGCCACCCTCGTTTGAGCCTAAAAGCTGGCGCACCTCTCCTAGTCCGTGCCCCACGGGTACCGCGACACAAGTGCCAAGTCAGGGCCAGGGCGGACGGCGATTCTTTCAACGCACTTCCTAACGAGTTTTTGCAGTTCCTAAGCGAATGCAGGACACAAAGGCAAGATGGACACGAGGAAATAAGCGCCCGGTCCTAAACGCACTAGGTTAAGTTATCTTTGCGCAAAATACAACACGTCACGAGAATAACACGCATAGTACAATAACCAAGGAACCACAATTCGATACACGCCCCTCTGGGCCCATACTAGTTTCACGTTTTTGATGCAGGGAAAAAGAGCAAAACAAAGCGGCGTTGCAACGATCCACGGAGATAGGCCCTTAGCGACGCCCTGAGCCTAGCCAGATCCTTCCTCGTGCTTCACGGAGGCACGGCGGCGAAATGACCCGCTGCCGCCTTCGAAGCGGGCGCGGCGGCTGGTCGTAGCCACCATTACTGGAGCTGTCGCCGGAGGAAGAGCCGCCGTAGCTGGAGGAGACACGGTCGCCGCCGAGGATAGGCTCGCCCTCGTCCTCGCCGCGACCATCACCAAGGCCGAGCACCTCCTCACCGTCGTTCGTCTCTAGGGCAGCACCCGGCGCGGCGACCATCTTCCCCGAACACTCTCTCGTAGAGTGTCGATCCACCATCGTACTTGAAGTGGAGGGTGCACCGCCTGCCCAGGCCGCGCGCGCGGGTGAACGTCTGCCAGCCGCGGGCCAGGGCTATGTTGCCCACGGTGGAAGTTTCGACCGCGAGCCAAGAGGCCTTGCTGCAGCAACCATCCGCTTGCTGCCAGAGGCTACCTGGCCCAGGGGCCGGCAGTTCCTCGACGAAGAAGCGCGGAAGCTGGAGCCAGTTGCCGACCGGGTTCTCCGACCAAACATCGAACTCCGGCGACACCTCCGCTGAATGAAAGTGCGGACGGGGAGGCCGCGCGGCCATAGCACGCCTCCCCTCATCAACTGGATCGCCATGGCTAGGACGACCCCCTCCGTGCGCCGCGGCGCCGCCTCAACAGTGGGCCACGATGGGGGACGCGGCGTGCTTGCGCGACGGCGCGCGCAGCGCTACGCGGGGAGCGGGCCCCTCGTGAGGAGCCTTTCCCTTCTCGGCGGCCGAGAACTTCCTTCGTGGCGCCATTGGAGGCACTGCAAGCAACGGAGCCTACCGCGATCGCAGGTAATGATGGTTTTCCTTGCATGTCGCACGGACTAGTCAAGTCGTGCAGTTGCCGAGGCAATGTGGGGAAGCGGAGACGCCCACGTCCAATCAACCGCCACACGTCAACCGAGGCTGCAGGCTTTGGGGGCCTGCGGTGCTCTGAACTTGGCCCTTGGCTTCGCCGCGAAGCCATGCCCGAGCGCACCTTGGGCCCGGGGGCTACTGTCCGCGTCCTGGGAACGGGGGTCCCCAGACTTGCCTGCCTGCGGCCCACGGCGTGGCTGAGCCAGCAGGCCGTACGACCCATCTTCATCGACGAGGCATCCAAGACCCCCGTGAGGGGCCAAGCCTCGCGAGGCGGACGACGCAAGACCTCCTCAGGAGCGGCCAAGCCAGGCAATCTCACGAGAAGCGGAGATATCAAGGCGGGCCAAACCTCACGAGGCTCTCGTGACGTGAGCCATGACTATCGACACCAGGCGAGCGCCAGGCAGGCGCCAGCGCGCGCAGCGTCCTTGTTTCCTCTTTGGTGCTAAGGAGGCCAGCGCAAGCGAGGAGTACCGAGGCATCAGGCAAAGTTTGCTATATTGGTGCAACGAGACCAAGACCAGGAGTACGGCAAGACGGAGGTCATCATGGAGCCCAAGACGGCATCACCACCAGAGCCTTTTGCAGGCGAAGACCGCTTTTGTCAGGATAGCTTGTACTAGCTGTCCCCCTTCAAATTTGCCCCCCGTTGTTGGCTCCCTTCCTGCTCAATATTTGGGAAGAGGACTAGGGCATATATAAGTAGAGCTAGCCACCACCGTAGGGGCATCGAGCAGTTCACCCAGCTCTCACCCGCTGAGTTACCAAGCACAAAAACACCTCAACCTCAGGAGGTTGTTCTTCCCCTTGTACTATTCATCATCAACCCAAGAGGCAATCCACCACCACCACACTGGAGTAGGGTATTACACCACAATGGTGGCCCGAACCAGTATAAATCCCGTGCCTTTCTGTGTTGCGAGTTCGTCGAGTTCATCCGCGAGAACTTAGCGAGCTAGGGCGTAGATCGGTAGGAGGGAAAGACTTCGCGCGCACCCCAGTGTTCGAACCCTAAGGGTTTGCCGGAACCCCACATCCGACAAATATAGGCGAGGAAGGGCTCGGTCCATGGCGCGATTACCGCCATGACTTCGTGAGCCGAAGACGTTTCTTTGAGTGCCGAGACTCCAACAATTTCCTCGTCTGGTTCGATGACAGGAGGGATGATCTTTTCTAGACCACTGGCCTCAGCATCCTTGCCCCCATCCCGCCACACCACGGATGGCTTAAAGAGCCATTCCAAAAAGGTGATCTTAGGTACAAGGTCACGCTTAGCACTCAGGCGGGCGAGGACGTCGACAGCTTGATTGCTATCCCTAGAGACGTGATGGAATTCCAATCGCTCAAACCGGGCGGATAATTTAAGAACGACATTTCAATACATTGGCATTTTTGGCTCTTTTGAGTCGAATTCACCGATGACTTGAGAGATGGCAAGATTAGAGTCTCCCCGCACCTCGAACCATTGTACAACCATTGACGCTGCCATCCGAAGCCCATGCAACATGGCCTCATATTCCGCGGCATTGTTGGAATCAGTGTACATGATTTGTAGTACGTACCGGATATTGTCGCCTATGGGGGACGTGGGAATCACCCCAGATCCCCCAGTCCGGCAAGCATTTTGGAGCCATTGAAGTACATTGTCCAATGCGAGTAGTATTGTATTCCCATGGGGAGCTCAACTTCCATCCATTCGGTAACAAAGTCCACCAACACCTGGGATTTAATAGCTCGGCATGGTCGGTATATGATTTAGAAAGGGAGGAGTTCAATACCCCATTTAGCTATGTAGCATGTGGCGTCCCTGTTGTTAATTATGTCATTCAGTGGTACTTCAGATGCCACCATGACCGAGCACTCTTGAAAGTAGTGGCGGATCTTTCAGGATGCCATGAAAACTGCTTAGGCAATCTTTTGGTAATACGGACACCTTGTTTTGCATGGGTTGAGCACCTCTGATAAGTAATAGACCGGCTTTTGCACCAGAATCTTGTGACCCTCTGCCTCTCGTTCAACAACGAGAACTGCACTGACCACCTAACTTGTCGCCGAGATGTATAACAACATTGGTCCACCTGTGCAGGGCGCTGCTAGGATGGGGTTGCCAACCAACAATGTTTTAATTTCCTCTAGTGTGGCTGTTGATTCGTCAGTCCACTCAAAGTTTTTGGTCCGCTTAAGAAGCCTGTAGAGAGGTAGGGCCTTTTCACCAAGGCGAGAAACAAAGCGGCTCAAGGCTGCCATGAAGCGAGCCAATTTTTGGACGTGCTTCAGCTCAGTAGGGACCGCTAGCTAAGTCAGGGCTCGGATTTTGGCTGGATTAGCCTCTGTTCCTCTATGGGATACAGTAAATCCGAGTAGCTTGCCCGCGGGAACTCCGAAGGCACATTTGTCTGGATTGAGCCGTATATCATAAGTTCGTAGATTATCGAAGGTTTGGCAGAGGTCGTCCACAAATGACTGATGTGCTTGGTCTTGATGACCACATCGTCCACATATGCCTTGACTGTTTTACCGATTTTCTTTTCCAGGCATATTTGAATCATGCGCTGGTATGTGGCGGCTGTATTTTTTAACCCGAAGGGCATTGTGTTGAAGCAGAATGGCTCGTAGGGGGTGATGAAGGCAGTTGCCGCTTGGTTGGACTCCTTCATTTTGATTTGATGGTATCCAAAGTAAGCGTAGAGGAAGCATAGTGAGCCGTGTCGATGGTGGCATCGATGATATGGTTTATGCGGGGCAAAGGAAAGGGATCCTTGGGGCAGGCTTTGTTTAGGTCCTTGAAATCAACGCACAGCCGCCAAGATTTGTCATTCTTGGGCACCATGACCAGATTAGCCAACCGTTCGGGGTGTTTAATTTCTCGGATGAACCCTACTTTGAGTAATTTTGCTAGTCGTTCACCCATAGCTTGACGCTTGGGTTCGGAAAACGGTGTAGCGCCTGTTTGACTGGCTTAAAGCCTTGAATTATATTTAGGTTGTGCTCAACTAGTCTTCATGGGATTCCCATTATATCTAAACAGGCGAATATGTCCCTGTTTACACGCAGGAATGCATGCAATGCCTCATTGACCGCGGGGTCCAGATGAGCCCCAATGGACGCTGTCTTGTTAGGGTCCGTCGGATGCACATGATATTTGACGATTTCATCTGCTGGTTCAAAAGATTTGTATTTGGACCTTTTACCGAGGATTACATTGTCCCTATCCACCATTGAATGGAGCATGGTTAATTACTCAGTTGCAAGGGCCTCAGACAATGCTTCGAGGGCCAGTGATGCTGTTTTGTTCTTGGCCCGGAGAGCTCTTTTTGGATCGCTTACTACTGTGACACGCCATTAGGCCCTGGCATCTTGAGCTTCATATACCCGTAATGCGGTATAGCGTGGAATCTTGTGAATGCATTTCGCCCCAATAGGGCGTGGTAACCTCTATGAAAGGGCACAATATGGAAGAGTAACTCTTCAGAACGGTAGTTCTCGGGAGTGCCGAATACTAAATCGAGAGTAATTTGTCTAGTGCAATGCGCCTCTTTTCTGGATAATCCCTCGGAAGGTGGTGCGACTTTGCTTGATACGAGATCTATCAAATTGCATTTTGTCCAGGGTGTCTTCATAAATGAGATTTAATCTGTTGCCACCATCCATTAGTACCTTGTGGAGTCTAAATCCATCAACTATGGGGTCGAGGACAAGAGCGGCAGGTGCTCGAACGGTGCGGGTCCTTGGGCTGTCCTCCTCGCCGAAGGTGATGGGCGTGTCTATCCATGAATTTGTTTCTGCCACCTAGTGGACTTTACCGAGATCTCGAAGGGCTCTCTTCCTCTGATTTTTTGAGGAAAATATCCTGTAGATCGTTAGGATCTCAGTGTTGTCATTCAGGGGCATTGCCGGACGTCTGCTTGAGGGTGAGCCTCCGATAATTGTTTCTCCACTCATTGAAACTTGCATAATGACCAGGAAGCAAGAAGGCTGTGAGTTGGGTTTGTATTCAACAGGACAACATGTATGGGGCACAACTTGTCCAGCAGTTTCGTCGATGATCATTTTGGATCCTGCAAGTGGTTTCTTCTTTTTCTCGATCGGCTCGTGTTCGGTTGACCGGCTTGGAGGCGTGATGCATCTCCGTCGTATCTATAATTTTTGATTGTTCCATGCCAATTTTATACAACTTTTACATACTTTTGGAAACATTTTATATTATTATTTGGGACTAACATATTCATCCAGTGCTCAGTGCGAGTTCCTATTTTTTGCATGTTTTTTGTTTCACGAATATCCATATCAAACAAAGCCCAAATGCAATGAAAATTTATGGAGAATTATTTTGGAATATATGTGAATTTGGAGAGGTGGAATCAACACAAACGGGGGCCCACAGCCACCACAAGACACCTGGGCGCGCCTGGCAGCCCAGGCGCGTGGTGGTGGGTTGTGCCCTCCTCGTAAGTCGGTTGGAGCTCTACTTTGGGAGCAAGGAAGCTTATATCTGGAAAAAAATCGTGTTAAAATCTCAGTGTAATCGGAGTTACGGGTCTTCGGATATTTAAGAAACGGTTTTCGGTCAGAAAACAGGAACACGAAGCAGAAGAGAACAAAAAGGGAGATCCAATCTCGGAGGGGCTCCTGCCCCTCCACGGCCATGGAGGCCATGGACCAGAGGGGGAAGTCTCCTCCCATCTAGGGGGGAGGCCAAGGAAGACTAAGAAGGAGGGGGGCTCTCTCCCCCTCTCTCCCGGTGGCGCCGGAGCACCGCCGAGGCAATCATCGTGACGACGATCTACTCCAACAAATTTGCCGCATCAACACCAACTCTCTCCCCCTCTATCCAGCGGTGTAACACCTCTTCTCCCCGCTGTAATCTACTTAAACATGGTGCTCAATGCTATATATTATTTCTGAATGATCTATGGTTGTCTTATGATGTTTGAGTAGATCTGTTTTGTCCTATGGGTTGATAGATGATCATGATCGATTTGAGTTGTATATTTTATTTTGGTGTTGTCCGACGGTGCCCTCTGTGTCACACAAAGGAGGGATCCCCGCTGTAGGGTGTTGCAATACGTTCATGGTTCGCTTATGGTGGGTGGCGTGAGTGACAGAAGCACATACCCGAGTTTGGGGGTCATTGCGTATGGGATAAAGAGGACTTGATACTTAATGCTATGGTTGGGTTTTATGACCTTAATGATCTTTAGTTGCGGATTCTTGCTAAAGTTCCAATCATAAGTGCATATGATCCAAGTAGAGAAAGTATGTTAGCTCATGCCTCTCCCTCATATAAAATTGCAAGAATGATCACTAGTTTAGTTATCGATCACCTAGGGACAAATGACTTGTTGACAGAAGCTATCTACTTTTATTGTCTTGCATTTTACTCATAGTTTTATTCTCGCAAAGTACTCGTAGTTTTATTCTTGCAAAATAGTTTCATACTTGTTTTAGGTAAAGCAAACGCCAAGTGTGCATAGGGTTGTATCGGGTGGTCGATGGAACTTGAGGGAATATTTGTTCTACCTTTAGCTCCTCATTGGATTCGACACTCTTATTTATCAAAAAAGTCTACAAACGATCCCCTATACTTGTGGGTTATCAAGGCACATGTTTCACCCGAGCTCTTCTGGGTTCATGGACTGACTCTGTTTGCACTTGCTGAGCCTGCTAGGCGCTTTCCATAGCGCAGTACTTACATACCAACTCTGATAGCTCGGCAAAGTTTTGAACGTGATGGCGGGCGAGGGTGTTCAGGATTCCTTCGTCTTGACAATAGTGATGAAAGGTCGCTAGAATTTCCTGTCTTCCGCTGTCTGACATTTTGTTTTTAACGAGGAGGAATCTAGTCCAGAATTGATGAACCATTTCTATGGGCTATTTTTTGACGTACATTAGATCCCATATGTCGGGCGGCCTTGAGTTGCCCGGAGAGTATTCGACATGGGAGATGGGTTGGAAAAAACTTTGTGACGAGCAAATGATCCGGATTGTCAACCGAGCATAGTTGCATAGACTCAAGGTTGTTTGCTGAATCGGATCTCGATTTCGGACTCTTTTCGGAATGGAGTTCGGATTCTAGACTAGACGACAGAACGTAGTGATCGGAGCGTTGCACCTGATCAGTTCCTGGCTCCGGAGATAGAAGGGGCGAGTTTTTAGCCAAGTCTTTGACTATGGCGACCAAGTGGGTGATAGGTGGGACATAGATTTCCCTGTCACCGGGCATAGCCTGAACTGATCGTATATCGAGGATTGGCCGTAGGAAATCCCTATGGCTTGGATCTGGTCTAGTAGGTCATTTAATAGTGAAAGATCCACCGTGTCCATGTTCCGGGAGTACTTGAGTCTGGTTCATAATATTGCCGCTTCGGGGGCGTTTGTGATCGCGGCGGAGCAGTGTTTGGCCAATGGCTAGCTTCGGGCCATCAGGGGTAGAGGTTGGATCCGCACTTACAGCCAGATCCAAGGTGGCGGCCAACTCCGTGATGGGGTACACCACAGCCGAAGTTAAGGCCTCGAGATTTGCGGGTTCTTCAGATGAGGTTGGGAACCTTGTCAAAATAAGATCTCCCCGGGAGTCGGCAATGAATTCTAAACTTCCGAACCTGATCTCCTGGTCGGGGGGGGGGGAGGCTGCCAACCCAACCAAGGCGGCCGGTCCGACCAATGTGTAGCATGATGCTGCCAAAAGCTATCTGGGAACGAAGACATCCCCTTTACGGATGCTATTGATGATGACTAAGCGAGCCATCGATCCTTCAATGATCCCACAACGGGACTCTCAATGGAAGCACCAATGTTGATGTCAAAACCGGCAGATCTTGGGTAGGGGGTCCCAAGTTGTAGATCTTGGATCGATGGGGAACAAGGAGAGCAGAGACAGTATTTACCCAGGTTCGGGACCTCTCGAAGAGGTAAAACCCTACGTCCTACTTGATTGTATTGATGTATGTGTATGATGGTTACAGAGTTGATGAGATCGGATGAACTAAACCCTAGGTGAGTAGGATGATGGTTCTAGCCTATACGAACTAAACCCTCTGGTTCATATAGACACCAGGGGTACCTAGGGCTACACACGTCGATTACCAACAAGGTATAAACACATAAATTACCCCGATGGAGACTTGGAGTATACGTCAAGACTCCGGAAATTTCCTTCTGGGGCATGGGGTCGTCCGAAGTCCGGTCTTCTCCTGACGAACAGTAAGCAGCCCACTAGTCCGGCCCATAAGGAATAGCCGGCAGCCCGAGGATCCCATATATAATCCGGGACTCCCTCAGTTGGCACATGCAAATTTACTTGGAACGACATGTAAATACTGCATATAGGTAGGTATGGTGGACTCGTATGGCACAACTTTAGGTTTAAGGAGTTTGATGCACAAGCAACATTCCTGCTTAGTACAAATGGAGGCTAGCAAATAGATCGAGAAGCCACACACCAGAAAACTAAATCGGTCACAAACATGCATGGAGAATAACTAACACTGAATAATGCAGCATAAGTAGGACATAACACTGGTACGCGTCGGTCCTAAACAAACGGTTTTTAACCCCTTTCCGCGATGGCATTCGGAACCGTCGCCAAGTGAGTGTGGGAGATAGGGGGTGTAACGCCCTCGATGCGGCTATATCTCCCACGTGTCGAAGCACGACTTAGAGGCATAACCGCATTGAAAGCAATGTCGCAAGTGAGGTAATCTTCACACAACCCATGTAATACATAAGGGAAAGAGATACATAGTTGGCTTACAATCGCCACTTCACACAATACATGAGTAAAGCATTACATCATACAGATACAATCAAGGTCCGACTACGGAACCAAAATAAAAGAAGACTACCCCAAATGCTACACAGATCCCCGATCGTCCCAACTGGGCTCCACTACTGATCAACTGAAACGAAACAACACAAAGAACAAGATCTTCATCGAGCTCCTCCTTGAGCTCGGGTGCGTCACCTGCACGGTTTCATCGGCACCTGCAAACTGGTTTTGGAAGTATCTGTGAGTCACGGGGACTCAGCAATCTCACACCCGCGAGATCAAGACTATTTAAGCTTAAAGGTAGGACAGGGTAGTGAGGTGGAGCTGCAGCAAGCGACTAGCATATATGGTGGCTAACATACGCAAAAGAGAGCGAGAAGAGAAGCAAAGCACGGTCGTGAAGCTAGTAGCGATCAAGAAGTGATCCTGAAACTACTTACGTCAAACATAACTCCAACACCGTGTTCACTTCCCGGACTCCGCCGAGAAGAGACCATCACGGTTACACACGCAGTTGGTGTATTTTAGGTAAGATCAACTTCGGGTTTTCTACAACCGGACATTAACAAATTCCCATCTGCCTCATAACCGCGGGCACGACTTTCGAAAGATAATACCCTGCAGGGGTGTCCCAACTTAGCCCATGATAAGCTCTCACGGTCAACGAAGGATATTCCTTCTACCGGGAAGACCCGATCAGTCTCGGAATCCCGGACTACAAGACATTTCGACAGCAATAAAACAAGACCAGCAAAGCCGCCCGGATGTGCCGACAAATCCTGATAGGAGCTGCACATATCTCGGTCTCAGGGCACACCGGATGAGCAAGACGTCGGGTTGGCATAGACCCTGATTGCCCAGGGGGCGCCGGACATCGCTCGGTTTGGGCCAGCACTCGAAGGAGCACTGGTCCGGGGGTTAAAATAAAGATGACCCTTGAGTCTGCAGAACCCAAGGGAAAAAAGGCTTAGGTGGCAAATGGTAAAACCAAGGTTGGGCCTTGCTGGAGGAGTCTTATTCAAAGCGAACTGTCAAGGGGGTCCCATAAATCACCCAACCGTGTAAGGAACGCAAAATCCGGGAACATAACACCGGTATGACGGAAACTAGGGCGGCAAGAGTGGAACAAAACACCAGGCATAAGGCCGAGCCTTCCACCCTTTACCAAGTATATAGATGCATTAATTAAATAAGATATATTGTGATATACCAACAAGTAAACATGTTCCAACAAGGAACAACATCTCCATGTTCCAACAAGGAACAAACTTCATCTTCACCTGCAACTAACAACGCTATTAGAGGGGCTGAGCAAAGCGGTAACATAGCCAAACAACGGTTTGCTAGGAAAGGATGGTTAGGGGCTTGACATGGCAACATGGGAGGCATGATATAGCAAGTGGTAGGCATCGTAGCATAGGCATAGCAAAAGAGCGAGCAACTAGCAAGCAAAGATAGAAGTGATTTCGAGGGTATGGTCATCTTGCCTGAAATCCCGCAAGGAAGAAGAACGAGTCCATGAAGAAGACAAACGGACGTAGTCGAACGAATCCTCACAACTCCGGAACAGAACCGAAGCTAACGAGAGAAGCAAACCGGAAAGAAACAAACAACATGGTAAACAACCATCACATAAACATGTCATGATGCACAAACAAGTATGATGCATGTCCGGTTTAATGAGGCATGGCATGGCAAAGTGCAACAAACAACACTACAAATTAAGTGGAGCTCAATATGCAACGAGTTGCATATTGATGAAAACACCACATCAATTATTTAGTTTCTCTCTCGGTTATGTACTCAACAATATTAAATGTTGTTAAACATGGCAAGAGGTGAAGCATAATTAAACTACCTATCTAGGCAAGTTTAAATGAGGCCGGAAATAAGAAACAACAAGTCCGGAAAATCCTCATGTGCATATTTATGGATTAGGTACTGTTCTGCCCTAAATCACATTTTATTGTTGTTAAACAGGAAAATAAAGTGCACCATGTTAAACTAGGCATTTTTCTACCCCATTTACATATATAATTTATTTAAATCTGAGTGACGGTTATTTAGTTATGAAATAAATCATTTTAACATGGCATTTAAGCAAATTAATGCAAACAACAATTTTAAGCATTTAACTGTTGTTATCATGATGCGGATGACATGTGCAAGTTTTATGCAATTTTAAGAAAACGTTAACATGAGCATGATACGAGGCATTAGTCGCCATGGCGGAATTAAAAGGGTGCCACGGCGGCGAAACAGAAATGGTGCCACGGCGACATATCCGAAAATGATGCCACGGCAACATATCCGAAAATGATGCCACGGCAACATATCGATTCCGGTAGCTCATGAAGATACCGGTGCAAAAGAAAGTGAGCGTGAGCGAGTCATGCAAGATGGTGGGGTGCTCCCGGATTCCGGGTTCCCACGGGACGGTGGCATGGCAAAAGAGCGACAAATTTCGGACACGGTGCAAACGGGCATCTCATACAACATATGCATTCGTTCACGGCGGTCGTTCTCGGCAGTTATACCTTCAAAGCGTGCATTCGGGGCGGAATGCGTTTCGTAGAGGGAAGTAGACGTTCTCGCGACGGTAAGGGAAGTAGGGGTACACGTTCGTTTTCGAAGAGGTACTTGACGGGTCCGAATCCCTTCGGGGTTGTCGTGGTACTTGCGATCTCGGCGATGGTAGTCGTACACGTTCGGAGAGGAACTTGATGTTCCCATGTGCTTCACGGGTCGTCGTTGAACTTGACGAAATCCATCCGCAGGTAGCCGTCCGTGGTCGTACTCATGTTGGCATGCAACACGATGGTCTCGAGGATCGTAGCCGAACTTGGCGGTCCAAAACGTTCATCGGTAGTGGAACTTGGCGGTCTCGACGGTCGTCGTGGTACTTGGCGTCATTGTTGCCTCCAAGTACTTGCCGAAAACCACATCGGAGGTAGTCGAACCGATCTGAAGACGAACTTGGCGCCGAGGTCGATCTTGCCGGTCTGGATGAATCTGAAGGGGCATCGAGGGACTAGCAAGGCTCTACCCCGGGAGGTCACCGGGGACCGCTCAAGCTGCTGGCGCATGGCCGAGCAGCGGCTGGACGGTGTGGCGGCGTTGGCCTTGGCTGCAAGGAGGTTGCATCCACGGGAGGCTGTCGAGGCGGAAGCAGGGGCGCGAGGAGGCGGGCAGAGGACGGGAGGCGGAGGCCATGGAAGGCGTTCGAGCGAGGAACGGGGGGCATGGGCGACCTCGCTCGGGAGCTCCTCGGCGCATCTGGTCGGAGAAGAAGCCGACGAGGCGAGGCGACCGGAGCATGGCGGCACGGTGGACAGACTTGGCGCAGGGGAAGGATGGCGCGGAGCGGGTCGCGGAAACCGAGGCGAGGCAGGTCGGCGGCAAGGTGCTGCTCACAGCAGAGGCGAGGACCGCGGAGTTGGTCTCAGTGGTGTTCTGCGGAGGCGGGCGGGACCGCAGGGCGAAGAAAGAGCAGGCAGAGGGGATCGGGCGCTTTCCCTGGCTGCGATGTGGAGCGTGGTGGCGGCGCGAGGGAAAGAGGAGGAGGGATCGGCTGCGCGCGGAGGGAGATGGGGTCGGGCGCGAGGAGAGGGAGAGATGGGGATCGGGAAGAGGGAGGACGAGGGGATCGGGAGGAGCGGGGCTCTCCTGGCGATGTCGTGTGTGAGGCGGCTGGCAGGGAACGAGGGGAGAGATGGGGTGCGGAGGAGGGAGTCGGGCTAGGTTAGATAGTCAGGGGCCGGCTGGGCCTTGGGCCATGGAGGAGCTGGGCCTGCGGGAGGTTGGGAGGCCCAGGAGGCATGGCTGGGCTCTCTCTCTCTTCTCTCTCTCATATTTTCCAGCAGAAAAGAATTAGAGATAAGAAAAGAAGAGAGGGTTAGGGAAAGAGTTTGCGCATGCGGACAATTTTCCCGGGCTCACAAAAATATGAAGAATTTAACAAAAATGGCCCGAGGATTTTTAGAGAATGTAAAATCCACACATGTTGAATTTAACTCGACATGTTTGAATTTCGAAACCCATTCGAATGAACTCCAAATGGGTTGAAATTATAGGAGATGGCCCTACACGGTAGATGTGATTTATGGGCTGATTTGGAACATTTGTGGATAAAGTAAAATTGCAACTCAATTTTACTAAAAAGGCACCAAAGGAAGAAAAGAAGTTGAGTTGGATAAAAAGGAAAATTTGAAGAACCGCGCAAATGTGTTAAGGAATGGTTTAATATAGCTCCCTAAATATTGGGAGGATATGTTATAAAGAGAAATCACCATTGTGAATATCCCTCGATTTAAATGGACCGAAAAATCCATACGATTTATTTAGTTGAGTTTTAAAAATTAATAATATGATGGCATGATGACATGATGCAGTGCAAGAGATGACATGATGAATGCACAAACAAAACAAATCACATGACAAAACTCGGAAACCCTGGAAGGCAACTGAAGCTCCGGTCCTGGGGCGTTACAACACTCCACCACTACAAGAGGATCTCGTCCCGAGATCTAGGATGGCACCGGAGAAAAGCGGAAGAGGAAGAGGTAAAACTAAGTTGCTTATTTGACGAACGAGTGAAACCAATGAACCTGGAGAGGTTGAAAACTTGAAAGAATAACACAATAGAGTTGAACGAAATTGAGAGCATTCCAGTAGAAAATAGAAACAAGGACCACCATGTGAACCTTGGGGGTTGCAAAGCTATGAATGACGAGTACAATGGACAAGAAGGAATTGGAACCACTCTGGTTGAAGCGAGATAAGAATGAACAAGAATGATATAATTTTGGCAGCACTCCATTTGTAAATGGAAGGAATTGAACATGAACTTGAGAAGATAGGATGATACTTGATGAAATCAACAACACCGCCTCTGGAACTATTGAAAAAAAAAATGGCACAAGGGGTAAGAAAGATTTGAGACAGCTCTCCGGTTGAGGAAGCGAGCAAAACTTGATAAGATGAGAGAACTCGAATGAAAACATGACACAACACTCGGTTAAATGGATAAGTAAGAAAATAACATGATCTTGACAAAACGAGGTGATGGGTGAAGAGAGCAACATCACAATGCCTCTAGAAGAAATAATAGAAGATAGATCATTGGAATAAAGGAATGAAGAAGAAAATGACAACTTCTACCACAATTGAATTTGGAAGGCATCCTTGCAAGAAGGTTAGAATAGAGTTGTTGGAAGACCAACCACGAAAAGAATAAGTTTGTAGTGGGCTTATGGAAACATCTCAACATTATGAGGTGACAAACGGCCACTAAAGAAAGCTATTGATTTGAGTGAGAGCACCAAGGCGACGAAAACTTCTTTCACCAAGAGGATAGGAGAAAACTTGGATCATTTATAAGCACCATAATTAGCAACAATCCTTAGGGAAAGCTTTAGGTGAAATATAGCCCAAGATAACTCCAATGAAGAGATTGATGGATTTAAATATCTCATTCTTGACAACAAGTGAATCATGAAACATGAATGAAACTGTCAAAATGACATAACACCACCTCAAAAGATAAGATAGAGAGAATTGCACTTCAGAATGCAAGATGAAAAATGCTTGAACTCCTAAAAAAAAAACATGTGTTGAGCACCATGTTTATTTTAGAGTATAGCTTGGCGGATCTTAACTCCGAGAGAAACTTGAAGGACAAATCGAGAAAGAAATGAATCCTTGACGAAGCACCATGTAGAGCCTCCATGAAGAACTCCGGTAAACAAAAGGGTGATAGAAAGAAAGAGAAGTTGACAACAAAAGGTGAAGCCTTGCAGTGATAAGATGAAGCTTCGTGATGATGAGAGCTTGGAACTCCAGGAAAAGAAAAGATGAACAACTGAAATCGAGAATTTATTCATCATGAACAAACTCCGAAAGAAGGAATTAATCACTTGGATGAAACAAGAACAAGAATTATGTTATGCGTATCCTTCACCAATTTAAATTGATGACAAGCAACGGATTAGGCATACTACTTATTCTCGTTGAAAAAAAAGGATTGCAGAGAGACATTGCTCAAGTTGGGAAGGTCTTCAACGATCCGCCGGTAGGATTTGGGAAGAACGAATGAATCTATATAATAACGAAGGAAGAGAACTCTTGAACGAACCACCGTAAGAATTGAGAATGAACGAAGAAAAAGAACGAATCGCCGTAAGGAATTAGAAATGAACGAAGATACTTGAGAGAATTTAGATACATGAGAACGGAGAGATCATGAACTGATTAGTGAATACTTGCATGATGCACCGGTAAGATTTGGAGAACGAAAGCTGAAAGCTGGAATGAATAAATCTGAGATGATGGGCTCCGAAGAATCAAACTGAAAAGACTCCTGAATTGCTCCGGATGGGTGAAAATAATTCTCACAATCAAAACAATTATGAGGATGGCACGAAGCTAGAACCATGAATCTTGAAGAGAATGGAGCAAGATTTAAGAGAAACTCTTCTTCAGTCTTCAAAATTCGAGAATGACGACGAGAAACACCACCATGAATTGTTGAGGCACTCCGGAATGAAAATTAGAAAGGTTGAACCAACAATGAAAAGAATTTGAAAGATCTTGGAGAAAGACATTTGACTGATGATAACTCATTCTTACGTCAAACTTTGCAATGAATTTGGGAATAGCTCTTGAAAATTAGAAGAGTTAGGTAAGATCCTGGGAAAAGACCTGTGGGTTAGGGCCCACTCAAAAGAACCACCGTTGAACGATTGTTTGAAAAGAGAGATTGCACAGGTTGAATTAAATGGCTCAAAAGGGATAACAACTTCGAGAAATCTTGCACGGATTAGGAATGAAAACACGACTCTTCTGAGATAATCTTTAGCACTCCAGATAACATGGATAGCAAGAGGTGAATGATTAGGAGATACACCGGCAAGAGAAAGCATTTGCAACAATGAAAGGAAAATGATCAACACTAAAAGCTTGAGTTAAATCCACCGGAAAAGAATACGAGGATGAAGAATGATGAACTTGGAGCTGTTGAGCATCTTCATGAGGGATCACTGGATCAGAACATTGATTGAAAAGAGTGAAGAGACTTCACATGAATAAAATGGATACTTGAGTAAAATATATAAGTCCTTGAAGAAAAGGGTGGGAGGGCGGGAAAACAAAAGCAACTTGGGACGGATGAAACAAACATCGTTGAGAAAACTTAGAATTGATCTTGCGAATGTTGGAATGATCGGATTTACTTGGAGAGAAGCACACGGTTGGAAAGGATTGAAAAGACGACCTTGATGAACAAGAAGGATTAGCATCCACATAGAAATATGAGAACACCATTTAGGAAAGGTATGGAATCAACACTTGACATTGAAGCAACTCGAATACCACAAATAAAACAAAACAAAGGATTTGGCTTGCAGAATAAGCCGGAAATAAACACATATGATAGAGATTTACCCAATCCCATATCATGCATCTGTCGGAAAGATATTCTAGGAGCTACTTGAATTCCCACCTATAAACTCCCGAAACTTTCTGGTTATGCAATCAGGTGTTGGGGATACAGGGGACACAAAATATATCACCCAAACTAACAATACCTAGATCCAGTTGTATCCATCCTTCAACACATAACCAAGAAACCTTCGGAAATCGTTTACCTCGACCTTCGAAAAGCATCCGTTATACGAGTTATGGCAATACTCTCGAGCTCGCCCCAGTACTGGGTTATCGAGGTTATCTCACCAACAACTGCACAAAAGAGATTTTCGATGTCGGCAAAGCTCAGGTATTCCAGAACTGCAACGATAAAATTGTGACGACAACACCTCGGAGCTCAACTCCCCGGGACACTGCCACAACCCCTAAATGACAGGAGGCACCAAGAACAATGTTCTCGTCACAAAACCATCGAACGATTCCAAGATACCAGTGATCCTAAAATTTTTTAGTGAAATTTGAGGAGAGGAGAGTCAAAACTTCTCGTCAGAGACCTCACCAGAGCGGCGAAGGACCGAGGAGTAAAAGAATCCTACTCTCCGATATATATATAATCCTAAGACTCAAAACATTTTCCGTTCTAGACTCAACAACGCCATGACAAACAATCAAGTAAGGGGGCTCCTAAGTCGGGAAGGCTCGATACCAACTTGTAGCGCCCTCGATGCGGCTATATCTCCCACGTGTCGAAGCACGACTTAGAGGCATAACCGCATTGAAAGCAATGTCGCAAGTGAGGTAATCTTCACACAACCCATGTAATACATAAGGAAAGAGATACATAGTTGGCTTACAATCGCCACTTCACACAATACATGAGTAAAGCATTATATCATACAGATACAATCAAGGTCCGACTACGGAACCAAAATAAAAGAAGACTACCCCAAATGCTACAGATCCCCGATCGTCCCAACTGGCTCCACTCTTGATCAACTCAAACGAAACAACACAAAGAACAAGATCTTCATCGAGCTCCTCCTTGAGCTCGGGTGGCCACCTGCACGGTTTAAATCGGCACTGCAAACTGGTTTTGAAGTATCTGTGAGTCACGGGGACTCAGCAATCTCACACCCGCGAGATCAAGACTATTTAAGCTTAAAGGTAGGACAGGGTAGTGAGGTGGAGCTGCAGCAAGCGACTAGCATATATGGTGGCTAACATACGCAAAAGAGAGCGAGAAGAGAAGCAAAGCACGGTCGTGAAGCTAGTAGCGATCAAGAAGTGATCCTGAAACTACTTACGTCAAACATAACTCCAACACCGTGTTCACTTCCCGGACTCCGCCGAGAAGAGACCATCACGGTTACACACGCAGTTGGTGTATTTTAGGTAAGATCAACTTCGGGTTTTCAACAACCGGACATTAACAAATTCCCATCTGCCTCATAACGCGGGCACGGCTTTGAAAGATAATACCTGCAGGGTGTCCCAACTTAGCCCATGATAAGCTCTCACGGTCAGCGAAGGATATTCCTTCTACGGGAAGACCCGATCGATCTCGGAATCCCGGCTACAAGACATTTCGACAGCAATAAAACAAGACCAGCAAAGCCGCCCGGATGTGCCGACAAATCCTGATAGGAGCTGCACATATCTCAGTCTCAGGGCACACCGGATGAGCCAGACGTCGGGTTGGCATAGACCCTGATTGCCTAGGGGGCGCCGGACATCACTCGGTTTGGGCCAGCACTCGAAGGAGCACTGGTCCGGGGGTTAAAATAAAGATGACCCTTGAGTCTGCAGAACCCAAGGGAAAAAGGCTTAGGTGGCAAATGGTAAAACCAAGGTTGGGCCTTCTTTGGAGGAGTCTTATTCAAAGCGAACTGTTAAGGGGTCCCATAAATCACCCAACCGTAAGGAACGCAAAATCCGGGAACATAACACCGTATGACGGAAACTAGGCGGCAAGAGTGGAACAAAACACCAGGCATAAGGCCGAGCCTTCCACCCTTTACCAAGTATATAGATGCATTAATTAAATAAGATATATTATGATATCCCAACAAGTAAACATGTTCCAACAAGGAACAACATCTCCATGTTCAACAAGGAACAAACTTCATCTTCACCGCAACTAACAACGCTATAAGAGGGGCTGAGCAAAGCGGTAACATAGCCAAACAACGGTTTGCTAGGAAAGGATGGTTAGGGGCTTGACATGGCAACATGGGAGGCATGATATAGCAAGTGGTAGGCATCGTAGCATAGGCATAGCAAAAGAGCGAGCAACTAGCAAGCAAAGATAGAAGTGATTTCGAGGGTATGGTCATCTTGCCTGAAATCCTGCAAGGAAGAAGAACGAGTCCATGAAGAAGACAAACGGACGTAGTCGAACGAATCCTCACAACTCTGGAACGGAACCGAAGCTAACGAGAGAAGCAAACCGGAAAGAAACAAACAACATGGTAAACAACCATCACATAAACATGTCATGATGCACAAACAAGTATGATGCATGTCCGGTTTAATGAGGCATGGCATGGCAAAGTGCAACAAACAACACTACAAATTAAGTGGAGCTCAATATGCAACGAGTTGCATATTGATGAAAACACCACATCAATTATTTAGTTTCTCTCTCGGTTATGTACTCAACAATATTAAATGTTGTTAAACATGGCAAGAGGTGAAGCATAATTAAACTACCTATCTAGGCAAGTTTAAATGAGGCCGGAAATAAGAAACAACAAGTCCGGAAAATCCTCATGTGCATATTTATGGATTAGGTACTGTTCTGCCCTAAATCACATTTTATTGTTGTTAAACAGGAAAATAAAGTGCACCATGTTAAACTAGGCATTTTTCTACCCCATTTACATATATAATTTATTTAAATCCGAGTTACGGTTATTTAGTTATGAAATAAATCATTTTAACATGGCATTTAAGTAAATTAATGCAAACAACAAGTTTAAGCATTTAACTGTTGTTATCATGATGCGGATGACATGTGCAAGTTTTATGCAATTTTAAGAAAACGTTAACATGAGCATGATACGAGGCATTAGTCGCCATGGCGGAATGAAAAGGGTGCCACGGCGGCGAAACAGAAATGGTGCCACGGCGACATATCCGAAAATGATGCCACGGCAACATATCCGAAAATGATGCCACGGCAACATATCGGTTCCGGTAGCTCATGAAGATACCGGTGCAAAAGAAAGTGAGCGTGAGCGAGTCATGCAAGATGGTGGGGTGCTCCCGGATTCCGGGTTCCCACGGGACGGTGGCATGGCAAAAGAGCGACAAATTTCGGACACGGTGCAAACGGGCATCTCATACAACATATGCATTCGTTCATGGCGGTCGTTCTCGGTGGTTATACCTTCAAAGCATGCATTCGGGGCGGAATGCGTTTCGTAGAGGGAAGTAGACGTTCTCGCGACGGTAAGGGAAGTAGGGGTACACGTTCGTTTTCGAAGAGGTACTTGACGGGTCCGAATCCCTTCGGGGTTGTCGTGGTACTTGCGATCTCGGCGATGGTAGTCGTACACGTTCGGAGAGGAACTTGATGTTCCCATGTGCTTCACGGGTCGTCGTTGAACTTGACGAAATCCATCCGCAGGTAGCCGTCCGTGGTCGTACTCATGTTGGCGTGCAACACGATGGTCTCGAGGATCGTAGCCGAACTTGGTGGTCCAAAACGTTCATCGGTAGTGGAACTTGGCGGTCTCGACGGTCGTCGTGGTACTTGGCGTCATTGTTGCCTCCAAGTACTTGCCGAAAACCACATCGGAGGTAGTCGAACCGATCTGAAGACGAACTTGGCGCCGAGGTCGATCTTGCCGGTCTGGATGAATCTGAAGGGGCATCGAGGGACTAGCAAGGCTCTACCCCGGGAGGTCACCGGGGACCGCTCAAGCTGCTGGCGCATGGCCGAGCAGCGGCTGGACGAAGTGGCCGGCGTTGGCCTTGGCTTCAAAGGAGGTTGCATCCACGGGAGGCTGTCGAGGCGGAAGCAGGGGCGCGAGGAGGCGAAGCAGAGGACGGGGAGGCCGGAGGCCACGGAAGGCGTTCGAGCGCGAGGAACGCGGGGCCGCGGGCGACCTCGCTCGGGGAGCTCCTCGGGCGCATCTGGTCGGAGAAGAAGCCGACGAGGCGAGGGCGACCCGGAGCATGGCGGCACGGTGGACAGACTTGGCGCAGGGGGAAGGATGGCGCGGAGCGGGGTCGCGGGAAACCGAGGCGAGGCAGGTCGGGCGCGGTGGTGCCAGACGCAGAGGCGACGGGCCGCGGAGTTGGTCTCTGTGTGGTGTTGCGGAGGCGGGCGTGGGGCGGCAGGGCGAAGAAAGAGCAGCAGAGGGATCAGGCGCTTTCCTGGCTGCGATGTGGAGCGTGGTGGCGCGAGGGAAAGAGGAGGAGGGATCGGCTGCGCGCGGAGGGAGATGGGGTCGGGCGCGAGGAGAGGGAGAGATGGGGATCAGGAAGAGGGAGGACGAGGGGATCGGGAGGAGCGGGGATCTCCCTGGCGATGTGCGTGTGTGGAGGCGGCGCTGGCAGGGAACGAGGGGAGAGATGGGGTGCGGAGGAGGGAGTCGGGCTAGGTTAGATAGTCAGGGGCCGGCTGGGCCTTGGGCCATGGAGGAGCTGGGCCTGCGGGAGGTTGGGAGGCCCAGGAGGCATGGCTGGGCTCTCTCTCTCTTCTCTCTCTCATATTTTCCAGCAGAAAAGAATTAGAGATAAGAAAAGAAGAGAGGGTTAGGGAAAGAGTTTGCGCATGCGGACAATTTTCCCGGGCTCACAAAATATGAAGAATTTAACAAAAATGGCCGAGGATTTTAGAGAATGTAAAATCCACACATGTTGAATTTAACTTCGACATGTTTGAATTTGAAACCCATTCGAATGAACTCCAAATGGGTTGAAATTATAGGAGATGGCCCTACACGGTAGATGTGATTTATGGGCTGATTTGGAACATTTGTGGATAAAGTAAAATTGCAACTCAATTTTACTAAAAAGGCACCAAAGGAAGAAAAGAAGTTGAGTTGGATAAAAAGGAAAATTTGAAGAACCGCGCAAATGTGTTAAGGAATGGTTTAATATAGCTCCCTAAATATTGGGAGGATATGTTATAAAGAGAAATCACCATTGTGAATATCCCTCGATTTAAATGGACCGAAAAATCCATACGATTTATTTAGTTGAGTTTTAAAAATTAATAATATGATGGCATGATGACATGATGCAGTGCAAGAGATGACATGATGAATGCACAAACAAAACAAATCACATGACAAAACTCGGAAACCCTGGAAGGCAACTGAAGCTCCGGTCTTGGGGCGTTACAGGGGGGTCCCGCCCACACGACCAGAAACCGTTGGGGATATGCCCTCCTGGCACACACGCTCGGCAAAATAAGGTCGTGTGCGACCGGCGAGCACTCAAATACAGAAAAAAGTGTAGTAGTGCTAAAAAAAATACAATTATACAGGCAAAATCATTTCCGGTCATACGTACATCCCACACAGTCAGTCACCAGTAAAAGTTTCCGTTCGTATATACATCCCACACAGTCACTACAAGGAAAACGTTTGCGCAACGGTGACGTAACGCAAACAGTTTTCAAGAATGTCGTGTGCGATTATTCATTGATCCAACACGGTTTATTCCTAGAAACTATGTGCGTTGCCTGAGGTCATCGCCCACGGTGTTTTCTATTAACCGTTTGTAATAGGAAAACCCAATTAGCAAGCTAATTGGCCAATTAGCGGGATAATTGCCCTATTATTAATAATCCATTTACTAATCTAATTGACATTCATATTAAGCACATACTATATTCCATTTGCATATTAAGGAAGCAGGCTTTCATAATTGAAATACATCAGAGTACAACATGATATAGCTTCAGCACTCAGCTACCCCATTACACAACTTCACCAGCAGCTAGTTTCACATGCAACATCTAGAACCTTTCAAAATTAGCATCATAGACGGTACATAGAGAGATGCATCTCATCTAGAAAACTGCTGAAGCGGAAGGCGAATATTGAGCCTTCATTCATGTTGAAGGTCTTTGCAACTTTAGGCCAGTGCCAGTGGATGATTGACCGTCCATCCTTTGACCTCTTCAGGAACACTTCAATATTGAACTGTGGGTGTTGTATGAAAACTTTCCTCGCCTCCTGGCCACAGAGGTGGTTTGAGAGGTAATCATCGGTGAACCCTGAAAACAAGGATGTGCATAAATATCTTCTCTATATTGGGAACGGGGCAAAGGAATAAAAAGAGGCAAGGTATAATAGTTAGTACCATCTTGTAAACCTCAGTGCTTTCCATTGTTTCCCTGCAACACATATAAGGTAGTTAGTCATCAGGTTAAGTCATGATATCAATAAAATATGTTGATAAAAAATAAGCACATTGCAGATTCATCAGATTAATTCAAGACACATGGAAAACCCATGTATCCAAACCAAGCATGATTAAGAACTAGGAAATATAGCACATGTATATGTTTCTCATGTATTAAGTGCAGCCAAATTCGATTTATTCCTCACATGGTATACAATAATAGAATGCAGCCACAACAATTGAACACCGCATTGCAGAATTGAACCATGCAGTTACCTAAACACCACAACAAATGAACCAAACGTTAACTGAGCACCACATTGCACAATATAAGATACTCCTAATAGAAGATCAGATAGTTAACCAAACCAAGCATGCTTAACAACTTGTAAATATAGCAATTGTATTTGTTTCTCATGTATTTAGTACAGCCAAATTCGATTTATCCTCACATGGTATACAATAACAAAATGCAGCCACAACAATTGAACATCGCATTGCAAAATTGAACCAAGCAGTTAACTAAACACCACAACAAATGAACCAAACATTAACTGAGCACCACATTGCACAATATAACATACTCCTAATAGAAGATCAGAAAGTTAACCAAACCAAGCATGCTTAACAACTTGGAAATATAGCAATTGTATTTGTTTCTCATGTATTTAGTGCAGCCAAATTCGATTTATTCCTCACATGGTATACAATAACAGAATGCAACCACAACAATTGAACATCGCATTGCAGAATTGAACCAAGCAGTTAACTAAACACCACAATAAGTGAACCAAGCCACAAAAAATGAACCAAGTAGTTAACTAAACACCAATTGAACAATATAACATACTCCTAATAGAAGATCAGACAGTTAACCAAACCAAGCATGCTTAACAACTTGGAAATATTGCACCCTGAAGAATTGAACATCACATTTGTAGAATTGAACCAAGCAGTTAATTGAACACAACATTGCACGACATATAGAACATATACACTATAGGAGAAGATTGCATGGTAAAAGTAGATAGCACAATTCACTAGAATTTGTTAAGGAAAGGCAGTAGCTAGCAAATTGAACATGGGTCCTTATAGTGAGCTAATAAGACAAGCTACTCCTCATTGTCGGAGATATCGATGACGATTGGCTCCTTGGACAGGGAAGAGGGCGAGGCCTCCGCATCGTGGGTGCCCTCGTTCTAGTGGTGAGTTGCCTGAGCCGCTCCTGGCACCAACCTGCTGGCTCTCGAGATGAGGTAAGCACGTGCACGCTGAGAAAACACCTCGCAGTCTTCATCGAAGTAACCGACGGTGGCCCCGAGAAAACGCCATGAACTGTCGTTTAAAGCAGCCAACCGCGTCCCGGCGTCGGCACGCGAGGCGTCAATGGTGGCCTCGATGGTGAGGTGCTCCTCCAAGATCTGGGGGTCGGCACGAATGGCAGCCATAGCGACCTCATCCGCGCGTGCGGCCGCGATTTGCTTCTCCGCTGCCAAATGCACCTTGAGGTCCTGGCTATACTGCATGCACAATGGCTTAGGCCGGCGCTTATTTGGTGGAGGGGTCGGTGATTTGGGTGGAAGGTCTCGTGCTTGCGTCGGCGGTCGGGGCATGTGGGATGTGGAAGGAGGAGGATGGGGGTCGGGTGTGGATTACCTGCCTGGATAGGCGAGGCCGAGCAGCGTGAAGGAGGGTCACCGGCGAGGAGGCGGCGCTGCAAGCAAGGAGTGAAGGTTTCAACTTGGAAAGGAAGGCGGAAACAGGGGAAATGTGGCTTTTCATAAGGGGGAGGGGGCGGGGAGGTAGATATTTCTGAAGCGAAAATTTGGAATCTCTTCACCAAAAATCTGGCGCATAAAGTGTCATCGGACAACATCCCTTATTCAGAACGGGTTGTGGACTGTAGCCGTCGCACCTTCTTGTGTAAGCCGTATGCGTACTATACTCCGACGGTGCTCCAAGATATTTTGTGTTGCATCTCACATGGTTGGCTATAATAAACTGTGTGGGATCTACTTGATTTTTCGTCTTGATTTTACATAATGGGGTCACAGCTTCCATGGATGGTGTTTGAATTGCTAGACCTTTTATCTGTAGTGATCATGCAACTATATGCGTGTCATAAAAGAATTGGAATTATTCAAGGTTCGTTTGGAAATTTTTATGCATTAAATGAGTTTTCAATGCATTTATGTGCATAATTCAAATTTGAACTACATGCACATGCTCCAGTGCATATAAATTGGTTGAAAAATCAAATCTTTGTCCTGGGGTGCATGCTTAGGTCCCATGCAAGAAATGGGAATGAATTTCAAACACCAGGGCACTGTTGGTTGCCGGCAAAACATTGAGATGCCTGGTTTTTAAATTCTAGTAAATCCAAAACTCGTCTGAAATTCATGAAACTTGGCATGCTATCATGGAGCGGCATCAACATGCCATGGTAAAGTTTTTGTCCCCTTTGCGGCAGGTTTGGGTATATGCTTCTCACAAACCAGAGCTTCTCACAACAAGCATGATGGTTTCGGTAGGGAACGCCCCACTTTTGGGGATGAAACGATATCCATTGCCTCTTATTGCTTTCAAAAAATTTCTCGTGTCAGCATAGAACAACAGGAGTGTTGTGTTATTTTTTGTGATTTTTCGGGGTTCGTTTGGACATTTTTATGCATTAACTGAGTTTTCAATGCATTTATGTGCATAATTAAAATTTGAACTACATGCACATGCTCCAGTGCATATAAATTGGTTGAAAAATCAAATATCTATCCTTGGGTGCATGCTTAGGTCCCATGCAACAAATGGGATTGAATTTCAAACACCAGGGCACCGTTGATTGCCGGCAAAACATTGAGAGGTCTCGTTTTTAAATTCTAGTAAATCCAAAACTCGTCTGAAATTCATGAAACTTGGCATGCTATCATGGAGTGGCATCAACATGCCGTGGTAAATTTGTTGTCCCATTTGTGGCAGGTTTGGGTATTTGGTTCTCACAAACCAGAGCTTCACACAACAGGCATGATTGTTCCGGTAGGGAACGCCCCACCTTTGGGGACGAAATGATATGCATTGCCTCTTATTTCTTTCAAAAAAATTCTCGTGTCAACATATAACAACAGGAGTGTTGTGTTATTTTTTGTGATTTTTCGGGGTTCGTTTGGACATATTTATGCATTAATTGAGTTTTCAATGCATTTATGAGCATCATTCAAATTTGAACTACATACACATGCTCTAGTGCATATAAATTGGTTGAAAAATCAAATCTGTGTTCTTGGGTGCATGCTTAGTTCCATGCAAGAAATGGGAATTAATTTCAAACACTAGGGCACAAAACATTTAGATGCCTGCTTTTTAAATTCTAGGAAATCCAAAACTCGTCTAAAATTCATGAAACTTCGCATGCTATCATGGAGCAGCATCAACATGCGGTGGTAAATTTTTTGTCCCATTTGGGGCAGGTTTGGGTATATGCTTCTCACAAACCAGAGCGTCTCACAACAAGCATGATGGTTTCGGTAGGGAACGCCCCACCTTTGGGGACGAAAAGATATCCATTGCCTCTTATTGCTTTCAAAAAAATTCTCGTGTCAACATAGAACAACAGGAGTGTTGTGTTATTTTTTGTGATTTTTCGGGGTTTGTTTGGACATTTTTATGCATTAATTGAGTTTTCAATGCATTTATGTGCATAATTCAAATTCGAACTACATGCACATGCTCCACTGCATATAAATTGGTTGAAAAATCAAATATGTGTCCTTGGGTGCATGCTTAGGTCCCATGCAAGAAATGGGAATGAATTTCAAACACCAGGGCACCGTTGATTGCCGGCAAAACATTGAGATGCCTTGTTTTTAAATTCAAGTAAAGCCAAAACTCGTCTGAAATTCATGAAACTTGGCATGCTATCATGGAGCGGCATCAACATGCCGTGGTAAATTTTTTGTCCCATTTGGGGCAGGTTTGTGTATATGCTTCTCACAACAAGCATGATGGATTCAATAGGGAACATCCTACCTTTGGGGACGAAACTATATCCATTGCCTCTTATTGCTTTCTAATTTTTTCTCGTGTCAACATAGAACGACAGAAGTGTTGTGTCAATTTTTGTGATTTTTTGGGGTTCGTTTGGACAATTTTATGCATTAACTGAGTTTCCAATGCATTTATGTGCATAATTCAAATTTGAACTACATGCACATGCTCCAGTGCATATAAATTGGATAACAAATCAAATCTGTGTCCTTTGGTGCATGCAAGAAATGGGAATGAGTTTGAAACACCAGGGCACCGTTGATTGCCGGCAAAACATTGAGATACTTTGTTTTTAAATTCTAGTAAATCTAAAACTCGTCTGAAATTCATGAAACTTGGCATGCTATCATGGAAGGGCACCCGACATGCTGTGGTATTTTTCGTGCCCATTTTGAGAGAAGGCACACTCGAATAATGACAGCCAACAAAGGCATTTTGAAAAAACTAGCTGCCACTTTAATATATCAAACATTTGTATAATTCAAACCGTGTGCGTTCGGTTAACCATTCACGTGACACCATGTGTCTTGGTTTTAATGGCTATAGGAGGTGTCGTGTGGACAGCTGCTTGACTGAACGGAAGACGTGCGAGCGTATTGCGGTGTGCAGGCTCGCCGGGAAGCATACAAGCTGTTCAACGCAGGATCTGTGCATCTCTTCAACACAAACAGTTCAGATTACGGTATGCAATTTAAAGCCAGACATCGGCGCTAAGCCAAGATACACTGCGATTTGTCAAAATATGCAGCTAAAAATCAATAGCAATATCTTTTTTTTGCAACTAAAATTCAGTAATTATACTAGAGATTAAGCAGTTGTTCTCCCCGGGAAGCGAGACAGCCTTGGACCGTCGTCCGCCTCGCTCCCACTGGTCTATATTAATGGCGCCGCCGAGCGGCCGCAGCCCCCATCCTCGCCACACACACAATTCCTCTCTCTCCGCCCTCATCCTCGACGCCGCTCTGAGTCCTCAAAGCCGTCAGTGTACGAGGATGCCGCCGAAGCGCCCCATCAGAGGAAGTGGCGACGCCGGGGCTGCTGAAGCACCGGAGCACGGTGTGAATATGGAGACAGAGGTTTCCGTCCCCGCCGACGAGGTGGAGAACGAGGCTGCCAACAAGCGGAGGCGGGTCGAGAAAGAACCGCAAGCGACTCCAGCAGGCCTAGACTTCACCAACAACCTCCCCGATGATATGTTGATAGTCATCATATCCCTCCTCCCAATCAAATATCGGGAAGGACAGCCGCCCTTTCCCAGCGGTGGTGCACCCTATGGCTCCGCACCCATGTCGACCTCCTCGATGCCCACAAGCTCTGCCATGGCTATCGCCAAAGCTTGGATGTGTTCTCCCAGATCCTCACAGTCACGATGGCCCAATCAAAGGCCTTATCATGGGCAAGTTCCGTTCTAATGGAAAGGACCGAGGCAAGCTTGACGAGTGGTTCCGATACCGCGCCATAGATCAGCTCGAGAAGCTAAGTTATAATGATGGGCATATGCGCTTGCTGCCAACATCCGCGCTCCGCTTCGCGCCCACGCTGCGCCTCGCCAAGTTCATGAACTGCCATCTCCCCCGTTAATGACGCGCCCGCTCTTTTTCTACCACAACTGAAGCACCTCGAGCTCATCGCTGTTCGCATCCCAAAGTATGACATGGAGCGCCTGCTCCGCGGCTGTACTGCACTCGAGTTCCTTCGTCTTCAGGCGATGAATTGGTCGAGTGCCTTGCACATCACCTCCAGGACTCTTCGGCCTATTTATGTGTGTTGTTGGTGCTGCAACGAGAGATCACAAAAGGTGGACCACAATATGGTCATCCAGGACACACCTTCACTTGATAGATTACTTGTAGTTGATCAACAAGGTCCAACAAGAATCAATGTCATCTCTGCGCCGAAATTGAAAGTGTTGGGCTACTCGTCCGATAAATACTTCAGCTTTCAGGTACAACAGTCACCTTATATACCTCTCCTTCTTGATATATCAACGTTATTTCTAGTTTTGAAGATGTATGTTTGTCTGTCATCCAGCGAAGCTTCACCCAGACTCTGGGCACAATGAAGGTCTTGGCACCAGAACCTGTCGGCCCCAACCTGGACCAAGTTGTCAGTTGCCTGAGATGCTTTCTGTGCCTGAAGAAGCTGTATATCGAGGTGATGTTCCGTTCCTGTTAAATGTTAACCATAAGGGAGTTCAATTTTTTGCACCTTTTCCCAAGTTTACAATGACAATGTACTACGATTTCTGAAGGAATTTTGGAGGATTTTAGGACATACACCCCCACCCCATATTTGTTGCTTCTTTCATATGGTTACAATCGTCCATAAGCATTTCTCCTTTGGATTCATCTGTACTAGTTTTCTTAGGGATTTTTTCATCCAATCCAACCTCTTGTGAAGAAGGCTACATGTTCCTACTCCCTTCGTCCCAGTGTAGTGTTAAAAAATGTCTTACATTATGGGACGAAGGTAGTAGATTGTAATCAAATGCCCATGTTAATCATGCCAGGTCGAAGATGGCACGTTGGTGCATTTTACAAATCCTGCAAACCAAATGGGCGTGTAGCAGTGTTCAAAACTGCATGTAGGCACTAACACATTCTCTTCTTTTGTAGTGCATATTAGGCCTGGAGGTGGATGATGTTTATAACCACAATCACATCGATGCCTGGATCTGCATCTCTCAAATATTACTTTGAACTCCTACCGAGGGACCCCACCGGAGATTACACTCGCTAGGTTCTTTCTTGCTAGAGAAAAGGTGCTGAGGGTACTGAGGTTGAGCACACATTTAATTAGTAAAGATCAATGGTATGATTATCAGAGCCGGCTGGTACTGTGGAATGGAAGTGCTTCCAAAATGCAGAACTTCGTATTGGTAGAGCATATGGCAAAGCAATTGGAAGTTATTGTGTCAAACCCATACATGACTTGTCAGCGGCTGATCCCTTTTCAGAAATGACGCAGCTTGCAAGGTTTGAATTTGGGCGTTGTAATATTTGAATTTGAACCTTGCAATATTTATCGTATTTGTTATATTGAACCATTTCTGTTCTCTTGTCTCAACGCAAATAGTTCATCCGGGTGAACCGCATGTCTTACATCGCACACACCTTGATCTAGCTGACCGTTTCTTTTGTGTTGCCTAATCACAAACAGTTCATCCGAGTGAACTGTATGATGTACATCGCACACACCTTGATCTGGCTGGCCGTTTCTTTTGTGTTGCCTAATCACAAACAGTTCATCCGAGTGAACCGTATGCTGTACATCGCATGCACCACCATCTGGCTGCCTGTTTCTTTTGTTCCTCCTCATCGAAAATGGTTAATTGAACTGAACCATATGCCTTGAATCGCACACGCAACTAAAATCTGAACCGTGTTTGATGCATCCGTCATCGCAAATGTTTTGCGCCTTTTTTACAGTTTTTTTACACCACCATTTGCGATTATTGCATCGCACACGGTTTCCTCGAAGGGTCTCTGATCGTAGTGTCGCGTTAGCAACATCCTGCAGTAGTGTAACTTCGTTGCATAACTATTCACTTTATGTGCATGCATAGTGAATCACAAACCTTAACACCAATATTCTTACTAAACCACAATTACTCACTAGTACAATCCACATATTATCATCTTCACATCGCAAAACTGTTGCAAGGAATCAAACTTATCATATTCAGTGATCTACTTGAAAGTTTTTATAATATCCTTTTGTGCCCCTGGTTCCTTAGCTCTACTCATTCATCCCCGCGCTCTTAACTTTTGCTCACTTTTCCCAACTCCCTTGCCAGAAACCCTCAGAGCTGGTTGATAACCCACAAGTATATGGGATCGCAACAGTTTCCGAGGGTAGAGTATTCAACCCAAATTTATGGATTCAACACAAGGGGAGCCAAAGAATATTTGAAGGTATTAGCAGCTGAGTTGTCAATTCAACCACACCTGGAGTTTAATTATCTGCAGCAAAGTGATCAGTAGTAAAGTAGTATGATAGTTTTGATAATAGTGACAGCGGTAACAGTAATAGTAACAGTGATAGCAATAGTTTTGTAACAAGTGCAACAGTAACGATAGCAGTAGTAACTAGCAAGAACAATATAAGATAAATTCATAGGCATTGGATCGGTGACTTGTTGGATGATATTCCTCACGAGACAGTTATAACCTAGGGCGATACGGCACTAGCTATAGTTCATCAATACAATGTAGGCATGTATTCCGTAAATAGTCATACCAGCTTATGGAAAGAACTTGCATGACATCTTTTGTCCTACCCTCCCGTGGCAGCGGGGTCCTATTGGAAACTAAGGGATATTAAGGCCTCCTTTTAATAGAGAACCGGAACAAAGCATTTAACACACGGTGAATACATGAACTCTTCAAACTATGATCATCATCGGGAGTGGTCCCGACTATTGTCACTCCGGGGTTGCCGGATCATAACACGTAGTAGTAGGTAACTATAACTGATACGTATCCAACGTATCTGCAATTTTTGATTGTTCCATGATGTTATATTATCAATCTTGGATGTTTTATAATCATTTTATAGTCATTTTATATCATTTTTTGGTACTGACCTATTGACATAGTGCCAAGTGCCAGTTGTTGTTTTCTGCATGTTTTTTACATCGCAGGAAATCAATATCAAACGGATTCCAAACGCAACGAAACTTTACGGAGATTTTTTGGGACCATAAGGAACATAATAGGCCCTGGCCGCACCTGGGGGGTGCTCCGAGGAGAGCACAACCCACCAGGGCGCACCAGGAGGCCCAGGCGTGCCCTGGTGGGTTGTGCCCACTTCGGGTGCCCCCGGGACAGCCTCTTCGCTCTATAAATAACCCAATATTCTCAAAACCCTAGGGGAGTCGACGAAATATTGATCCAGCCGCCGCAGAGTCCAGAACCACCAGATCCAATCTAGACACCATCTCGGATGGGGTTCACCACCTCCAATTGTGCCTCTCCGATGACGCGTGGGTTGTTCTTTGTAGACCTTCGGGTCCGTAGTTAGTAGCTAGATGGCTTCCTATCTCTCTCTCTATGAATTATCACTACAATGGTCTCTTGGAGATCCATACGATGTAACTCTTTTGCGGTGTGTTTGTTGGGATCGATGAACTTTGAGTTTCTGATCAGATCTATCATTTTATATCCATGAAAGTCATTTGAGTTTCTTTGATCTCTTATATGCATGATTGCTTATAGCCTCATTTTCTTCTCCGATATTTGGGTTTTGTTTGGCCAACTTGATCTATTTATCTTGCAATGGGAAGAGGTGCTTTGTAGTGGGTTCAATCTTACGGTGCTTGATCCCAGTGACAGAAGGGGAACCGACATGTATGTATTGCTGCTACTAAGGATAAAACCATGGGGTCTATCTATACATAGATAGATCTTGTCTACATCATGTCATCGTTCTTATTGCATTACTCTGTTTCTCCATGAACTTAATACACTAGATGCATGCTGGATAGCGATTGATGTGTGGAGTAATAGTAGTAGATGTAGGCAGGAGTCGGTCTACTAATCTTGGACGTGATGCCTATATAATGATCATTGCCTGGATATCGTCATGATTATTTGAAGTTCTATCAATTGCCCAACAGTAATTTGTTCACCCACCATTTGCTATTTTTCTCGAGAGAAGCCACTAGTGAAACCTACGGCCCCCGGGTCTCTTTCTCATATATTTTATTTTGCAATCTACTTTTCCTTTGCATTTATTTTCAGATATATTAAACCAAAAATACAAAAATACCTTACTGTGTTTTATTCTTATTTATTTTATTTGGCATTCGATCTATCAATCTACTACAATTTTATCTCACGTCCGTTTGCCTATCTTGAGGCGCCGTACCCGAAAGGGATTGACAACCCCTTTAACACGTCGGGTTGGGAGGATTTGTTATCTATGTGCAGGGGCTGTTTACGTTGTGTTGCTTGGTTCTCCTACTGGTTCGATAACCTTGGTTTCATATCTGAGAAATATACCTACCGCCGCTGTGTTGCACCATCCCTTCCTCTTTGGGGAAATACCGACGTAGCTTCAAGTGACATCAATAACTTGCAAGATCGGATCTAGAACATGGATATAATGGTGATACCATAAACGGTTCAGATCTGAAATCATGGCACCCGGGCCCAAAGTGACAAGCATTAAGAATGGCAAAGTCATAGCAACATCAATCTTAGAACATAGTGGGTACTAGGGATCAGGCCCTAACAAAACTAACTTGGTTACATGATGAATCTCATCCAACTCCTCACCGACCAGCGAGCCTACAAAGGAATTACTCACTCCCGATGGGGAGCATCATGGAATTGGCAATGGAGAAGGTTGCTGATGATGAAGAACGAAGACCCCCTCTCTGGAGCCCCAAACGAACTCCAGATCTGGCCTCCCGATGAAGAACAGGAGGTGACGGCAGCTCCGTCTCGTGGATCGCGATAATTCTTTCTCCCTTTTTTTTCTAGAAAAATATGATTTTATAGCGTCGGGTTCAAGGTCTGCGGGGCCACCAGGTGGGGACAACCCACCTGGCCACACCAGGAGGAGGCGGCCTGGTGGGTTGTGCCCACCCAGGTGCCCCCCTCCGGTGGATCTTGGCTCCAGAAATTCTTATTTATTGTATGAAAAGTCCTCTAAAAGTTTCGTTCCATTCCGATAACTTTTATTTCTACACAAAAACAACACCACAGTAGTTCTGCTAAAAACAACGTCATTCCGGGGTTAGTTTCACTCAAATCATGCAAATTAGAGTCCAAAACAAGAGGAAAAGCATTAGGAAAAGTAGATACGTTGGAGACGTATCACTGGTCACAACGGACATTGCCGTCGGGTCAATGGCTTGACCGTTAACTCTGACGAGTGGGGTCGTGCTGGACTGTGTCGTCCGTTGGACCTGACAAGTGGGGCCGCGTTGGGCGGTGTCGCTGTTTGACCGTTAGGACATGGTTTCGTTGGGCCGTCCCTTGCATTAAACGCCCACGCGTTGGAAGCCTGCTATGCATGCACCCAGCAAAGTCCACCTGCATGCATCGATGCGCGCCGCCACGATGCGCCGACCGAGCCTGCATGCGCCAAGGCGTCCGCCATAATGCATTGACTGAGCAGCTTTCTTGCACGCCAGCCGCCACAGATGCAACGACGGTCACTGCCGCTTGTTCCTCTCTTCTAGCTAGGTGGCTACATATTTGTGGCTGCTCGTGTAAAAGAAAGAGAAGTGTTCTTTGTGGCTGCATGCACTAGGTGGTTACTAACAAGGGAACCCTACTAACAAAGCGAGCTCTCTAAGAAAACAATCAATAAATATGTGATCCCATTATGTAGATAGGGCCAACAAGCCCATAGCACAATCACATAGGTCAAACTAGGAAGAACTTAATAATAGAACTTTAGAACTTAACAAAAGGGCCAACAAGCCCATAGCAACTCCAACATAGTGCAATTACAACTTAACATAACATAGACTAAAAAAGATAGAGGGTTTAGAACCCTAGTCGCCGCCTTCTCCACCTCGCTCCTCCTCCAGGCACCCTTTTCATTGCTCCTCCGAGGCGTTGTCGATGGGGTACAAAAGAGTGTGCATGCGCATCGCGGTGGGGAAGATGTTGGTGTACTCCGTGAACTTGTTGTGGGTGGTGAAAGCGATGAACTTGGAGCCACACCAAAACACCCAGTCGAGGAGGTAGAAGGCGTCGAATGTGTCGGTGAAGTGGGCAAGGACAGCAACCACCACCCCGTTTTCGATGACCTCCTCGATGCGGAAGATCGTTGGAGATCCCCATGGGAGGTGGTGGTAGCCGGACGCGAGGAAGAACTCGGTGAAGTTCCTTCCAGTCCTCAACCTTGATATCGCCCACACACGTAGTGTGTGATCAACGTACACGCCGGTAGGGTAGAGCCTCTCCGGCACGGTGGGTGGGAAGCGGTAGGTTGGTCTGGTGTACTGGATGGCTGAGGGATGTGCAGAAGAAGGAGAAGGGATCGAAGAGTAATAAGGGCAGATGGCAGAGGATGGGAGATGGATGAGGGATGGCAGAGGCAGAGGGTGGCTTAAATAGCCGTAGTGCTATGTGTTATTTGGCCGTGGCAATAACGGGGTCAAATGTGAAGTAGCCCGTTTTCAAACCCCCCGCAGCATCGGGAGTGTTCACGCATGGGAAACCGTGGTTTGAAAAGAAGAAAAAGAAGCTAATTGCACGTGTGGGAATCCGTGGTCATATATATTATATGAACAAAAAGAGACGATTTTGGAATAGTTTGTGGACATTTTGCATGGTAAAAATAAATTTGGCCCTTATAAATTCGGTCATTTGCATTTGTATAGAAGAAAAAGAACTAATTTTCTATGCAATGTCAATTGTTGTGTAACTTCAAACGATACAAAAAAAACAGAGCCAGCACGTTCACAAAAAATAGAGCAAACGATGCAAAAATTAACTACGCAATTCAACGCCCAACAAGAGCTTGGTTTCGTTTTTGGCCCAATAACAACTTTTTTTCCAGAGTCAGTGGTGGGCGAGCAGCCGAGCACAACCAACAGGATCGCCTCTCGTGGATCACCCCACGATCCAACAATGCGGAGCCATCCTTGTGATCAACAGCGCGGAGCCTGCACGCAGCCTGCCCACCGAATTCCTTCTAGAAGACCACATCTGAGGGCTGTTGCTTGGCGCCAATGATCGAACGGCTGACGTTCAGAGCTAGGGTTAGGCGAAACCCCGCGGGGTTTAGAGGGGTTTTTAGCTGGTCAACGGGTTTTCCAAGGCTTTTTGACTGAGCATAACTAATTTTAAAAAATTTGAAAAAATATGAAACCTTCGCCGTTCGTCGTTTTATAAGACACACTAACGAGGAAAAATACTAAACTTAGTATGGTCATTTTCATGGAAAAAAACCCTAGTTGGCACGATCAAGGTCAAATGAGCACCATTAATTAAAAAAAATTTAAAAAAAAATAAAACCTGTGCACATGTTGTCTTATGTGACATGTTACCAACCAAAAATCATAAACTTGGTCTATGGTCATTTTCATGAAAAAAAACCTTCACACATATGAGCTATCACGTACAAGATTTCATAGAGTTCAAAGAGAGGAGGTAGGGTTACCTTTTTTTTGAAAATTTTAAAAAAATCAAAAAAAATCACCAAAGCTTTATTTCAAAGTGAATAAGAAGGATCTGAACTTAGTTTTCCATTTTCATATTTTAAACGTGTTTTTAATAGTTTTTATATTAAAGCATTTTTTCAGAAGAAAATTTAAAAATATGAAGATTAATTCAAAAAACAGTGAGGCATCGAATCTACACTATATAGATTGAATAGGTGTTAATAAAAAACATTTGGCTCATTTAGAGTAGGTCCAAAAACTTGATTACAAATGTGTTGTTTACCCTAGCCTGGGAGCTCATTTGGAGCACATTTCTCAAATTCAAATTTCTTTGACCTCCTCTAAATCACCTCAAATTTTGCACACATGATCCCCTACACAAACATAGATAGTTTGCCAAGGTTTTTTTACATTTTTTTGAATTTATACTATCCTCTTGAATGTTAGTTCAAAACATCGGATAATGAAACATGCTGGTGGGAAAAGGCATGCATTTGATTTGATTAATAAACAGTGAAAAAGCAACATGTCTGATCAGTGAAGCAACACTGAAACAACATGTGTGATCATTGCAGCACCTAAACTGGTGAGAAAAAGCAGCATGTCTGATCAGTGAAGCAACACTGAAACAACATGTGTGATCATTGCAGCACCTAAACTGGTGAGAAAAAGCAGCATGTCTGATCAGTGAAGCAACACTGAAACAACATGTGTGATCATTGCAGAACCTAAACTCATAGTTCACAACATCTAAACAGAACTAACCATACACCACAGGAGAATTTAAGGGCAGACAAATATAGATAGCATAATACAATACTACCGTCACCATAGGTTCAGTTCATCACACCATAAACAGCCACATTCAGTTTACCAAAAGTAACCCAAAAGATAAAGATAAAACATGCTGCCACAACCAGTTCATCACATCATCACATCACGCTGGAGTCAGGGCATTCGCGAGGGCAGCATGCTGCCCCCTGATCATGTAGTCCTCCCCGCGAATCGCTACATCCTCTGCATGAGACACAAGGTGATCGAAGCGTCCATCCTTTGGCTTTGGCTTGGTGGTGCAGTAGGGGCAGTGCCACTACTTGATCTTGCGGTTGTAGAAGGAAGCAACTCCCTTTGCCTTGATCTTCTCAACCTCCTTTGCTGTGAAGGACGCGATGTTGCCCTTGTACACATCTTCTCCAGAATCATACTGCACACATGAATGAATTACATTAATAGATTATAGATTCATATACACCATGTCAAAGGAACTAAATGAACAATCTAAATTTCAAGTAGGCTTACCTCATATTCTTCGTCATCACTAAACTCTGGATCGTACGGGTCGTACTGGGCCAGCTTCCTCTCCCCCAACCATCATCCTCCTGAATATACAACTACATCCATCACTAGTAAATACAGAATCCAATTGAATATTTAGATATGCACACATGACACATTGATCATAGGGTTAATATACTCCCAATATACTATGATCCTATTTGCATTCTCCATTGTCATGCACACATATTGAACAACAGAGCTAATATAACTACATATTGTGGACAAATTTATATACTAATGAATCAAATAACTTCTTAATAAATGGATTCCATTTTGGCATATGACATTCAAAACCCCAATCTGAGTAGCATTCAAAAACAAATCTAATAGGGACCCAATCTAATAAGCATACATGTCTGTAGCATTCAAAAACCCAATCTGTGAGCATTAAAAACAAATCTAATAAGCATACATCTGTGTAGGATTGAAGCACGGAGATCCCTATCTCTCATACAGATCAATCTAGCATTTTTCCGAACGAATTTATCCAACAAACCCTAGTACAAAAAACCCCATCCCCCCAATATAGAAAACCCCGGCCCATCCGTCAAATCAACTACTCTAACCATCTGTACTAGCATATGAATCACAATCTAAACAATGCACCTAATTCTACAAGCTAATATCCTAAATATTGCAACTAACAAGCAAGTGACCCAGTGCAAATACCTCCTGCTCCTCGCCAGGCTGCGCATCAGGGGTATCGGGATGGACTGCGCCGCTTGACGCCGTCACCTTCTGGTCCGGCAGCGCTAAGGCGGAGCCTGCCACCTCCTTCTCCACATACGCAACGGTTGTGAGTTTCCCCGCACTGCCGTGGACGCCGCCAACATCCGCGGTCACCGCGCCCTGCAGCTTCACTACATCTCCGGCCGCTGCGCCGGTGTCGCCACGAGCTTCCGCCATCAGACAGATGGAGGCGATGAAGGTGAGGAAGAGGATGCGGTGGGGGAGAGCAAGACGGTGCAGTGGAGGCAGTGGAGGAGAGTGAGGCAACGCCGGTGGGGGAGAGAAAGACGATGCGGCAGGGAGTGGATTTGGGGGAAAACCCTGGGGGAAAGGTAGGGGCGATGCGCCGTGAGGTGGTTCCCCTCTTTATACGATGAGACATTTCGGGCATGTCCCATGGACACGTGCTACCCCACGACCGCGATTAGTTGCATGCGCCCACGTATACGAGTACCACTGTACGGTCAGCATACGAAACCACAATATACGGGTAAACGGTCAAAGGTGGACTCGGCCCTATGCGGCCCCACTCGTCAGTGTTAACGGTCAAAGGCATTGACGTGACGACAACGTCTGTTGTAACATGTTCTGAGAGTTTCGGGCAAGGGAGTGGGAAAAGTGAGCACAAGTTAATAGAGTGGGGATGAATGAGTACAACTGACGAACCAGGGGCACTGAAATAAAAATCCCTTCTTTATAACCATTAAGATAGGCTTGAGATTTCAATGATGCTCACATGAAAGATAAAAATTGAAGCACAAACAGAGCATCATAAGACATGTGACAAACACATTTAATTCGAACGTACTTCCTATGCATAGGAGTTTAATAAGCAAACAAATTACCAAGACAAGAAATATCTAGCATATGGATGAGAGAAGAATAAAACATTGGCAGTCTCAACATAATGAGAGCTAAACTGGTAGCATGAAAATTTCTACAACCATATGTTCCTCTCTCATAATAATTACATGTAGGATCAAAATCAAATTTAACAATATAGCTATCGTATAATTTTTTTAATTTATGATCCACATGCATACAAGTTTTATAATCTTTGAAGATAGTGGGATTAACATAAACTAAAGTCATGACCTCTCCAAACCCACTTTTATCCAAAAAATCATAATATTGAACACTCTCAAAATATGTGGGATTCTTTTTTTCCTAAGTTGACACTCTGCCAAACCCACTTTCTATATTATTCCAAACATTATAATCAATGACATATTCATTATGAGGCTTAAATAAATTTTAAAGATCGAAAGAAACATTATCACCCCAATCATGATCATTGCAAATAGTAGTGGACGGAACAAAATTATTATCCCCAAGCTTGTAGTTTTGCAAATTATTAAAACAATTAACATTAATAGAATTTGTATTAACATCATTGCAATCATGCTTTTCATTCAAGGAGCTATCATGAATCACTTTATAAATTTCTTCGTTTAACACTTCATCGCAATTTTGAGATTCATGACTATCAAGCGAAACTTCATAGAGATAATCAAGTGCACTCAACTCACTAGAAATTGGTTCATCATAATTTGGTATTTTGAAAAGATTAGCAAGTGGATGAGGATCCATATATCTTTACTTTTCCAATCTCTTTTATGTTTTTGGTGTGTTGACATGATGGCAAAAGGCAAGCAAACAAGCAAAAAGGCAACCAAATTTTTGTGTGAAAACGTTCTAGAAGTGGGGGAGATGAAAACGAGAGGCAAATGGCAAATAAAGTAAATGCAAGGAGAGGAAAGTTTATGCGTAGGTACTTCATATATGTTGGCGATGTCTCCCTGGCAACGGCGCCATAAATTCTTCCTGCTACTTGTGAGTTGCGTTGGGATTTCCCCGAAGAGGAGGGGATGATGCAATACAGTAGAGATAAGTATTTCCCTCGGTTAAAAACCAAGGTTATCAATCCAATAGGAGAACCACGCAACAACTCATTAGCAGTACCTACACACAAAATAAAAAATACTTGCACCCAACGTAAACAAGGGGTTGTCAATCCCTTGGCGGTTAATTGCAAGGATTAAATCTCGTAGTGATAAATATATAAATAAAACCACAAAATTAAAATAAGGGTAAGTAAATTGCAGCAAGGTATTTTTGGATTTTAATACATGATAAAAATAGACTCGGGGGCCATCGTTTTCACTAGAGGCTTCTTTCTCAAACAAAAAGCATACAGTGGGTAGACAAATTACTGTTGGGTAATTGATAGAAAAGCGCAAAGTTATGACAATATTCAAGGCAATGATCATGTATATAGGCATTACGTCCAAGACAAGTAGACCGACTCCTACATGTATCTACTACTATTACTCCACACATCGCCCGCTATCCACCATGCATCTAGAGTATTAAGTTCATAAAGAACGGAGTAACGCCTTTAAGCAAGATGACATGGTGTAGACAAAGTAAACTCAATTAATATGAATAGAACCCATCTTTTTATCCTTAATGGAAATGATACAAATACGTGTCATGTCCCCTTCTATCACTGGGATTGAGCACCGCAAGATCAAACACATTACAAAGCACCTCTCCCGTTACAAGAAAAATCAGTCTAGTTGGCCAAACCAAATCAATAGATCAGGGAGAAAAACAAAGCTATAATAATCATGCATAAAACAATTCAGACAAGACTCAAATAATACACATAGATAATCTGATCATAAACTCACAATTCATCGGATCCCAACAAACACACCGGGAAAAGTGATTACATCGAATAGATCTCCAAGAACATCAAGGAGAACAATGTATTGAAGATCAAAGAGAAAGAAGAAGCCATCTAGCTAATAGCTATGGACCCCTACGTCTGTGGTAAGCTACTCACACATCATCGAAGGGGCAAGAAGGTTGATGTAGAACCCCTCCGTGGTTGATCCCCCCTCTAGCGGAGTGCCGGAAAAGGCCCTCAGATGAGATCTCCCGGGAATAGAAGCTTGCAGCGGCAAAAAAGGGTTTCGGGTGGCTCTTGGCTGGTTTCCCGATTTTAGAATTTATAGAGCTGGAATTAGGTCAAACAGGGGAAAGAGGGCCCCACAAGGCACCAGGGCACGCCCTGGTGGCTTCTGGGCCATACTTCATCTTCTGGCTCGCTCCCGAAGTTTCTAGGGTCTCTTATGTCTAGAAAAAAATCCTCAAAAAGTTTCGTGGCAATTGGACTTCGTTTGGTGAATTCCTAGAAAACTAAAAACAGGCAAAAAACAGCAACTGACACTTGGCACTAAGTTAATAGGTTAGTCCAAAAAAATGATATATAATTGCATATAAAACATCCAATATTGGTACTATAATAGCATGGAACAATAAAAAATTATAGATACGTTTTGGAGACGTATCACCGTACTGGTCGTAGTCTTCTTCGTTAGCGACTCCATCCATTTTGACGATGCTCCCTTTTCCTCTCGTCACGACAATACGGTTGGGATTGCTCGGGTCGGTTATGAAGAAGCATTGTGTCACGTGCTTAGCATGTACCTATGGCTCAGTTTTGGCGATGACGTTCACGGCAGCGCTCTTCACGTCGGGTATAGACATGGTAGTGAAATACTGGTTTTCTTTGTTGATGGCCTTAGCCCATCTGACATGGAACATCGTCACATTGTGCAGTCCAGCATAGTCAAGCTCCCAGATCTCTTCGACCCTTCCGTAGAATATGTTAGTTGCACCGTCGTTGTCGCCGGTTATGCATTCCATCGTCACCCTTGAGTTATGGTAATCACTGTTTATGTCTTTGGCCTCCATGTAGAACGTGTATCCGTTGATATCGTATGCCTGATAGGTCGCGTGGTTGGCCGTGGGGCCATGTGCTAAGGCTTATATGAGCAATCTGTCCGCACTTCCCTCTTCCGGGGCATTAGCAAGAAGCTCTTTGAACCGACACAAGAAAGTGGAGTTTTGCTCTTTAATAACTTCAGTGTCCGTCTTGTGTTGCCCCTGGTCATGGTAATTCTTTGCGATGGTTCTTTGTGTAGTGTCACGAAAGGATCTACCACGTCTAGGTGCTGTAGCACTACTAAGTTTGCTCTGTCAAAGTCGTTGTGTCAACCTGAGTGGTCCACATGCAATTCCCTCCGGCCATTCGTGTGACCTGCTCCTCCGAGCCCCCCAAGGTGCTTGTTGACGGGCAAACCAACAACAAGGTTTTCGACGCCTAGATAATTCTCGCAGAAGGAGATTGATGTCTACTATGAAACTTTATTCTTGTAGACACGTGTTGGGCCTCCAAGCGCAGAGTTCTGTAGGACAGTAGCAATTTTCCCTCAAGTGGATGACCTAAGGTTTATCAATCCGTGGGAGGCGTAGGATGAAGATAGTCTCTTTCAAACAACCCTGCAACCAAATAATAAAAAGTCTCTTGTGTCCCCAACACACCAAGTACATTGGTAATTTTTATAGGTGCACTAGTTCGGCGAAGAGATGGTGATACAAGTGTAATATGGATGGTAGAAATATATTTTTATAATCTGAAAATAAAAAAACAGCAAAGTAGCAATTGATAAAACGAAGCACAAATGGTATTGCAACGCTTAAAAACAAGGCCTAGGGTCTGTACTTTCACTAGTGCAATCTCTCAACAATGCTAATATAATTGGAACATATAACCATCCCTCAATGTGCGATGAATAATCACTCCAAAGTGCCTATCTAGCGGAGAACATAAGAAGAAATCGTTTTTAGGGTACGGAACCACCTCGAAGCTATTCTTTTCGATCGATCTATCCAAGAGTTTGTACTAAAATAACACCAAATAATTTCAGATTCATAATACTCAATCCAACACAAAGAACCTCAAAGAATGCCCCAAGATTTCTACCAGAGAAACAAAGACAAGAACGTGCATCAACCCATATGCGTAGATTACCCCAATGTCACCTCGGGAATCCGCGAGTTGAGTGCCAAAACACATATCAAGTGAATCAATAAGATACCCCATTTTCACCATGAGTATTCATATGCAAGACATATATCAAGTGCTCTTAAATCCATAAAAGTATTCAATCCGATAAAACAAAATCTCAAAGGGAAAACTCAATTCACCACAACAAGATAGAGAGTGGAAAACACCATATGATCCGACTATATTAACAAAGCCCGCGATACATTAAGATCGTGACATCTCAAGGACATGAGAGAGAGAGAGAGAGAGATTAAACACATAGCTACTAGTACAAACCCTCAGCCCCGAGGGTGGACTACTCCCTCTTCATCGTGGTGGCCGCCGGGATGATGAAGATGGCCACCGGTGATGATTCCCCCATTCGGCAGAGTGCCAAAACGGGGTCTAGATTGGTGTTCAGTGGCTACAGAGGCCTGCTGTGGTGGAACTTCTGACCTAGGTTAACTCGAGGGTTTTTGGAATATTTCGGAATTTATAGGGTAAAGAGGGGGTGCGGGAGGCCACCGAGGTGGGCACAACCCACCTGGGCGCGCCTAGGCCCCCAAGTGCGCCCTGGTGGGTTGTGCCTCCCTCGGGGCACCCCCCAGGTGCTTCTCTGGCCAACTGGATGTCTTCTGGTCCATAAAAACCCACAAAAAGTTTCGCGGTGTTTGGACTCCGTTTGATATTGATTTCCTGCGATGTAAAAAACAAGCAAAAACAACAACTGGCACTGGGCACTGGGTCAATAGGTTAGTCCCAAAAAATGATATAAAGTTGCTATAAATTTATTGTAAAACATCCAAGAATGGTAATATAACAGCATGAATACTTCATAAATTATAGATACGTTGGAGACGTATCAGGATCCCCAAGCTTAATTGGTAGTCGTCATCGAGTAGGTAAATGATAAAAGAAATAATTTATGAAGTGTGAATGCTAGCAAAGTGCACAAGTTTAATCAATGAAAATTCCAATCACTTTTCCGAGCATCATAACAATAATTCTTTCTCATAAAATTTCCCATGTTAAAGTAGAAACCAATTCACATGTTAAGGTTCAAACAATGAATTCTCTTGAAACTCAACAACCTATATTCTTAATCTCCAAACAATTGCAATTCAACTTATTCAACAGAGCCTAAGTAAGAGCTCCACATACTCAACCATTTTTAGTCTTCTATGATTGCTAACACTCACCGCATACGCATGAGCAAAACGTTTCAACTGGACACATAGAAAGATAGGGCCTTATAATTTCGCCTCCCAACGTATTCACCTCAAGGGTGATGTCAACAATGATAACTCATGCTACCCATATCCAACTGGATATATGTGCCTAGATCTTTCCTCACCACATGATGCTTGCCAAAAGAGAATAATAAAAAGGAATAGAGAGAAAAATTTTGACTCTTGCATGACAGTTAATACATAAAAGTAAAAGGTAGGCTGTCGGTGTACTAGAGTAGGGGTACCCTAGTATCCCGAACTTGTGTGCAGGCGATTGCAACACCAGCGGCAAGGCTTGCCGGTGACCGCCAAGGTCTGCGTGGTTCCTTTGGAGCCATTCAAGAACAAAGTATTCAAGCCAAGGAGACAAGGCCCCGCAAGAGGAGCTTGCCGAAAAATAACCAAGGCATCGAAGAACTTGCGCGACGTGCCATGCGTCCGGCGAGGCCCGGTGGCGACAAGCTTCCGGACGCGACAAGACAACGATCGCGGCAAAGGCGCTTGTGACAAACTACCACTCTGTACCAGCGCTCCAAAGACATCCACCAACGTGTCATACAGGACCTTTCGGTAGCGTGGTGGCAAGCTGTCTTGACCAGCGGTCGAAGTTAACAGACAATGACAAGATTGCCATCGTGGTAAGCGGTGGCGTCCCGACGGTCCTTTTTGCCTTGTTTGGGCGGCGTGAGCGGGCATTTAATGCCTTTGTCCCCTGCCGTCGGGGTTAGGTATGATACAATGTACGGTAGTTGTACCAACCGCAATTCCTTTTCCATTTTACCCTTGTCTACGTTGCCACTGTCGGAGACCCTTAAGCATATAAAAGGAGGCCCATGCATAGCGTAGATGGGGGGTCAAGGCGAAAACACTCACGCTAGGTCTCGTTAGCAGCTGGTGTGTCTTGTAGCACTCAGCGCTCCCAAGCAAGAACTCAATACACTCGGACATGCAGCGGTAGGAGTGTTATCTCTCCGGAGAGCTCGAAGCTGGGTAAACTGCTCGTGTGTTTCGCCTTGATCGCTCTTCGATGCGATCTCCGCCCCGCCGAACCGAAGGGGCTCGGTCCGCCGGTCCCATAGGTGTTCGTGGATCAGTTTCCCCGACATCTTTGGCGCGCGGTAAAGGCGTCGAGATTGTGTGAACCTGATCCGACGTTCACACGAGCTAGATCTTCATCTTCTTCATCGACATGCCACCGAAGAAGAAGGCTTCGGTGGCAGATGTTCCGTCCACGTCGATCCCACCACCACCGGAGCAAACGGGTGGTGGGGTAGACGCCGGCGGAAGAACGGGCATCAACGAGGGAGCCCACGGTGCTGCCAGGTCGAAGGACAAGGCTGCGCAGACCTCGGCTTCCGTACATGCACCGCGCCCATCTCAGGAGGCGCGGGACCGACAGCGTCATGGTACTCGCAGTACCATACGTTCGTTGGGCCAAGATCGAGCTGGTGGATCTCGGGATGCTCAAGACCAGCATGCATGCCAACATGCTGGCACGAGCGAGGCACGGTCGCCTGGACGGGATACTGCTCCTTCTAACATAGTTAGAAGTCCGAGCATATCCCGCTCCTCGCACCGTTCGCCACTGCCGCCCACCACTCCAGCAGAAGCTTTAGCGCGAGCTCAACTGCTCCTGGATTACCCTCCAATGACAGACAAGATCGATGAATGGAGGGCCACCATTCAGAGTCTCATCGGCTTCGCCAACGGCGACACTCCGCGGTAGCCGAGTACATCGCTGCCGCGGCAGGATTGCCAGGCGCGAGCCGATGGCGACGAAACCGGTGGGGGTGCAACCACCATGCACTCTCCATCCCGAAGGCCAAGATCGCCGACTCGCCGGATCCACCTCGACAGCGACTCCACCGCATCGTCAGATCCACGAGCTCGTCGCGATCAGCGCCAAGTTCTTCATGAACGACAGCAAGGAGACGCTCGAACTCGCATCGAGCACCAAAGAGAAGCGCGGCGTCAATCAGACCAGCGCGCTGGGCCCTCTGTCGACATGCATGCGCCAGGGGAACCAGGCGACTTGCCGTACGCGGTAGGTTGCCCTGCGTTCACTCGTGAGCTACGGCAAGTCCAGTGGCCCGGTACGAAGAATTTCAAGCCAGATGTACCAGAGAAGTACGACGGCAAGTCGCATCCGTCGGAGTTCCTCAGCATCTACACCATTGCGGTGCAAGCTGCCGGGGGGGGGACGACAAGATCCTCGCCAACTACTTCCACCGGTGCTCAAGCCCAATGTCGATCTGGCTCATGCACTTGCGGACAACTCCATATCCTCTGGGCAGATCTATGCCATCAGTTTGTCGGCGCCTTTACAGCGACCACAAGCCTCATGGCCAAGAGAGTGACCTTCATCTGCTTCGCCCGAAGGAAGGAGAGCCCTGCGCAAGTACATTCAGAGATTCAGCGCAGACAAAGCACAACATCCCAGATGTTCACCCTGCCATGTAATCAGCGCGTTCCATCGAGCGTGCGAAACCGCAGGATGCGGGAGGAGATGGCGATGTGCAAGATCGAGAGGCGTCGATGAGCTATATGCCCTGGCCGACAAGTGTGCACGCGTCTTTGAGGAAGGAGGAAACTCCCCGGAGAGAATACAAAAGCAGGAGGATCTGATAGTGAGGAGGCTGCCCCGGCAAAGAAAAACCGGCGGCGGAACAACAGGAAGAAGAAAAGCAAAGATGTGCTAGTCGTTGAGCAGTCCGGCAACGGAGGTGGCGCCAAGAAAGCCAAAACTGGTAGCTCCGGCAAGGAGATTGCCGCGGGCACCAACTACCAGGCTGTGGCGGTCGCCGACAAGCAGGACGGCTCCAACAAACAGTACTGCAAGATCCACCGCACCAAGGGCCATGACCTCCAAAGCTGCAAGAAGGTCGAGCAGCTTGTCGAACAACAAAAGGCTGAATACAAGCGGCGCGACAAGGAGAAGGCCGGGAAGGTCTTTGGAGGAGCGGCAAGAAACGCCTGCCGAGGAGGACGCCGCGGCAAGGCCAAGCATCGGCAAGGAGACAGACCTCCCACGGCGCGACAAGGATGAAGATGGCGGCGACGATGAAGATATGGATGATGACGAGACCGATGAGCGAAGTTCGAGAAAGCCACAGAGGTCCTGTGCGTTGACGGCGGTGCTTCTCGCATACTTCACACCGCCAGCTCAAGCGGTGGGTGCGGGAAGTCAATGCGGCAGAACCACCCGTCGAGTCACGCAAGCCTCGAAATGGTCCAAGACGCCTATCATCTTTGATATTGAGGACCACCCTGATCGCATAACTGCGGTCGGGTGCTTGCCGATGTTGGTTTCACCAACTATCCGCAACCTCAAGGTCACTAAGATGCTAGTTGACGGCGGGGCCGGCTTGAACCTGATCTCCTCCGCGGTACTCCAGAAACTCCAGATCCCTGATGGCGAGCTCGAAGAGACCGGCACATTCCAAGGAATCAATCCGGGAAGGAGCAAGCCGAAGGGAAAGATCACGTTGCCGGTAACATTTGGCAGCGAGTTGAACTTCAGGACTGAGAGGGTCACTTTTGACGTTGTTGATTTTCCATTGCCTTACAATGGGATACTCGGCCGTCCAGCACTCGTCAAATTCATGGCAGCCTCTCACTATGCATACAACATGCTGAAGATGCCGGGCCCGATAAGTGTCATCTCATCCCGGTGACAAGAAGGATGCTCTTATCTGCGCCGACAAGATCTACCGGAAGCAGCAGCCGCAACAGATCGCAAGTCACTTGCCGTTGAAGCTCCCGGGCGAAGAAGAAGACCAAGTCCGACAAGAGTTCGATGCCCACTCCGGCAAGCGCACCTCTTGGTGCTGCGCTCTTCGTCGAGGGCGCACCATCGAGCTCCACCGGCAAGTGTAAGAAGACAATGGCAGCTCCACGAGACCAAGAAGGTGTCGCCAAGGAGGATGGCACCGGTGGTACCTTCACCATCGATTGCCACCCTCGACCCTAAATAGAAAGCGCTCGTTGCTTTCCCTACGGCGAACGTCGGCGTATTTGCGTGGCAACCGTCGACATCCCGGTGTTCCCGTGAAAGTAATCGAGCACCACCTTGCCGCCTGTCCTCATCGCGCGCCCGTCAAGCGAAAGTCGAAGCGGCGGTGGGCGCCAAGAATTCATCGCATAAGAAATCAAGAAATTGGAAGCAGCAGGCCTTGTCGAGGAGTGCTCCATCCACGTGGTTGGCCAACCCTATAGTGGTGCGCAAGGCTTAACGGGAAAAGGAGGCTTTGTATCGACTTTACCAATGTCAATAAAGCTTGTCCCAAAGACCCATTTCCTTGCCGCGATCGACCAGATTGTTGACTCCACGGCGGATGTGACTTGCTTTCATTTCTTGATGCATACTCGAGATACCATCAGATCTTCATGGCGAAGAGGATGAGGAGAAGACCGCATTCATCACCCCATGTGGCACGCATCTTTGTTTCGCACGGATGCCTTTCGGTTTAAAGAATGCTGGTTCAACATTTGCAAGGGTAGTCCATGACGCTTTTGAGCCGCAAAATACGAAATGTGGAAGCCTACATGGATGACATAGTGGTCAAGAGCAAGGACAAGGCGACTCGATTCAAGATTTAGACGAAACCTTTGCAAATCTGCGCAAGATCAACCTCAAGCTCAACCCGAGAAGTGTGTGTTTGGAGTCCCCTCCGCAAGCTTCTCGGGTTCTTCGTCTCGGCGGGAATTGAAGCCAATCGACAAGATCAAGGCCATTGAGCAGATTGAAGCACCAAAGCGCGTCAAGGATGTGCGAAGACTTGCCGGTTGCGTAGCTGCTCTTAGCAGGTTTATCTCTAGGTCTGCTGAGCGCGCCCTGCCATTTTTCAAAATATTGAAAAGGGCAGGTCCAATGAAATGGACTCCGGAAGCGGAGGCTGCACTGCAGGACTTAAAGAGATACCTGTCCTCCACTCCAACACTTGTCGCACCTAAGCCACAAGAGAAGTTGCTGCTATATATAGCGGCAACCAATCAAGTGGTTAGTGCCGCGTTAGTAGCGGAGAGGGAGTCGGATGATGAGCCAGCAACCACGGCAGATGCATCCAGCGACAAGCAAGGTACTTCACCGGCAAGCTCTGGTCCCGACAAAGATGGATCTGCGCAGGCGCGTGAGAAGATGCAGAAAAGAATGGTGCAGCGCCCAGTTTACTTTGTCAGTTCCCTTCTGCAGGGGGCTAGGTCAAGGTACTCTAGTGTGCAGAAATTGCTTTTCGGCCTTCTCATGGCCTCGAGAAAGCTGCGCCATTACTTCCAAGCACATGAGATCACAGTCGTCACTCGTTTTCTGCTGAAGAGGATACTGCAAAATCCAGAAGCAACAGGCAGGATTGTCAAGTGGGCACTGGAACTGTCAAGCTTTGGCCTCAAGTTTGAGAGCACTTCAACTATCCAAAGTAGAGCATTGGCGGAGTTCATAGCAGAATGGACGCCAACACAAGATGAAGAAATTCGAAACGAGCATCCCGTCAAGGAGGCAAGCAAAGAGTGGCTGATGTACTTTCATGGTGCCTTCTCGCTGCAAAGGCGCCGGTCTTGGCGTGCTACTTTTTGCACCCACCGGAGAGCACCTCAAGTAGTAGTCCGGATGCACTTTCCCAAGGAGCAAGCAACGAACAATCTGCAGAGTATGAAGGTTTGCTTGCGGTCTCGAGATCGCAAGCAGACCTTGGGATCAAGAAGCTCATTGTCGGGGTGACTCACAGCTTGTCGTCCGCCAAGTGAACAAGAATTACGAGTCCGTTGATGGAAGCTTACGTTGATGAAGTGAGAAAGCTAGAAGAGCACTTTGACGGCCTCTGGATGGAACATGTTCCAAGAGCTCGAGCGACATTGCCGATGGCCTATCGAAGCGCCGCGACTTAAGTTACTGTGGAACCAGGTATCTTTGTGCTCAAACTGACTCAACCGTCTGTAACACCATCAACTCGACAGAGCAAGAAGAGGAAGTTGATTTCTGGGGACTATTTTCCGCAGAGCTCCCGAAGCCGCTGCCAAGAAGGTCCTCAAGATCAACACCAAGGGTGCTTGAGGAGCGATCTGCTCCGGCAAGCCCTAGGGTTTGTTCCGTTGAAGCGAGGCGCCCCGACAAGTTTTGCTCCGGCAAGCTTGCCGGGAACGTCAAGCTCGGTGAGCCCAGATTCTCGCCGAGAAGCGGATGTTCCGCAGCAGCAGATGTGCCTTTAGTCCTTGTTGTCGAGCCACAAGCTCCAAAGATGGGCTGCAGATTGTCCGCTTCCTTGAGACGGAGAACTTCCACGAGAGCAAGAAGAAGCGGAAAGAGTAGCACGACGATCAAGTATGTACCAGTTTGTCGACAACACACTGCATGTAAGAAGACTCAATAGTGTGAAATTGAAGTGTATTCACGGGAAGACGGACAAAAGCTGTTGGCGAGAGATACATGGAGGCATATGTGGTCACCACATTGGCGAAAAACACTTGCCGCAAAGCGTTCCGGCAAGGTTTCTTTGGCCGACAGCCCTCCGAATGCAAGCGCACAAGTAACCAAGTGTGAAGTGTGCGGTTCCATTCCAAGCAGATACACCAGCTAGCTCAAGCTCTCTCCACGATCCCTTTATCCTGGCCATTTTTGGTGCAGGGGCTCGACATCCTCGGCCCCTTTCCCCGACCTGTCGGGGCTTTGAGTACTTTTACGTTGCAATCGACAAGTTCACAAAGTGGCGAAAGTGGAAGCGATGAGGAAGGTGACAACACGGTCGGCGATCAAGTTCTTGGTCGATTGTTTGCCGTTTGGGATCCCTAACAAGATCATCACCGACAACGCACGCAATTCACGAGCCGCACCTTCATGCGAGACGTTCAAGATCTTGGCGCCAAGGTCTGCTTCGCTTCGTTGCTCATCCGAGAAGTAACGGTCAAGCGGAGAGGGCGAATCTGAAGTGCTGCGCGGGCTCAAGCCAGGACTTTCGACGAGGTGCACAAGTGCGAAAAGAACTGGATTGAGGAGCTGCGGTGGTTCTTTGGTCGATCAGACGACGCCAAATCGAGCCATCGGCGGACACCTTCGCTCTAGTCTATGGAGCAGAGGCAGTTCTCCCCACGGAACTCGTATACGGGTCACCTCGAGTGCTCGCTTATGATGAGCTTGAGCAAGAGCAGTTGCGACAAGATGACACACTGCTCCTTGAGGAGGACCGTCTTCGGGCCACTGTACGAGCTGCTCGATACCAGCAAGCTTTGCACCGCTACCATAGCCGCAAAGTTAATGCCAGAAGTCTCGAGGAAGGCGACCTTGTTCTTCGGCGCGGTCAGTCCGCCAAGAATTCTAACAAGTTGACGCCGAAGTGGGAAGGCCCTTACCGGGTGAAACGAGTCACTAGGCCTGGTGCTGTCCGCCTTGAGACCGAAGATGGCATTCCGGTGAGCAACTCCTGGAACATTGAACATCTTCGTAAGTTTTACCCAGAGGCGCGGTTGCGGAACCTGTTCCGCAACCACCTTTTGTACAAGTCTTGCCGATGTTGCATGTAATCCTTTGTACAAAGCCGAGGCAGACCTCGTGCATAAGTAAAGCTCATGTGCTCCGCACATCTTGTCAATTCATGCTTTCTACTCTTTTTATGCATGCGTTATCGACACTTTGTGCAGCATCTACCCCGGTAGCAATAACGAGCCATAAGGCTCGATATCTTTATTTTTCTTCTTTCTCTTTCTCAAAGAAAGGAAGGTTCCCTCGCCCACAAGTTTGCCGGGGGGAAAGGAGAAGATAATGCTGTGGACCAAGCCTCGTTCGAGGAAGTTTCGCCTTACCGGGAAGCAAACGACAGAAAAGCTAAGTTGCTAAAGTTTGAGCAATCAGTTTTAAAAATTTTAAGTTATCTTCCTTGAACGACCCTGCTTTGTATGGAAAACCTGTGCGCGGAGGAACCAACTCGTAACTAGTTGCGCCCTTACTTTGTTTCGAGTCCGCTCAACAACTTAAGTGAGCTGTGACTAGTTGCGACAAGGTTTCTTGTCGGTAGCGGCACCGCCAGCAGGCTGCTGACGTCCCGCACTCAGCGCTCGCGGCTAAGGTACCTGCACCGACAAGTTCCCTAAAAGCGTAGGGCAGAAACATACAAAGGAAGGAATCAAGTAAAGGAAATAACATAGCAATCGCTACCCGAAATAGAGTCATATTACAAGATAGCTTGTCGCAGCTCTAATAAATTGTTCTCATAACATGACCAGCAGCGACAAGAGAAAGAGAAAACAGGCGGCCTAATCTACGCGATCGCCCTCAACCCTCTTGATCCCGCTCACCTTGTCCACAATGGGTGCGACAAGGGTCTTGAGCGCTTCCAGATCAGCATCCGACGGTGTTGGTGATGCCGGTGGCGATGGGGGGCGGAGCGCTGCTCTCTTTTCAGCTTTGGGAAGAAGGGGGGAGCAGCGGAGGTTTTTGAGATTGGAATAGCAACCGGCGAGATGGGTGGACTGCCCCTGTTTCCCCTGCTTATAAAGAGGGAGAGGGCAGACGTTCCGCCTTTCCGAATAAAGAAACCACCCACGATTTCTCCCATGACGCCGCATTTGACGCGTGCCGTTCAGGGAGGGCGTGGTGGATACGGAGTGAGATACGGCGTAACCCAGGCCGCGCGTGCCCGTGCCCTGTTTTGGGCCTGGCCCAACAGCGCTTCGGCACCGCAGTGTGGCCCAGCCGGGGCTCTGTCGGTGTACTAGAGTAGGGGTACCCTAGTATCCCGAACTTGTGCACGGCAATTGCAGCACCAGCGGCAAGGCTTGCGGGTGACCGCCAAGGTCCTCCGTGGTTCCTTTAGAGCCATTCAAGAACAAAGTATTCAAGCCAAGGAGACAAGGCCCCGGCAAGAGGAGCTTGCCGGGAAGGCCAACCAAGGCATCCCGAAGAACTTGTCGCGACGCGCCATGCGTCCCGGCGAGGCCCGATGAGCGACAACCTTCCGGACACGACAAGACAACGACCGCGGCAAGGCGCTTGCCGCGGCAAACTACCACTCTGTACCCGCGCTCCAGCACATCCACCAACGTGTCGCCTACAGGACCTTTCGGTAGCGTGTGGCAAGAGCTGTGCGCGGCGGCGGTCTTGTGATGCAAGCGGCGCCGACAAGATTGCCATCGTGGTAAGCGGTGGCGTCCCCGACGGTCCTTTTTGCACTGTTTGGGCGGCGTGACGGGCATTTAATGCCTTTGTCCCTGCCGTCGGGGTTAGGTATGATACCTTGTGCATGTAGTTGTACCAACCGCAATTCCTTTTCCATTTTACCCTTGTCTACGTTGCCACCGTCGGAGACCCTTAAGCATATAAAAGGAGGCCCATGCATAGCGTAGATGGGGGGTTCAAGGCGTAAAACACTCACGCTAGGTCTCGTTAGCAGCTGGTGTGTCTTGTAGCACTCAGCGCTCCCAAGCAAGAACTCAATACACTCGGACATGCAGCAAGAGGAGTGTTATGTAGCGACCTGACCCAAAATCGGTCAAATCTACGTATGCATACCATCCCAAGATCATGCCGGTACTCACAAGACATCGATAAAGTAATCAAAGTTCAATCACACCTGAATATCATTAATCGATTCTCATATAGAGTCTTTATTACAAGGGAATAAATTCGCTCAAGGCCAACTCATGAGAAATAAACTAAAATGCTGCGGAAGCGTCGAAGATAAGCGAGTCCATCCGACTCAAAGGGCAATCGCCAAGCGCGGAGCGTAGCCTCACCCTGATCGAATATATCTACGCAACATAATACGTTGCAGCCATGTAGGTCAGCTTTTGGAATAAGTGGCAAGTCAAGAAGATTAACAATAATAAAGTTACTAACACTATATGCATTTTTGGTGTGGAGCTCTAAGTTTCATCATTTTGCGAAAAGCCAATTTTATCCTACTACTGTGGACTTATTTGCAAATTACTACAAATTGTTGGTAGTTATTGAGATGGTTCCGCCAACCAATATCTCGTTCCCAAATTATTATTAAGTCATAAACCCTCAAATTAATTCATTAGTTTTAAGTGTTGAGATATCCGAATACTTCCAAGGTCCAGAGGCTCAAATGTCCGTGAATCGGGACACGGCTAATCGATTAGGTTATAACACTCTGCAGAGGTTTGCGACTTTCCCGCAAGAATCATTCCTCCTTTAAAGTCTTCGCACTTCATGGTGTTTGAAGACGGACGAATGAAACAAGGTCTTCCAAAGAGTTCTTCCGCCACCGCCGTACCCATCCAATCCTACCGTTCGTCTACTTCTCGTAGTACCGCCCAGCCAGCGTCACTACTAGGGTCAACCCAGCCGAGCCCATAATGGCTTGCGGCTGCATGTAAGCTTCCGGTCATGGGGCATCCATCCTTCTCTTCGTGGCTGGGTGAAGCTTTCGCAGGATGTCATGGCGCTTCTCCATGCATCCCGCCACCACTGGGTGCTCCAGGTGCCCGTCAACCGTCCTCCACCCAAGAGTGATTTTCAAGTCCATCTTGATCATTGTAGTCCATGGGTTGTCATCATCATTGACTCTCACATCTTGCTTATGAATTTCACTCATCCCAAATCCGCTCACGAGCATAGCAAAATAACTACTACGCCCCGGTCATGGTAACAAGGGGGTTGGTTCATCCTACCACATGATACTACTCAAGTTTAATGACTTCAAGATTTCACTACTGCATGCAATGGTGGGATGGTGACAACTACAAATGCACAAAAACATAGGTATAGAAATAACATGATCAAAACTTGCCTTGCTGATGATCCTCGTAAGCTAAAGAGTCGTAGTAGCAAGCTTCGCACTCCGGAAACTCTACCGAGACAAACAATAACACAATAAGCATAAAGTAAGAGGATCACACAAGATAACAATGGTAACATAGCACAACAAAACAATCAAAACCAAATCCAAAAGAAAAACTCAAAGACACCAATTCAAAGTTTTTCCCTACTCCAAACAATAACAAAAATAGTTTTTATATAACAAAATTTCCTTAAAATAACCTAATCATGGTTTTAGGTTAACTTAACAGAAAAGGATTCACTAAGCAATTAGGAGCAAAAAGAATTAATTAAAAAGCTATTATAAAACTCATTTTAGGCCTATTCCAATTTCTATTAAGAAAATAAATTTAAAACTTTTATTAATTATAAATAAAAGTTCATCTAATGGAGGACAGAAACTAACCTAGAGTAACTAATCACAAGTTAAAATAAATTAATTTACTAATTAATTAATTAGGAAAACAGGAACTAGATAATTAATTAGGATTAATAGGATTCTGTCTAAAACTAATTATTTATTAATCCTAAAATACCCAAATTAATTTCTAGGGTTTGGCAATGTCAAAATAAAGTGATGACAAAAAGAATCATGCAAAATAATTTTTCTAACTAAAGTTATAACAGATTTGCTATTCTGACTAAAACAATATTAAAGCATTTTTAAATATTTTTAACATAGCTAAATATATATTTTTCAGAAACTACATAAAATTTGCAATCCAACAAAAAAAGAATCACTCAAAAATATTAAACAGAATAAAAGATATACATTTTTGAAATTTGAAACAATTCGGCTAAAACAGAAAATCAAAATAAAAGAAAAGGCCTAAAGGGCCTAAAGCGTATACTGTATGTTAGATAGGCTAAATGGGCCTAGGGTTAACTAAAAACGAACCGGCCTAATAATAAAACCTAACTAATAAATAAACCGATCGGCCGGCCGGTTTTCTAATAAAAACATACCCCTTCGGGGCTTCTAATCCTAACCCTAGATCTAGGATCGAACGGTGGAGGGGGATGCCGGGGGGCTTACCGGACTCCGGCGACGGCGGCGGCGGCGGCGAGAGTGCTCCGAGGCGTCCGGACGTCGGCGAGCTCCGGCGAGTCGTCGGGAGCTGCGACGAGGTCGGGAGGGTTCGGTGGTGTTGGGAGGTCGGGGTGGACGTGGTGGCGTCGGCGGCGACTTTGGCGGCGGGGAGGGGTTCGGTGCTCCGGTGAGCTCGGGAGGGAGAGGAGAGGGGGTCCGGCGTCGCTAGGGGGAATGGGTGCGGAGCCTCGGCTTTATAGCCAGGGGTCGGGCTTGCCTCGGAAGGGCATCGGGCGTTGGGAATCCGGATCCTTCGGGATCCGGTGGATCTCAGCGAGCTCCGTGGCTTGGGCGAGGGGAAGAAGACAGGCGGGCCCAGGGTCGATGAGAGAGAGGGGAAGAAGCGGGCGGTCGACCAAGCCAGGGGTTTCGGGAGGGGGAGGCGGGTGAGCTGGGCTGGCTGGCTGGCTCTGGCTGGCAGTTAGGCCGGCTCATTTGGTTGGCTTGGGCCAGTGAGGGTGAGGTGGCGCTGGCTGGGCCTGGGTGGCTGGTGGCGCCCAGGGTTTTTTCTTTATTTTTTAATTAAAACAAAAACAAAAATAAAACCTAAACTATAAATATTTTATATAGGGTATATATATACCAAAATGATGGGGAATATTCCTTTCATTTGAACATTTTCCAAAGTCAAAATCCAAACTTCATAAAATCTATTTTTTCAAATTCAAATAAAATTTCAAATTTGAATCCAAATCTTTTGGCATTGTTTCCTCTGATATTTTGGAGTGTCATGTTTGCTCCTCTCATACTTTTGATCAAGTATTTATCGGGCTTAGTTTTTGAATTGTTTCCCACATGCCAAAGTTTGAAATTCAAATTCAAAACTCAACTTGCTCTGAAACTTCAAATGGCATTCAAATTCAAACAGGATGCATAGGATGCTTAGCTATAATTGTAAAACATTCCAAATAGGAAAATTTGGGATGTTACAAACCTACCCACCTTAAGATGAATCTCGCCCTCGAGATTCGGGTTGGCTAGCAAATAGGTGCGGATGGTCTCGACGAAGATCTTCTTCGCGTTCCTGTGTGGCTTCTTCCTCGGTGTGGTGACTCCACAAGACCTTGCAAAATTTGATGACCTTGCTGCGGGTGACTCTGCTTGCAGTCTCGAGAATACGGACGGGTTTCTCCTTGTAAGTCAAACCACTGTCAAGCTGTATGGCCTCTAGGGGCACTGTGTCTCTCAACGGAACATCGGCCATGTCGGCATGGCACTTCTTTAACTGAGAAACGTGGAAAACATCATGAACTCCGGACAATCCTTCCGGCAATTCCAACCTATATGCAACTTCTCCACGACGTTCAAGGATTTTGTAGGGGCCAATGAATCGGGGTGCTAACTTTCCCTTGACTCCAAACCTCTTGATCCCACGAAGTGGAGACACACGAAGGTATGCTCGGTCTCCCACTTCGTAAGTCACCTCCTTGCGCTTACTGTCGGCATAACTCTTCTGTCGCGACTGTGCTATCTTGAGCCGGTCTCGAATCAGCTTGACCTTCTCTTCGGAATCCTTGATAAGATCGGAACCGAAAAGTGATCGATCTCCAACACTATCCCACAGCAATGGTGTTCTGCACCTCCTTCCGTATAGAGCTTCGAAAGGGGCCATCTTCAAACTGGATTGATAACTGTTGTTGTACGAGAACTCTGCGTACGGCAAATTATCATCCCAGCTAGACCCATAGTCTAGCACACAAGCTCTCAACATGTCCTCCAGAATCTGATTGACTCTCTCGGTCTGTCCATCATGCTGCGGATGAAAGGCATCTATGAATTCCAGCCTCGCACCCAAAGTTTCATGCAATTGCTTCCAAAACTTTGAGGTAAACTGCGTTCCTCTATCGACACGATTATCCTCGGAACTCCATGCGGACATACGATCCTGGTCATGTATATCTTGGCCAACTTGGCACTGGTATAGGTAGTCTTCACGGAATGAAGTGAGCTACCTTAGTCAAACGATCAACCACTACCCAGATAGAATCATAACCTGAGCGGGTCTGGGTAATCCTGTGATGAAATCCATACCAAGTTTCTCCCATTTCCAATCGGGAATCGGCAAAGGTTGAAGTAACCTGCTGGCTTCGATGTTACGCCTTTACACGTTGGCAAACATCGCGATATCGCTACGTACTCGGCAATGTCCTTCTTCATACTGTCCACCGAAACTTTGCTTCAAATCCGGTACATCTTGGTGTTGCCGGGTGAATTGAGTACGGGAATCATGAGCCTCTGAAGAATTAGCTTCTGAGCTCGGGATCATTGGGCACGTAAATACGATCCTCAAACCATATAGTTCCGTGTTCATCCTTACGGAATCCTTTAGCTTTTCCTTCCTCCATCTTTTGCTTAATCTCATCGATTTCCTTGTCCGACTTACGGCTTCACGAATCCTTTCGGTCAAGGTGGACTGAACTTCGAGTTGCGACAAATCCTTTCGAACTATCTCCGATCGGAGATCTCGAGGTCATCGACCAACTCCCGGGTAATCCTCCTGCGGTAAGAGTGTTCACATAACTCTTACGGCTCAAAGCATCTGCTACAACATTAGCTTTACCCGGGTGGTAATGCAATCTCATGTCATAGTCCTTTATCAACTCTAGCCATCTCCTCTGCCTGAGGTTCAATTCCTTCTGCGTGAAGATATATTTCAAACTCTTGTGATCTGTATAGACATCACAACGGTTTCCGATGAGGAAATGTCTCCAGGTCTTGAGTGCATGCACTACAGCTGCTAACTCCAAATCATGCGTGGCATAATTCATCTCATGAGGCCGTAGCTGTCTGGAGGCATAAGCTACAACCTTGCCTTCCTGCATCAATACTCCTCCGAGTCCTTGACGAGAAGCGTCACAATAAACCTGGTATTCCTTATGTATGTCTGGCAATATCAACACTGGAGCTGTGACCAACCGTTTCTTCAACTCCTGAAAACTGGCTTCACATTCCTCGGTCCAAACATACTTGGCTTCCTTCTTCAACAGCTCAGTCATGGGCTTGGCAATCTTTGAGAAGTTCTCAATGAACCTCCGATAATATCCTGCGAGTCCGAGAAAACTGCGGATCTCCTTGACTGAGGTGGGTGACTGCCAATCGGTGAATGATTCCACCTTGGCGGGATCAACTGCTATTCCTTCTCCTGAAATAACATGTCCGAGGAATCCAACTTCCTTCAACCAAAATTCACATTTGCTGAATTTGGCATACGGTGATGTTCTCAAGTTTCTCGAACTAGACGCAAATGTTCCTTATGCTCTTCCTCGCTCTTGGAGAATATCAATATGTCATCGATGAACACCACGACAAACTTGTCCAAATACTCCATGAACACCTTGTTCATCAAATTCATGAAGTATGCAGGAGCATTAGTCAATCCAAATGACATGACGGTATACTCGTATAAACCATACCTGGTGGTGAATGCTGTTTTGGGTATATCCTTTTCACGAATTTTCAACTGGTGATACCCTGATCGAAGATCGATCTTAGAGAATACCTTGGCTCCAACAAGCTGATCAAACAAGTCATTGATCATCGGCAGAGGGTACTTGTTCTTGATGGTTACTTCGTTCAATGCACGATAATCCACAACCATCCTCAAGCTTCCATCCTTCTTCTCTACCAAAAGCACTGGGGCTCCCCAAGGTGATGAGCTTGGATGAATATATCCTTTCTCCAATAACTCATTTATTTGATCCTTGATCTCTTTCAACTCATTCGGTGGCATCCGATAAGGTCTCTTGGATATTGGGGCTGTGCCGGGCAATAGTTCAATCAGAAATTCAATGTCCCTGTCCGGTGGCATTCCTGGTAATTCCTCCGGGAATACATCGGGAAATTCTTGCACTACTGGCACTTCCTCCTGAACAACTCCCGTGAGGGAATGCACCTGATTCTTCATCTGGCTGTGCGGGCTACATACTGATCCTCTTACGCCCGGGGTGGTGAGCAGAATAGACTTCTTGCACATCAATGTTCCTTCATACTTTGACAACCAATCCATGCCTAGGATTACATCCAAGGTCTGAGTTTCCAACACTATGAGTTCTACGGAAATTTGTGGTTCCCGATGTTGAGGTTTGCAGGACAGCTTAATCACGCCATCATTTCTCCTCTGCGAACCGACGCGGAGGGGCTTCTAAGGGTTCTAGTCGTAATCCGTACTTATCAACAACTACCCTTGATATGAATGAATCGTTGCACCGAATCAAAGAGAACCAAAACTGAGCGTGAATTCAATAAAACTTACCAACCACGATTGTCGGCTGATCATAGGCGTTCTCCACGTCGATGTGATTCACTTGAGCACGAGGGAAAGGATTGGGCTTCTTCGCTGAGCCTCCATTGCCATTCCGTTCCTCTGTTTGGCCTCCGGGCAGTCGGTGGCGTAGTGCCTGTCTTCGGCACTTGAAGCGGTGATGTGGCTCAGATCCTTCGGAGCCGGGCAGAACGGTGCTGATTGCCATTACCATTGCCATTGCCATGGCCACGACTTGTTGTCTGGCTGCGGTTGTTTCCATTTCCACCATGGTTATGACCTCCATGGTTGTGATGGGTGTGCCCTCCCGAGTATGGTGCATAGCGGGCTTCTGCTGAGCTCTGAGTTGTGCTTCCCCGGCTGTACTTCCGCTTGCGGCTTTCTATCTGCTGTTGCTTGCCTTCGGGATGGTGGCCTTGTCTACCAGCTCCTGGTAGTTGTTGAAAGTAGCCACAATAAGCTGCATGCTCAATTCATCATTGATTCCCTCAAGGAACTTCTCCTGCTTGGCGGCATCAGTGGCCACATCATCAGGGGCATAGCGAGCAAGCTTGCTGAATTCCTCCACGTCTTGTGCCACAAGACGATTTCCTGGCGAAGTTGCGGAACTCACGCTTCTTCAGACTCATGGCTCCAGATGAGACATGAGCAGTGCGAAAGGCCTGCTGGAATTGATCCCAAGTGATGCCTCCCAAGGGAAAAGTGGCGGTGTAATTCTCCCACCAAGAAGCTGCAGGTCCATCCGGTTGATGCGCTGTGAAAGCGCACCTTCTCAAACATCGGTGCATCCAACGGTGACTAGCTCTCTTCCAATCTTATGGAGCCAATCGTCGACCACAATCGGCTCGGTGCTACTAGAGAACACCTGGCGGATTCAACCTCGAAATAGAGTCAAGTTGTCCACAGTGGGTGGTGGTGGGGGCGGTGGATTGTTGGCGTGTTGTTCGATTACGAATCGGGAGCTGCATCGATGCATTCTCTCTTTGGAGCAGCTGGGTGAGCTCGGCGGAAACCAAAGGTCACGTCTCGGAGGCATCTGGTGTTTTGGAGTCGGATGAGAAGATTAGAATAGAACAATGGTCTATGAGAATAACACTACCCATATGAATGCACAATCATAACACACCAAACATTTATTCATTCCACTCAAACATGGTTCAAACTCGATTACAAAAGCTCAAGACTAATCGAAGGAAAAACATCGGCCTAACTGATCGAAAAAGTAAAAGATAACATGGTGGTCGACTAAAAAGTCTTCATCAGTGGCGCCTCCTCTTGGGGTTTCCTTCGGTGGTACTCCCTTCAAAATCCTGATCATTGCTCACGAGGGGTGCTTCATCTCCACTCGGGTAAAGGTCCTCTCCCAAGTCCATCTTTTCCTCTATCGCGGCAAGTTTCATTTTCAGGTCGTCGACTATCTCCATGAAGTCCGTGATTTCTTCCTCATGGCCAAGGAAATCTGCGCGTGCCTTCTCCTCCGATTCGATTCGCGGAACAAAAGCTTCCAGTGTGTCTTGAGTTACGGCGAGCCTGAATCTCCGTTTCGAGAAGACACTCCAAGTCTGGATGTAAGAGAGAGTGGAATCGTCCTCGATGGTACGGATGATATCTCCATTCCTTGCCTGCGAGAAACCATGGCGAGTCCGAGTGATCGAGCTCGGCCTGTACTCCTCTCGGAGATGTCCAAGTGCTCGATAGATCGCCACGTCCCTTCCGATGATCCAGTTGAACTCGGTGAACTCAAAGTTGATAGGCTCCGTGTGTCCTCCAAAGGTTCTCCACAGGATATGCACCTCAATCCTGTAGCGGGTGTCCGTCGGAAGTGCATTAGTGGGTTTCCGGTGATCAAGGGCGAGCAATCTTCAGCAGCTTCACCATCTGGACCAGCTTTCTTCCAAAGGGCATCGTCTCATCGGGGTGGCGAACTCCGTAGCAAAACTGGGGTGAACTCGACGGCCATCTAGAATGTTGCAAAGGGAGAAGAGTCGAATAGAACAGGAAGAATTATAGAATGAAAAGGGGTTCAAAGTAAATGGTCTCGCTTATGGCTTTCCGATCCTAGGGGTTACGATCCTCACGGTCAGCGTGTGCTCGATACCATCTCTGAGCGACTGACCCAAAATCGGTCAAATCTACGTATGCATACCATCCCAAGATCATCTTTGGTACTCACAATTACATCGATAAAGTAATCAAAGTTCAATCACACCTGAATATCATTAATCGATTCTCATATAGAGTCTTTATTACAAGGGAATAAATTGGCTCAAGGCCAACTCATGAGAAATAAACTAAAATGCTGCGGAAGCGTCGAAGATAAGCGAGTCCATCCGACTCAAAGGGCAATCGCCAAGCGCGGGCGTAGCCTCACTCTGATCGGAATATATCTACGCAACATAATACGTTGCAGCCATGTAGGTCAGCTTTTGGAATAAGTGGCAAGTCAAGAAGATTAACAATAATAAAGTTACTAACACTATATGCATTTTGGCTGTGGAGCTCTAAGTTTCATCATTTTGCGAAAAGCCAATTTTATCCTACTCTGGTGGACTTATTTGCAAATTACTACAAATTGTTGGTAGTTATTGAGATGGTTCCGCCAACCAATATCTCGTTCCCAAATTATTATTAAGTCATAAACCCTCAAATTAATTCATTAGTTTTAAGTGTTGAGATATCCGAATACTTCCAAGGTCCAGAGGCTCAAATGTCCGTAACCGGGAACACGGCTAATCGATTAGGTTATAACACTCTGCAGAGGTTTGCGCACTTTCCCCGCAAGAATCATTCCCTCCTTTAAAGTCTTCGCACTTCATGGTGTTTGAAGACGGGACGAATGAAACAGGGTCTTCCAAAGAGTTCTTCTGGCCACTGCCGGTACCCATCCAATCCTACCGTTCGTCTACTTCTCGTAGTACCGCCCAGCCAGCGTCACTACTAGGGTCAACCCAGCGAGCCCATAATGGCTTGCGGCTGCAGAGTAAGCTTCGGTCATGGGGCATCCATCCTTCTCTTCGTGGCTGGGTGAAGCTCCGCAGGATGTCATGGCGCTTCTCCATGCATCCCGCCACCACTGGGTGCTCCAGGTGCCCGTCAACCGTCCTCCACCCAAAGTAGTGATTTTCCAAGTCCATCTTGATCATTGTAGTCCATGGGTTGTCATCATCATTGACTCTCACATCTTGCTTATGAATTTCACTCATCCCAAATCCGTCTCGAGCATAGCAAAATAACTACTACGTCCCGGGGTCATGGTAACAAGGGGTTGGTTCATCCTACCACATGATACTACTCAAGTTTAATGACTTCAAGATTTCACTATTGCATGCAATGGTGGGATGGTGACAACTACAAATGCACAAAAACATAGGTATAGAAATAACATGATCAAAACTTGCCTTCTTGATGATCCTCGTAAGCTAAAGAGTCAGTAGTAGCAAGCTTCAGACCGGAAACTCTACCGAGACAAACAATAACACAATAAGCATAAAGTAAGAGGATCACACAAGATAACAATGGTAACATAGCACAACAAAACAATCAAAACCAAATCCAAAAGAAAAACTCAAAGACACCAATTCAAAGTTTTTCCCTACTCCAAACAATAACAAAAATAGTTTTTATATAACAAAATTTCCTTAAAATAACCTAATCATGGTTTTAGGTTAACTTAACAGAAAAGGATTCACTAAGCAATTAGGAGCAAAAAGAATTAATTAAAAGCTATTATAAAACTCATTTTAGGCCTATTCCAATTTCTATTAAGAAAATAAATTTAAAACTTTTATTAATTATAAATAAAAGTTCATCTAATGGAGGGACAGAAACTAACCTAGAGTAACTAATCACAAGTTAAAAATAAATTAATTTACTAATTAATTAATTAGGAAAACAGAACTAGTTAATTAATTAGGATTAATAGGATTCTGTCTAAAACTAATTATTTATTAATCCTAAAATACCCAAATTAATTTCTAGGGTTTGGCAATGTCAAAATAAAGTGATGACAAAAAGAATCATGCAAAAATAATTTTTCTAACTAAAGTTATAACAGATTTGCTATTCTGACTAAAACAATATTAAAGCATTTTTAAATATTTTTAACATAGCTAAATATATATTTTTCAGAAACTACATAAAATTTTCAATCCAACAAAAAAAGAATCACTCAAAAATATTAAACAGAATAAAAGATATACATTTTTGAAATTTGAAACAATTCGGCTAAAACAGAAAATCAAAATAAAAAGAAAAGGCCTAATGGGCCTAAACTGTGCCCTGTGCGTTAGATAGGCTAAATGGGCCTAGGGTTAACTAAAACCGAACCGGCCTAATAATAAAACCTAACTAATAAATAAACCGATCGGCCGGCGGTTTTCTAATAAAACATACCCCTTGGGGCTTCTAATCCTAACCTAGATCTAGGATCGAGCGGTGGAGGGGATGCTGGGGGCTTACGGACTCGGACGGCGGCGGCGGGCGGCGAGAGTGCTCGAGGCGTCCTGGACGTCGGCGAGCTCCATGAGTCGTCGGGAGCTGCTTGACGAGGTCGGGGGGGTTGGTGGTGTTGGGAGGTCGGGGTGGACGAGGTGGCGTCGGCGGCGACTTTGGCGGGAGGGGTTCGGTGCTCGGTGAGCTCGGGAGGAGAGGAGAGGGGTCCGGCGTCGCTAGGGGGAATGGGGTGCGGAGCCTCGGCTTTATAGCCAGGGGTCGGGCTTGCCTCGGAAGGGCATCAGGCGTCGGGAATCCGGATCCTTGGGATCCGGTGGATCTCCATGAGCTCCGTGGCTTGGGCGAGGTTAGAAGGCAGGCGGGGCCCAAGGGTCGATGAGAGAGAGAGGGGAAGAAGCGGGCGGTCGATCAAGCCAGGGGTTTCGGCGAGGTGGCGCGGGTGAGCTGGGCTGGCTGGCTGGCTCTGGCTGGCTGGGTTAGGCCGGGCTGGTTTGGTTGGCAGGCAGTGAGGGTGAGGTGGGCTGGCTGGGCTGGGTGGCTGGTGGCGCCTGGGGTTTTTCTTTATTTTTTTTAATTAAAACAAAAACAAAAATAAAACCTAAACTATAAATATTTTATATAGGGTATATATATACCAAAATGATCAGGGGAATATTCCCTTTCATTTGAACATTTTTCCAAAGTCAAAATCCAAACTTCATAAAAATCTATTTTTTTTCAAATTCAAATAAAATTTCAGATTTGAATCCAAATCTTTTTGGCATTGTTTCCTCTGATATTTTTGGAGTGTCATGTTTGCTCCTCTCATACTTTTGATCAAGTATTTATCAGGCTTAGTTTTTGAATTGTTTCCCACATGCCAAAGTTTGAAATTCAAATTCAAAACTCAACTTGCTCTGAAACTTCAAATGGCATTCAAATTCAAACAGGATGCATAGGATGCTTAGCTATAATTGTAAAACATTCCAAATAGGAAAATTTGGGATGTTACATGTTATCTCTCCGGAGAGCTCCGAAGCTGGGTAAACTGCTTGTGTGTTTCGCCTCGATCTGCTCTTCGTGCGATCTCCGCCCCCCGCCGAACCGAAAGGGGCTCGGTCCGCCGGTCCCATAGGTGTTCGTGGATCAGTTTCCCCGACATAGGCCCTTCGCAAAGGGAAGCAGAGGTTGCCATGTGCTTTTTGTTTGTATTCTCAATCCCTTAGTGCAGAAGAACGACACATTATATTCCCCTTATGATAGCAACCTTTATTATGCAGTCTGTCACTTTTATTCTTTGCGCTCACAAGTTCGTACAACGCTCAATTTTCTCTTACACTAAATGATCTAACACTTTTAGAAGCAATTTCTATTGCCTTATTGCACCGATGACAACTTACTTGAAGGATCTTACTCAGTCCTTAGGTAGGTATGGTGGACTCTTGAAAATAAGATTTGGGTTTAAGGGTTTTTGGATGCACAAGTAGTATCTCTACTTGGTGCGGAATTTTTGGCTAGCAAAGATGGGGGGCAAGCACCACATGTCGAAGGATCTATGGCAATATAACTTCTATGTGAATATGAACAAACATAAACCATTACTTTGTCTTGCTTGTCCAACGTCAAAAATTTTGGCATATAATATTTTTATGGGGGCTCACAATCACAAAAGATTTCCAAGATAGTGTATTTGCATGTGAAAGTTCTCTTCCTTATAGTAATCATTCAGGAATTGCTTGTATGACCAATATTGTGATTGTCACGCTTCAAAAGATTTCACTTTCTAAACCCAATGTGAAGCTACCACTAGGCATGATATGAACATATAATTTCATCTTCATTATATTCAACTTATTCAACACTTACTCATTGGATATAAGTGAAGCACAAGAGTAAATGACAAACTACTCCAAAAAGATATAACTGAAGATCAAGCGAGTAGTTAAGTGAATAGATAGCTATGGGAGGACTCTCTCTTATTTAAAAGTTTCAGATATAAGAATTTTATTAAAACAACAAGCAAAAAAAATAAAATGACATTCCAACAATAGCACACATCATGTGAAGAAGCAAAAACTTAGGATCAACCGATACTAACCGATAATTGTTGGTGAAGAAAGGTGGGATGCCTACCGGGGCATCCCCAAGCTAGATGCTTGAGACTTCTTGAAATATTATCTTGGGATGCCTTGGGCATCCCCAATCTTGAGCTTTTGTGTCTCCTTAATTCCTTTTATACCACAGTTCCCCTAAATCTTAAAAACCATCCACACAAAACTCAAGAAGAACTCGTGAGATAAATTAGTATAAACCAATGCAAAAACCTTATCATTATCTACTGTAGAAAATCACTAAAATTATTATTAAACATTGCGCACTAAATTCCTCTGCATATTTAATACTCCTATCCTCAAATAGAATCATTAAACAAGCAAAAATATGCAAACAATGCAAACATAACAGCAATCTGCCAAAACAATGCAGTCTGTAAAGAATGCAAGAGTATCAACACTTCTTAAACTCCAAAAGTTATGAAAATTTACCACACTATAGAAAATTTATCAGAGCTTATTTTGTGAAAAATTTCAAAATTTTATCACATTCTGACTTTTCTAGGGAATTTTTGCAACATCGATAAACTTTCTGTTTTGAAACAGCAACTCATATACTTGCAACATAAGCATGGCAAAGGCTATACTTGACAATTTTATTGAAATAAAAGATGCAAAACATTATTCTAAATAACAGCAAGAAAATTCTAACAAAATAAAATGATGCTCCAAGCAAAACACATATCATGTGACGAATAAAAATGTAACTCCAAGTGAGGTTACCTATAATGTTGGAGACGAAAGAGGGGATGCCTTCCGGGGCATCCCCAAGCTTAGTTGCTTGGATCTTCCTTGGATATTAACTTGGGGTGCCTTGGGCATCCCCAAGCTTATGGTCTTTTCACTCCTTATTCTCCTCATATCAATGTCTCACCCAAAACTTGAAAACTTCAATCACACACAAAACTTAACGGAACTTCGTGAGATAGGTTAGTATGATAAAGAGCAAACCATTTCACTTTGGTACTGTCTAAGACAAGATTCATAATTTTTTCCACACAATTCCTACTGTAGCATATCATTTCCACAATTTATATTGAGCAATATAAGCCATAGAAGCTAGAAAACAAGCAAACTATGCATTGCAAACAGAATCTGTCAAAAACAGAACAGTCTGTAGTAATCTGTACTCCAACCATACTTATGCTACTCCAAAAATTCCAAAAAAATAGGACAACCTGGGAAATTTGTCTATTAATCTTCTGCAAAAATAATCAGTATTATATCATGCTTTTGTTAAAAATGAGAATTATTTTGCTGAGCGCAAAAGTTTCTGTTTTTCAGGAAGATCAAATCAACTATCACCATAGACCATCCCAAAGGTCTTACTTGGCACTTTATTGAAACAAAACCTATAAAAATGATTACTACAGTAGCATAATCATGTGAACACACAAAAACAGTAGGTATAAATGTTGGGTTGTCTCCCAACAAGCGCTTTTCTTTAATGCCTTTTAAGCTAGGCATGATGATTTCAATGATGCTCGCATACAAGATAAGAATTGAAACACAAAGAGAGTATCATGAAGCACATGACTAGCACATTAAAGTCTAACCCACTTCCTATGAATAGGGATTTTGTGAGAAAATTATAACCCACAAGTATAGGGGGTCGTTTGTAGCCTTCTTTGATAAATAAGAGTGTCACACCCAACGAGGACCTAAAGGCATAACAAATATTCCCTCAAGTTCTATCGACCACCAATACAACTCTACGCACACTTGACATTTGCTTTACCGAAAACAAGTATGAAACTATTTTTTAGGTGTAATGCTAGAACTACTTTGCAAGAATAAAACTATAAGTACTTTGCAAGATAATAAAAGTGAATAGCTTTCGTCAACAAGAAAGTCATTTGTCCCTAGGCAATCGATAACAAGTACAAGTAATCATTCTTGTAATTTTATATGAGGGAGATGCATGAGAAAACATACTTTCTCTATTTGGATCATATGCACTTATGATTGGACCCCTAGCAAGCATCCGCAACTACTGAAGATCATTAAGGTCATGAAACCCAACCATAGCATTACGTATCAAGTCCTCTTTACTCCCATACGTCATACCCCACTTACTCGGGTTTAAGCTTCTGTCACTCTCGCAACCCACCATAAGCAAACCATGAACATATTGCAACACCCTACACCGAGAGACCCTCACGTTCGCGAGAACGGAGGGCACCATAGGACGACACCATAAATAAAATATACAATCATACCAACCAAGATCATGATTAACCCACAGGACAAAATGGATCGACTCAAACATCATAGGATAGCCAAATATCATTGGGAAATAATATATGGAGTTGAGCACCATGTTTAAGTAGAGATTACAATGGAGAGAAGGGGTGTTACACCGCTACATAGAGGGGTAAAAAGTTGGTGTTGATGGTAGCAACATTGTTGATGTAGATCGTCCTAACGATCCTAGCCCCGGCGGCACTCCGGCGCCACCGGGAGAGAGGGGGAGAGAGCCCCCCTCCTTCTTCTTCTACCTTGGCCTCCCCCTAGATGGTAGGAGGGTTCCGCCTCTGGTCCATGGCCTCCATGGCGGTGGAGGGGTGAGAGCCCCTCCGAGATTGGATCTCCCTATCTGTTCTCTTCTATTTCGCGTTCTTCCGATCTGGCCAAAAACCGTTTCTTATATTTCGGGAGATCCATAACTCCGATTGCGCTGAGATTTTAACATGATTTTTTTGGATATAAGCTTCCTTGCACCCGAAGTAGAGCTCTAACCAACGTTCGAGGAGGGAACAACCCACCACCATGCGCCAGGGGCCTTTGGCGCACCCTGGTGTCTTGTGGGCTGTGTAGGTCTCCGTTTGTGGTGATTCCAACTCCCAAAAATCACATATATTCCAAAATAATTCTCCATAAAATTTTATTGCATTTGGACTTCGTTTGATATGGATTTTTTGCGATACAAAAACATGCAAAAAAACAGGAGCTAGCATTGGGCACTGGATCAATAGGTTAGTCCAATAAATCATATAAAAAGTTGCCAAAAGTATGTGAAAGTTGTATTTTATTGGCATGAAACAATCAAAAATTATAGATACGACAGAGACGTATCAGCATCCCCAAGCTTAATTCCTGCTCGTCCTCGAGCAGGTAAATAATAAAAAGGATAATTTTTTATGTGGAATGCTACCTAGCATAAACTTGATCATATGTCTAATCATGGCATGCATATTCAAACATAAGTGATTCAAAGCAATAGTCTATAATTTGACATAAAGACATCAATACTCAGGCATCCCAATAAACAATCATGTCTTTCAAAATATCAACACTAAAGAAAGCTATCCCTACAAAATAATATAGTCTTGTCATGCTCTGTCTTCTTAACACAAAGTATTTATCATGCACAACCCCGATGACAAGTCGAGCAATTGGTTCATACTTTTTAACGCGCTTCAGCTTTTTCAACCCTCACGCAATACATGAGTGCGAGCCATGGATATAGCACTACGGGTGGAATAGAGTATGATGATAGGGGTAAATATATAGAAGACAAAAAAGTAAGAAAGTCTCACATCGACGCGGCTAACCAATGGGCTACGGAGATGCCCATCAATCGATATCAACGCGAGGAGTAGGGATTGCCATGCAACGAGTGCACTAAGAGCTATAAGTGTATGAAATCTCAATACGAAAACTAAGTGGGTGTGCATCTAATCCTATAATGAAAAATTCCCACTAGTATATGCAAGTGACAACATAGGAGACTCTCCATATGAAAAACATGGTGCTACTTTGAAGCACAAGTGTGGTAAAGGATACTAACAATGCCCCTTCTCTCTTTGTTTATTTTTTTTCTTTCTTTCTTTTTCTTTCTTTTCTTTTTTTCCTTCTTTTCCTTTTTCTTTTTTCTCTCATTGTCCGGAGTCTCATCCTGACTTGTGGGGGAATCATACTCTCCATCATACTTTCCTCACTAGGGCACTGCTCTAAAATGAATAATGATGATCATCACACTTCTATTTACTTATAACTCAAAAGAAATAAAAATTACAACTCGATACCTATGAAAAAGTATGACTCTATATGAATGCCTCTGGCAATGTACCAGGATGTGCAATGATCTAGCGTAACATGTATGAAAAATGATGAATGGTGGCTGAGCCACAACTATTATGTCATCTATATGATCATGCAAAGCAATATGACAATGAATGCTCAAGTCATCAAACGGAAGCGGTGGAAGTTGCATGGAAATATATCTCGGAATGGCCATGGAAAAGCCATAAAAGGTAGGTATGGTGGCTGTTTTGAGGAAGATACAATAAGGCTTATGTGTGATAGAGCGTATCATGTCACGGGGTTTGGATGCACCTGCGAAGTTTGCACAAAGTCTCGATGTGAGAAAGGGCAATGCACGGTACCGTAGAGGCTAGCAAATTACGGAAAGGTAAGAGTTCATATAATCCATGGACTCACATTAGTCATAAAGAACTCATATACTTATTGCAAAGTTTATTAGCCCTCGAAGCAAAGTACTACTACGCATGCCCCTAGGGGGATAGATTGGTAGGAAAAGACCATCGCTCGTCCCCGACCGCCACCCATAAGCAAGACAATCAATAATAAATCATGCTCCAACATCATAGCATAACGAGAGACTATACATACATGCATCGGGAATCACAAACCTTAACACCAATATTCCTACTAAACACAACCATTTACTAGTACCTACCACATATTATCATCTCTATATCGTAAAACTATTGCAAGGAATCAAACTTATCATATTCAGTGATCCATAAGTTTTATGTAGGATTTTATGACTAACCATGCAATTGACCAATTCCTGTTGACTCTCTAAATAGATTTAAGTGAAGCATGAGAGTATAATTCTTTCTATAAAAGACCATGCTCTAATAAATATAAGTGAAGCAAAAAAGAATTCTTTAAACAACGGTTTTTTATGTGAAGAGAAACAGGCAATCCAAACTTCAAATGATATAAGGGAAGCACGTGAAGCATTCTATAAAGCCATACTCGAAAGATATAAGTGAAGTGCAATGAGCATTCTATAAATCAACCATGGACTATCTCATACCAGCATGGTGCATAAAAGAAAAATGAAAATTAAACACAAAAGACGCTCCAAGATTTGCACATATCACATGAACGAAATGAATCCAAAAACATACTGATACTTGTTGAAGAAAGATGGGATGCCTTCCGGGGCATCCCCAAGCTTAGACACTTGAGTCTCTTTTAATATTTACTTGGGGTGCCTTGGGCATCCCGAAGCTTGAGCTCTTGCCTCTCCACCTTGTCCTCACATCGAGACCTCCTCGATCTTCGAACACTTCATCCACATAAAACTTAACCGAACTTTTAGTGGCAGGGTTAGTGAATATGGCAATGAAATCCCATCATGTACTGCTGTAACATTATTGTATAATTATAAACAAACATTACTGTCACAACCCTAGATTTGATTGTAATTAGGTTCACAGCATCCATGCATCATGTCTAAATTTATTTGAAAATTGAAATGGGGATTGTTGAAACCCTAGAACCAAATGAATTCAACTAGGTTCAATAAAAATATTTTCAATGAACCCAAATGCCCTTTAGAAAAGTTCATGATTTTTGTTAAAGGTGAAAACCTCTGACAAAAATCATGCACATATTTCTAGGCCATTCTGGATTTTTGAATTAAATCATAAGGTATTTGACTTTTGATATTTAAATGCTATAATTATCTTAAATGCACAAATAATTCTGGAAGCAGTTGAGGGCTGTCGTAAATATTTCAGAAGGTGCCCACAATTATTTTCAGGATTTTTATAAGTGCTCTGGTATTTTTAATAAAGCCCAAACAACTACAAAAAATAGAAAAAAAGAGATAAAAAGGAGAGAGAGAGAGAGAGAGAGAGAGAGAGGAAACTACCTGGGCCACCTATCTGTAGCCGCACCGGCCCAGCTCCTGTTCTGGCCCAGCCCACCAGGGGCTCCCCCTGTCGTCTTCCTCCTTCTGCCAGGAGGACAACCAGGTGCGTGGCGAGCGCCGACTCTGCCCTGGCCACCTCCTGCTTCCCCGGCCCCTCCTAGCGTCGCCACGACGACGCCCCAAAGCCCCTGTCCCCTCTCCCTCACTCGCCGCTCTCTCTGCCCTACCTCTGGCTCTCTCCCTCCCGCGCAACCGAGCGCGTCGTCGCCACCGACGCCGTCCACCACGGCCACCGGCTAACACTTGCCCCGCCGACGCTTCCACAAGAACCGCAGGACTCCTCTCCATCTCCACGCTGACGCACACGACCGGAGAAGGCCACAGTCGTCCGCAACCTCGCCTTCTTCCTCCTCGGCCATCAGACCTCATCACCGTCGATTCTCCATCGTCCCTGCCTCCCCGAGCTCGACGCCTGTTTCATTAAAACCGCGGTGAGCTACTGAGCGTTTCCCCTCTACCCCCCTGCTTGCTCCCGCCCTCTAGTCGTAGCCCCGAGGTCACCCGAGGCCGCCGTTCGCCATGGCCGGCGAGCCTGTGCTCCCGAGCCTCTTCTGCTCGCTTCAGGGGCATCGTAACGCTCCTGGCGCCTCCAAGAGGCTGCCTAGCCACTCAGTTTGCTCGCTCGAGCACTGCAGCCCTGGACCCGCTTGAGCCGAACTCCGGCCGCCGCCACAAGCTCGACTCCGGCGAGCTCGCTCCACCCCAGCTCCTCCCACTTGCACTACCAGATGCGCGCGACCCCCAGCTACGCGTAGCACCAGTCCGCCGTCCAAATGGTCGCCTGTGGGCGAAACCCGACGTGCTCCGCCGCCACTTACCTCGCGGGCGATGAGCCGTCGGCCTAATCCCGGTTTAGTTAGCACTAATGACTCCGCTAAACCCCCCCCCAGAGCCACTGCCATGTGGGCCCTGTGCCTGTTTAGGTTAGTTTAATTCCTGTTTAGTTTAGTGCTAATCCTGCGGACCCCATGTGTCAGCTTTGACTTTGACCAAGTCAGCGTTGGCCGGTCCCACACCTGTCATCCACCCAAACCAGCCCTGAGACACTGACGTGTGGGACCCACACGTCAGGTTTGACCTGGCATGGTCAGTTGACCGCTAACGTCATAGTGATGCAGTGCTGATGCAGTTAATTATTTTCTGGGTTTATTTTTATTCAAGAAATTCCAGAAAATAGTGCAAACTTCAAAAATTCATATAAATTCAACTATAACTCAGAATGAAATAATTTATATATGAAAAATGATCAGAAAAATTCAATCTATCCATCTGCACTGGTTTCATGCATGTTAAAGCAACTTAAACCTGTTGTTATATCAAAACATGATAATGCACTTTATAAATTCATAGTTTGAGTTTGAAGTTCAACATTTGGTTCAAAATGACTCAAACCACCCTGGTTATAGTTGCATTAGGCCAACACAATCATTTTGCCATGTCACATTCATGCATCATATTGTCACATTGCATTGGTTGTGTTCCTTCTCTGTTTGCCGGTGTTGTTCCCTCTCAGTAGACGTGGTTCTGACGATGAGATCGATGACACCGATGAAGAGCTATACTATCTTCAGAAGTGTCAGGCAAGAAAAAAAACCCCTTGTTCATTCCGATACAATCCCACTCTCTCGCTCCTGCTCTCTTTTACTGCATTAGGACAACAATGATTCATCATTACTTGCTGCAGTAGTTGAACCCTTATCCTCTGCATGACTGTCATTGCCACGATAAATAGATGAAACCCACTAGCATGAGTAGGAGTTGTTTGAGCCCTGATGTGCCTACTCATTCATGCTTGTTTGTCATGCCTGCTACTGCTTAGAGTTGAGTCAGGTATCATTCATCGGGGATGAATTGGAATGTTGTGAAAAATGTCCTACTGTGTGTGATCTAAGTGTGTGAACACGATTTGGTAACGGTAGCGGTGAGAGGCCATGTAGGAGTACATGGTGGGTTGTCTCATTGAAGCCATCTTCAGGAACTGAGTTCTGTGTTTGTGATCCATGAACAGTTACTACCACACATTGGGTTCCGGTAACTCGGCCCCTCTCGGCTTATTAATCAACTTGTTCTCTGTCAAGGAGTTGCAACTAGTTTCTGGTGTTTGTAGGTTGTGTTAGTAGTCTACCAAGTGGCACCCGGTATAGGTGGGCTTGGGACAGACTAAACCTGATGGGAGTGTACCAAGTGGCACCCCGATGGTGGGCTTGGGAACCCTGCACACATCGTTTGGGGCCGTGAGCGACACCCCGGCCGGATCTCCTTGTGGATGGAACCCAAATAGGCGATAAACCTGGATGAGAGACTTCTGTGGTTAGTCAGGTCGTGGCCGACACCCTCGCTAGGCTTTCGCTTGAAGGTTGTCGAGTACATGTCGTGTAAATGGCGATAAGTGGTGAGAGCATGTGTGAAGAAGTACACCCCTGTAGGGTTAATATGATCTATTCGAATAGCCGAGTCCGCCGTAAAGGACTTCTGCGTTGCCTGTACAGTTCATCGACAAGTGAAAGTGGATACTCTCAAATACACAAGATAAGCGTTAGTGCTATGGTTGGCGTTCTCGTAGGGAGATGGGAGCGGATCCATAGTGGTGTTTTGATATGGTGAATATGTGGACTCGTGTGCGCCACCTCAAAGAGTTACATTGCAGTCGTAGTTCAGGATAGCCACTGAGTCAAAGATGGCTTGCTGCAGTCAAACTCCACCACCCCCTTTGTTGATAATGATGCATATGTAGATAGTTCTGATGTAAGTCTTGTTGGGTACATTTTTACTCACGTTTGCCTATTCTATGTTTTGCAGAGAGACTTCAGTCTCGCTAGTAGTTCCACGTGGACTTTGACATTTAGCTTGTTACCTCAGCTACGATCTTGTGCCCTCGGCAGGATCTGGTAGATAGTCGGGCTTCTCAGCCTTTTTCATTTGTAGTTGTCTGTACTCAGACATGTTAAGCTTCCGCATGTGCTTTGACTTGTATGCTCTGAATGTTGGGTCGTGAGACCCATGTTTGTAATACCTCGCTCCTCGGAGCCTATTAAATAAAATACTTGAGTTGTAGAGTCATGTTGTGATGCAATGTTGTATTTGCCATATCGAGCATATTGTGTGTATGTTATTGAAATGCTTGGTATGTGTGGGATCTGACTATCTAGTTGTTTATCCTTGGTAGCCTCTCTTACGGAAATGTCTCCTAGTGCTTCCTTTGAGCCCGGTAGCTTGCTACTGCTCCGGAACACTTAGGCTGGCGGCATGTGTCCTTCTTCGTTCTGTGTCATCCCTCGGGAAATGTCATGCAGTGTCTACGGAGTCTGTTAGCCTGCTACAGCCCGGTTTACGGAGTCCTGCTAGCCAGTTGCTACAGCTCGGATTCACTCACCGATGACCGACACGTTCGTTCTTTGGGTCATGTATGCCTGTCCCTGTAAGTTAGTGCCACTTTGGGTTCACGACTAGCCATGTCAGCCCGGGCTCCTTGTCATATGGATGCTAACGACACTATCATATACGTGTGCCAAAAGGCGCAAACGGTCCCGGGCCTGGTAAGGCGACACCCGTGGGAATACCGTGCGTGAGGCCGCAAAGTGATATGAGGTGTTACATGCTAGATCGGTGTGCCATTGAGTCGGGGTCCTGAAAGCTTTGGTATCAGAGCCTGACTGCCTGTATGATTACCAAGCCAAACTGGTCAAAGTTGAGTCTAGAAATGCTTTAGTTATATGTAGGGGAATTGATTGTGGGATGGAACGTAAGGCTCTTTTACTCCTTATACCTTATGCCTTCTGATCCGAGTCATCTTATCTTTCCTACGGGGCTAAGGAACTAGGCTTTCTCTTCTTTCTATCAGGATCACGTGTTACTATTCCGTAGACTTATAGGATTGTTGGATTCAAGTCTCAGTTCAGTCTCTACTACCTCCGTGTGTTCATAGTTGATCTCGGAACCTTGATATTGTGACAATCGAGTGGTTATGCCACCATTGCTGGATCTCTTAAATCTTTTCGAGCATTTACAGCCGTTATGCTGTCCGAGTCATCCCAGGTTTCTAAACAATCTGATCCATTTGCAAAAGCCTTTCCCTCTAGTGTCAATGCTCCTTTAGGCCAGGTTAATCGCACTAACTGCTGAGTTGAGGTATTCTATTGCCTCAGCGTATATGTAGGAGCTATTATTATGACCCTAAGTGTCTTAGAGGATCACCTTATAATCCAGCCATGTTTTGTGTTCCCAGTGTGATGACTCTGGCCGTTATTCTCGAAAGCATCCCGTGATGCTACTTAGTTAGTAGGCATTCTATTCCTGGGTTTTTGAACCCGAGATTCTCCCTACTTACTTCATGTTGATAGTGTTGCTAGTTCCTTTAGGATATTAGTAACCTTTGTGATAATCCTCGAAGTTCGTGGTATTACCTTCTTCCAAGTACCATGAACTGCTTATGGCAGATGTTCCTCGCTGAACCAAAAGATCACAATCAGTGTGCTCTTGTCGAGTTCTCGATTCTATGTTGTGTCTCTGCTAGTTCTACCTTCTCCGCATGGGTTATCCGAAAGAAATATGTTGAGCTTTGCTCAACATACTAATCTATGCAGCCACAACTTAGAAAGTTATATGTTCCTTGAGTTGTCCCTCTCCAGTTGATTTCTGGCCCTCGTCTATCAATTGATAGTCAGGAGTAGTCATACGTTCTTTCATCGATGCCTACTAATCTTGTGGTCCGTCAAGCCATTCTAATCCGGAATGACTAGGAGAAACAAACTCTAGAATCCCATCCATATCCAGGATTGGGTCAAAGCAGTTGTACTCCGCAGATCAAAATGCCAATCCAGCTTTTGCTATGTTCTACCTTGGAGTATTACTATGTTTATATCAAGAATATCATGGAATTGCACACCACCCTATGAACTCTTGATACAGTGATACTTCTCGCCCTCATTATTCATTCCTCGGTTCCATGTTGTCGCAACCAGAATGCCGACAAGTGAATCGTGATGTGTGAAATCAATACTGCTAGCAACCCCGTTGCTTGGTAGTTAATGGACAATAATCTCATTCTTAGCGTGTTGGTATTGAATCATCACCCTAAGGTTGATCGTGCTACCTAGTCCATTTTCCTGGTGCACTCTTCGATCGATGAGTTAGGATTATTCCAAATCCTCGCTCTTTTGATCATATCATCTTGCCCTGAGAAGCAAGATTGTTCTCGAGCTTAGTAACATACCGGTGGTTTGTGATTTTCCGAATATCTTCTCGGAAGTATCACCGGGTTGTCACCTGACCGCTATGTTGAGTCCGTGATCAAGTTGGTTTTCGAAACCACCCTTTCTCCGAGAATCCGTGTGGGATACCCTGAGCTAGTTGGTTAAGCTAAACAACAACTTGGAGAGTTGGAAGATGAAAGCTTGTCCGACTTAGTTCATTTTAAGGGATATCTTGTATGCGTGTTGAAGAAAGTTGATATTTTCATCGACTGACCCTCGTGATCAGTTAACGGACCTATCATTTTATCCAACCTTTGATTAGAGTATGGGCTATCATCAAATCAAACCAGAACCAACGATATTCATAATGTTGTCTTACTCGTGGTTGTTTCCTCGAGCATACACCATTATATCTCTTGGGTCTGACCAATGTTATCACCTTGTTCACATAATTATGGAATTCCATTTTTATGGAAATCTGGATGGATGGTTGTTGAGCTCATCGATAACATTCTTAACTTCTCCATGATTTTTTTGGACATTAAGCTAGTATTGGAAACTTTTATAAGCATTATATTCATGTCCCGTGCATGAAGCATATGTTCGGATGAAAGAAGTGACTTCCTCTACATCATGTGCATTTAATGCAAGTTGCCGCCGTGAATTAGAGAAAGTCAGTGTTGCTTCCTTGGAATCATTCCAAATCAGTCATGCATATGTGCGAAGTATTCTGTTGTATGGAGACTTGCAACCTTCATTCTATATCTATCCTTAGCACACCAAGCCATTGATTGATTTGTTCAAGGAGAAGGAGTTCCTTCATAAGAGCTAATCATGACTTATGTTAGGACTTCGTTATCCTGGATGATGGTTCCCAACCTGAACTCGATAGTGTTTTATTATAAGACTACTATGTGGTCATGCTTGTCTTGGACAACGTGTTCACATGTTGTAGCAGAACCAGCTCATATTTTGGAGCTTACTACCGTAGTCCATTTCCCGAGAATCTCGCAACATCGTCCCATCGATTTGTGTTGCAAACTATCATTTTTCTTTCTAGACTTGATGAGTCTGGAATATCCTGACACCAACCAGATCTGAATCTCAGGCAGGTATGATGGTAGGAACATTTCCCAAGAACTATAATATTGGTCTCTGTGTAACCCAGTAAAGTGGATGTCGTGGCTGACACACCCAGCTGGAAGACCTATTATTGTAGTATCTTGATTGAAGAAGTTGGCCACATCCCCATAAGGATTTCGCAGGATTTACCTCCGTAGTTGTTCCTTATGGATTTTTGTGCTCCTGAAGTCTGACCTTTTACTTGATGTTCTAGATATCAAACCATATCCAGGAATGGGTTACACTAGCACACTAAGGAGAACATTAGAAGCGGAGTGCTAAATGTCTCATGGTCGATCATCCAGATTTTGTTTCCTTGGACTCGCTAAGGTGAAATCTGAGAAAGTGTTATCTTCCTTTGCATCTGCATCCTCCACCAATATTCATCATGGTAGTATGTTGTGTTGCCAGGATACTTTACACAGATATTGGTAAAACCTTGATGAATATGGAAATGCTCAAGTTCTTGAGGGCATGCTCAGACACTAGGTTATATCCTCGGTATCAATTGGAATGTGCCTTCCCTTTTTGCCGAGTTGTTCTGTAACCGTAATTTCCATTCCAAACTGGGTATGACATTCTTTCGAATTCCTTCAAACGATCAATTTTGAATTGCCTCTGGATGGTATGAAGAGTTTCAATGATCTATGGATCAAAGTAATTCTTTTGCCACTTAAGGGAATAATTCTACGATTCACCTCCTCGAAGGTGCCCCATTGTGGAAACTCATTCACCATCTTCTTCAAGCATGGAGTTGTGCTTATCAACTTGAACCTTCGTCCACTGTTTCTTTCCATCCCCTCTGATGTGTTTTTCGTGTATCAGCTCGAGAGATGAGCTAATGTCTCATTCCGTAAATTGATCATGAGTTGCTCGATCTTCGAGAAGATCGAATCCTGTAGAGTTTATTTCCGTCGTCGTGTTGGATGAAGATCTCGAAAGCAAAGATGTCAAGATCAAGATGAAGATCGAATCAACGTTCTTATGAAGTGCAAGTTGGATCATGAAGATCAAGTTAGCTTGGTATCCCCTCTGTCTTCTTACCTCACGTCTTGAATCTCGGGACGAGATTCTTGTTTAGTGGGGGTGAGTTGTCACAACCCTAGATTTGTTTGTAATTAGGTTCATCGGCATCCATGCATCATGTCTAAATATATTTGAAAATTGAAATGGGGATTGTTGAAACCCTAGCACCAAATGAATTCAACTAGGTTCAATAAAAATATTTTCAATGAACCCAAATCCCCTTTAAAAAAGTTCATGATTTTTGTTAAAGGTGAAAACCTCTGCCAAAAATGATGCACATATTTCTAGGCCATTCTGGATTTTTGAATTAAATCATAAGGTATTTGACTTTGGGCATTTAAATGCTATAATTATCTTAAATGCTCAAATAATTCTGGAAGCAGTTGAGGGTTGTCGTAAATATTTCAGAAGGTGCCCACAATTATTTTCAGGATTTTTAGAAGTTCTCTGGTATTTTTAATAAAGCCCAAACAACTACAGAAAAATAGAAAACAAAAGAGATAAAAAGAGAGAGAGAGAGAAACTACGGGCCACCTACACGCCAAGACCGCCCAGCTCTGTTTCAGCCCAAGACACAGAGGCTCCCCATCGTCTTCCTCCTTCTGCCAGGAGGACAACGAGGTGCGTGGTGAGCGTCGACAATGCCCTGGCCACCTCCTGCTTCCCCGGCCCCTCCTAGCGTCGCAACGACGACGCCCTGAAGCCCCTATCCCCTCTCCCTCACTCACCGCTATCTCTCCCCTACCTCTCGCTCTCTCCCCCCCCCCACGCAGTCGAGCGCATCGTCGCCACCGACGCCGTCCACCGCGGCCACCGGCTAACACTCGCCTCGCCGACGCTTCCACAAGAACCGCATGACTCCTCTCCATCTCCACGCTGACGCACACGACCGGAGAAGGCCACTGTCGTCCGCAACCTCGCCTTCTTCCTCCTCGGCCATCGGACCTCATCGCCGTCGATTCTCCATCGTCCCTGCCTCTCCAAGCTCGACACCTGTTTCATTAAAACCGCGGTGAGCTACTGAGCGTTTCCCCTCTGCCCCCCTGCTTGCTCCCGCCCTCTAGCCGTAGCCCCGAGGTCACCCGAGGCCGCCGTCCTCCATGGCCAGCGAGCCTGCGCTCCTGAGCCTCATCTGCTCGCTTCAGGGGCATCGAAACGCTCCTGGCGCCTCCAAGAGGCTGCCTAGCCACTCAGTTTGCTCGGTCGAGCACTGCAGCCCCGGACCCGCTCGAGCCGAACTACGGCCGCCGCCACGAGCTCGACTCCGGTGAGCTCGCTCCACCCCAGCTCCTCCCACTTGCACTACCAGATGCGCGTGACCCCCAGCTACGCGTAGCACCACCGCCATACAAATGGTCACCTGTGGGCGAAACACGACGCGCTCCGCCGCCACTGACCTCGTCGGCGACGAGCCGTCGGCCTAATCCTGGTTTAGTTAGCACTAATGACTCTGCTAAACCCCCCACCCCCCAGAGCCACTGCCATGTGGGCCCCTGTGCCTGTTTAGGTTAGTTTAATTCCTGTTTAGTTTAGTGCTAATCCTGCGGACGCCATGTGTCAGCATTGACTTTGACCAAGTCAGCGCTGGCCGGTCCCACTTTCATCCACCCAAACCAGCCCTGAGACACTAACGTGCGGGACCCACACATCAGGTTTGACCTGGCACGGTCAGTTGACCGTTGACGTCATAGTGAAGCAGTGTTGATGCAGTTAATTATTTTTTGGGTTTATTCTTATTCAAGAAATTCCAGAAAATAGTGCAAACTTCAAAAATTCATATAAATTCAACCGTAACTCAGAATGAAATAATTTATATATGAAAAATGATCAGAAAAATTCAATCTATCCATCTGCACAGGTTTCATGGATGTTAGAGAAACTTAAACCTGCTGTTATACCAAAACATGATAATGCACTTTATAAATTCATAGTTTGAGTTTGAAGTTCAACATTTGGTTCAAAATGACTCAAACCACCCTGGTTATAGTTGCATTAGGCCAACACACTCATTTTGCCATGTCACATTCATGCATCATATTGTCGCATTGCATTGATTGTGTTCCTTCTCTGTTTGCCGGTGTTGTTCCCTCTCAGTAGACGTGGTTCTGACGATGAGATCGATGACACCGATGAAGAGCTATACTATCTTCAGAAGTGCCTGGCAAGCAAAACCCCCTTGTTCATTCCGATACAATCCCACTCTCTCGCTCCTGCTCTCTTTTACTGCATTAGGACAACAATGATTCATCTGTTACTTGCTGCGGTAGTTGAACCCCTTATCCTCTGCATGACCTATCATTGCCACAGTAATTAGATGAAACCCACTAGCATGAGTAGGAGTTATTTGTGCCCTGATGTGCCTACTCATTCATGCTTGTCTGTCATGCCTGCTACTGCTTAGAGTTGAGTCAGGTCTCATTCATCGGGGATGAATTGGAATGTTGTGAAACATGTCCTACTGTGTGTGAGCTAAGTGTGTGAACACGATTTGGTAAAGGTAGCGGTGAGAGGCCATGTAGGAGTACATGGTGGGTTGTCTCATTGAAGCCGTCCTCGAGAACTGAGTTACGTGTTTGTGATCCATGAACAGTTACTACCACACATTGGGTTCCGTAACTTTCGGCCCTCTCGGCTTATTAATCAACTTGTTCTCTGTCCGGGAGTTGCAACTAGTTTCGGTGTTTGTAGGTTGTGTTAGTAGTCTACCAAGTGGCACCGGTGCAGGTGGGCTTGGGACAGACTAAACACAATGGCCAGTGTACCAAGTGGCACCGGATGGTGGGCTTGGGAACCTGCACACATCGTTTGGGGCCGTGAGCGACACCCCGGCCGGATCTCCTTGCGGATGGAACCCAAATAGGCGATAAACCTGGATGAGAGACTTGTGTGGTTAGTCAGGTCGTGGCCGACACCCTCGTGGGCTTCCGCTTGAAGGTTGCCGAGTACATGTCGTGTAAATGGCGATAAGTGGTGAGAGCGTGTGTGAAGAAGTACACCCCTGTAGGGTTAATATGATCTATTCGAATAGCCGTGTCTGCAGTAAAGGACTTCTTGGTTGCCTGTACAGTTCATAGACAAGTGAAAGTGGATAGTCTAAAATACGCAAGATAAGCGTTTGTGCTATGGTTGGCATTCTCGTAGGGAGACGGGAGTGGATCCATATGTTGGGGAACGTAGTAATTTCAAAAAATTTCCTACGAACACGCAAGACCATGGTGATGGCATAGCAACGAGAGGGGAGAGTGTCCGTCCACGTACCCTCGTAGACCGAAAGCGGAAGCGTTATAACAACGCGGTTGATGTAGTCATACGTCTTCACGATCCGATCGATCCAAGCACCGAGCGACGGCACCTCCGAGTTACGCACACGTTCAGCTCGATGGCGATCCCGGACTCCGATCCAGCAAAGTGTCGGAGATGAGTTCCGTCAAGACGACGGCGTGGTGGCGATGTTGATGCTCCACCGACGCAGGGCTTCGCCTAAGCTCATGACGATATGACTTCTCCGCGCAGGGCTTCGCCTAAGCTCTCTGACGATATGACGAAGTGGAATATGGTGGAAGGGGCACCGACACGGCTAAGGAACGATCCGTAGATCAACTTGTGTGTTCTAGGGTGCCCTGCCCCGTATATAAAGGAGCCAAGGGGAGGGGCTGGCCGGCCAAGAGGGGGCGCCAGGAGTCCATACTCCCTCCGGGAGTAGGATTCCCCCTTCAATCCTAGTTGGACTAGGATTCCCCGGAGGGGGAAAGAGAGAGAGGGGGGCGGGCCCACCTTTCCTAGTCCTAATAGGACTAGGGGAAGGGGGGGCGTGCGGCCACCTAGGGCTGGCCCTTTCTCCTTTCCACCAAGGCCCACTATGGCCCATGTAGTTCCGGGGGTTCGGTAACCTCCGGTACTCGATAAATTTCGATTTCACTCGGAACACTTCCGATGTCCAAATGTAGGCTTCAATACATCAATCTTTATGTCTCGACCATTTCGAGACTCCTCGTCATGTCCGTGATCATATCCGGGACTCGAACAACCTTGGTGCATCAATACTTATAAACTCATAATGAACTGTCATCGAAGCGTTAAGCGTCACGGACCCTACGGGTTCGAGAACTATGTAGACATGACCTAGAACCATTCTCGGTCAATAACCAATAGCGGAACCTGGATGCCCATATTGGTTCCTACATATTCTCGAAGATCTTTTTCGGTCAAACCGCATAACGACATCGTTGTTCCCTTTGTCATCGGTATGTTACTTACCCGAGATTCGATCGTCGGTATCCAATACCTAGTTCAATCTCGTTACCGGTAAGTCTCTTTACTCGTTCCGTAATACATCATCTCACAACTAACTCATTAGTTGTAATGCTTGCAAGGCTTAAGTGATGTGTATCACCGAGAAGGCCTAGAGATACCTCTCCGACAATCGGAGTGACAAAACCTAATCTCGAAATCGCCAACCCAACAAGTACCTTTGGAGACACCTGTAGTACTCCTTTATAATCACCCGATTCGTTGTGACGTTTGGTAGTACCAAAGTGTTCCTCCGTAAGCGGAGTTGCATAATCTCATAGTTACAGGAACATGTATGGGTCATGAAGAAAGCATTAGCAACATACTAAGCGATCAAGTGCTAAGCTAACGGAATGGGTCATGTCAATCACATCATTCTCCTAATGATGTGATCCCATTAATCAAATGACAACACATGTCTATGGTTAGGAAACATAACCATCTTGATTAATGAGCTAGTCTTGTAGAGGCATACTAGTGACTATCTGTTTGTCTATGTATTCACACATGTATTATGTTTCCGGTTAATACAATTCTAGCATGAATAATAAACATTTATCATGGTATAAGGAAATAAATAATAACTTTATTATTGCCTCTAGGGCATATTTCCTTGATCTCCCACTTGCACTAGAGTCAATAATCTAGATTACATAGTAATGATTCTAACACCCATGGAGTCTTGGTGCTGATCATGTTTTGCTCGTGGAAGAGGCTTAGTCAGCGGTCTCGCAACATTCAGATCCGTATGTATTTTGAAAATCTCTATGTCTCCCACTTGGACTTGGTCCCGAATGGAATTGAAGCATCTCTTGATATGCTTGGTCCTCTTGTGAAATCTGGATTCCTTTGCCAAGGCAATTGCACCAGTATTGTCACAGAAGATCTTCATCGGTCCCGATGCACTAGGTATAACACCTAGATCGGAAATGAACTCTTTCATCCAGACTCCTTCATTTGCTGCTTCTGAAGCAGCTATGTACTCCGCTTCACATGTAGATCCCGCCACGACGCTTTGTTTAGAACTGCACCAACTGACAGCTCCACCGTTTAATAAAAACACGTATCCGGTTTGCGATTTAGAATCGTCCGGATCGGTGTCAAAGCTTACATCGGCGTAACCATTTACGACTAGCTCGTTGTCACCTCCATATCGAGAAACATATCCTTAGTCCTTTTCGGTATTTCAGGATGTTCTTGACCGCTGTCGATGATCCACTCTGGATTACTTTGGTACCTTCCTGCCAAGCTTACAGCTAAGCATCGTCGAGTTCGGTACACAGCATTGCATACATGATAGAGCCTATGGCTGAAGCATAGGAACATCTTTCATTTCTCTCTATCTTCTGCTGTGGTCGGGCATTGAGTCGACTCAATCTTACACCTTATGTCTGGTAAAAACCTTTCTTTGCCTGATCCATTTTGAACTTTTCAAAACTTTATCCAGGTATGTGCTTTGTGAAAGTCCAATTAAGCGTCTTGATCTATCTCTATAGATCTTGATGCCCAATATGTAAGCAGCTTCACCGAGTTCTTTCATTGAAAAACTTTTATTCAAGTATCCTTTTATGCTATCCAGAAATTCTATATCATTTCCAATCAATAATATGTCGTCCACATATAATATTAGAAATGCTCTGAGCTCCCACTCACTTTCTTGTAAATACAGGCTTCTCCAAAAGTGCAGTATAAACCCATATGCTTTGATCACACTATCAAAGCGTTTATTCCAACTCGAGAGGCTTGCACGGACCATAAATTGATCATTGGAGCTTGCACACTTTGTTAGTACCCTTTGGATCGACAAAACCTTCTGGTTGCATCATATACAACTCTTCTTCTAGAAATCCATTCAAGAATGCAGTTTTACATCCATTTGCCAAATTTCATAATCATAAAATCGGCAATTGCTAACATGATTCGGACAGACTTAAGCATCGCCACTGGTGAGAAAGTCTCATCGTAGTCAACCCCTTGAACTTGTCGAAAACCTTTCGCAACAAGTCGAGCTTTGTAGACAGTTATATTACCATCGGCGTCAGTCTTCTTCTTAAAGATCCATTTATTTTCAATGGCTTGCCGATCATCGGGCAAGTCAACCAAAGTCCATACTTTGTTCTCATACATGGATCCCATCTCAGATTTCATGGCTTCCAGCCATTTTGCGAATCTGGGCTCACCATCGCTTCTTCATAGTTTGTAGGTTCGCCATGGTCAAGTAACATGACTTCGAATAAGATTACCGTACCACTCAGTGCGTATTTTACTCTGGTTGACCTACGAAGTTCAGTAGTAACTTGATCGAAGCTTCATGATCATCATCATTAGTTTCCTCACTAATTGGTGTAGTTGTCACGGGAACCATTTCTTGTGATGAACTACTTTCCAATAAGGGAGCAGATACTGATTATCTCATCAAGTTCTACTTTCCTCCCACTCACTTCTTTCGAGAGAAACTCCTTCTCTAGAAAGGATCCGAATTAGCAACGAAAATCTTGCCTTCAGATCTGTGATAGAAGGTGTACCCAACAGATCTCCTTTGGGTATCCTATGAAGACACATTTTTCCGATTTGGGTTCGAGCTTATCTGGCTGAAGTTTCTTTACATAAGCATCGCAGCCCCAAACTTTAAGAAACGACAACTTTGGTTTCTTGCCAAACCACAGTTCATAAGGCGTCGTCTCAACGGATTTTGACGGTGTCCTATTTAACGTGAATGCGGCCGTCTCTAAAGCATATCCCCAAAACGATAGCGGTAAATCGGAAATAGACATCATAGATCGTACCATATCTAGTAAAGTACGATTCGACGTTCGGACACACCATTTCTCTGTGGTGTTCGGGTGGCGTGAGTTGAAACTATTCCACATTGTTTCAAATGTAAACCAAACTCGTAACTCAAATATTCTCCTCCACGATCAGATCGTAGAAACTTTATTTTCTTGTTACGATGATTTTCCACTTCACTCTGAAATTCTTTGAACTTTTCAAATGTTTCAGATTTGTGTTTCATTAAGTAGATATACCCATATCTACATCTGTGAAGGTGAGAAAATAACGATATCCGCCACGAGCTTCAACATTCATCGGACCACATACATCTGTATGTATGATTTCCAACAAATCTGTTGCTCTCTCCATACAACCGGAGAACGGTGTTTTAGTCATCTTGCCCATGAGGCACGGTTCATAAGTACCAAGTGATTTATAATCAAGTGATTCCAAAAGTCCATCGTATGGAGTTTCTTCATGCGTTTTACACCGATATGACCTAAGCGGCGATTGCCACAAATAAGTTGCACTATCATTATCAACTCTGCATCTTTTGGCTTCGACATTATGAATATGTGTATCACTCTTGTCGAGATTCAACAAGAATAGACCATTCTTCAAGGGTGCATGACCATAAAAGATATTACTCATATAAATAGAACAACCATTATTCTCTGATTTAAATGAATAACCGTCTCGCATCAAACAAGATCCAGATATAATGTTGATGCTCAACGCGGCACCAAATAACAATTATTTAAGTCTAAAACTAATCCGAAGGTAGATGTAGAGGTAGCGTGCCGACCGCGATCACATTGACTTTGGAACCATTTCCCACGCAAGATCGTCACCTCGTCCTTTGCCGGTGCTCGTCTATTCCGTAGTCCTGCTTTGAGTTGCAAATATTAGCAATGAACCGGTATCAAATACCAGTGCTACTACGAGCTCTAGTAAGGTACACATCAATAACATGTATATCACATATACCTTTGTTCACCTTGCCATCCTTCTTATCCGCCAAATACTTGGGGCAGTTCCGCTTCCGGTGTCGATCTGCTTGCGGTAAAAACACTCGATTTCAGGTTGAGGTCCAGACTTGGGTTTCTTCTCTTGATCAGCAACTTTCTTGCTGTTCTTTTGAAGTTTCCTTCTTCTTTCCTTTGCCCTTTTCTTGAAACTAGTGGTCTTGTTGACCATCAACACTTGATGCTCTTTCTTGATTTCTACCTCCGCTGCTTTTAGCATTGCGAAGAGCTCAGAATTGTTTTGGTCATCCTTGCATATTATAGTTCATCACGAAGCTCTTGTAGCTTGGTGGCGTGATTGGAGAATTCATCAATGACACTATCATCCGGAAGATTAACTCCCAGCTGAATTAAGTGATTATTATACCCGGACATTTTGAGTATGTGCTCACCGAGAACTATTCTCCTCCATCTTGCAGCTATAGAACTTATTGGAGACTTCATATCTCTCAATCCGGGCATTTGCTTGAAATATTAACTTCAACTCCTGGAACATCTCATATGCTCCATGACGTTCAAAACGTCGTTGAAGACCCGGTTCTAAGCCGTAAAGCATGGCACACTGAACTATTGAGTAGTCATCAGCTTTGCTTTGCGGACGTTCACAACCGGCTCAGCTCCTCAGACAGCAGCTGTCACCTAGCGGTGCTTCCGGGGCGTAATTTTTACGTGCAGCAATGAGGATAATCCTCAAATTACGGACCCAGTCCGTGTAATTGCTACCATCATCTTTCAACTTTGCTTTCTCAAGGAACGCATTAAAATTCAACGGAACAACAAAGACGAGCCATCTATCTACGAGAAACATAGACAAGCAAAATACTATCGGTACTAAGCTCATGATAAATTTAAGTTTAATTAATCATATTAAAAACTCCCACTTAGACAGACATCTCTCTAGTTATCTAAGTGATTACGTGATCCAAATCAACTAAACCATGTCCGATCATCACGTGAGATGGAGTAGTTTCAATGGTGAACATCACTATGTTGATCATATCTACTATATGATTCACGTTCGACCTTCGGTCTCCGTGTTCGAGGCCATATCTGTTATATGCAAGGTTCGTCAAGTTTAACCTGAGTATTCTGCGCGTGCAACTGTTTTGCACCGTTGTAGATGGACGTAGAACTTATCACACCCGATCATCACGTGGTGTGCGGGTACTCTGAACTTTGGCAGCGGTGCATACTCGTGGAGAACACTTCTTGATAATTTTAGTGAGAGATCATCTTATAATGCTACCGTCAATCAAAGCAAGATAAGATGCATAAAGGATAAACATCACATGCAATCAATATAAGTGATATGATATGGTCATCATCATCTTGTGCTTGTGATCTCCATCGCGAAGCACCGTCATGATCACCATCGTCACCGGTAGCGACACCTTGATATCCATCGTAGCATCGTTGTCGTCTCGCCAACTATTGCTTCTATGACTATCGCTATCGCTTAGTGATAAAGTAAAGCAATTACATGGCGTTTGCATTTCATACAATAAGCGACAACCATATGGCTCCTGCCGATTGCCGATAACTTCGGTTACAAAACATGATCATCTCATACAATAAAATATAGCATCACGTCTTGACCACATCACATCACATCATGCCCTGCAAAAACAAGTTAGGCGTCCTCTACTTTGTTGTTGCAAGTTTTACGTGGCTGCTACGGGCTGAGCAAGAACCGTTCTTACCTACGCATCAAAACCACAAGCGATAGTTTGTCAAGTTGGTGCTGTTTTAACCTTCGCAAGGACCGGGCGTAGCCACACTCAGTTCAACTAAAGTGAGAGAGCAGACACCGCGGTCACCTTTAAGCAACGAGTGCTCGGGCGGTGAAACCAGTCTCGCGTAAGCGTCGCGTAATGTCGGTCCGGCCGCTTCATCTCACAATACCGCTGAACCAAAGTATGACATGCTGGTAAGCAGTATGACTTATATCGCCCACAACTCACTTGTGTTCTACTCGTGCATATGACATCAACGCATAAAACCAGGCTCGGATGCCATTGTTGGGGAACGTAGTAATTTCAAAAATTTCCTACGAACACGCAAGACCATGGTGATGGCATAGCAGCGAGAGGGGAGAGTGTCCGCCCACGCCCTCGTGAGACCGAAAGCGAAGCGTTATAACAACGCGGTTGATGTAGTCGACGTCTTCACGATCCGACCGATCCAAGCACCGAGCGTCGGCACCTCCGAGTTACGCACACGTTCAGCTCGATGGCGATCCCGGACTCCGATCCAGCAAAGTGTCGGGATGAGTTCCGTCAGACGACGACGGCGTGGAGCGATGTTGATGCTCCACCGACGCAGGGCTTCGCCTAAGCTCCATGACGATATGACTTCTCCGGCGCGGGGCTTCGCCTAAGCTCTCTGACGATATGACCGAAGTGGAATATGGTGGAAGGGGCACCGACACGGCTAAGGAACGATCCGTAGATCAACTTGTGTGTTCTAGGGTGCCCCCTGCCCCGTATATAAAGGAGCCAAGGGGAGGGGCTGGCCGGCCAAGAGGGGGCGCCAGGAGTCCTACTCCTCCGGAGTAGGATTCCCCTCCAATCCTAGTTGGACTAGGATTCCCGGAGGGGAAAGAGAGAGAGGGGCGGCCCACCTTTCCTAGTCCTAATAGGACTAGGGAAGAAGGGGCGCGCCACCTAGGGCTGGCCCTTTCTCCTTTCCACCAAGGCCCACTATGGCCCATGTAGTTCCGGGGTTCGGTAACCTCCGGTACTCCGATAAATTCGATTTCACTCGGAACACTTCCGATGTCCAAATGTAGGCTTCCAATATATCAATCTTTATGTCTCGACCATTTGAGACTCCTCGTCATGTCCGTGATCATATCCGGGACTCGAACAACCTTCGTGCATCAATACTTATAAACTCATAATGAAGCTGTCATCGAAGCGTTAGCGTGCGGACCCTACGGGTTCGAGAACTATGTAGACATGACCTAGAACCATTCTCGGTCAATAACCAATAGCAGAACCTGGATGCCCATATTGGTTCCTACATATTCTATGAAGATCTTTTTTCGGTCAAACCGCATAACGACATACGTTGTTCCCTTTGTCATCGGTATGTTACTTACCCGAGATTCGATCGTCGGTATCCAATACCTAGTTCAATCTCGTTACCGGTAAGTCTCTTTACTCGTTCCGTAATACATCATCTCACAACTAACTCATTAGTTGTAATGCTTGCAAGGCTTAAGTGATGTGTATCACCGAGAAGGCCTAGAGATACCTCTCCGACAATCGGAGTGACAAAACCTAATCTCGAAATCGCCAACCCAACAAGTACCTTTGGAGACACCTGTAGTACTCCTTTATAATCACCCGATTCGTTGTGACGTTTGGTAGTACCAAAGTGTTCCTCCGTGGCGGAGTTGCATAATCTCATAGTTACAGGAACATGTATGGGTCATGAAGAAAGCATTAGCAACATACTAAGCGATCAAGTGCTAAGCTAACGGAATGGGTCATGTCAATCACATCATTCTCCTAATGATGTGATCCCATTAATCAAATGACAACACATGTCTATGGTTAGGAAACATAACCATCTTCGATTAATGAGCTAGTCTTGTAGAGGCATACTAGTGACTATCTGTTTGTCTATGTATTCACACATGTATTATGTTTCCGGTTAATACAATTCTAGCATGAATAATAAACATTTATCATGGTATAAGTAAATAAATAATAACTTTATTATTGCCTCTAGGGCATATTTCCTTCACCATAGTGGTATTTTGATATGGTGAATATGTGGACTCGTGTGCGCCACCTCAAAGTGTTACATTGCAGTCGTAGTTCAGGATAGCCACTGAGTCAAAGCTGGCTTGCTGCAGTCAAACTCCACCACCCCCTTTGTTGATAATGATGCATATGTAGATAGTTCTGATGTAAGTCTTGTTGGGTACATTTTTACTCACGTTTGCCTATTCTATGTTTTGCAGAGAGACTTCAGTCGCACTAGTAGTTCCACGTGGACTTCGACGTTTAGCTCTTTACCTCAGCTATGATCTTGTGCCCTCGCCAGGATCTGGTAGATAGTCGGGCCTCTCAGCCTTTTTCATTTGTAGTTCTCTGTACTCAGACATGTTAAGCTTCCGCATGTGCTTTGACTTGTATGCTCTAAATGTTGGGTCGTGAGACCCATTTTTGTAATACCTCGCTCCTCGGAGCCTATTAAATAAAATACTTGAGTTGTAGAGTCATGTTGTGATGCCATGTTGTATTTGCCATATCGAGCATATTGTGTGTATGTTATTGAAATGCTTGGTATGTGTGGGATCTGACTATCTAGTTGTTTATCCTTGGTAGCCTCTCTTACCGGGAAATGTCTCCTAGTGCTTCCACTGAGCCATGGTAGCTTGCTACTGCTCCTAACACTTAGGCTGGCCGGCATGTGTCCTTCTTCGTTCTCGTGTCATCCCTTCGGGAAATGTCACGCAGTGTCTCACCGGAGTCTGTTAGCTTGCTACAGCCCAGTTCTGAGAGTCCTGCTAGCCAGTGCTACAGCCGGATTCACTCACGATGACCAACACGTTCGTTGCTGGGTCATGTATGCCTGTCCCTGTAAGTTAGTGCCACTTTGGGTTCATGACTAGCCATGTCAGCCTGGGCTCCTTGTCATATGGATGCTAGCGACACTATCTTATACGTGTGCCAAAAGGCGCAAATGGTCCCGAGCCTGGTAAGGCGACACCCGTGGGAATACCGTGCGTGAGGCCGCAAAGTGATATGAGGTGTTACATGCTAGATCGGTGTGCCATTGAGTCAGGGTCCTGACAGCTTTGGTATCAGAGCCTGACTGCCTGTAGGATTACCAAGCCAACTGGTCGAAGTTGAGTCTAGAAATGCTTTAGTTATATGTAGGGGAATTGATTGTGGGATGGAATGTAAGGCTCTTTTACTCCTTATACCTTATGCCTTCTGATCCGTGTCATCTTATCTTTCCTACGGGGTTAAGGAACTAGGCTTTCTCTTCTTTCTATCAGGATCACGTGTTACTATTCCGTAGACTTATAGGATTGTTGGATTCAAGCCTTAGCTCAGTCTCTACTACCTCCGTGTGTTCATAGTTGATCTCGGAACCTTGATATTGTGATGATCGAGTGGTTATGCCACCATTGCAGGATGTCCTAAATCTTTTTGAGCATTTACAGCCGTTATGCTGTTCGAGTCATCCCAGGTTTCTAAACAATCTAATGCATTTGCAAAATCCTTTCCCTCTAGTGTCAATGCTCCTTTAGGCCAGGTTAATCACACTAACTGCTGAGTTGAGGTATTCTATTGCCTCGGCGTATATGTAGGAGCTATTATTATGACCCTAAGTGTCTTAGAGGATCACCTTATAATCCAGCCATGTTTTGTGTTCCCAGTGTGATGACTCTGGCCGTTATTCTCGAAAGCATCCCGTGATGCTACTTAGTTAGTAGGAATTCTATTCCTGGGTTTTTGACCCCGAGATTCACCCTACTTACTTCATGTTGATAGTGTTGCTAGTTCCTTTAGGATATTAGTAACCTTTGCGATAATCCTCGAAGTTCGTGGTATTACCTTCTTCCAAGTACCATGAACTGCTTATGGCAGATGTTCCTTGCTAAACCGGAAGATCACAATCAGTGTGCTCTTGTCGAGTTCTCGATTCTATGTTGTGACTCTGCCAGTTCTACCTTCTCTGCATGGGTTATCCGGAAGAAATATGTTGAGCTTTGCTCGACATACTAATCTATGCAGCCACAACTCAGAAAGTTATATGTTCCTTGAGTTGTCCCTCTCCAGTTGATTTCTGGCCCTCGTCTATCAATTGATAGTCAGGAGTAGTTATACGTTCGTTCATCGATGCCTACTACTCTTGTGGTCCGTCAAGCCATTCTAATACGGAATGACTAGGAGAAACAAACTCCAGAATCCCATCCTTATCCAGGATTGGGTCAAAGCAGTTGTACTCCGCAGATCAACCAGCAATTTAATCATCCTAAAGGCAAACCTTGGCACATTATTTTTATAATACAATGGAATTGTACAAGGGTATAATTATTTTTGTTGAAAAGTTTCTGTAATTAAGATTCACAAAGTTCCCGTGGGCATGAACAAAGTTCAAAGCTAGCTCCCACTTTCACAATGCTTGTCCCTCTCACTTTCACTTTTTCTTTTTGTGAAGTTTTAAGTTCCCCTCTGTACTTTTTTTGTTTTTAAACTTTATAAAAGCACTCAATAGAAATAAATGACTCTCTAAAACTTCCGGTTTGTCTCCCTGGCAGCGCTTTCTTTAAAGCCATTAAGCTGGGCATAAAGTGCTCAAGTAATGAATCCACCCGGATCCCAAGGTATATCAAAGCCAATTTTAATTAGCAATGATTTGGCATTTAGTAGTGAGCACAAAGCAACATATATCAAGCAATGATGAAGTCTAACTCTCTTCCTATGCATTGGCATGTCATACAAGAACTATTCATGCACATCAAGTAAAGGCCAATACATAGCATAAGCAGTTTCTTGCAATTTTATCATGTTGGAAACATAGAGAAGCGGAGACGTAGTTCCTCTCTCATAATAATTGCAAGTAAGAGCAGCAAGCACATGCATATTGCATTCATCAAAATCATCATGTGCAACTGTAAAAGGCAACCCAATAATGTAATCCTCAATAAGTGCAAACTACTCCGGTATAGTGTAGTTTGGAGAATTCAAAAAGATAATAGGACCATCATGTGTGGGTGAAATAGAAAGAATTTCATTCTTAACATAAGGAACTACAGCAAGTTCATCTCCATAAGCATAATTCATATTGGCATCTTGGCCACAAGCATAGCAAGCATCAAGTTCATCAAAAAGGGATATTTCAAAAGAATCAACGGGATCATAGCAATCATCATGGCATTAATCCTTAAGTAAGAACGAAGGGGGATTAAATAATGTATGAGTTAAAGAGGTACTCTCATTAGAAGGTGGGCATGGGTAGCTAATCCGCTCTTCATCCATTTGTTCTTCGCTCTCCTCATCATCTTTTTCATCTAATGAGCTCATAGTTTCATCAGTTTCTTCTTCCATAGACTCCTGCAAAATATTATTCTCTTCTTGGACAGCGGAGTTATTCTCAATAAATACATCAATATCGTAATTGCATTTATAATTATCATAGCAATATTTAATGATAGCGAATTTTTCAGGTCTATAAACTGAATCATCAAAATCTTCAAACTTTTCAAACAAAGATTCAATTACATGTGCACCCTTAAAAGCAACAAACTCTATTCGTTCCACATCATAGTAATCATAAATACCATTAGCATAAGAAGCCAAGGTCTCATTATCATTAAATTTGCATGAAAAGGGAAGATGTGGAGCATTCATTCTAGAGCAACAAGTATAACCATATCTCAAGCATAGATTCCAAGCATACCGTTTCAATATATGAATTTGATCACATAACAATTTCCCTTTTTGAGTCAAGCGATAATCCCTAAAGTATTCACGTTGATCCAACGTTACTCCCATTATATAGTTGAATGGGGTTTTCTTAGGATTATCAAAGTAGTGCATAATATCTTTTACATAACGAGCATCGAGGGTTTTAGGAGGTTCCCCATCTCCATGAGTAGCAAGTACCACTAATATTTTTGGTGTTTCGTGTTCCATACCCATAACTAAAGATAGAGAACAACTTAAAACAAGAAATAAAAACTAGTTAGTGATAAAGCAAACAAGCACACATGAGAATATTCACCCCACACTATTGCTCCCCGGCAACAGCGCAAGAAAAAGGTCTTGATAACCCACAAGTATAGGTGATCGTTTGTAGCCTTCTTCGATAAATAAGAGTGTCGAACCCAACGAGGAGCTAAAGGTAGAACAAATATTCCGTCGAGTTCTATCGACCACCGATACAACTCTACGCACACTTGATGTTTGCTTTACCGAAAACAAGTATGAAACTATTTTTTAGATGTGATGCTAGAACTACTTTGCAAGAATAAAACTATAAGTACTTTGCAAGATAATAAAAGTGGATAGCTTTTGTCAACAAGAAAGTCATTTTCCCCTAGGCAATCAATAACAAGTACCGTTAATCATTCTTGTAATTTTATATGGGGGAGAGGCATGAGCTAACATACTTTCTCTACATGGATCATATGCACTTATGATTGGACCCCTAGCAAGCATTCGCAACTACTAAAGATCATTAAGGTCGTGAAACCCAACCATAGCATTAAGTATCAAGTCCTCTTTACTCCCATACGTCATACCCCACTTACTCGGGTTCAAGCTTCTGTCACTATCGCAACCCACCATAAGCGAACCATGAACATATTGCAACACCCTACAACGGGGTCCCCTCATGTTTGCGCGAGAACAGAGGGCACCATAGGACAACACCATAAATAAAATATACAATCATACCAACCAAGATCACGATTAACCCACAGGACATAACGGATCTACTCAAACATCATAGGATAGCCAAATATCATTGGGAAATAATATATGGAGTTGAGCACCATGTTTAAGTAGAGATTACAGCGGAGAGAAGGGGTGTTACACCACTGCATAGAGGGGGAGAAAGTTGGTGTTGACGGTAGCAAGATTGTTGATGTATATCGTCGTCACAATCCTAGCTCTGGTGGCTCTCCGGCGCCATCGGGAGAGCAGGGGAGAGAGCCCCCTCCTTCTTCTTCTTCCTTGGCATCCCCCCTAGATGGGAGGAGGGTTTCCCCTCTGGTCCATGGCCTCCATGGCAGCGGAGGGGCGAGATCCCCTCCGAGATTGGATCTCCCTCTCTATTCTCTTCTGTTTCGTGTTCTTCTGATCTGGCCGAAAACCGTTTCTTATATTCCGGGAGATCCGTAACTCCGATTGCGCTGAGATTTTAACACGATTTTTTTCCGGATATAAGCTTCCTTGAGCCCGAAGTAGAGCTCAAACCGATGTTCGAGGAGGGCATAACCCACCAGCACGCGCCAGGGGCCTCTGGGTTGTGTTGGCCTCCGTTTGCGGTGATTCCAACTCCCAAAAATCACATATATTCCAAAATAATTCTCAATAAAATTTTATTGCATTTGGGCTTCGTTTGATATGGATTTTCTGCGATACAAAAAACATGCAAAAAATAGGAACTGGCACTAGGCACTAGATTAATAGGTTAGTCCAATAAATCATATAAAAAGTTGCCAAAAGTATGTGAAAGTTGTATAATATTTGCATGAAACAATCGAAAATTATAGATACGATGGAGACGTATCAGCAAACAAATTATGCGAACAAGAATCAACTAGCATAGTAAGGCGAAACAACCATAACTTCAAAACTTTCAACACGTAGAGAGGAAACTTGATATTATTGCAATTCCTACAAGCATATGTTCCTCCCTCATAATAATTTTCAGTAGCATCATGAAGAAATTCAACAATATAACCATCACATAAAGCATTCTTTTCATGACACAAAAGCATAGAAAACTTATTACTCTCCACATATGCAAATTTCTTCTCATCAATTGTAGTGGGAGCAAACTCACAAAATAACTATCATGAGAGTGAAAATTAAAATCACGATAACAAAGTTTCATGGTTATCATTATTTTTTATAGCATACATGTCATCACCATAATCATCATAGATAGCAATTTTGTTATCATAGTCAATGGAAGCCTCATCCAAAATGGTGGATTCATCATTAAATAAAGTCATGACCTCTCCGAATCCACTTTCATCATTATAATCATCATATATTGGAGGCATGCAATCATTATAACAAATTTTCACATCAAATCTTGGGGGACTAAAAATAGCATCTTCATCAAACATAGCAGCCCCAAGCTTATGGCTTTGCATATCATTAGCATCATGGATATTTAAAGAATTCATAATAACAACATTGCAATCATGCTCATCATTTATGCAAAACATTTTATTGAATTCTTCTTCTATCAAGTGAGCACAATTTTCATGTCCATCATTTTCACGAAATACATTATAAAGATGAATAATATGATGCAACCTCAGCTCCATTTTTTGTAGTTTTCTTTTATAAACCAAACTAATGATAAACAAGAAACTAAAAGATGTGATTGCAAGATCTAAAGATATACCTTCAAGTACTCACCTTCCCGGCAACGGAGCCAGAAAAGAGCTTGATGTCTACTACGCAACTTTATTCTTGTAGACACGTGTTGGGCCTCCAAGCGCATCGTTTTGTAGGACAGTAGCAATTTTCCCTCAAGTGGATGTGTCGGGGAAAATATACAGGGGTATGCATTTTCCCCTGACTCGTGCACGGACAAGAACAAGATTGAAGCACCGGCTTGAGTCAGAGATTGAAGGACCAAGAGATTTAAAGAACCAACATGCAGCTCAGAGAGATCAAGATCAAGCCAGAGGAGCAAGATATCGGCAGGAGAAGGGCCTCCCTTGCAGCCCGGCAAGGGGCGAGGCCACTGATACGTCCATTTTGCATCATGTTTTCTTACTGTTATCTATAATGTTTTTATCCATAATAATGCTTTTTGGAGTAATTCTAATGCCTTTTGTCTCATAGTATGCAAGGTATACACGAAGAGGGAGAATTCCGGCAGCTGGAAATCTAGACCAGAAAAAGCTACGTCAGGCCACCTATTCTGCACAACTCCAAATGAGCTGAAACTTCACGAGGATTTTTTATGGAATATATAAGAATTATTGGAGCAAATAACTACCAGAGGGGGCCACCAGGTGGGCACAACCCACCTGGGCGCGCCAGGGAGCCCAAGCGCGCCCTGGTGGGTTGTGCTCACCCAGGCCCACCTCCGGTGCCCATCTTCTGGTATATAGGTCATTTTGACCAAGAAAAAAATAAGGAGAGAACTTTCGGGATGGAGCGCCGCTGCCTCGAGGCGGAACTTTGGCAGGAGCACTTTTGCCCTCCGGTGGAGCGATTCCGCCGGGGGAACTTCCCTCCCGGAGGGGGAAATCATCGTCATCATCATCACCAACAACTCTCCCATCTTGGGGAGGGGAAATCTCCATCAACATCTTCAACAACACCATGTCATCTCAAACCCTAGTTCATCTCTTGTGTTCAATCTTGTTACCGGAACTATAGATTGGTGCTTGTGGGTGACTAGTAGTGTTGATTACATCTTGTAGTTGATTACTATATGGTTTATTTGGTTGAGGATTATATGTTCAGATCCCATATGATATTTAATACTCCTCTGATCATGAGCATGTTTATCATTTGTGAGTAGTTACCTTTGTTCTTGAGGTCAGGGGAGAAATCATGTTGCAAGTAGTCATGTGAACTTGATATGTGTTCGATATTTTTATAGTATGTATGTTGTGATTCCCTTAGTGGTGTCATGTGAACGTCGACTACATGACACTTCACCATATTCGGTCCTAAAAGAATGCATTGTGGAGTAGCAATTATATGATGGGTTGCAAGAGTGACAGAAGCTTAAACCCCATTTTATGCGCTATTCCGTAAGGGACCGATTGGATCCAAAAGTTTAATGCTATGGTTAGAATTTATTCTTAATACTTTTCTCATAGTTGCAGATGCTTGCGGGAGGGTGAATCATAAGTAGGAGGTTTGTTCAAGTAAGAACTGCACCTAAGAACCAGTCCACCCACATATCAAATTATCTAAGTAGCGAACACAAATCGAACCAACATGATGATAGTGACTAGATGAAATTCCTGTGTACTCTCAAGAACGCTTTGCTTGTCAGAAGAGACCGTTTTGGCATGTCCATTGCCTCAAAAGGATTGGGCTACCATGCTGCACTTTTGTTACTGCTATCGTTACTTGCTCGCTACAAATTATCTTGCTATCAAACTACTCTGCTACTTACAATTTCAGCACTTGCAGACATTACCTTACTGAAACCCACTTGTCATTTCCTCTGCTCCTCGTTGGGTTAGACATTCTTACTTATCAAGAAGAGCTACAATTGATCCCCTATACTCGAGAAGAGCTGGCAACCAGAGCACCCCGGCATGTTCCGCCAGGGCTCGCGGGGGCTGAACCACCCCACCAACCACTCAAGCACAACCCACGTCGTCGATCGGTGTGGTGTCAAGCCGCAAGGTGATTAAGTGGCAGCGATTTGCCAGATGGCAGCCATCTCCTATAGAAGAAGCCTACAAATGACACCCGTCCTGCGATGTGTCAAGGGAACAGGTGCAGAGCTGGCGAGGCAGCCCGGCAAGCCTTGCTGGGCAACCAGTGATGTGACACTAAGCGCTGCGTTTAATGCACCCTGTCAGCCCGCAGAGTTAGGTATGATAACACTGTGTGCTATCATATCAGTGGATAATGACCACTTTCCCATTGTGGTGACCCCTTAATCTATAAAGGAAGCCCATGGCACCTGTAGGAAGGGTTGGAAGGTTGAGGAACCCACACCACCATACGCACGTAGTCGTTGCTGCCCTACGGCAACCCTGTCGGGCAAAGTGTATTGCGTTTCACCATTCCCATTCCATCATCAATCCACAAAAACAGGAGTAGGGTCATACGCCTCGCGGCAGCCCGAACCTGGGTAAATTGCTTGTGTGCTCTCTACCGTGCAGTCGTGCGCTGGTCTGCTCTTTGGGCAACGCGCCGTCCCCCTACCGAACCAGCAAGGGGCCTCCTGGTCCCATAGGTGGTCGTGGATATCCCGCGACATCTTTGGCGCGCTAGGTAGGGGGAGCACTTGCGCGAACCTGAAAGCATGTGCAGCACGTCATCTTCAGCACCACCTTCATATTCGACAGCGCCATCAACTATGGCGCCCACGGAGATGCGGAAGCAAAGCAGGGGCCTCCCCCGTGCCATCATGTCGCTCTCCGAGCTTTGCTGTAGTGACAGTTACGACCAAGACCGCCGCTGACGGTGGTAGAATTCTCGGCAGCTCGTATGGCGTTCTCGCCATTCAGGCACCATTCGGAGGAAGGGGCGCAAGACGTGCGTACGCAAGATCCCTCCTTCCTGTCCCTCCACCACATCAGCAGTCGAGCTGCTTTAGCCCCAGCGTCGTCGATTGCGACGATTACCACGCGACGCTCGGTCCTGTATTTCCCCTGAGCAAAATGCTGGTATGAGTCCGTCGATTGACGCCCCAACAAGAATGCTTTGGCAAGGCTGCCTGCATTGGCACGACCCATGCGACGGCAGCCGCTGCACTGACTCGAGGGGGAGGGGAGCAAAAGGGAAGGAGGACCAGAGAAGCCTGACACCGAGCCCCGATGCCCGCCAGCCACGAGAAATGCATGTCGACCCTTGCCGGGAACGAAGAAACCACCTAATTGCCTTCTACTCCTCCAGGCGCCGCGGACGCGTCGAACGCGCGCGGCCCGGCAGACGAAAAAGAAGCTTAAAAATGAAAGCTAAGTTCACGTTGTCACTTCTTGCTGATACGTTTCAAATTTCTGCGGTCGTTTATCCCTTAACTCTAGTAAGTGTTCGTATCGTGAAAGCCCTCATGCGATGGAACCTTGGCTAGTTTCTTTGATCGCACCATCGTCCTGTCCATAGCCATGCTCATAGGTCGAGAGGCCGCATCGAGAACTACCTACGAAAAACCTGTCGAGACGCATCCACGCCAAGATGACTGTTAAGGACCGGACCCTTACGACAATCACGGTAATATGATATCGGCAGGCATCCAGAGCATACAAAGGAATTGATCATACAGACACAAACATATAGAGTTCAAAGGGATAAACGCGCATTTGAAGATCCAGCTAGAAGTATCAGTTTCGCGCAAACACTAGGGATAAAACGGCTAAACACAAAATATGTGTCATGTTTCATTACACGACCAGGTAGAAATAACAGTGGCCCGATGCTTGATCCCGTGGCCAGGTGGAATATCTTAGACGCGTAGAACCCTGTCGGCGCGGGGAGCGGCCTTCTCCTCAGTGGCAGCAACGTTAGCACCAGCTGGCGGCTTCTTGAAGCCATCATCAAGATCGAGCTCTGGATGGCGACAGGCAATGTTGCTTAATACCATGAAGAGGGCGTTGCGAGCGAGTCTTCGCGACTCAGTCCTGAAACGCTTGGCCCTCCCCTCTTCATGCACCTTCAGCTTATCAATCAACTCGTTGAAGAAAATCCCCAGCTTGACACTCGGGACCTCCTGCTCGCTGGCTGAGTAGATTGGGCCATCCATGCGCATCGCTGCAGCTTGGGTGCCAAGATGTTCTGCAATATAATTCAAGCACTTGATCCAGAGGTTGCTCATCTCGACCTGATTCTTCAGCCTGTCCACTACATCTTTCCGGAGATGCTTGGCGTTTTCCAAATCCTTGGACAACAACTATTGTCGAGACTCAAGAGATTCCGCTGACTGCTCCAGCGAGCCGATCACCGCCTTCAATTTGCGGTCTCAACACTTTAGGTCTTAGAGGAGAGCTGCGACTACACATCATCCAAGCGGAGCTCTATCTCCCGTGCTTCCTCTTTGAGCGCCTCCGCCTTCTTGGCGCTCTCAGCAAGGTCTTTGTTCAGTTCGGCCACCTACCGGTCGAGCTCAGCCTTGGCGGAAGACGCGGCATCCAGATTGCCAATGAGCTTCTTCAGCTGGGCAGCATGGTCAGTGGCAAGAGTTGTTGGAGCAACCTCATGCTTGTCCTCCAACTCCTTGGTGCGTTGCTGCACCAGGGCCTCCAAGCTTCCATATTTGGCTCAGAGGGTGGCTTCAAGATTCTCCTCCCAGAGGGCGATCTCTCGCTCCCTGGCATCCAGAGATGCCTTGCGGTTCGCCAAGCGTGCCTCCCGAGCTGTGACATCCTCCCTCATCATTTGAAGGGTCTCTTGCTGCCTCATGATTGCCTTGAACTACTTGTCGTGCCATTCACGCAGCTCCAGGCACTTGTCCTTCAGCCTCCGATCCACCTTGCCGGCGGATTCACGTTGTTCCTTAAGCTCCTGCCACTTCCGGCGGTGCTGGGCCTGCATTTCCTTCATGCCTGTCACCAGGGACTCTATGAAGGAGAAGTCCATAGTAGTGGCAGCTGAGTCATCGTCCCCCCCCCCCGCTTCCCAGATGCATCGATGCCAGAAGGCGTTGAAGCTCTTCACCAAGCTCTGCATCCGTCAAGGACGGGCCAGGGGCTCCGATGTCAGGCAACGATATGCAAGCGTACTCGAGGGAGGTGGCAGAATCTCGGCAACGATCTCGGTGGTGGGAAGTGGACCCATGGTCTTGAGTGGAATCTGCGCCTCGATAACCACTTCCTCTACCGGGGCGCCCTCCAGAGAGTGCTCCACCACTGCCAAGGAACCTTGTGTTCCCCCGACAGCGAGATCCTGCCCTTCAGCAGCCGCGACCTTCGTAGCCTCATCTGTGGCGGACCTCCCTATGACAGCCACCACTTCCAACAAATCTTGTTCTTCAGTTTGGGGGGTTGCATGCGGGAGGGCCAGAAAACAGTGAAGAAACCGGTGGAGGCAACCCAAGTATAAAGAGAAAGAAGGATCAAGCCAGATACGTAGGGAAGTCTACCGGGCAGGGGTCTCCGTTTCTCCAACAGTAGTTGTTGCCAGGTCGCGGGCTTCATCCTCTGCCGAGGTGGGCTCAGCAGCCTTCTGCGCGGTCTCTACCGCGGAGGATTCCATGATAATATCTTTGGCTTGCGCATAAGAGGAGGTGTTCCCCTTGGGGAGGGGCTCGCCCTGCATCATCTTGCCACCTCCTCTGTGTGGGGGTGGGGGGAAAAGGGTTGTCTCCATCATCTCTGGCGGGTGAAGCCAAGTCCCAGGTCAGGGGCTGGACTGGGGGCTCGGCATGGGGTCTTCTGCGTCCTTCCCTGCCGAAACCGAGCCCTCTACACCCTCCAGCGACCCGAGGCACCGGAGCCTCTTTCGGGAACGGTGGACGAGGGTCTCCATGTCTTCCTCCACTTCTCTCCTAGCAACAACAAAAATGAGAGGTTAGTCCACAAAAGCATTCAAATCTGCCTAGGAAGACATCAACCACAAAGAAAAATCCTCCTTACTCTTCCTCAATGAGCATGGAGTTCAAATTGAATTCCGTGGGAGGAGGAGACTCCCGTCCTCTCTTCAAAGACAGGAGGGTGGAACTCCCCGGCAGCTTCGATGTCTGCCGTGATGCCGGGAGCTCCAAGGAAGACGAGCCCTGCGAGGAGCTCGAGCCGGAGCGAGGGCTGGACTCCGCCTTCGTGGCCACCGGCTGTTTGGCAGGGGGAGCCTTGGCCTGAGCAAGGCAAGGGGATTGGCGACACGCCACCTCGGCCTTGGTAGACTTGGTGGTGACCTTCTTCCCCCTCTTGGTGGCTAGCGCTGGGTTGGAGGTCGCGCCCCTCGGGCCGCGGCGCGCCGGCGGGTGCGCTGGTATGGGTCCAGTGCAGGGGCTTGCGGCCCTGCCACAAGCCACGCATCTTCAGGGGCCGTTGCCGCACCCTCCTCCCTCTTTCTCCTCCTTCCCTCCTGGAGCTCCATTGCCGTCGTAGCCAGGGCGTCCAGCCTGGCAGATCCTTCCTCCACCTGCGCCTCGCTGCCGCCCTGGGAAGAACTTCCATTCCCAGCTTTCCCTTTGCCTTTCCCGGCCTTCGTGGCCTTCTCCATCTCCTTAGGGTGGGCAGCTTTCTCTTTCTCAACCCTCTTCAGAATATATGCCACCTCCACAACGGAAGTGAGCTTGTACATTTCACTCTCAGTCCTGGTGGCCCTCTCCACTAGGGCACTTGACCACTGAAGATCTTCGTCGAAGGAAGGGAGCTTCCAAGTGCTCGATACTCCCTCGGCGTTGCATTCTGGCATCCACTTCAATATTTGATCCCGGGCGGAGTTGATGTTCAGGGGAATGACAGTTGCCTGGAGCTTTAACAACTCGAAGCGACCGAACAGTTGGTCACATAACCAACCATGGTCGTAAACTGACAAGTTGTTGGCCAGCCCTGGCAGCAACCTCATCTTGTCTTCCACATCTCCATACAGCCACGCAGGCCTACCCCTTTCCTGCAGTGGTGAGATACGATGAAGGAGAAAATCTGCCCCCACATGCTCAATAGTTAACCCAACAGCCACCAGACGGGTGATCCTATTGATTGTCGGGCGCAGCCTGTCTGCAGTGAGCCCTTTTAGGCTCCAATCCTTGCCGCACTCGACGCACTCCTACCGTGCTTCACAAAACTCGGGGGCTTCCATGTCCTGGATCTAGCACCAGTCTCCTCTCCATTCGCCCCACCTCTCGCGCTGGTACCCCGGGAGATAATCCCAAATCACCCTCTTCGATCATGGCATCTAGCTGATGATCTCAGAGAGGTTAACTTTGCTCTCGACCCTCGGGATGAAGTAATGCCGGAATAGATCCACATTGGGGATCACTCCGACGAAGTTCTCGCACAAATGCACAAAGATGGCCATATTCGCCATTGCATTTGGCGTGAAATCGAGGAGATGGAACCCATAGAAGTTCATGATCGCCTCGAAGAACCCGGAGAAGGGGGGACAGAGGCCGCAGATGAAGTAAGCAGCAAAGAAATGATAAGAATCAGGGGGATCCACCTCACCCGCTTTGTAGACAATGGGCGCACCGTGCCCTTTCTCAACAGGTCGCCCCCACAAATATTCATACTTCGCCTGAAGAACGGGGCTGCTCAAGGGCGATGGAACAAAGACGACATCCTCACTCCGCTTCTTGTTCAGCTCCGCCGACCTCTTGTTCCCCTCGGAGGTGTCCTCCTTCGCTGCAGTCGTCGGCTTTCTCTTCTCCGCAGGTTTCTTCCCCATTCCTGCGGCAGCGTGGGAGGGAAGGGATTCGTTGGTAGGAGGGGGGAGGCGGCGGAAGGAGCGGTGAGATGAGGAACTGTCGCTTGGCTTGCGGGGGAAGAAGGTGGAGGAGCGGGGCGAGTGATAGGTGAATCGTGTCACTCTGATTTTCCTACTCTTATGGGGGGAGTGGGACAAAGGTGCGACGCTTCAGAAAGTTTTTGTTTTTACCATAACTGCAATAGTACCACGACCCCATGACGCCCGGGACATTGGATTGACTGGTAATACGTCCATTTTGCATCATGTTTTCTTATTATTATTTATAATGTTTTTATCCATAATAATGCTTTTTGGAGTAATTCTAATGCCTTTTCTCTCATAATTTGCAAGGTACACACCAAGAGGGAGAATTCCGGCAGCTGGAAATCTGGACGTGAAAAAGCTACGTCAGGCTACCTATTCTGCACAACTCCAAACAAGCTGAAACTTCACGGGGATTTTTTATGGAATAAATAAGAATTACTAGAACAAATAACCACCAAAGGGGGGCCACCAGGGGGCACAACCCACCTAGGCGCGCCAGGCCCCCTGGAGCGCCCTGGGGGTTGTGGCCTCCTCCGCCCACCTCCGGTGCCCATCTTCTGGTATATATGTCTTTTTGACCTAGAAAAAATAAGAGGACTTTCAGGATGAAGCGCCACCGCCTCAAGGCGGAACTTGGGCAGGAGCACTTTTGCCCTCCGGCGGAGCGATTCCACCGCGGGAACTTCCCTCCCGGAAGGGGAAATCATCATCATCATCATCATCACCAACAACTCTCCCATCTTGGGGAGGGCAATCCATCAACATCTTCAACAACACCGTCTAATCTCAAACCCTAGTTCATCTCTTGTGTTCAATCTTGTTACCAGAACTATTGGTGCTTGTGGGTGACTAGTAGTGTCGACTACATCTTGTAGTTGATTACTATATGGTTTATTTGGTGGAAGATTATATGTTCAGATCCAATATGCTATCTAATACTCCTATGATCATTAGCATGTTTATCATTTGTGAGTAGTTACTTTTGTTCTTGAGGTCACGGGAGAAATCATGTTGCAAGTAATCATGTGAACTTGATATGTGTTCGATATTTTGATAGTACGTATGTTGTGATTCCCTTAGTGGTGTCATGTGAACGTCGACTACATGACACTTCACCATATTTGGGCCTAAGGGAATGCATTGTGGAATAGAAATTAGATGGTGGGTTGCGAGAGTGACAGAAACTTAAACCCCAGTTTATGTGCTATTCCGTATGGGACCGATTGGACCCCCACAGTTTAATGCTATGGTTAGAATTTATTCTTAATACTTTTCTCATAGTTGTGGATGCTTGCAGAAGGGTTAATCATAAGTAGGAGGTTTGTTCAAGTAAGAACATCACCTAAGCACCGGTCCACCCACATATCAAATTATCAAAGTAGCGAACACAAATCGAACCAACATGATGAAAGTGACTAAATGAAATTCCCGTGTACCCTCAAGAACGCTTTGCTTATCCTTTGCCTCAAAAGGATTGGGCTACCTTGCTGCAATTTTGCTACTACTATTGTTACTTGCTCGTTACAAATTATCTTGCTATCAAACTACTCCGCTAATTACAATTTCAGCACTTGTAGACACTACCTTACTGAAAACTACTTGTCATTTCCTTCTGCTCCTCGTAGGGTTCGACACTCTTACTTATCGAAAAGAGCTACAATTGATCCCCTATATCTGTGGGTCACCAAGGCCATTTTCTGGCGCCGTTGACGGGGAGTGAAGCGCCTTTGGTAAGTGGAATTTGGTAAGGAAACTTTTATATAGTGTGCTGAAATTTATTGTCACTTGTTACTATGGAAAACAATCCTTTGAGGGGTTTTTTCGGGGTATCTTCATCTCATCCGGAACCACAATTAATTACCCCTCAACCTACTGCACCCACTGAACATATTGAATATGAAATTCCTTCGGGTATGATAGAACAACTACTAGCTAATCCTTATGGAGGAGATGGAACTGAACATCCTGATATGCACTTGAAATATGTGGAAACGAATTTGTGGATTGTTTGAGCTTGCAGGTTTACCTAGGGATCAAGTAATGAAAAAGGTTTTCCATTTATCTTTGAAGGGAAAAGCATTGGCATGGTATAGGCTATGTGATGATATTGGATCATGGAATTGCAATCGTTTGAAATTGGAGTTCCATCAAAAAAATTATCGTATGCATCTAGTTGGTCGTGATCGAAATTATATATATAATTTTTGGCCTCTTGAAGGATAAAGTATCGCTCTAGCTTGGGGGAGGCTTAAGTCAATGTTATATTCATGCCCCAATCATGAGCTCTCAAGAGAAATTATTATCCAGAATTTTTATGCCCGACTTTCTCGTAATGATCAAACCATGCTTGATACTTCTTGTGCTGGTTCTTTTATGAAGAAGACTATTGAATTCCGGTGGGATCTTTTGGAAAGAATTAAACACAACTCTGAAGATTGGGAACTCGATGAAGATAAAGAGTCAGGTATTAAAATTAAATACGATTGTGTTAAATCTTTTATGGATACCGATGCTTTTCAAAAGTTTAGCACTAAATATGGACTTAACTTTTAGATAGTAGCCTCCTTTTGTGAATCATTTGCTACTCATGTTGAACTCCCTAAAGAGACGTGGTTTAAATGTCACCCACCTATTAAAGAAGAAATTAAAGAACCGGTACTAGTTAAAGAAGAAACTATACTTTATAATGTTGATCCAGTTGTTCCTTTTGCTTATATTGAGAAACCACCTTTCCCTGTTAGGATAAAGGAACATGCTAAAGTTACAACTATGGTTAACAAAAGCTACATTACAACACCTAAACCTGATGAACAACTTAAAGTTGAACCTAGTATTGCTATGGTTAAAGATCTCTTAGAAGAAGATATAGATGGGCATGTTATTTACTTCTGTGAAGAAGCTGCTAGAATTGCCAAACCTGATAAAAAGGATAAACATAGACCTAGTGTTGGCATGCCTGTCATCTCAGTTAAAATAGGAGATCAATGCTATCATGGTTTATGTGACATGCGTGCTAGTGTGAGTGCTATCTGTCAGTTTGCACGCTCATCTGGTCAAGACAGGAACATATATTTTAATTTGTGGTGGGGTAAATGTTAGAGGATGCAGCAAATATATTCTACACTGCGGGTCTTTCAGCCAAGTTTAGAGGCAACCATGTGGGGCTAGTGCTATGATGTGTCGCGTCAACTTGTATAACGAGGAGAAGCTTGATTTTACTACTACACGCCTTCTCCCTCGCCCATGCGCGCGGTGGCTCACAGACGAGCACAGGCTTTTGCTTAGGCTGGTCGTAATGGAATACTAGTATCATGCATATGATACTAGTGTATGATACTACACATCCGTAGTGCATAGTATCATATGTTTGCATCATCGATGACTCCATCTATTAGCATGCATGACACATACTAGCACAACATTTAATATGATACGGTATCATGATATGATACTCGACCCTCTCTTTCTTCATTTACTTCTATGCCACCTCATCAAATTTGCCTTGTTGGCATGCATGATACTCCCTCCGTTCCTAAATATTTGTCTTTTTAGATATTTCAAATGGAATACCACATCCTGATGTATATATACATATTTTAGAGTGTAGATTCACTCATTTTGCTCCCTATGTAGTCACTTGTTGAAATCTCTAGAAAGACGAATATTTAGGAACAGAGGGAATACTACCTATGATACTCCCATTACAACTAGCCTTATAGAGTACTACAACAAGCTATCCCTCCCGCACGCGGTGGACGGACATGCAGCAATGGATTCGATACTGTAGAAGTAGTAGTAACATCATTGTTCGTCTTCTTGAAGAGGCGAAGAGCCAAGCGCAACCCGAACGTGGCAGTTGCGAACGCTCGCCGCAGTGTGTTTGGTTGCATTCTCATCTTAGCATAGTTGTTCCCTCTTCGTGCATGCTCATCCTAGCACCCCTCTTCATGCATGCTCTTCTCATGCATGCTCCTAGTGTATTTGTGTTAAGCTAGTGTGGACTCATGCACCCTTCATACACCCTACCAAACACCCAAAAGTGGGTCGAGAAGGGCTTGGAGCATGCATATAGCCAGGCTCTTGCATGAGACAAAATTGCTATTTGATCCCACTATTGTAGTACTAACTTGCTAGTATAGCCCTGTAAACAGGAAAGGAGTATTTGCCTTTCTAGAGATTTCAACAAGTGACTAGACTACACCCTAAATGAGTAGTACTAGAGCAAAATGAGTGAATCTACACCATAAATAAATGAGTAGTTCTCTCGTTTTCCTCTCCGCCTTGGTGGCGGTGCACAATATTGAGTACTCCTATATGACTAGCCAGTCTATCTACATGCGGGACATCAAAGCATCCGGGCCCGCGTGCCATCCACCAAATCACAGCGAGGTGCTATAGTCGAGACTCACCGGTCACCCCGGCGTGGCCGTCATGACCCATCATATCACAAAACACACACCTTTACCAGCAATGGTAAAGTGGCCTGGAAGTTTGGACTGGACGAAGCAACCATCATTTCACTGGAATGCTCATTGAAGCCCTTTCTCCCCTTTGAAGAAAACCTCACTCCAAGCTACTCACTTCTGCCATTTTCTTCAGTACCGACGAAGGAAAGGTGGGCAAATCAGTGATGCTACTATATTTTCGTTCCAAGAATCTTATTTTTGCGAAGCACCGACCGATTCTCACAGCCTATTCTTTTCCCGTTTTCATTGCGATTGTGGTTTCCTTTTGATTGCTTTTTGTTTGTCAGTTCATTGATGGATCCTGGAGCACTAGGCAAAAGAGTTGCCGGCAGACAACCCACTGGAGACAGCGCTCTATAGGAAGCGATCACCGACCAATGAGTTGACCATGTTGGCAGGCCAACTCATGGAGACGAAGAACTCCAAGAAACAAGCACTGGCCAAAGAGTTGACGATGTTGGCGGACGAACTCCTCAAAGAAAGTTGGAAGAATAGCAAGGGCCCCACCGTGCCTACCCCAGGAACTCTAATGGCCACCTATGCGAGGCTCAAGGACGAGTTTGAGGAGATAGTCTCCCTTGAGAAGTAGTATTCACCTAGCAAGGTGATGGCCCCCATTGAGGACGAGGAGATGGCCCCCGGAGGGATGGGATCCCCCGGTGAGCTGCACAAGGTAAAAAATAATGGCTTACCATAGTTGTGGTTTTTGATTATTTGGAATGTGCTTGCTAATATGTTAGGGTTGTGCAGGTGCCGGTGGATGTCCTTGATGATTCCGATGTCGCGGCCTGTCCTGTGGACAATGCCCCACATATCGTTTTCGATGTCGCGGACCATCCTGTTGACATCGCCCCGGAGATCGATTTTGATGTCGTTGTCCATCCCGAGGACATAGCCCTAGAAATCGATTCCGATGTCGCGGTGGACATCGCCCCAGAGATTGATTCCCATGCCGCTGTCCGTGCTGTGGTCATTGCCCAAGAGATCAATGACAAGAAATAGTTGGTCGCGCTAATCCTTCAGGGTAGTTTGCATTGTGATTAATTACCAGAATGATGCGTGTTATCAAACCATCTTAGGGCTAGTGCACTGTCTTATGTGGGCGGTACTTGCTACTTTTGTTTGATAGTGAATCATGCGAACCCTCTCCGATTAGTGGAAACAGATGTATCCTCACCAGCTTTTGATGTAATATATGGCATGCTTAGATGTAAGTTTGAACTATTTATCATATTAGCAGGGCTTGTTTGATGATTGTTGTTGTTAGTAGGCTAGCTACCATGCGAGCTATAGTACTTGCAAAACACTCACCGAAGAGAAACGTTGGGGCTGGTGAGCTCGTGGAACGCTTATACTGATCTGTCGTCGATCGGCCAATAGCCCAAGCTCCTAAAATTGTAGGCTTAGCGATCAATCAGTAAATAGTCGACACGGATACATTCAGGCCTCCTTTGGTTCATAGGGTAGGAAAATCATAGCAAAAGTACAGAGACGTACAACACAAAATCATAGCAGTACAAACACATACTCCCTCCATTCCAAAATAGATGACTCAACTTTGTACTACTAACTTAGAAACGGAGGGAGTACAAATCCTAGGTGGGCTAGTTTGGCGTGTGGTAGCAGTACTGCGAGTACAAATCCAGTCTTCGCGTGTGGTAGCAGTACTGCGGGCTCGGTAAGTTTTCTTGAAGAAGCGGAATCCAACAAAGTCATGATGGTTCCTTCTTCCCGCAAAAACAATTATGGTTCCTTCGTCCGACCAACTTACAGTGGGAAAGGTTGGGCCTGTGCAACGACCGAGGTGGACCTGGATAATTTTGTGCATGGCAGGTGGACCAGGATGGTCGACGTCCCACATGTCGGTGAATGAAAGTATTCTTTCCGATATAGTGGACGAGCAATGAGTATTCATTGTTTATTTTTTATGAAAGCTATTGTCTCCACTGTTACGACGGAGGAGTGTGAAACACGGCAGCCCAGTGAACTTGGCATGTGCACCACTCTCTCCTTCCTCATGTAATACTACCATAGTGTTGACTATAAGGTTGGCTATAAGGTTACAACTTTTTCTCACTTTCTCTCCATCTATTTCCTCTCAAATGTTTTTTACCTTTCTTTTTTTAGACACAATTGTTTTTTATGCCTCTTTTTTTAGAATTAGTTTTTTATACCTAGGAGCACGTGTAGAGAAGGGCTCCTGCAGATCCCACTTCTTGACTTTGTCAATGCCTCTCTCTCCTCCACATAAGCGGGCTTAGGGCATGTACAATGGTTCTATTGTAGGGATACCACATAGGATAAATGATGAGGTGGAGGAAAGAGAAATCATAAGAAAAGGCTTGTCTTCTGTTATTTAAGAGAAGACAAGAGATGATCTCTTAGCACAATATGTTTCACCATGTTTCTAGGAATAACTAGTTATTGAAGATAAGGCTAAGAGATGATCCATTGTACACATGTTTTTTTGTCATCTCTAAATTACATGCAAGACTTATGATAAGGCTATCTTATCAACCATTGTACATGCTATGAATACGGGCAGCTGGCGTTTGAGGGGGAGCGCGCGTGGGGAGGTGGTGGGTGGGGGGCTTTTGGTGGGCCAGGGCAGTTAGAAGCAGGCTTGGAAGCGGTCCGGACACCCGCATGGCCCACCTCACATTATCACCATATATTTCTTGGAGTCCGTGCCCGGCGGGCGGGCGATCTCTTCTCCCTCCCCAATCTCTCTCTTCTCAGCCGACGCCCACCGTTATTCAATTATAGTCCCACATGTCAGTGAAAGTGCAAGACAACGTGTGTCCCCTCTGGTGAGCGGCGTGCGAGCTGGACTTTCGATGGTGCGACGCGTACGAGTCGTAAGTGTGCCGCCTTTTCCTTTTGAACTTGCAAAGCGTAAAATTTTCGTGCGATCGATCGATAGAAATCCAGAACAAAATGACGAGGGCAGTGCTTTCCCGCGTGTTAGGCGGGCTAGTTTGAGTGATATGATGTGCTACAGTGCTGTCCACTTGCTCCATTTTTATGTAAGCAAGAGTCTACACTCTTACGTGGGAGGAGTGCGAAATACGGCGAATCTGATTTTGATCAAGGGATAACTGTTCCCTGCGAAATAATGGAGCATTGTTAGCGATTATAGCATGATAGTTAGGGCATCTCCAGCACTGGCCCTCAAATTTACACCGGCATCTGTCCGAGGACACTGATGGATGCCATCCAATGCTGCCCGCATACCTTTTGACAACTATATGAACTAACCGGACGAAGTTCGTGCAAACGAAGCAAATTTCAAATTAACCGGATGAAATTCATTACATTTCAAAAAGAATTCCTATAAACTGGACGAAATTCATTACATATTTCGCACAAACCATACTAAAGCCTACTGTAAACCTAATCTAAATGATCGCCGGCGCCCGACCACCATGCCCGGCCATGAACCCGAGAAAGCCGGCCATTGCCTTTGCCTCTTCCTCATCCGCCTTGATAACCTCTTCCTCCGGAGCACAAGGTTCTGAAGATTTCTGCCTCCACGTCACCGTCAAGCGGCTAATCGGCCACCGTTGTTTATCCCACCAAGCTTGGCATCGACTGAGTCAAGGAGCGGTGGCCTTCCTGGGACGAGAGTGGCGGCGACCTACCGTGTACTACTCTTCCTCGTTGCCGGCTTCATGGTCGTGGCGGCGGAGGGCGGCCGGGGGGAGCCGGCGATCTCCTTTGTCTGCTCCTGCGATAGTACGTCCAAGTGAGCTTTGGAGCGCGTCCGGAGCGGAGCCGCCGATGCCCTTCGTCTGCTCCTGTCACAGTACGTCCAAGAGAGCTTTGGAGCGCCAGGAGAACATGGTTGGAGTGGTGCCTACAAAAGGAAGGGGCCGGAGGAGAATGAGCGTGGGTCTTTGGCTATGGCTGGGTACTGGGGCTCAAGTTAATATAGCGGGCGAATGGCAATGAGCCGCGGCAGACGGATGGATGGATGGCGCCGGAGTAGGTTCATCGGCAGCCGCGTGTCATTAATGTAGGAAGCAGATGGAAGGATGGTCGTGGTGTCGTTAACGCGGAACAGTCGCTTGCACCGAGATGCCGCGCGGGTGGCGCTCTCTCGGCCGTCGCGCTGCTGCAATGCCGACGCCAGTGAGAGGTCGCATCGGGCGTAAATGCGGAGGCTGCTTTAGTGACTTAACCGCAGGTGCGTTGGATCACTGACATGTGGGCCCAACGGGCATCTGGACCACATGTCAGTGACACACCAACTGCACCTGCAGTTAAGTCTGATGAATGCGGCATTGACGTTATGGAGAGACGGTGACCGTTTCAGGCGGGAAGCGCGCGCTAGCGATGGAAGGGGTTTCAATAGGCCAGGGCGGTCAGACGCTGGCGTGGTGGTAAAATGTGAACTCATGGATGACGAGCCTCTGAAGCGTATGCGGCATGTATTGACAACCAGGCGTCTATGCAACCGCTCTTGTCGCCAGCTAGCCTTCGACGACCACCATTAGACACCACACAACCATGCATAACTTACGAATAATTGACGAATCGATTAGACACACACTCGTGTGCAGTGGCACTATGATCGGTTGCTCACGATAGTACATACTCCGTACCATAGTACCCTCTCTAGCTAGGCTGTTTTATAGATTGTCATTGTGATGGACGATGTACATGAGCAAGGCGCCGAGTCACGAGTATGATCATTGGTGTTGAGCCAGGTGAATACATGCTCGGCGTTCACGGAGGCCTCCAGCAAACGTCTAAACAGTAATGTCAGGCACCGCCGGGGCACGCAGGTGGCTCGCCATTTGCGTTGCGCCATGAGCAGGACTTTGATTGAGAGGGCGACGTGCATGCATTAGCATGGTTTGACAGCGTGAGCGTGAGTGTCTGGCTGTATGCACGCGTACATGCTACTTGCCTCTATGGACGGTGTGCACTAATGTGTGCATCACGTTTAATATAAAAAAATCCGTTTGTGCATTTAACGCAAAGTATTTCATTTTCATTTGGCTGATGAGTGTGCATTGCAGCTACGAGTTCGTGGTTTGATTCCTCACATACGCATAATTTTGGATTTTATTTCTTTCTCCACTGACAGGTAGGCCCGCATAGATAGATAGATAAAGAACACGAGCTGATGAAGCGCATGCAGACTGTTTGACTAGTCAACCAGACAAATACAGAGCTATACGCTGAGCCAGTGACCGTATAATCACCATATCTCGTATCCAATGATCAGAGTGAGCTATCAAGATAAGTTCGATGACCGCCAATGCATTTTACTCGGTAATAAATGACCAGGATTGAAGGGGAATCCAAATTTCCATCGTCTTCTGTCCTTGAGCTCTTGACAAACCGTTGCACTATACTGTTGTCCGGCCACTCCACCCCAGAGCTGTCACCAAGCGCCGTTCTTGCCACCGCGCCGCACACTAACCGGTAAGGAAGCGATGGCATCCTGCCGCGCCGAGTTCCTCGCCGCCCACGACCGCACACAGAATGGTAGGGAAGCGATGGCATCCTGATACGTCTCTGTCGTATCTATAATTTTTTATTGTTCCATGCCAATATTATTCAACTTTCATATACTTTTTGGCAACTTTTTATACTATTTTTTGGACTAACATATTGATCCAAATTGCGAGCCGTTCCTTTCATTGCATGTTTTGGTTTCGCAGAATATCCATATCAAACGGAGTCCAAACAGGATAAAAACAGACGGAGATTTTTTTGGAATATTTAGAAAGTCTGGAAGAAAGATCATCGCGAAACGGAGTCCGAGGTGGGCACGAGGTAGGGGGGCGCAGCCTACCCCCAGGGCGCGCCCCTGACCCTCATGGTCCACCCGTAAGGCGGTTGACGCCCTCCTTCGGCTGCAAGAAAGCTAATTTTTGGTACAAAATCACGGCGAAGGTTTCAGTCCAATAGGAGTTACAGATCTCCGAATATAAAAGAAACGGTGAAAGGGCAGAAGAACAGAACGCAGAAACAGAGAGAAACAGGGAGATAGATCCAATCTCGGAGGGGCTCTTGCCCCTTCCACGCCATGGAGGCCAAGGACCAGAGGGGAAACCCTTCTCCCATCTAGGGAGGAGGTCAAGGAAGAAGAAGACGAAGGGGCCCCCTCTCCCCTTCTCTTCCGGTGGCGCCGGAATGACGCCGTGGCCATCATCATCGCCGCAATCTTCACCAACAACTTCACCGCCATCATCACCAACTCTTCCCCCCTCTATCCAGCGGTGTAACCTCTCTCTTACCCGTTGTAATCTCTACTTAAACATGGTTCTCAACGCTATATATTATTTCCCAATGATGTATGGCTATCCTATGATGTTTGAGTAGATCTGTTTTGTCCTATGGGTTAATTAATTATCGTGATTGGTTTGAGTTGCATGTTTTATTATTGGTGCTGTCCTATGGTGCTCTCCGTGTCGCGCAAGCGTGAGGGATTCCCGCTGGTGGGTGGTGTGAGTGACAGAAGCACAGACCCGAGTAAGTAGGTTGTTTGCGTATGGGATAAAGAGGACTTGATGCTTTAATGCTATGGTTGGGTTTTACCTTAATGATCTTTAGTATTTGCGGATGCTTCCTAGAGTTCCAATCATAAGTGCATATGATCCAAGTAGAGAAAGTATGTTAGCTTATGCCTCTCCCTCAAATAAAATTGCAATAGTGATTACCGGTCTAGTTATCGATTGCCTAGGGACAAATAACTTTCTCGTGACAACAAGCTCTTTATTAAAACTAATTTAGATGTGTCTTTATCTAAACAGCCCCTAGCTTTTATTTACTCGCTCTTTATTTTCTTGCAAGCCTATCCAAAAACACCTACAAAGTACTTCTAGTTTCATAATTGTTTCCGGTAAAGCGAACGTCAAGCGTGAGTAGAGTTGTATCGGTGGTCGATAGAACTTGGGGGAATATTTGTTCTACCTTTAGCTCCTCGTTGGTTTCGACACTCTTACTTATCGAAAGAGGCTACAATTGATCCCCTATACTTGTGGGTTATCAAGACCTTTTTCTGGCGCCGTTGCCGGGGAGCAATAGCGTGGGGTGAATATTCTCGTGTGTGCTTGTTTGCTTTATCACTAAGTAATTTTTATTTGCTGTTCTTAGTTGTTCTTTATCTTTAATTATGGATATGGAACACGAAATACCAAAAAAATCAGGTGTACTTGCTACTCATGGAGATGGGGAACCTCCTAAAACCCTCGATGCTGGTTATGTGAAAGATATTATGTACTACTTTAATAATCCTGAGAAAACCCCATTCAATTATGTTATGGGAGTAACGTTGGATCAACGTGAATACTTTAGGGATTATCGCTTGACTCATTAAGGGAAACTATTATGGGATCAAATTCATATATTGAAGTGGTATGCTAGACAACTATGCTTGGAATATGATTACACTAGTTGCTCTAGGATGAAGGCTCCACACCTTCCCTTTTCATGCAAATTTAATGATAATAAAACCTTAGCTTCTTATGCTAATGGTATATATGTTACTATGATGTGGAACAAATAGAAGAATTTGTTGCTTTTATGGGTGCTTATGAAACTGAATCTATGTTTAAAGAGTTTGAAGATTTTGATGATGCTGCTTATAGACCTGAAAATTTAGCTATCCTCAAATATTGCTATGAGAATTATGAATAGAATTACGATATTAATGCACTTATTGAGAAAGTCTGCGCTGTCCAAGAAGAGACTAATATTTTGCAGGAGTCTATGGAAGAAGAAATTACTGAAACTGTGAGCTCATTGGATGAAAAAGATGAGGAGGAGAGGAAGAACAAAAGGAGGAAGAGCGGATTGATCACCCGTGCCCACCTTCTAGATGAGAGTAACTCTTCAACTCATACATTTTTTAATTCCCCTTCGTGCTTACCGAAGGATGATTGTTATGATCCCTTGAATTCCTTTGAAATATCCCTTTTTGATGATGCTTGCTATGCTTGTGGCCAAGATACCAATATGAATTATGCTTATGAAGATGAACTTGCTATAGTTCCTTATGTTAAACATGAAATTGTTGCTATTGCACCCACGCATGATAGTCCTATTATCTTTTTGAATTCTCCCAACTACACTATATCGGAGAAGTTTGCACTTATTAAGGATTATATTGATGGGTTTCCTTATACCGTTGCACATGATGATTTTGATGAATATAATATGCATGTGCTTGCTGCTCCTACTTGCAATTATTATGAGAGAGGAACTATATCTCCACCTCTCTATGTTTCCAACACGATAAAATTGCAAGAAACTGTCTATACTATGCATTGGCCCCTTACTTTGTGTGCATGAATTGTTCTTCTATGACATGCTGATGCATAGGAAGAGAGTTAGACTTCGTCATTACATGATATATTTTACTTTGTGCTCACTACTAAATTACAAATCATTGCTAATTAAAATTGGCTTTGATATACCTTGGGATCCGGGTGGATTCACTATTTGAGCACTATATGCCTAGCTTAAGGGCTTTAAAGAAAGCGCTGACAGGGAGACAACCCGGAAGTTTTAGAGAGTCATTTATTTCTGTTGAGTGCTTTCACATAGTTTAAAAAAACAAAAATAAATAGGGGAACCCAAAACTTTTTCAAAAAAGAAAAGCGAAAGTGAGAAAGACAAGCATTGTTGAAGTGGGAGAGCTCCTTGAACTTTGTTCATGCTCACAGAAACTTTGTGAATCTTGATTACAGAAAATTTTCAACAAAAATAATTATCCCCTTTTACAATTCCATTGTATTATAAAAATAATGAGCTAAGGTTTGCCTTTAGGATGTTTACAATGCTTGTTGGTTTGTGCGGTGCAGGACAGAAACTTTGGCTGTAGTGCGCGATTTTTAATTTTTTGCTGGAACGTCAAATAGTTCTGATTCTTTTTGCACTGTCTTTATATACAATTGTTTTATTGTTCCTAATGTTTGCAGAATTCTTCATGTATCAAAAGTATGGTGAATGTTCAGATTATTACAGACTGTTCTGTTTTAGACAGATTCTGTTTTTGATGCATAGTTTGCTCGTATTGATGAATCTATCAATTTATATCAGTGGATTAAGCCATGAAAAAGTTATATTACAGTAGACACAATGCAAAAACAAAATATGAATTGGTTTGCAACAGTACTTAGAGTAGTGATTTGCTTTATTATACTAATGGATCTTACCGAGTTTTCTGTTGAAGTTTTGTGTGGATGAAGTGTTCGATGATCGAGAAGGTCTCGATGTGAGAAGAAGGAAGAGAGGCAAGAGCTCAAGCTTGGGGATGCCCGAGGCACCACAAGTAAATATTCAAGGAGACTCAAGCATCTAAGCTTGGGGATGCCCCGGAAGGCATCCCCTCTTTCTTCAACAAATATCGGTATGTTTTCGGATTCGTTTCATTCATGTGATATGTGCAATCTTGGAGCGTCTTTTGCATTTAGTTTTCTTTTATGCACCATGCTGTTATGAGATGGTCCTTGGTTGATTTATAGAATGCTCTTTGCACTTCACTTATATCTTTTGAGTATGGCTTTATAGAATGCTTCATGTGCTTCACCTATATCATTTGAAGTCTGGATTGCCTGTTTCTCTTCACATACACAACCGCCATTTGTAGAATGCTCTTTTGCTTCACTTATATTTGTTAGAGCACGGGGATATCTTTTGTAGAAAGAATTAAACTCTCTTGCTTCACTTGTATCTATTTAGAGAGATGACAGGAACTGGTCATTCACATGGTTAGTCATAAAATCCTACATAAAACTTGTAGATCACTGAATATGATATGTTTGATTCCTTGCAATAGTTTTGCGATATAAAGATGGTGATATTAGAGTCATGCTAGTGGGTAGTTGTGGATTGTAGAAATACTTGTGTTGAAGTTTGTGATTCTCGTAGCATGCACGTATGGTGAACCGTTATGTGATGAAGTCGGAGCATGATTTATTTATTGCTTGTCTTCCTTATGAGTGGCGGTCGGGGACGAGCGATGGTCTTTTCCTACCAATCTATCCCCCTAGGAGCATGTAGCGCCCCCGATGCGGCTATATCTCCCACGTGTCGAGGCACGACTTAGAGGCATAACCGCATTGAAAGCAATGTCGCAAGTGAGGTAATCTTCACACAACCCATGTAATAATTAAGGGAAAAGGTACATAGTTGGCTTACAGTCGCCACTTCACACAGTACATAAATAAACATCCATCAATCAGAGTACACTCAAGGTCCGACTACGGAACCAAAATAAAAGAAGATACCCCAAATGCTACACAGATCCCCGAATCGTCCCAACTGGGCACCACTCACGATCATCAGGAAAAGACACATAGTAACGACCACGTTCCTCGTCGAACTCCCACTTGAGCTCGGTTGAATCACCTGCTTGGCCTCATCGGAACCTGCAACTGTGTTTGAAGTATCTGTGAGTCACGGGACTCAGCAATCTCACACCCGCGAGATCAAGACTATTTAAGCTTATAGGAAGGACAGAGTAGTAAAGTGGAGCTGCAGCAAGCGACTAGCATAGATGGTGGCTATTTCGCAAAAGAGAGCGAGAAGAGGAGCAAAGCACGGTCGTGAAACTAGTAGTGATCAAGAAGTGATCCTGAACTACTTACGTCGACATAACTCCAACACCGTGTTCACTTCCGGACTCCGAGAAGAGACCATCACGGTTACACACGCGTTGATGTGTATTTATTTGAGGTCAACTTTGGGTTTTCTACAACCGGACATTAACAAATTCCCATCTCCTCATAACATGGGCACGGCTTTGAAAGATATTACCTGCAGGGTGTCCCAACTTAGCCCACTATAAGCTCTCACGGTCAACGAAGGATATTCCTTCTACCGGAAGACCCGATCAATCTCGGAATCCCGGACTACAAGACATTTCGACAGCAATAAAACAAGACCAGCAAGACCACCCGACTGTGCCGACAAATCCCGATAGGAGCTGCACATATCTCGTTCTCAGGGCACACCGGATTGTCCAAACTTCCGATAGGCCAGCTCAGAGTTGCCCTCGATGGCCACCGGTGGCTGACAGGTTTGGACCAGCACACTCGAGGAGAACTGGCCCGGGGTTAAAATAAAGATGACCCTCGGGCTCGCGAAAACCCGGGGGAAAAGGCTTAGGTGGCAAATGGTAAAACCAAAGTTGGGCCTTGCTGGGACGAGTCTTATTCATAGCGAACTGTCAAGGGGTCCCATAAATCACCCAACCGTGTAAGGAGCGCGAAATCAAGGAACATAACACCGGTATGACGGAAACTAGGGTGGCAAGAGTGGAACAAAACACCAGGCATAAGGCCGAGCCTTCCACCCTTTACCAAGTATATAGATGTATTAAATATAGCAGATATATATTGTGATATCCCCAACAAGTAAACATGTTCCAAAAGGAACAACATCTCCATGTTCAACAAGGAACAAACTTCAGCTTCACCTGCAACTAGCAACGCTATAAGAGGGCTGAGCAAAGCGGTAACATAGCCAAACAACGGTTTGCTAGGAAAAGGATGGTTAGGGGCTGACATGGCAATATGGGTGGCATGATATAGCAAGTGGTAGGCATCGCAGCATAGGCATAGCAAAAGAGCGAGCAACTAGCATAGCAAAGATAGAAGTGATTTCGAGGGTATGGTCATCTTGCCTGCAATGTTCTCGAGTTGTCGAAAGCTTGATCCTCGAAAAGCGTTCTCAACAGGTTCCTCGTTCACGTACTCGTCTCCGACTCTACCCAAAGCAACAACACAAACAAAGGAACCACAGTAAATCACGGTACAATGCACAATCAACATGATGCAAAACATGACATGATATGCATGATGCGATATGCAATGCGTATGTGCGCTCCGGAAGGTAAATCATGAACCAGGCATCAACTTGGCAAACCAAGAATGCCACTGGAAAGATGAGATGATTTCGGTTGAAATCGATATAAAGATCACCGGAAACGGATGCACGGTTTGCAAATGGCAAGCAAAACAAGAATGGCACAAATCTGCCATTAACAGCATGATGCCACTTAGCAAGCAACAATTAATTAAGCTACTGCACCCAAACGTAACAACAAAGCACATGGCAGTGATCTACACATGATGCTCGACAAAAGATGGGCACTGAGCTACGGCTAGTTCACAACATAACAGGTTCAAACAAGCATGGCAAAAGTGAATTAATAATCAGGCTGGACATGGCAAAAACAGCATCAGGTTGCAACGTTCAGAGCAAGAAAACTACATGTTACAGGAACTTAAAATAGCAAAACAAGGCATGGCATGAATCTACTCAAAGCCTAGAACAAAAGTCCCTTACTGACCATAAGCCAAAAAGGACTAGAAAATATAGTAACACCCATGTCAATATTGAAAGTCTCGTTAACAGATTCAGCAACATGACATGTCAAAAACTGATAACGAGAGGGCATGTTTACAAGCTCAATGCACTCACTACAGAGCCTCAAATGATACACTAAGCATACATACATCAAGAAGACATGGTATAGAAGACATACATAGCAAGAACACTAACATAGCATAAATGGATCAACCACAACAAGCTAGGCAAAATTGAATAACACGTATACAATCTGCCAGGAAACATTTGATAGCAAAAGTAGAGCTCGATTGACTCAAGCTATGGCACTCCATAATTGCAAACAAAGGCATGGATGGATAGAGCAAGACATGTTTTACAAAACACCCTTACTGAAGTATCTCAAAATATGCATAGATCTCTTGGTATCATCAAGTTAACATGGCATCAAAAACAGCTAAAACAGGGCTGAAATCAGCAACATCAGGACACCTACTTAGCATGCTTGTGCTAGTCACCACATAGATCACAAAAATACATGGCATACACCCCTGGAAAGATGGCATGGCATTTTACAAAACACATGTAGTACTCAAATTCATAGGGTGCACATATTAATCATGGCAAAAATAACAAAAGTGCAAGTCCTGATAAAAATCAGAAACTAACAGCACATAGCACTCTTCTAACAGCATTTCGGGCATCCAGATGAGCTCAAATGAAAATGATGCAATGGAATGAAATGATCTACTCTTCGAGACGAACATTTTGACATATTATACGCGCAGAATGGATCTACGGATGCGAAGATATAGCATGTTGAAAATTGCACAAAATAACAATGATCTAAGGACTTAGTGAAAAAAAGAGAAGGAGGGAGACGGCGGGAGGCGCGCCTGAAGGCGGCGGGCGCGGACGGGCCATGAGGGCCGGGAGGGCCGGCCGTGGGCTCATGGGCCCCCTTGAGGTGGCGGGCGGGCCACGTGGCGCCCGATTAGCTGGGCGGCGGCGCGGCGCGTCCGGCCATGGGACGTTTTAGGGTTTCGGGGATGAGGATGATCCGGATTTCGGGGGAGGTGTTTAAATAGGCATAGAGGGAGCTAGGAGAGTCCAAATGAGGTGTAGTTTTCGCCCACACGATCGTGATCGAACGACGGAGAGCATGGAGGTGACTTAGATGGGTTATTGGGCTGTTTTGGAGGGGTGTTAGGCTGCAACTTAAAAGAGGCCTTTGCGAGAGTGCGGTTAACCGTTGGAGTATCAAACGAGCTCCAAATGACCCGAAACTTGACCGGTGGTCTCCGGGTGGTATACCAAGGCCACTAGACAAACCTCGGTCCATTTCGAGAAGGTTTAATACCCGCACACGGAAAAACGTAAAAGGACCGCCGGGGAGATAGGAGTGCGGATTGCAAAAGCGGACAACGGGAAAAATGCTCGGAATCATGAGGCGAACACGTATGCAAATGCGATGCACATGATGACATAATATAAAATGCATGACATGGACAAAATGCAAAAGGAGAAAACCCAACCACGGAGGGAATATCATATATCAATGCCGAAAATGGCAAGAGTCGGAGTTACAAATATGGAAAGTTACTTCCGGGTGTTACTGAGAGCATCTGCGTAGTACTTTGTTTCGATGACTAATAGGTTTTTGCAATAAGTATGTGAGTTCTTTATGACTAATGTTGAGTCCATGGATTATACACTCTCACCCTTCCATCATTGCTAGCCTCTTGATGCAGTGCATTGCCCTTTCTCACCTCGAGAGTTGGTGCAAACTTAGCGGTGCATCCAAACCCCATGATACGATACGCTCTATCACACATAAACCTCCTTATATCTTCCTCAAAACAGCCACCATACCTACCTATCATGGCATTTTCATACCCATTCCGAGATATATTGCCATGCAACTTCCATCATCATCATATACATGACTTGAGCATTTATTGTCATATTGCTTTGCATGATCGTAAGATAGCTAGCATGATGTTTTCATGATCGTAAGATAGATAGGAGTGCCGGATTGCAAAACGGACAACGGGAAAAATGCTCGGAATCATGAGACGAACACGTATGCAAATGCGATGCACATGATGACATAATATAAAATGCATGACATGGACAAAATGCAAAAAGGAGAAAACCCAACCACGGAGGGAATATCATATATCAATGCCGAAAATGGCAAGAGTCGGAGTTACAAATATGGAAAGTTACTTCCGGGGTGTTACAACACTCCACCACTACAAGAGGATCTCGTCCCGAGATCTAGGACTGAAAGAACTCCGGATACTCGAGCGGAGGTGATCCTCGCGCTCCCAGGTAGCTTCTCGGTCGGAATGGTGTGACCACTTCACTTTCAGGAATTTGATTGACTTGTTGCGAGTCTTGCGCTCGGTTTCTTCAAGAATAACAACGGGGTGCTCATGATAAGAGAGATCTTCTTGAAGGTCAATCTCTTCGAAGTTGATAGTGCGTTCAGGAGTCTTGAAGCACTTGCGAAGCTGTGACACGTGAAACACATCGTGCACGTTTGCAAAGTTGGATGGAAGCTGAAGTTGATAGGCGAGATCGCCTCTTTTGCCAAATATCTTGAAAGGACCCACGTATCTAGGGGCAAGCTTCCCTTTGATACCGAAGCGACGAGTGCCTTTCATTGGAGAGACGCGGAGGTAGACATGGTCTCCAATTTCAAAAGCCACATCACGGTGCTTATCATCATAATAGCTCTTCTGGCGCGATTGCGCGGCTTTGAGATTCTCACGAATGACTTGGCACATTTCTTCTGCTTCTGTGATCAAGTCATTGCCAAGAAGTTGGCGTTCACCTATCTCAGACCAATTGAGAGGAGTACGACACTTTCTGCCATAGAGAATTTCGAATGGGGCCTTGCCCGAACTCGCTTGGAAGCTGTTGTTGTAAGAGAACTCGGCATATGGAAGACAATCTTCCCACTTCATACCGAAGGAAATGACACAAGCCCTGAGCATATCTTCAAGAATTTGATTTACTCGCCCAACTTGGCCACTTGTTTGAGGATGGAAAGCTGTGCTGAAAAGAATGTTGGTGCCCATGGCCTTCTGAAAAGAATCCCAAAACTTGGAGGTAAAGATGCTACCACGGTCTGAAGAGATCACTTGTGGAATGCCGTGCAAGGAGACAATCCTGGAGGTGTATAGCTCTGCCAACTGAGCTGCTGTGATGGATTCTTTGATAGGAAGAAAATGAGCCACTTTAGTAAGCTTGTCAATGACAACGAAGATAGCATCATTTCCACGCTTGGACTTTGGAAAACCAGTGATGAAGTCCATTTCAATATGATCAAATTTCCATTCAGGAATGGCAAGAGGTTGAAGGAGACCAGCTGGTCTTTGGTGTTCTGCTTTCACTCTTCTGCAGACATCACACTCATTCACGAATTGAGCAATTTCTCGCTTCATTCGAGTCCACCAATATGACTGCTTGAGGTCATGGTACATCTTCGTACTTCCAGGATGAATGGATAGAAGCGAATTGTGAGCCTCGTTCATAATGACTTTTCGCAGATCACCCTTAGGAACCACAATCCGGTCCTCAAAGAACAGAGTGTCTTTGTCATCAATGTGGAAGCACTTGTACTTGGAAATGCCCTTGTCGATACCACGTCTCACCTTTTTCACCATGGTATCCAGAAGTTGAGCCTCACGAATCTGATCTTCCAAAGTAGGAGAGACTACGAGGTTGGCAAGAAAGCCTTGAGGAACAACTTGAAGATTCAGCTTGCGGAAAGATTCACAGAGATCCGGCTGAAAGGGCTTGAGGATTAGGATTGCGATAAGCTTTCCTGCTCAAAGCATCTGCAATGACATTGGCTTTGCCCGAGTATATTCAATACTTGGGTTGTACTCTTGAATCATTTCGACCCATCGAGTCTGCACTGAGGTTGAGGTTGGGCTGAGTGAAGATGTACTTGAGACTCTTGTGATCGGTGAAAATGTCCACTTTCCTTCCCAACAAGAGATGTCTCCATGTAATCAATGCATGGACAACTGCCGCCAACTCAAGATCGTGAGTGGGGTAGTTCTTCTCGTTGGGCTTTAACTGGCGAGAGGTATAAGCCACAACTCTCTTCTCTTGCATTAACACAGCACCGAGACCTTGAAGAGAAGCATCACGAGAAAACTTCAAATGGCTTGGATTCATCGGGAGGAGTCGAGCAGGGAGCTGTGACGAGTTTCTCTTTGAGGGTATTGAAAGCAACGTCACACTCGGGAGACCAGACATACTTCACATGCTTCTGGAGAATGTTGGAAAGAGGCTTTGCAATCTTGGAGAAGTTCTCAACGAATCTTCGACAATAGCTTGCAAGACCAAGAAAATCATGGAGCTGCTTGACATTCGAGGAGGTTCCCAATTCACAATTGCGGACACCTTCTCGGGATCAACAGCGATGCCCTTGGCGGAGATGATATGACCAAGATAAAGCACTTCATCAAGCCAAAATTCACATTTGGAGAACTTAGCATAGAATTGATACTCTCGAGCTTGTCTAGCACCAATCGCAAATGTTTGGCATGATCCTTCTTATTCTTGGAGAAGACCAAAATATCATCAAGATAGACCAAGACGAATTCATTGGTGTAGGGGTTGAATATGAAGTTCATCATCCGAGAGAATGTTGGAGGAGCATTGACAAGGCGAAAGACATGACAGTATATTCATAAGAACCAAAACTTGTTCGAATGTTGTCTTGGGAATATCTTGTTCACGAATCGAATCTGATGATACCCCATCTGAAGGTCAAGCTTGGAGAACACTGTAGCACCTTTGAGTTGCTCGAAAAGCTCATTGATGTTGGGAAGTGGATACTTGTTCTTGATTGTCTTCTTATTCAATGGACGGTAATCGGCGCAAAAGTCGGTCCGTGCCATCCTTCTTCTTCGGACAAAAGAACACCACAACCCCAAGGAGATGAACTCGGTCGATCAAACCAGACGCTCTTGTTCATCAAGCTGCTTCTTCAATTCCTTCAGCTCATCAGGTCCGAGCTTGTATGGGCGCTTGCAAGCGGGTTCGATGCGGGCTCAAGATCGATAACGAACTCAAGCGGCGATGAGGAGGCATACCGGAAGCTCTTCGGAAAGACATCTTGGTACTCACAAGCGATGGAATCGAGAGATGGCATTCAGTTCGCCCTTCTCATTGAGAGAAAACAACCGAATGGTTTCATCACGGCGGCATAGATGATCACATCATTAGAAGAATGAGTCAATTGAATTTCCACGGCAGCACAATCAAGCTGAGCTTTGTCTTTGATAAAGCCATCCATCCGAGAATAAGATCAATATCCGAGTCACCAAGAACAACTGGTTTAGACAGAAATCTATAATCGCCCATCTTGATAGAAACATCCGGAATCCTTGTGGTAGCCCTCATAGAAGAGGCTGGAGAAACAACTCCCAAGGGTTTTTCCAACATTTCCGAAATGAAATCATGCTTTGCAACAAAAGATCTAGACATGAAACAATGCGATGCACCGGTATCAAATAAAACTTTTGCAGGAATATCATTAACTGGAAGATTACCCATGATCACATCAGAAGAATCCTCTGCCTGAGCTGCATTCATCATATTGACCTTGGCATACTTTGGATTATGCTTGACCACTGCATTGCTTGAAGATTTCACAGGAGGAGGAGGCGGAAGACGCCTCTGGTTGAAGCACTTGTTCGCATAGTGACCCTTCGCACGACACTTGTTGCAAGTGACCTCGAGAGAGCGGACGGTGGTAAGGAGCACTTGACCTTGGAGCTTGAGAATTAGACTTGTTACGATAGCTTGGGTTGGGTGGGTGGGAAGATCCACGGCCACCTGAGTTCTTCTGCTGGTAAGGCTGACGGAACGGAGGAGGGGGCAGTAAAACTTCGCTGCTTAGCTGCCACTTGAGAGGACGAAGAGGACTGAACTGCATCCTGATTCTCTTCTTAGAAGCCTCACATTTGAGCTGGGCCGCTTCTTGCTTGAGTGCCATGTTGTAGAAATCATCATACTTATCCGCTCAAACAGCACAAGAGGTAATTGCAGATCTTCTCTCGGACCACCTCTGAATTGATAGATCATACTCTTCTCATCGTGCACGTCTTGCTTAGCAAAACGAAGCGAGCTTCGAACTGGATATTGTATTGATAGACAGACATGTTGCCCTGCTTGAGATTGCGGAACTCCTCACGCTTGCTCTCAACAACACTTTTCGAATGTGATGAGCTCTGAAATCACGGCGGAACTCATCCTGTAATGACACGACCTCCTCTGGAATCTTTGTATTCTGGTACCACTCAGCAGCTTGATCCTTGAGTTGAAAGCGATGCAAACTTGACAAAATCCTCAGTCCGACATTGCTACAGTCAAAGTGCTTGCAGATGTCCACTAACCAATCGTCGGCGTCGTGGCCTCAACACGTAAACCGAAAGACTTGGCTGATTAGCGAGGAACCGACCGAGAGTAGCAAAGTGTGGCTGATTGTTGCCTTGACCTTGATTGCCTTGATTGCCTTGCCCTCGAGTACGTTTTTGCAAGAGCTGCAAAATCATCGAGCATTGGCATTGGTGGCTGCCATGATAGCTTGCCGGGCCTCGGAGGCGGAGGTGGAGGTGGAGGTGGAGGATTCGGTGATCCCCATCATTGCGATCCGGATTCGAGACGCGTTGGCGGAGCCATCTGGAGAGGGTGACATCGTTAGTCCTTTGATAGACAAAAATAGATAAGTAGAATCAACGGATAGAAATTGCAACATATAGTCTTCACAATAAACATTGAACAAGAATGAGCGAATGAATTCAAAGTTAATCATCACACGTCCATTAAGGTGAGAAGCCACTTAGATAAAGATATGGAAACACATCATCTTAGAAACAAATCGAATATCACAACTGAAAACAAAAGGTTGGCTTCTAGAATGAGCCGGAACAAACACATGATAGAGATTTCGTCCAAAGTGTTCGTGGTGGGGCCCACACGGACACGACGTATAGCGGACGTCACGAATGACTAACAAGACGTCCCGAATCAGCATAGCCAAGGATTCTTTAAGGCGTCTCGCGACCATCAGAATCGACCGTGAATGGGCGGACCACTAGACGTTGAACCCCAATCTCAAATCATACATCCGTCGGAAAGAATATCCCGTAAGCTACTAGAATTCCCACCTATAAACTCCCGAAACTTTCGGTTATGCAATCTGGTGTTGGGGATCGGGGGACACAAAATATATCACCCAAACTAACAATACCTAGATCCATTGTATCCATCCGTCAACACATAACCAAGAAATCCTCGAAATCGTGTACCTCGACCTTGAAAAACATCCGTTATACAAGTCATGGCAATACTCCCTTTTCGCCACAAGATCTTTGGGCTATCAGGGTTATCTCACCAACAACTGTACAAAAGAGATTTCGATGTCGGCAAAACTCAGGTATTCGAGAATGCAGCGATAAAATTGTGACGACAACACCTCGGAGCTCAACTCCCGGGACACCGCCACAACCCCTAAATGTCGAGGCACCAAGAACAATGTTCTCATCACAAAACCATCGGAACGATTCCAAGATACCCACGTGATCCTAAAAAATTTTTAGTGAAATTTGAGAAGAGAAGAGTCAAAACTCTCGTCGGGATACCTCACAGGAGGCGACGAAGGGACCGAGGAGTAAAAGAATCCTACTCTCGATATATATAATCCTAAGACTCAAAACATTTTCCATTCTAGACTCAACAACGTCGACAAACAATCAAGTAGGGGCTCCTAAGTCGGGAAGGCTCGATTACCAACTTGTAACGCCCGATGCGGCTATATCTCCCACGTGTCGAGGCACGACTTAGAGGCATAACCGCATTGAAAGCAATGTCGCAAGTGAGGTAATCTTCACACAACCCATGTAATAATTAAGGAAAAGGTACATAGTTGGCTTACGATCGCCACTTCACACAGTACATAAATAAACATCCATCAATCGAGTACACTCAAGGTCCGACTACGGAACCAAAATAAAAGAAGATACCCCAAATGCTACACAGATCCCCGAATCGTCCCAACTGGGCACCACTACTGATCATCAGGAAAAGACACATAGTAACGACCACGTTCCTCGTCGAACTCCCACTTGAGCTCGGTTGAATCACCTGCACTCGCCTCATCGGAACCTGCAACTGTGTTTGGAAGTATCTGTGAGTCACGGGGACTCAGCAATCTCACACCCGCGAGATCAAGACTATTTAAGCTTATAGGAAGGACAGAGTAGTAAAGTGGAGCTGCAGCAAGCGACTAGCATAGATGGTGGCTATTTCGCAAAAGAGAGCGAGAAGAGGAGCAAAGCACGGTCGTGAAACTAGTAGTGATCAAGAAGTGATCCTGAACTACTTACGTCAGACATAACTCCAACATCGTGTTCACTTCCCGGACTCCGCCGAGAAGAGACCATCACGGTTACACACGCGGTTGATTTGTATTTATTTGAGGTCAACTTTGGGTTTTCTACAACCGGACATTAACAAATTCCCATCTGCCTCATAACCGCGGGCACGGCTTTCGAAAGATATTACCTGCAGGGTGTCCCAACAGCCCACTATAAGCTCTCACGGTCAACGAAGGATATTCCTTCTACCGGGAAGACCCGATCAATCTCGGAATCCGGACTACAAGACATTTCGACAACAATAAAACAAGACCAGCAAGACCACCCGGTGTGCCGACAAATCCCGATAGGAGCTGCACATATCTCGTTCTCGTGGCACACCGGATTGTCCAAACTTCCGATAGGCCAGCTCGAGTTGCCCCGATGGCCACCGGTGGTCGACAGGTTTGGACCAGCACTCGAGAGGAGAACTGGCCCGGGGTTAAAATAAAGATGACCCTCGGGCTCGCGAAAACCCGGGGAAAAGGCTTAGGTGGCAAATGGTAAAACCAAAGTTGGGCCTTGCTGGGACGAGTCTTATTCATAGCGAACTGTCAAGGGGTCCCATAAATCATCCAACCGTGTAAGGAGCGCAAAATCAAGGAACATAACACGGTATGACGGAAACTAGGGTGGCAAGAGTGGAACAAAACACACGGGCATAAGGCCGAGCCTTCCACCCTTTACCAAGTATATAGATGTATTAAATATAGCAGATATATATTGTGATATCCCCAACAAGTAAACATGTTCCAAAAGGAACAACATCTCCATGTTCAACAAGGAACAAACTTCACTTCACCGCAACTAGCAGCGCTATAAGAGGGCTGAGCAAAGCGGTAACATAGCCAAACAACGGTTTGCTAGGAAAAGGATGGTTAGGGGCTGACATGGCAATATGGGTGGCATGATATAGCAAGTGGTAGGCATCGCAGCATAGGCATAGCAAAAGAGCGAGCAACTAGCATAGCAAAGATAGAAGTGATTTCGAGGGTATGGTCATCTTGCCTGCAATGTTCTCAGAGTTGTCGAAAGCTTGATCCTCGAAAGCGTTCTCAACAGGTTCCTCGTTCACGTACTCGTCTCCCGACTCTACCCAAAGCAACAACACAAACAAAGGAACCACAGTAAATCACGGTACAATGCACAATCAACATGATGCAAAACATGACATGATATGCATGATGCGATATGCAATGCGTATGTGCGCTCCGGAAGGTAAATGATGAACCAGGTATCAACTTGGCAAACCAAGCATGCCACTGGAAAGATGAGATGATTTCGGTTGAAATCGATATAAAGATCACCGGAAACGGATGCACGGTTTGCAAATGGCAAGCAAAACAAGAATGGCACAAATCTGCCATTAACAACATGATGCCACTTAGCAAGCAACAATTAATTAAGCTACTGCACCCAAACGTAACAACAAAGCACATGGCAGTGATCTACACATGATGCTCGACAAAAGATGAGCACTGAGCTACGGCTAGTTCACAACATAACAGGTTCAAACAAGCATGGCAAAAGTGAATTAATAATCAGGCTGGACATGGCAAAAACAGCATCAGGTTGCAACGTTCAGAGCAAGAAAACTACATGTTACAGGAACTTAAAATAGCAAAACAAGGCATGGCATGAATCTACTCAAAGCCTAGAACAAAAGTCCCTTACTGACCATAAGCCAAAAAGGACTAGAAAATATAGTAACACCCATGTCAATATTGAAAGTCTCGTTAACAGATTCAGCAACATGACATGTCAAAAACTGATAACGAGAGGGCATGTTTACAAGCTCAATGCACTCACTACAGAGCCTCAAATGATAAACTAAGCATACATACATCAAGAAGACATGGTATAGAAGACATACATGGCAAGAACACTAACATAGCATAAATGGATCAACCACAACAAGCTAGGAAAAATTGAATAACACGTATACAATCTGCCAGGAAACATTTGATAGCAAAAGTAGAGCTCGATTGACTCAAGCTATGGCACTCCATAATTGCAAACAAAGGCATGGATGGATAGAGCAAGACATGTTTTACAAAACACCCTTACTGAAGTATCTCAAAATATGCACAGATCTCTTGGTATCATCAAGTTAACATGGCATCAAAAACAGCTAAAACAGGGCTGAAATCAGCAACATCAGGACACCTACTTTGCATGCTTGTGCTAGTCACCACATATATCACAAAAATACATGGCATACACCCCTGGAAAGATGGCATGGCATTTTACAAAACACATGTAGGACTCAAATTCATAGGGTGCACATATTAATCATGGAAAAAATAACAAAAGTGCAAGTCCTGATAAAAATCAGAAACTAACAGCACATAGCACTCTTCTAACAGAATTTCGGGCATCCAGATGAGCTCAAATGAAAATGATGCAATGGAATGAAATGATCTACTCTTCGAGGCGAACATTTTGACATATTATACGCGCAGATTGGATCTACGGATGCGAAGATATAGCATGTTGAAAATTGCACAAAATAACAATGATCTAAGGACTTAGTGAAAAAAAGAGAAGGAGGGAGACGGCGGGAGGCGCGCCCGAGCGGCGGCGGCGCGGACGGGCCATGAGGGCGGGAGGGCCGGCCGTGGGCTCATGGGTTCATGGTGTGCAGCGGCGGCGGCGGCCACGTGGCGCCCGATTAGCTGGGCGGCGGCGCTGGAGCGTCCATTGGTGGCGGACACGTCCGGCGTGTGTGAGGGACGTTTTAGGGTTTCGGGAAGAGGATGATCCGGATTTGGGAGGTGTTTAAATAGGCATAGAGGGAGCTAGGAGAGTCCAAATGAGGTGTAGTTTTTTACCACACGATCGTGATCGAACGACGGAGAGCATGGAGGTGACTTAGATGGGTTATTGGGCTGTTTTGGAGGGTGTTAGGCTGCAACTTAAAAGAGGCCTTTTGAGAGTGCGGTTAACCGTTGGAGTACCAAACGAGCTCCAAATGACCCGAAACTTGACCGGTGGTCTCCGGGTGGTATACCAAGGCCACTAGACAAACCTCGGTCCATTTCGAGAAGGTTTAATACCCGCACACGGAAAAACGTAAAAGGACGCCGGGGAGATAGGAGTGCGGATTGCAAAACGGACAACGGGAAAAATGCTCGGAATCATGAGACGAACACGTATGCAAATGCGATGCACATGATGACATAATATAAAATGCATGACATGGACAAAATGCAAAAAGGAGAAAACCCAACCACGGAGGGAATATCATATATCAATGCCGAAAATGGCAAGAGTCGGAGTTACAAATATGGAAAGTTACTTCCGGGGTGTTACAGAGCATGCGCGTAGTACTTTGTTTCGATGACTAATAGGTTTTTGCAATAAGTATGTGAGTTCTTTATGACTAATGTTGAGTCCATGGATTATACACACTCTCACCCTTCCATCATTGCTAGCCTCTTGATGCGTGCATTGCCCTTTCTCACCTCGAGAGTTGGTGCAAACTTAGCGGTGCATCAAACCCCATGATACGATCGCTCTATCACATAAACCTCCTTATATCTTCCTCAAAACAGCCACCATACCTACCTATCATGGCATTTTCATACCCATTCCGAGATATATTGCCATGCAACTTCCATCATCATCATATACATGACTTGAGCATTTATTGTCATATTGCTTTGCATGATCGTAAGATAGCTAGCATGATGTTTTCATGGCTTGTCCGTTTTTTGATGTCATTGCTACGCTAGATCATTGCACATCTCGGTACACCGCCGGAGGCATTCATATAGAGCCATATCTTTGTTCTAGATATCGAGTTGTAATATTGAGTTGTAAGTAAATAAAAGTGTGATGATCATCATTATTAGAGCATTGCTCCAGTGAGGAAAGGATGATGGAGACTATGATTTCCCCACAAGTCGGGATGAGACTCCGGACGGAAAAAAAGAGAAAGGCCAAAAAAAAGAGAAGGCCCAAAAAAAGGGAAAAAGAAGAGAAAACAAAAAATGAGAGAAAAAGAGAGAAGGGGCAATGTTGCTATCCTTTTACCACACTTGTGCTTCAAAGTAGCACCATGTTCTTCATATAGAGAGTCTCTTGAGTTATCACTTTCATATACTAGTGGGAATTTTCATTATAGAACTTGGCTTGTATATTCCAACGATGGGATTCCTCAAATGCCCTAGGTCTTCATGAGCAAGCAAGTTGGATGCACACCCACTTAGTTTCAGTTTGAGCTTTCATATACTTATAGCTCTACTGCATCCGTTGCATGGCAATCCCTACTCCTCACATTGACATCAATTGATGGGCATCTCCATAGCCCGTTGATTAGCCGCGTCGATGTGAGACTTTCTCCTTTTTTGTCTTCTCCACACAACCTCCACCATCATATTCTATTCCACCTGTAGTGCTATGTCCATGGCTCACGCTCATGTATTGCGTGGAAGTTGAAAAGGTTTGAGAACGTCAAAAGTATGAAACAATTGCTTGGCTTGTCATCGGGGTTGTGCATGATGTGAATATATTGTGTGGTGAAGAAGGAGCATAGCCAGACTATATGATTTTGTAGGGATGAGCTTTCTTTGGCTATGTTATTTCAATAAGACATAATTGCTTGGTTGGTATGCTTAAAGTATTATTGTTTTTACGTCAAATGATAGACTATTGCTTTGAACCACACGTGTCTTAATATTCATGCCATGATTAGACATATGATCAATATTATGCTAGGTAGCATTCCACATCAAAAATTATCTTTTTTATCATTTACCTACTCGAGGATGAGCAGGAATTAAGCTTGGGCATGCTGATACGTCTCCATCGTATCTATAATTTTTGATTGTTCCATGCCAATATTATTCAACTTTCATATACTTTTTGTCAACTTTTTATACTATTTTTGGGACTAACATATTGATTCAGTGCCCAGAGCCAGTTCCTGTCTGTTGCATGTTTTTGGTTTCACAGAATATCCATATCAAACGGAGTCCAAACAGGATAAAAACGGACGGAGATTTTTTTGGAATATTTGGAAAGTCTAGAAGAAAGATCATCGTGAAACGGAGTCCGAGGTGGGCACGAGGTAGGGGGCGCGCCCTACCCCCCCAGGGCGCGCCCCTGACCCTCTTGGTCCACCCGTAAGGTGGTTAACGCCCTCCTTCGGCCACAAGAAAGCTAATTTTTGGTAAAAAATCACGGCGAAGGTTTCAGTCCAATCGGAGTTACGGATCTCCGGATATAAAAGAAACGGTGAAAGGGCAGCGTAGCGTAACACGAAGCAGAGAGATAGATCCAATCTCGGAGGGCTCTCACCCTCCCACGCCATGGAGGCCAAGGACCAGAGGGGAAACCCTTCTCCCATCTAGGGAGGAGGTCAAGGAAGAAGAAAACGAAGGGCCCCCCTCTCCCCTTCTCTTGCGGTGGCGCCGGAACGCCACCGTGGCCATCATCATCACCGCAATCTTCACCAACAACTTCACCGCCATCATCACCAACTCTTTCCCCCTCTATCCAGCGGTGTAACCTCTCTCTTACCCGCTGTAATCTCTACTTAAACATGGTTCTCAATGCTATATATTATTTCCCAATGATGTATGGCTATCCTATGATGTTTGAGTAGATCTGTTTTGTCCTATGGGTTAATTGATTATCGTGATTGGTTTGAGTTGCATGTTTTATTATTGGTGATGTCCTATGGTGCTCTCCGTGGCGCGCAAGCGTGAGGGATTCCCGCTGTAGGGTTTGCAATATGTTCATGATTTGCTTATGGTGGGTGGCGTGAGTGTGAAGCCTGAGACCGAGTAAGTAGGTTGTTTGCGTATGGGATAAAGAGGGCTTGATGCTTTAATGCTATGGTTGGGTTTTACCTTAATGATCTTTAGTAGTTGTGGATGCTTGCTAGAGTTCCAATCATAAGTGCATATGATCCAAGTAGAGAAAGTATGTTAGCTTATGCCTCTCCCTCAAATAAAATTGCAATGGTGATTACCGGTCTAGTTATCGATTGCCTAGGGACAAATAACTTTCTCGTGACAACAAGCTCTTTATTAAAACTAATTTAGATGTGTCATTGTCTAAACAGCCCCTAGCTTTTATTTACTCGCTCTTTATTTTCTTGCAAGCCTATCCAAAAACACCTACAAAGTACTTCTAGTTTCATACTTGTTTCCGGTAAAGCGAACGTCAAGCGTGCGTAGAGTTGTATCGGTGGTCGATAGAACTTGAGGGAATATTTGTTCTATCTTTAGCTCCTCGTTGGGTTCGACACTCTTACTTATCGAAAGAGGCTACAATTGATCCCCTATACTTGTGGGTTATCACATCCCACCATGCCGATTTCATCACCGCTCGCGACCTCACACCTACGTGGGCGGAATTTGAAGGTGCCAAGGCCAAATGGGCGGTAGAGCAAGAGGCGGCCAAAGCCAAACAGAGGGAGCGGAAAAATCAGAAAGCACTCAAGAAAAGAGAGGCCCGCCGCCGTAAAAAAGAAGAGGACGCACGTGCTGCTGCGGAGAGGTCAGCGGAGATCCAAGCACAGTGGGGTGTCGCCGACAAAGCCGGGAAGGAGAACGTCGGCGTCTGGCTAGCATGTGAGAAGTAGTAGTACTAGTAGTTAGTGTGGGTGCCTGTGTCGCACGTACATTTTTTTAATTAATTACGAGCATGTACCAGTACTAGTTACTACTGTAGTTTTTAGAGCAAATTACCAGTACATTAGCCTAGACTCAATGGAAAAATTCCTATCCTATGCATCAAATAGCATCTCTTTCTCTATAGGAATTGAGATGCATGTCATCTCACTTCCTATGATTTTGATATTCCTATTAAATTCCTATCCTATGAACCAAAGGAGGCCTCTGCTGGAGTAACTACTGTAGCTAGCAGTACTGCTGGTATAGTAGTTTTCTTCAAGAAGAGGAATTTAACGAAGTCATGATGGTTCCTTCGTCCGAGCAACTTTTTTTTGAGGGAAAGCCTTATGGCAATTTATTATTCTTCAAATAAGTTTACATCATTTGCCAAAGCATCTAAAATGAAACTAGGCGGATCCACATACCACGAAGTGGTGAGAGGTCCCTCCGCTTGACTAGCTAGCAAATGAGCTACCTTATTACTTTCCCTAGGACAATGAACAAAAGAAATATTGCAGAAATTCCTTGCTAAAAAACTGCACTCCTCATAGATAGCAGCTGCAGCACCAAACGAATTGCCATCCTCCTGCATAGTCTGAATTACTTCCAGGCAGTCTGAATTAACGATGATGTTGTTGCATCCTGAGTTGCTTGCTAGGATCAATCCGTCCCGGATAGAGCGAGCTTCAGCTGTAGGTGCATCAGCTACGTAACTCATAGAACAAGCACTGGCCGATAAGAATCTGCCTTGATCGTCGCGGATGACAGCTCATGTCGCTCCACTTCCCGCATCAACAGAGAATGCCGCATCGACATTCAGCTTTGCAAATCCATCTCCGGTCGTTCCCAGCCGTGTATTGAATCTTAGCTGCTGGTTTTGCTGCTCTCGCATAATTCAAGACAACCGCAGCGATACCTTGCGCCGAGCGATTAGTGGTCTGAACCGGTTCGTCCCGCACAATACGCCGCCGTTCCCACAGTGGGAAAGGTTGGGCCTATGATTTGACGGCTCCTTAGTAATTACTATGGCGCGACGACCGGGGTGACTCTCCCTTGGAGTTCTGCGGGATTGGCAAGTGGACCAGGATGGTCGACGTCCCACATGTCGGTGAACGGAAGTATTCTTTCCGATATTGAGGAGCAAGGAAACCGCATGGTATAGTATCACTACTGATTTATATTTATTTTTTATTTCTGATGAATGCTAGCATTTCAACTCTAACGACGAAGGAGTGCCAAACATGGCACGTGCTGGATGTCCCACACGTCAGCGAAAGGAGTGGGACATGAACAGCGTGGTAGAGCGTCTCCACTTCTGGGTCAGAGACCACACGTAGTAGTACTAGTGGTATGAACGATACAAAGTGCGACCCGGAGAGAAAGACACGTCTAGTTGGAAGGTCTCGGGGCATACACGTAAATAAATATAAAACCTAGTATGTGCCTCCAATTAATATAGTAGTAGTAGAGTACTTAAGCACGTACTCCATAACATCACCGGAGACAAATGCCTATATGCCACGCATGTTCATACTATTTGTGCCTTTCTACTTCACTTACTGCGGTAAATTACTTAGGTTCGTACGTCCACTCCTGGGTACATGTTTGTCTCGTGTTTCCAGTCCCATGTGTTCTTCATAGATAGAACGATCCATAACTGTGGGCAACAAGAGTCCATATCATCACAGTTAGTGTGGCTCCCCATGATGGAGACTCATCCAAACTATGGCCAGCCTCGACACGGAGCAGTCGCGTGCACCGGGAAGCGACGCTCTCCCAGCCGTCGCGCTGCTTCAAAGTCGGCGCCAGTGAGAGGTCGCCTCCGCTCTGGCTGGGCATTAATGCGGCACTGACATTCCGGGGCAACGCTGACCATTTCACACGGGTAGCGCATGCCTGCAAGGGAGGGGGGTTGGGTCGGCCAGGGCGGTCAGACGCGGGCGTGGTGGTGGTATTGGTTTTGAACCGTTTCAGGTGTAGTACTGGTAGTTTGCAAAACTACTCAATTATTGCACTCAGTTTCCTAAGAAAATGTGGTAAAAAAACATTACTCCACGGCCCGCTTCCCTTCTCCTTCCTCTTCCACCGCCCGCGCACATCCGCGGGAAGCTACCGGTCAACCCTTATATAGGAGTGCTAGCACAAAAAGATGCATGCATGACCACTAATATTTCCAGATTAAAGCGCCGCTCCGGTGAGAGTATGGCCTATGTCATTACCTTCAGCCGGGCCATGGCTACCGGGCCACGGCGACCAGAGAAGAGGCGGCAGGAGGGGAATGAATGCAGCTACTGCTTGGGTTCACTATCCGGCTTAAATAAATGCGCACCATCACATGTACCCGCGGGTGCACAGACTGTAACATACATGTCTGCTTAAGTGGGCGTCACGTAACTGGTGTGTGTGAGAGATTCTGAGAGACAGAGTGCGTGTGTGCAACTCTACTATTCGGACATGTACTCAACCTTTTGCATCGGGATATAAGTATAATGGTATTACACTTTAGCTAGTGATTTATGTGGCCATGTTAACGTGGTTGTGTAAAAAATGTCACTTCCTACTCATGATTTGCGTTATATAATTACTAGCAAGATGCTCGTGCATTGCACGGAACATCAATATGCATTTTTTACAAAACACCTGTTGTGATTGACCCATGCAGGAGTAATCCCATGTGTAAAAACTAATGATATCTCGAGAATTTTATCGGAAAACTGGTATCTCGACAATTTCATCGAAAAAATTAAAGATGAGAGATAAGGTGAGGAGGAGTGGAGCGTGGTGGTGACTGGTGGTCGGACTGGGTGGAGGCATGGGGATGGACGGCGCTGGCATGCGGCAGCAGCCACCATGCTAGATTGTTCCAGAGACTTCCTTTTTTAATTGCTCAGCAATGAGGTTGTGGGAGATAAGGACGATGAACGAGGCAAGGCCTTGTTTGCAAATGTGGAGAGAGGTGCGGGTATCTTTTGTAAAATTGTCATAGTTTGCTTTCTATCTGTCAGATATAGATCAGACGGTCTATATTACAAGATGGCAGGCACACCATCATCACCAACTCATTTTTTATAAGAGTAGAGATGATAAGTTTGCTAACTACTAAAGTAAAGTGGAATTTTTCCATGTTATACAAGTAAATTAAGGCGATTCCTTATCATACGGGTAAGGTTGGATGAATGGTGGTAGGAACAAATGCTCCACCTAGAGCATGTGTGTGTGAGATGGAGTCTTAGTGTGTGTGTGTGGGGTGGGGTGGGGGTGGGTGCGTGTGTGTGTGTGTGTGTGTGTGAAGCGGGGTCCACGGTGGTGGATGTAATTTAAATGTGTGTGGCTTCATCATAGTGTATGACAGAGGCCACCAACGAGGGGGTGCGAGAGAGAAAAGGCCCGTAGAGAGGAAAGATAAGGCGTGTGCGCATGATAGGAGTCGACATCGAGAGAACGTGTTTGTTCGAGAGACACCGAGGAAGACTACTATATATCGATGGTGCATGTAGGCGGGAATTAAACGAAGGTATGGTCTTATTGGTTTCGGGGATATAGGGGAAGAGTGAGAGGGGGTAGCTAGAAGGAGATTGTTAAGTGTGAGTGTGTGTTTTACCCATCCAGGCGGAAGTTATCTACACACAAGAAGAGAACGATTCGATGTGGCATTAGGGTTGAGGGTAACTGACTATGTATGGAGACATAAGAGACCTTGAACATGCATGTGCGAGAGGTATACATGTATAAGTGGGATGTGTGTGTGTGTGTGTGTGCGCGGGCATGATCATGATAAAAGAAAGAAGACATAAGTCATAAGATCAACGATATGGGAGAGATCGGTATGCCAATATGCATGCATGTGAGAGTGCAGGGAAGAAGGCTCGATAATTGAGCATGTGTTTTTGTCTTTAAGAGATAGTGGCGTGGGCTGGAGCATGCATCTATGGCGAGCAGAGGGAGCAATACACAATGATTGTGCAAAGGAGATCAACATATAAATGCATGTATGGAGAGACATATATAGTGTGGGTGATAGGAAGCAAGAGTGCGTGCGAGAAAGAAATGTTGACGGAGAAACTACAGATAGATACAGAGATAGAGATGCTAGCTAGAGGGACATCGACTAGTTTGAGTGTTGGAGATGACCACCGGGTGGTTCAGAGGGTGAAGTTATGTGTGTGTGAGAGAAAGATAAAAAAGAGGGCACTTGACTGCATGTAGAGAGAAACATATATAGTGTGCGTGATAGGAAGCAAGAGTGAGGGCGAGAATGAAGGTTGATGGAGAAACAGATAAATAGAAAGAAAAAGATGCTAGCTAGTGTGGGTTAGAGATAGGAGTCGAGTGGATTAGAAGGCTGAGTTATGTGTGTGGGTGTGAGAGAGATAGAGAGAGTGTGCATATGAGTCACGTACAAACAAATATCAGAGAGAAATGAGATCCCGAGAGACGGAGTTTTGTGTCTGCGAGAGAGAAGGATATTTCACAACGAGAGTGATAGCTAGAGAGACATATGACGGAACACAAGATATCTCTAAGGAGAGAGAGTGTGTGAGCGACATACAAGAGAATGGTGGAGAGATATGAGACCCTGGGAGACAGAGTTTGTGTTTGTGTGTGAGAAAGAGATATTTAAGAGGAAGAGTCGTAGCTTCTCATATCTAAGGAGCGAAAAACATCTCTGTGTGAGAGGGGGGTGCGAGTGGCACATAGGGGAATAGTAGAGAGAAATGAGACCCCGGGAGACGAAGTTTGTGTTTGTATGAGAGAAAGAGATTTCACAAGGAGAATCATAGTTAGAGACACATAGCAGGGAGCGAGATATACTTAGAGAGAGATAGAGTGATGAAGGTCAAGGGAGAGAGTACCGTTAGTGTGTTGCGAAGATAAAAGATCATTGTCGACGTACAAGTAACACGAGAGATACCCGAGAGACGATGAACGCGTATAGGTCCAGAGAGATACTCCTATATAAGCATGAGTGATAGCTATATGAGATGAATACCTGGATTAAAGGGGATTCAAATATTTAAACTGGAGATCACGACATCGACAATATCATAATGCAAATTGGTGTATCAGACATGCACATTCATTTGAATTTGGGGACACGTGTAATGTTATATAGTTTATCAATATTAGTGATCCATAGATTCTTTAATTAGAGACAATGCATGATTTACATGCAATTAATGTCTAAACGGGATTACACTATATGTTGCGTGTGTGAAACACATTATACATGTTTGAGAAGTAAAAAAACCCGCATGAAACACACATTAATTGGAGACAGTTAGCGAGGAATGCATACATTGGATTTCAACATAAAGTGGTTTCAAATATTTGGAAATCCAAATTAAGATGGATACAGCCTTACGAATCTGAGATCATGCCATTTGTAAACCATATTTATGTATAAAGGGTGTTGTGATTTTGAAAGTATATATAAAAAATGATGTATATAGAATTTTATTCCAATCGCAAATGGATCCTGCCTGAAAAAAAATAGAATATAAACTCGATTCGAATTGAGTTGGCATGGTAAACGTGCACTCTTGCTCTGCAAAAATTTGAACGAAGCGGGGAAAGTCGCAGTAACCACCCGAAACCAAAATCTGCGAGATGGAAATTACTGCCTATCCCTGACACGCAAAGCCTATCGGCTCGATTTCTATAGGTTTCCATAGGGGTAGGTTTGTAATGTAACTCAAACATGACATAACCGCCTCTCACCCGGATTCATAAACGATGGGCGCCAAAACACAGTGTCTCCTCGACAGAAATCGACCCCCTCCCCGATTCATACACGGTGGGCGCGAGATTACCGTCCTATCTCCAACCGACTAATATTGATGTGATGTAGGAAATTTCAAACGGGGGCTAAGTTTGTAAATTTCCTCGCATTTGGACAAGCGCACCCTGAAGACATGGTTCCCCCCTTCCTCTCTCCCTCCATTTCCCCATTCGTACTCTATGGGCGCCAAAACACCCTCTCCACCCCAGCCTCCTCCGTCCGCCACCCCATCCACCGCCGTCCTCCTCCACCATGTCGGAGCTGATACCCCGACGCCGTTGTCCATTACAAGAGATCGATATCTCTCATCCACGGCTTCGGGCCAGGATCCTTGCATCCCGTCCTCTCGCTTCATCCCTATCGTCGTCCACCTTGCCGGCGCCGCTCCTACGACTGTCTCGTCCACCGCGCCCCGCGCCACCGTCTACCCTCCTAGATCTGCTTCCACGTTGCCAACAGCCATCGCTACCGCAACACAGTCAAATTCTCAGCAGATGTATACACGTCGCCGCACCAGAGGCGGTACTCTTTCGTATCTGCTCAACTTATTTATCACAGCAAGAAAATAGATCGCCACTACTTTACTCTGATTTCTTGTCCATCACTTACTTATTAGTTGAAAGCAAACATTGGTTGCGAAGTTGCCTTTGTCCGGTTTGCACCTTCAGATCCGCCATGGCACGCTCAACACTATACTTGCAATGCTTATGGTTTTCCCCTTTTATATTCCACACTAGTTAAATGACAGTAGACTAAATTTCAAAATTGTGTCAGTCAATTTTTGAGAGCTTGTCGGAGTTCGCTGGTGCGAAGGAAGGGGCTCGGGTGGGGACGGTGGTTGTGGGGGCGGTGGTGGGGCCTCGCCGAATGAAGAAACCTCGACGCGGGTGGGGCGGGGTTGGGGGGTGGGGTGGCGGAGGAACACCGGAGGTGGGGGCGGTGGTTCAACCGGCGGCCCGTGCGGTGTTCTGTATGGGAAGAATCAGAGATGAGGAAGAAGAAGGGTTAGGAGACGTAGGATCTTCCTCCAACCACCTGAAATGGTTGACTGACCCAAATGACAGAAGTCACACAACTTGCATGCAGACATGCAGAATATGCTTCCTCTTCTGTTCTTTAACATGTTCCTCTTCGGTTCTTCTTTAGTAAGCACAGTATGTTCCTTGTGAGGAAGGGGAGCAGGGACATCTGCAGTCGACACCGCTATTGGTCTGGTTCTGCTAAATGATTTCACACTTCGAGTTGGTCTGCCATAATACCCCGGAAATGGTGGGAGCCGCACGGTCTTTGATAGACTAAACGATAGTAATAGTTGTGCGCCTTCAGACGAATAGAGCTGGCCTGTAGGTGATCGATAGGCTGCATATTAGTAGCGGCAAAACCCTATGTTTTCCAGCCAGTTCCGCTTTCCCAATTTATTTATGGTGGTTATGGTGTGCCCCTATTATCTACACTACGGTCTACCTACTGGCTCTGTGCTCGGGTTATCATGGTTTTGCAATAAACTTTCTATACGATATATTATGAACCTATCGTCTGCCAACTATCCTTACATCTGGGGCCCCCAACAGGGAGCTTATTTTTTTGTGTAGTTGTGTGATATGTCTTCAATGTATCTATAATATTTGATTGTTCCATGCTATTATATTATCCATCTTGGATGTTTTATATGCATTTATATGCTATTTTATATGATTTTTGGGACTAACCTATTAACCTAGAGCCCAGTGCCAGTTTCTGTTTTTTCCTTGTTTTCGAGTTTTACATAAAAGGAATACCGAACGGAGTCCAATGACGTGCCAATTTTTGATGATTTTTATGGACCAAAAGAAGCCCCCGAAGTAAAATAGCTGGGCCAGAAGATTCCCGAGCCATCCACGAGGGTGGAGGGCGTGCCCTACCCCCTGGGCGCGCCCCCTGCCTCGTGGATGACTCGGGGACCCCCCTGATGTGAGACCGACGCCAAAAATTCCAATAATACAGAAAACCTCGAAAAGAAACCTAGATTGGGAGTTCCGCCGCCGCAAGCCTCTGTAGCAACCAAAAAGCAATCGAGACCCTGTTTTGGCACCCTGTCGGAGGGGGGAATCATCACCGGTGGCCATCTTCATCATCTCGGCGCTCTCCATGACGAGGAGGGAGTAGTTCACCCTCGGGGCTGAGGGTATGTACCAGTAGCTATGTGTTTGATCTCTCTCTCTCTCTCTCTCTCTCTCTCTCTCTCTCGTGTTCTTAATTTGGCACGATCTTGATATATCGCGAGCTTTGCTATTATAGTTGGATCTTATGATGTTTCTCCCCCTCTATCTCCTTGTGAAGGATTGAGTTTTCCCTTTGAAGTTATCTTATTGGATTGAGTCCTTAAGGATTTGAGAACACTTGATGTATGTCTTGCATGTGCTTATCTGTGGTGACAATGGGATATTCACGTGATCCACTTGATGTATGTTTTGGTGATCAACTTGCGAGTTCTGTGACCTTGTGAACTTATGCATAGGGGTTGGCACACGTTTTCGTCTTGACTCTCCGGTAGAAACTTTGGGGCATTCTTTGAAGTTCTTTGTGTTGGTTGAATAGATGAATCTGAGATTGTGTGACGCATATCATATAATCATACCCGCGGATACTTGAGGTGACATTGGAGTATCTAGGTGACATTGGGGTTTTGGTTGATTTGTGTCTTAAGGTGTTATTTTACTACGAACTCTAGGGCTGTTTGTGACACTTATAGGAATAGCCTAACGGATTGATCGGAAAGAATAACTTTGAGGTGGTTTCGTACCCTACAATAATCTCTTAGTTTGTTCTCTGCTATTAGTGACTTTGGAGTGTGAGGGAGTCCTGGATTAGGGGGTCTCTGGACAGCCGGACTATATCCTTTGGCCAGACTGCTGGACTATGAAGGTACAAGATTGAAGACTTCGTCTCGTGTCCGGATGGGACTCTCCTTGGCATGGAAGGCAAGCTTGGCAATACGGATATGTAGATCTCCTCCCTTGTAACCGACTCTATGTAACCCTAGCCCCTCCGGTGTCTATATAAACCCAGAGGGTTTAGTCCGTAGGACAACAACAATCATACCATAGGCTAGCTTCTAGGGTTTAGCCTCTACGATCTCGTGGTAGATCAACTCTTGTAATACTCATATCATCAAGATCAATCAAGCAGGAAGTAGGGTATTACCTCCATCGAGAGGGCTTGAACCTGGGTAAACATCGTGTCCCCACCTCCTGTTACCATCCGCCTTAGACGCACAGTTCGGGACCCCCTACCCGAGATCCGCCGGTTTTGACACCGACATTGGTGCTTTCGTTGAGAGTTCCACCGTGTCGTCATCATAAGGCCTGATGGCTCCTTCGATCATCGGTAATGATGCGGTCCAGGGTGAGGTTTTCCTCCCCGGGCAGATCCTCGATTGGTAACCGCATGCGGGCCAACTTCGCAGCCATCTGGAGCAGATCGAGAGCTACGCCTCTGGCCACCAGGACAGGTTCGGAAACTTGAATTACACTGCCGACATCCGCGGAGACTTGATCTTCGACAGATTCGAGCCCATGCCAGGTGCGTCGCTAACTCACGAGGAGCATGATTTAGCTCTGCTGTCGGATAGTGTTCGGGAGATCGCACTGGCAACTACTCTAGCCTTCAATCTGGAGCCAATTGCGCCATCCGAGGACGGGCGGATAGACCCCGCCATGGAGGCCGCACTCTCAGCGGCGATAGAGCCGGATACTGACTTTACTCCTCACGAGAGCCGTGACGCCGAACTACTGGATTCATCCCCGGCCGCGGACTCTGAGCTGCCAGCGCCCATACCTATCGAATCCGATTGGGCGCCGATCATGGAGTTTCTGCGCGGATATCTTTCAGCACTCGCCCTTCGGCGACGTGCTAAATTCATTAAGGTCTCTCTCCCTGTCAGGAGAACCTTGGCCGAACTATGTCCGGCTAGAATGGGATGCGGACAACGAAGAAATTCGCCACCCACCCACCACCCACTTAGTAGCCCTGTCGACAATTTAACCGACATGCTCGACTTCGACTCCAAAGACATCGACGGTATGGACAACGATGCAGGAGACAAACGGGAACCACCGCCCACAGGGCGCTGGATCGCCACTTCATCACATGACATATACATGGTGGATACACCCAAAGAAAACAATGACGAGGAACGGAAAGAAGCAGCGAAGAACAACTCTATCGAGAAGCAAACAAAGCGTCGACGTAGGCGCCGCTCTAAATCTCGCCTCGGCAAAAACAGTGATAACAGCGAAAGAGAAAATAACACCCCGGTCAACTCCAGAGGAAACGACGACCACACTGACCCAGCGGCAGAGCAAAATGAAGCCACGAACGGTGAACATAGTACGGATCCGATGTCCGAACACGGTGACGCCGAGGATAAAGCTCATAAAACTACCTCCAAGGAGGAAAATAGTCCGGACGAAGATGTGCACATCATCCCGGAAAAGCACTTGGAACAAGAGAACCTCCGCAGAAGGCTTATTGCCACAGCGAGGAGTCTGAAGAAGCAGAAGCAAAGGCTCAAGGCCGCACAAAATACGCTCAACAGCAGATGGAACAAAGTGCTCGACAACGAAGAAATGCATGGTGGAAGTTACCACGCAAAGAGCTATCCAAAGCGCAAGATATTGCCTGAATTCGACGACGAGGCCGTAGAGCCCACACAGCCAAAAAACAAAACGGCCAACCGGCCGGATCAACCACCCTGTGGCCGCGATAGAACGGCTAACAGGGCCGCACATAAGTCAACACACGGCCTACGTGAGGACTTGCGCCAAAAATCCAGTATGACCAGATCCATCTATGGATCTAGGAAGCGCGCTACGGCACAGTATCGAAACCGAATACCATAACCGTCCGAACGCCTTGATAAATCTAAATACAAGGGTGCCGCACACCCCCTATGTTTCACCGATGAGGTGCTGGACCACGAATTTCCAGAAGGATTCAAACCAGTGAACATAGAGGCATACGATGGGACCACAGACCCTGGGGTCTGGATTGAGGACTTTATCCTCCATATCCATATGGCTCGCGGAGACGATCTCCACGCCATAAAGTACTTGCTCCTCAAGCTTAAAGACCTAGCTCGACACTGGTTAAAAAGCCTCCCCGAAAACTCCATTGGAAGTTGGGAGGAGCTCGAGGATGCTTTTCGGGCTAATTTTCAAGGGACCTATGTCCGACCTCCGGATGCAGACGATTTAAGTCATATAATTCAACAGCTTGGAGAGTCAGCCCGAAAGCTTTGGAACAGGTTTCTCACTAAGAAAAACCAAATCATCGACTGTCCGGATGCCGAAGCCTTAGCAGCTTTCAAGCACAGCGTCAGAGATGAATGGCTCGCCAGACACCTCGGCCAAGAAAATCCGAGAACAATGGCAGCCCTGACAAGCCTCATGACCCGCTTTTGCGCGGGCGAAGATAGCTGGTTGGCCCGCAGTAGTCTTGATAACCCACAAGTATATGGGATCGCAACAGTTTTGAAGGGTAGAGTATTCAACCCAAATTTATTGATTCGACACAAGGGGAGCCAAAGAATATTCTCAAGTATTAGCAGCTGAGTTGTCAATTCAACCACACCTGGAAACTTAGTATCTGCAGCAAAGTGTTTAGTAGCAAAGTAATATGATAGTGGTGGTAACGCTAACAAAACTAAGGACAGCAAAAGTAATGTTTTTGGTATTTTGTAGTGATTGTAAGAGTAGCAACGGAAAAGTAAATAAGAGAGAACCAGTATATGGAAAACTCGTAGGCACCGGATTAGCGATGGATAATTATGCCGGATGCGGTTCGTCATGTAACAGTCATAACATAGGGTGACACAGAACTAGCTCTAGTTCATCAATGTAATGTAGGCATGTATTCCAAATATAGTCATACATTCTTATGGAAAAGAACTTGCATGACATCTTTTGTCCTACCCTCCCGTGGCAGCGGGGTCCTATTGGAAACTAAGGGATATTAAGGCCTCCTTTTAATAGAGAACCGGAACAAAGCATTAGCACATAGTGAATACATGAACTCCTCAAACTATGGTCATCACCGGGAGTGGTCCCGATTATTGTCACTTCGGGGTTGCCGGATCATAACACATAGTAGGTGACTATAGACTTGCAAGATAGGATCAAGAACACACATATATTCATGAAAACATAATAGGTTCAGATCTGAAATCATGGCACTCGGGCCCTAGTGATAAGCATTAAGCATAGCAAAGTCATAGCAACATCAATCTCAGAAGATAGTGGATACTAGGGATCAAACCCTAACAAAACTAACTCGACTACATGATAAATCTCATCCAACATATCACCGTCCAGCAAGCCTATGATGGAATTACTCACGCACGGCGATGAGCATCATGAAATTGGTGATGGAGGATGGTTGATGATGACGACGGCGATGAATCCCCTCTCCGGAGCCCGAGCGGACTCCAGATCAGCCCTCCCGAGAGAGATTAGGGCTTGGCGGCGGCTCCGTATCGTAAAACGTGATGAAACTTTCCTCTGATTTTTTTCTCCCCGAAAGCCAATATATGGAGTTGGGGTTGGTGTCGGAGGGCCACCAGGGGGCCCACGAGGTAGGGGGGCGCGCCCAGGGGGGAGGGCGCGCCCCCCACCCTCGTGAGCAGGGTGTGGGCCCCCTGGTCTTCATCTTTGGCGAGGATTTTTTATTATTTTCTGTAAGGTGTTCCGTGGAGTTTCAGGTCATTCCGAGAACTTTTGTTTTCTGCACATAAAACAACATCACGGCAATTCTGCTGAAAACAGCGTCAGTCCGGGTTAGTTCCATTCAAATCATACAAGTTAGAGTCCAAAACAAGGGCAAAAGTGTTTGGAAAAGTAGGTATGACGGAGACGTATCAACTCCCCCAAGCTTAAACCCTTGCTTGTCCTCAAGCAATTCAGTTGACAAACTGAAAGAGAAAAAGAAAAACTTTTACAAACTCTGTTTGCTCTTGTTGTTGTAAACATGAAAAGCCAGCATTCAAGTTTCAGCAAATATTATGAACTAACCATACTCACAATAACACGTAGGTCTCATAATTACTCATATCAATAGCATAATCAGCTAGCGAGCCATAATAATAAAACTCGGATGACAAAACTTTCTCAAAATAATCATAACATGATATAACGAAATGGTATCTCGCTAGCCCTTTCTGAGACCGCAAAACATAAATGCAGAGCACCTATAAAGATCAAGGACTGACTAAACATTGTAATTCATGGTAAAAGAGATCCAGTCAAGTCATACCCAAAATAAACCAATTATAATGAATGCAAATGACAGTGTGCTCTCCAGCGGGTGCTTTTTAATAAGAAGGGTGATAACTCAACATAAAAGTAAATAGATAGGCCCTTCGCAGAGGGAAGCAGAGATTTGTAGAGGTGCCAGAGCTCGATTTTGAAATAGAGATAAATTATATTTTGAGCGGCATACTCTCATCGTCAACATAACAACTAAGAGATGACGATATCTCCCATGCTAAACAGATTATAGGCGGTTCCCAAACAGAATGGTAAAGTTTATACTCCCCTTCCTCCACAAGCATCAATCCATGGCTTGCTCAAAACAACGAGTGCATCCAACATTCAACGGGTCCCAAGGGGAGTTTTGTTTGCAGTTATTTTGATTTAGTTTGCATAAAGCATGGGACTGGGCATCCCGGATACCAGCCATTTTCTCGTGAATGAGGAGCAGAGTCCACTCCTCTTGAGAATAACCCGCCTAACACGGAAGATAAGGGTAGCTCTAGTTGACATATGAGCTATTCGAGCATGCAAAACAGAATGTTGATTTGAAGATTTAGAGTTTGGCACATACAAATTTACTTGGAACGGCAGGTAAATACCGCATATAGGAAGGTATAGTGGACTCATATGGAACAACTTTGGGGTTTAAGGAGTTTGGATGCACAAGCAGTATTCCCGCTTAGTACAGGTGAAGGCTAGCAAAAGACTGGGAAGCGACCAACTAAGAGAGCGACAACAGTAGTAAACATGCATTAAAATTAATTTACACCAAATACAAGCATGAGTAGGATATAATCCACCATGAACATAAATATCATGAAGGCTATGTTGATTTGATTCAACTACGTACGTGAACATGTGCCAAGTCAAGTCACTCAATTCATTCAAAGGAGGATACCATCCCATCATACCATATCATAATCATTCTAATAGCATGTTGGCACGCAAGGTAAACCATTATAACTCATAGCTAATCAAGCATGGCACAAGCAACTACAATCTCTAAACGTCATTGTAAATATGTTTACTTCATAATAGCTGAATCAGGAACGATGAATCATCATATTTACAAAAACAAGAGAGGTCGAGTTCATACCAGCTTTTCTCATCCCAATAAGTCCATCATATATCATCATTATTGCCTTTCACTTGCACGACCGAACGGTGTGTATAATAATAAGAGTGCACGTGCATTGGACTAAGCTGGAATCTGCAAGCATTCAACTCAAGAGAGAAGACAAGTAATATGGGCTCTAAGTTAAATAAATGATCATGCATATGAGAGCCACTAAGCATTTTCAATATGGTCTTCTCGACCCCCAAAGAAAGGAAAAGAAAAAAAACTATTTACACGGGAAAGCTCCCAACAAGTAGAAAGAAGAACAGGAAATATTTTTGGTTTTTCTTTTTAATTCTACTACAAGCATGGAAAGTAGACTAACTAATTTTTTTCTTAAGGTTTATGAAACACACAAGAAGAAAGCTAGAAAAAGAAATTTAAACTAACATGGATATTACAGTGAAAGAGTATGAGAACCGACATCTAGCAATGAGTGTGTGTGAGCATAAATGTAATGTCGGTGAGAAATACGTACTCCCCCAAGCTTAGGCTTTTGGCCTAAGTTGGTCTATTGCCAGGGATAGCCTGGCGGATACCCGTAGGTGTAGCTGGGGTCGTACTGCGATGATGTCGGGTGGCAGGTGCGACATATGCCAACGGGTGGCTTATCATTGTGGGAGCCAATAAGACGTCGCCGGTGCCTGGAAACGGGATGAGGCGGAGACATGCCTTGGTGAATCTTACCCAGCCGGGGCTCTCGTGGAGATAACACCCCTATCGCTGCTCAAGGGGTCTCCGCATGATCTCTAGATGAACAAGTGGCTACAAGAGGCTCCTTGAGCTGTTCGGCGAGAGGAAGAAGAAGGGCACGGCTAGCTCTCCTCTTCTCCCTATGTGGTGTCTAAAACTCTAAGAGATCAGCCCTTTGCATGGGTGCCCTGGGGGGTTTATATGGGCCTACCCCCCGGGGGTACAATGTAATCCGGCTGGGGGCGGGCCCTAGCCGTCAGTGTCTACTTTCGCCGGCTTCTCCACCGGCTGCTGGGCCCCCCTTGTTGGTGGGTCCCGCCGATTCCGGCTTCTTGGTCGACAAGTGGCCCCCCGCCGAGGGCCTTGTCGGGGCTGGTTCTTGTTGCCTCAATCCACGATGACGAGGGCTTTGTCGGGGTAAGCATGGCTACAGTGCCGCCGCTTTGGCGGCGATCACTGTAGCCTTACCTTGTCTTGTCTCCTTAATGAGGCGCCTCCTTCGAGGGAGGGAGCAAGCCGGCTAAGGGAAGCCGGCCATATCTCAGGCCGACTGGGGGAGGCCGAGCCGCCTTTGGGCACCTCTCTGACCGGAGGGGCCCGCCGCCTGTGGGTCGTACTGACAACCTGTCATGGGTGACATCAAGGTCAACATGGCATGATGCAGCTGCCCGGACGGATGATGGTCGCCCGTCTGGCGACTTGTGGCTATGGCGCTCCGGGATGTGGGGGTGGCAGGCTTCTTCAGAGCCACGCCCGTCTCATCACCGTTATGTGGGTGCAGATTTCGAGGTGCGGCCTTGGCGCTTTCTTTGAGGCGGCTTCTCGAGTCGGCCTTCTCGGGCGGCCATGGAGTCGGCCCTCTGGTGGCCGGCTCCTTGGGAGTCGGCCCTCTTGTGGCCTTCTTCCTATAGGTTTTAGGGCCGGGCCGCCTCTCGGTAGCCGGCCTGAGAGTCAGTCGGCCGGGGGAAGGCGGCCCTGCATCTTGGATGTTGGAGGGCTTGATTGGCTCATAATTTTTTCAGAAGTCCCAGGGGGAGCCGGCTAGGCTACCCGTGGTCATTTACTCCGACAGTAGTCCCTGAAGCTGGTTGAGATTCGAGTCTGAAGAGAGGACGAGAAGCTCGATCAGCTTCCTATCCTGAGGGGTCGGCAGCTAGGAGCAGGCTTTGGGCGGGTGCGTCGTTCTTCGGGAAGCTCTGCAGCTTGGAGGTGAGAAGCGAGCCGAATTGTGCATTGACCGCGCGCCACTCCGCGCGCCACATGGCAAAAAAGGCCTGCTAACCCACGCGCGCGATGGGACATCGCTGCAGGCCGGGGCCCACCATACCTAGGCCTCGGCCCACGTGCAGATCCTCTGCGGCCCGAACGGACTGCTCGCCTTCCTGCGGCGGCTTCAGCACACCTTTAGGGCGCAATAATCGCGGGGCCTGGGGGAGTGGGCGCAGTTAATCGTGCGTCCCACCACGCCTCGCCTCCTTGGCTCCGCCGCACTAGCCTATAAGTAGGGGGAGGAGGGGGAGCGGCAGACGCTCGCACGCTCGCCCTCGCTCCACCCTTCCTTCTACTTCCTTCTCCTTTCCTCCGCCGCCGCAGCGCCTCACCGCCGCGCCGTTTCACCTCGTCCTTCTTGGTTCGATGCAGCTCCGCCGCAGCGTGGTTGCGCGTTCTCCACCGCTGCGCCTCTCTCGCTTCCTCCTCGCTCCCATGGCGCTATCTAGCTCTTGGGATGGTTCCAACGTCCGAGGACCACATCGATTGGCTTCGCAAAACGCGGCGGCTGCCGGGTGAGGGCTTCGTGAAGACCCGCCTCGCGCCGGAGACGGAGGTTTCGCCGGCGCCGGAGGAGGGCGGGCGGGTCATCTTCCGCTCACAGTGCCTGCGCGGCCTCGGCCTGCCGGCGAGCGGGTTCTTCCGCTCCTTCCTCGAGTTCTACCGCCTCCAGCCGCATCATCTCACCCCCAACACGGTGATGCTGTTTTCGGCCTTCGTCACTCTGTGCGAAGGTTTTCTTGGCGTCCTCCCGACCCTTGAGCTCTTCGGGGAGTTTTTTCAGTGCAAGCTCGGCACCGTCTCCGCGGGCGTGCCCGCCCCCTGTGGCGCCTTCATCGCCATGCGGAGGTCAGCCGACAACAACCCGTTTCCGCCTATCCCGCTGATCCAGTGGGTGAAACTCTGGCAGCAATCATACTTCTACGTGAAGAACGTCGCCCCGCAAGGCGACTTCGTCAATCTACCGGCTTACGTAGCCGGCCCGCCGGCTGGGAGGCAGCCGTCTTGGTCCTACCGAGCCAAGTCGCTCTCCCTAGCTGGGAACGCTGCCGTCACCCGGCTCCGGGTGATGGTCCAATAGGAGGGCTTGGTCGGGCCGACCTGGTCGCCGCCTTCGTGGAGCGCCGGGTGCTCCCACTCCAAGGCCGGCCGCACATGATCTGCCAGATGAGCGGCCGCTTCGACCCATGCCGGCTGAGCACCAAGGAGATGCCTCGTGATGAGGTATCTTACATGGTGAACTACATCTCCAACTGCAAGCTCACCGAGGAGTGGCAGTATGGCAAGGCGCCGTATTCTCGGGCTGATCCCCCTCCTGTGGTGAGTTTTCCTTCTTTCCATATTCTCTTGTCGCCGGGTTCGTGGCGGCCGACTCTTGACTAGCCGTCTTGTCTTGAGCAGAACCCCCTTCTTCGACCGGCGGACGGGGCCGCAGGGCCGGAGCGCCAGTTCATGGCCGACCGCACGGTGGACGACCCCGACGACCTAGATCTGGGGGCGGCCGCCATGGACGATACCGTTGTCGGAGCCGGCGGAGAGACAGGCGGCCCCGAGCTCGCGGTCGGCTTCGGGAACTGGCCGGACGATGATGAAGCCGAGGCCATCCCGCGTCGCCAGTCGGCGGCCGATCGCCAAGGCACGGGACCTTCTGCCGCGCCGGCCGCTCGGGGTGGTGCGCAAAAATGTCGGGCCGCGCTGACTCTCTTCGGCAGTCGGCCGAAGAAGCCCAAGGGTTCCACGGCGGCAACCAAGCGGGACGAGGCGGCCGCGAAGGCAGCCCGCTTCCGCAAGGTGGTGAAGCAGCCACAGGCGGTCTCGGCGTAAGTATTGAATGTCTCATGCTTTTTAATGTCTTCTTTGGTTGAGGCTCTTCTGAGCCTTCTTCTTGATTTGCCGATCAGAGGGCCGCTTTCCCTCGAACGGGTTTCTGCCGCCTCCATAGTCGGACCGATGGGAGGGTCTTCGAGCTCCCGCTGCGTGGATCCCCGCGCCGACCTCATGAAGGCAACGGAGCAGAACGCGCGGGAGGCGCGGGAGGAGCGGGAAGCGGAGGAGCGGAGGGCCGCCCAGGAGGCGAAGGAGAAGTCGGCTGAGGTGCAAGCCGACGCGACGGCCAAGGCTCAGGCGGAGGCCGCGGCCGCGGAGAGGGAGGCGGAGGCTCTGCGCAGTCAGCCTCCGTAGCTCATCATTCCTCTCCACGCCGTGGCTCCCAACATCCCAGTGCCCCCGTCGGAGGAAGCCGAATGCGGCCGGCCGGTGATGGAGAGGAGGGAGGACGACGTGATCATCCTGGAGGAGGCGCCACAGTCGGCGCCGACTGTAGCGGGCCAAGGCGGCCGACCTGCTGCGGTGCCTGAGCAGCCGGCTGGGGGCGAGTCGGCGGCGGGGGCGGATCTTGTGGTGCAGTCGCCGCCTTGCCGGAGAGCGGGAGAGGCGCCCTCGGCGCCGGAGCCGCAGAGAGCCGCGGGCGCCAGCTCGACGGCTCAGGATCTGGAGGCAGCCAGCACGTCCGAGTGGACGCCCAGCGATGGAACGACCGAGCTGAATGTGGCGGCACAGGAGGTCCGGCGCCGGCTTCAGGCCCAGGCCGCCTCGCTACAACGGTACACCCAAGAGTTTCTCACGACGCGAGCGGTCATCCGGGTGAGTCCTCTAGCCTTGATCGATTGCCCTCTTGATTTCTTCTATGGGGGCGCGTCAGCGCACCCACTGGGTGTAGTCCCCGAGTTCCGAGTCGGCTGCTGAGCAGGCGGCTTGGAACTTTTAGTAGGCTGACGGCTATCTTATTCTTATTCGCACCCCATCTGATTTCCAGGAATATCATAGTCTCCGCGCAGCTGCCTTCAACTCCCAGGCCCAGGAGCTGAGCCAGAAGGCCGCTGACCTGACTAACAGACGTAGTGAGTGCTTCGTTTCTTTTATCTCACGTGGGGGCACGTCAGCGCACCCACTGGGTGTAGTCCCCGAGATTCGGGCCGACTGCTGAGCAGTCGGGTCGGATCTTCCCTGACGACTTTTTCCTTATGGCTTTTCCCTTTTTCTTCATGCTTGCAGGGCCAACACCGACTTGAGGGAGCAGCTAGGCGGGGCCCAGACCGCCCTTCGTGCCAAGGAGGTTGAGTGCAACGCCTTGGCCCAGGAACACGACCGCCTGGCCAAGAAACTGGCCGACCAGGAGGAGAGCCATAAGGCGGCCTTGAAGAAGGCGCAGGACAGCGAGGCCGCCCTTAAAGCCGAGTACGAGACCGAGGCGGCGGGCTGGGCTGAGGCGAAGCAAGCGCTGAGCGAGGGCTATGGACGGGTTGAGGATCTGATCGACGGTAAGCCGCCTTCCTCTTCGCCCCTTTGCTTGCCCCTTGCCCTCTTGTTTATCTTCTGATTTTGTGCTGTTCCTTTGTTCTTCTCACAGACTACTTTCCCGGTTACTCCGTCGCAGCCAGCCAAGCCATGAGGCCCACCGCGAGGCACGCCGGCAGGCAGGGGTCAAGATCGCGCCAGATCCCAGCCGGACGCTTGAGGAGCAGCTTTTGGCGATCCAGGCCCGACTGCAACCGGCTCACCGCATGCTCCGCCGCCTTCAGCGTCCCGGGGCGCAAGTGCTGACCGCCCTCTGACTCGGCGAGGCGATTCCCCGCACCCCCAGTCGGACTGCCGACTGGCTGGAGGTTGCATTCGGCCGCTTCGAGGCCTGGAAGGCTTCCGCCACTCGGTCCGGTGCCAGGCGGGCACTGGAGTTCGTCCGAGCCTGGTATCCTGGGCTAAGGTTAGCCCAGCTGAGCACCTGGCGGCAGGAGGCCAACGAGGAGCTGGTGGCGGTGCGGCCGGCTATCATCCAACGCGCTTCGGCAATCGCCGACTATACCGACACCAGCGTTTTTGCTCCTGAGGTGAATGACAACGGCGTCGCCCAGCCGGAGGAGTGGTTCGGGCTGAACCCGGCGGAAGGTGAGGACTCGGTGGAGGAGATCGCTTCCAGCGACGAAGGTGAAGATGAGGAAGGGGAGGGTGGCGAAGACGTCGTGCTTGATGGCGAAGCAACCAGCCAGCTTCAGCCTGATCGTGCCTCCAGCAACGAGGTGCGCGCGAGCGCGCCGTCTGCCAGAGGTGATGATCAAGCCGAGACCCGCCAGCCGGCCACTCCTCCGGCCAGCACTGCCGCCTCCACCGACCTGCCCAACTCGCCCGTCGTTCCCTTGGCCTGATCTGCCGTCCTTGCTTTCCTGTTGTTACTCTTTGAACAGCTATTTATTAAATTCGCGCAGTTCCACCCACTGGGGGTGTATTCAAACTATGTTGAATGCTGGCCTTTCGAAGGCTTTTTGTGTAAATATAATCATGCATGTGTTTGGCTTCCATTCGTGTTTGCTTTTTATCCTTAGGCTGTTTCCTTTGCCGCCTTCCCTTGGTCGCCGCCTTCCCAGCCGGACAGCTGCTCTGCAGTCTGTGGCTGGGGAGGAACTTGGCCATTTTTGGGAAGACAATTACTTGAGCTTTCTTAGATTGTGGCAAGGTGAATGGGAAGCCGGTCCACCGGCTGCTCTGGTAGCCGGTCGGCGATGGGGGGAAACCGGCTTTTGTTATATAAGTTCGTTAGTCCTTAGCCGTTTTTCATGTGGGCATCCTTTCCTGCCTTTGACTCTTGCCAGCCGGACAGCCGATTCTTTGAGCTGCGACTTTCTACAAGAGAGGGCTTGGGTGCCGGCACACTACTTGTCTGACTGCAGGTAGAACTTGAATATAACTCAAGGCGGCAAGTCCCCGGGCCGACTGGTCGAACCCGGTGTCGGACGAGAAGAATGAATGTAGTGACATAATCATGAGCATGATCTCATTCATAGATAAAAGATGGCAGTCCTCGAGTGCTCCTCGGGGGGCCTATTGTCTCATACTTAGTACAAAAGGTAGTGTGATACATACTGCAATTTAACTGTAAAATCTTCGGAGGAGGTTGGTGTTCCATGGTCGTTCTGACTCCTTGCCGGAATCATCTCTCTTTCATGCCTTCGGCTTCTGTGAGTCGATCAGGTAGTAGGAGTCATTTCCCAATGCTCTGCTGATGACGAAGGGGCCTTCCCAAGGGGCCGAGAGCTTGTGCTGGCCGGCTGTTCGCTGGATCAGCCGGAGCACAAGGTCACCCTCTTGGAAGGTTCTTGGCTTGACCTTCCGGCTGTGGTAGCGGCGCAAACCCTGCTGGTAGATGGCGGACCGGCTGAGGGCTAACAGCCGGTTTCTTCCAGCAGGTCCACACCGTCTTCTCGTGCTTCCTTGGCCTCTGCTTCTGTGTACATGGTCACCCGAGGTGAGTCAAACTCGATGTCGGTTGGGATGATAGCCTCGGCACCATATACAAGGAAGAAAGGGGTGAAGCCGGTTGACTTGTTCGAGGTAGTGCGCAGACTCCAGAGGACGGCCGGCAGCTCGTCGAGCCAACAACTGGCCGAACGCTCCAGTGGCACGACCAGTCGGGGCTTGATGCCAGAAAGGATGAGGCCATTTGCTCGCTCTACTTGGCCGTTTGACTGCGGGTGGGCAACGGATGCTAAGTCCAGTCGGATGCCCTGTGTCGCGCAGAAACGTGCCAATGCTCCCTTGGCAAAATTCGTGCCATTGTCGGTGATGATGCTGTGTGGAACACCGTACCGAGTTGTAATATCTGCGATGAAAGTGACGGCAGTCGGCCCATTTAGCTTCTTGATCGGCTTCGCTTCAATCCACTTGGTAAATTTTTCCATGGCGACGAGCAGATGTGTCATGCCGCCGCGCGCCGTCTTGAACGGGCCCACCATGTCCGGTCCCCAGACGGCAAAAGGCCAGGTGAGGGGAATGGTCTTGAGTGCTGAAGCCGGCAGGTGTTGCTTGGAGCTGAAAACTTGCACCCTTTGCAATGTTTAACCAACTCCTTGGCGTCGTCCAAAGCAGTCGGCCAAAAGAATCCATGGCGGAAAGCTTTGGCAACGAGTGATCTTGAGGCTGCATGGTGGCCGCATTCGCCTTGGTGAATGTCTTTGAGGATTTCTATACCCTTCTCTGGTTCAACGCAGTGCTGGAAGACTCCAGTGACACTGCGCGAGCTCTCTGTTAACAATTGTGTATGCTCCGGCTCGGCGCTGGACTTGTCTTGCCGCGATCCCGTCAGCCGGCAGTTCTCTGTTTACTAGGAAGTTGTGGATGGGCTGAGCCCATGATGGAGCTGTGACTTCTTCTATAGCCAACACGGCTACTGCAACCAGGGCGGGTGGGCTGGGTGGTGAAGAGCTGGAGTCGGCCACCGCCTACTGTGTCGATGCAGTCCCCGGGCCGACTACCGTAGTCCCCGGGCCGGGTGCTGATGTCCCCGGGCCGGGTGCGACTATGGCAGTCCCCGAGCCGCCTGTTGAAGTCCCCGGGCCGCCTTCTTGGTTCCCCAAGCCGGATCCGGCTGCGTCGGGGTTAGGCGGTACGAAGATGGAATCGGATTCTGGAGACGGCTTGATAGACGGCTTGAGGAGGCGTTGGAGAGAGATGCCGGTCGGTATTGCTTGTCGAGTGGAGCCTATTCGTGCCAGGGCATCTGCTTGCTCGTTGTCGGCCCGTGGCACGTGGAGGAACTCGCATCCTTCAAAATACCCGCTGATTTGCTGAACGAGGAAGCGGTAGCTTGCCATGTTTGCGTCCTTGGCATCCCAGTCGCCAGATGATTGCTGGACTACCAAATCCGAGTCGCCATAGCACAGGATCCGGCTGATGCCGAGCTCTTTGGCTAGCCGGAGCCTGTGTATGAGCGCCTCGTACTCGGCCACATTGTTGGAGGCGGCAAAATGAATTTTCAATGTGTATTTGAGCTTGTCGCCTTTGGGAGAGGTGAGGATGACGCCGGCTCCCAAGCTGATGCGCATCTTGGACCCTTCGAAGTGCATCCGCCAATGAGTGGAGTCGGGAGCCGGTGGTAAGTACTGGGTCTCGGCCCAGTCGACGAGGAAGTTGGCCAATGCTTGGGACTTGATGGTGGTGCGAGGCTGGTAGAAGATCGTGTAAGGGGCCAGCTCAATGGCCCATTTTGCCACCCGGCCGCCTATGATCTCGGCGAGCGGGGCGGTGCATACAATCGTGATGGGGTGCTCTTGAAAGTAGGGCTTGAGCTTCTTGGTGGTGAAGTACACACCATAGCACATCTTCTGGTAGTGTGGGTAGTTCTGCTTCGAGGTAAACAGCACTTCACTTAAATAATACACCGGCCTCTGGACTGGCTGAGCTCGGCCTTCTTCCGGGCGCTGGACCACGATGACGGTGCTGACCACCCGGCTGGTAGCGGCAATGTAAAGGAGCATGGGCTCTTTCTCAGTCGGCGCCGCCAGGACAGGCGGCGTGGCCAGCATCTTCTTCAGCTCGCGGAAAGCTTGGTCGGCTTGGTCGTTCCACTCGAAGTGAGTGGTTTTCTTCATGAGTCGGTAGAGGGGGAGAGCTTTTTCTCCAAGCCGGCTGATGAAGCGGTTCAGGGAGGCCAGGCATCCGGTAAACTTCTGGACGTCTCGTAGTTAAGTGGGAATCTCCATTCTCTCAATGGCTTTGACCTTCACGGGGTTGCATTCGATGCCGCGTTCGGAGAACAGGAAGCCTAGAAGTTGGCCGGCTGGTACTCCGAACACGCATTTCTCGAGGTTGACCTTGATCTGAAACCGGCGCAGATTCTCAAACGTCTCCTTGAGGTCTTCCAGCAAGGTGCCACGCTTCTCCGTCTTCACCACGATATCGTCTACATAGACATGGGCATTTCTGCCGAGTTGCTTGAGAAGGCACTTCTGCATGCAACGCTGAAAAGTGGCACCGGCATTTCTCAAGCCGAATGTCATAGTCAGGTAGCAGAAAGCTCTGAATGGCGTGATGAAGGCGGTCTTCAGGCGGTCAGCTGGGTCCAACTTTATCTGGTGGTAGCCTGAGTAAGCATCCAAGAAACTCAACAACTCGCATCCGGCCGTGGAGTCTATCACTTGGTCAATCCTTGGCAGAGCGAAGGGATCTTTGGGGCAGGCTTTGTTGAGGCTAGTGTAGTCTATACACATGCGCCACTTGTTATTCTTCTTCAGCACGAGGACCGGGGTTGGCGAGCCATTCCGGAAAGAACACCTCCATTATGAAGCCGGCTGCCAGCAGCCGGGCTATCTCTTCTCCTACAATCCTTCTCTTCTCTTCCGACAGTCGGCGGAGGGGCTGCTTGACTGGTTTTGCATCTGCCCGGATGTGTAGCTTGTGCTCGGCGAATTCCTTCGGAACACCCGGCATGTCCTTGGGGGACCATGCGAAGATGTCCCGATTCTCACGGACGAAATCGACGAGCTCGCCTTCTTATTTGCTGTCCAGGTTTGCCCCAATGACGGCAAACCTTTCTGGGTGCTCCAGGCCTAGAGGTATCTTCTTCATTTCCTTGGCCGGCTGGAAAGAACCTTGGGCATCACACTCCTTGGGGTCGGGGGACAGGGCTGGCTGCTTGCCAGTCATGGCCATGACTCGGTCCAACATCTTCTTTTCTTCAGCGATCACAAGGGACTCGGGTAGCCGGTCTTTGGCTGCAGCAAGACTCGGAGGATTTCTTGTAATCGCCGGCTATGGTGATGATACTCTTGGTACTCGGCATCTTCATCTTGAGGTAAGCGTAGTGGGGTACAGCCATGAACTTAGCCAAGGCAGGTCGGCCGAGCAGTGCATGGTAGGGGCTCTCGAGGTCCACCACTTCAAACCAGATCGCTTCTCGGCGGAAATGATCCTTGTGCCCAAAGAGAACATCTATCTTGATCTTGCCGATTGGTGAGCAGGACAGGCCGGGTACAATGCCATGGAACACGGTTCGACTCGGCATGAGCTGCTTCGTCTTGATGTTTAGCTTCTCCATGGTGTCACGGTACAGGATGTTGATGCTGCTCCCGCCGTCTATCAGCACGTGGGAGAAAGCAGCACGCACGCTCTATGCATTGCGGTGGTGTCCAAAACCAATGCATAAGAGCCAAGAGATGGCATCACCTCTGGGTGGTCGGCCCGGCTCCAGCTGATAGGCCTTTCTGACCAATGCATGTACTCGGGGGTGTTGGAGGCGACTGCATTGACTTCTTGGTGTTGTCGGCGCCTGCTGCGCCGGTCTTCGGGCTGGCTTGTAAAGACGACGGAGGCGGCATGCTCGTCAGGGAACTCGTCTGGAATGGCTCCGACTGCTAGTCGAGCGGCCGGCTGTTGAGGAGCCGGAGGCGGCTGACCAGCAGGCGAAGGCGGCATCAGCCCTTCGCCCTTGGAGATTCGCGTGAGCCAGTGGCATTTCCGGGTCGTGCGGTTGGACGGCTTCGCGCCGCTGTGGAACTTGCATGAGGCGTCAAGGGCTTGCTCATAGGAGAAGGCCGGCTGCCAAGCCGGCCTGCCGCCCTTTTGCTTCTTGGGCGCGGGCCGCCCCTCGGGCTGTTCGTCTTCAACTGTGGCCACCTGCCGACTAGTTGAAGGCGGCATGGGGCCCTTGCGCTTGTTGTCGTTCTGGTACGGGCGTCGGTTGGAGTCCCCAGCCGGCGTCTTGGGAGCCGGGTTGAGTACCTTCCCGGAGGCGTCCACCCGGAGCTCGGTTTTCATCGAGAGTCGGCGGTGGCGTACTTGTCCGCTATGACTAGCAGCTCGTCGAGGGTAGTCGGCTCGTCACAGAGGAGCTTGTGCTTGAGGAGGGTGCCTTCTCGGCACCCGGCGGTGAAGTACTCTATGGCTTGAACCTCGGGCACCCCCTCGCAGGAATTGCAGAGCTCGGCCCAGCGCATGAGGTAGTGGCGAGTTCATTCAGTGGGTCCTTGTACGCACAAGGAGAGCTGTCTGGGCTTGGGAGCCCGCTTATAGGTGCTGGTGAAATTGCGAATGAAGGCTTCTGTGTAGTCTAGCCAGCTATTGATGCTATACGGCTTGAGGCTGTTGAGCCAGGTTCGCGTCGTGCCTTGAAGCATGAGGGGCACATATTTCACGGCAACGTGTCTGTTGCCGTTCGCTATGCTGACTGCAGTGGAGTAGTCGATCAACCAATCCTCCGGCTTCACAGAGCCGTTGTACTTGGGCGTGTCTCTTGGGAGCGAGAACCCTTTGGGGAAGGGCTCGTCGTGGATGCGGGGGCCGAAGCAAGGCGGGCCGACATCGTCTTCCTCTTCTAGCGCTAGGGATTGCGCTAGGCGGTCGATCCGATGGCGGGCATCGTTCTCGCCGACTCCTTCGCTGCGACCTAGTCGGCCGCTGAGAGTCGGATGCATGACAGGCGGCGGGGTGGGATATCTCTCCCCACGAGGCGGAGGAGGAGGCGGGTTGCCTTGTCGCTCCACGGCTCGAGAGCGGCCTTCTGCGTCACGCCCGATGGAGATCCGGATTCGGCTGCGGCTGGCAGCCGGCTCTTTTCCTTGCCGCGCGCGGGTGTTGCCCACAGTCGGCGTCCGTAATGTTGCGCCGTGCTCTCGGTGCGGGGGAGGACTCTCCACGCGGACGCTGGCTTCGTGCCGCTGCGCAGCTGCATCAATTAGCTGCTAGATGCGTTTGGTCATGTGGGGGAGCTCTTCGGCCCCCAGTCCATTCAGCTCGTCCACGGCCGCCTGGGCGGCGCGCAGGTTCTCGAGGGGCGTGGCGTAGACTGGGCGGTCAACTCCTAGCATGTCGGCGATGGCTGCGCCATGCTGCTTGATGGCACCGATTCGGCTCGGCCCGTCAGGAGGCGGCGTGCGAAGAAGCGCCGTCGACTTTCGCTACCGGTGAGCCTCGGTGGCGCCTCATGGAGGCTAACTTTTGGCCCTCCGCAATGAGGGCGAGGCGGCGTGCCTCCAGTGTCTCGGCGTCGGCGTTGGCCGGGAGGGGGACGGACAGGTCGTGGATCGCCGCCTTGCAGGGCGTTGTTGGCGTTCTCGCCAGAGGCGCCGCCGTGACTGATGACCAGCACCTCGGTGATGGCACTGCCACAGCTGTCGGCTCGGGGGAGCGGGTCGTTGAAGATCCTGGCGTTGGTGGGGAAGCGTCGGCGATGCCGTGTCGGTCGACAAGCATCGGGTCGATGGAGCCAACCGACTCAAATCCACAGCAGCTCGGCTGGAGACGTGGAGTTGGTCAAGGCGGCTGACGAGGTGGCTCTCGAGGCAGCCTGTGCCCGCGTCGGAGGCGGGCTCGTCGAAGATGCGACCCTCGCCAAGAACATCGGCGAGGCAGCTCGCCGCGCAGGCGTCGGCGACGCCTTGTAGCGCGTCGGGGCAAGCGCCATCAGGTGTGCCGGGCTGGCTACGCTCGCTGGGAAGGAAGAGGGTTCCCGTCTAGAACAGGTCTCCGGACGACAGTGCACCTGGCCCCACTGTGGGCGCCAAATGTCGGGTGGTAGGTGCGACATATGCCAACGGGTGGCTTATCATTGTGGGAGCCAATAAGACGTCGCCGGTGCCTGGAAACGGGATGAGGCGGAGACATGCACGCCGGCGAATCTTACCCAGCTCCGGGGCTCTCCGTGGAGATAACACCCCTACTGCTGCTCTACGGGGTCTCCGCATGATCACTAGATGAACAAGTGGCTACAAGAGTCTCCTTGAGCTGTTCGGCGAGAGGAAGAAGAAGGGCACGGCTAGCTCTTCTCTTCTCCCTATGTGGTGTCTCAAACTCTAAGAGATCAGCCCTTTGCATGGGTGCCCTGGGGGGTTTATATAGGCCTACCCCCCGAGGGTACAATGGTAATCCGGCTGGGCGCGGGCCCTAGCCTTCAGTGTCTACGTTCGCCGGCTTCTCCGCCGGCCGCTGGGGCCCGCCGACTGGTGGGTCCCGCCAGCTGCCGGCTTCTTGGTCGACAAGCTGGCCCCACCGCTGAGGGCCTTGTCGGGGGCTGCTTACTGTTGCCTCAATCCTGATGACGAGGGCTTTGTCGGGGTAAGCATAGCTATAGTGCCGCCGCTTTGGCGGCGATCACTATAGCTTTACCTCATCTTGTCTCCTTAATGAGGTGCCTCCTTCGAGGGAGGGAGCAAGCCGGCTATGGGAAGCCGGCCATATCTCAGGCCGACTGGGGGAGGCCGAGCCGCCTTTGGGCACCTCTCTGACCGGAGGGGCCCGCCGCCTGCGGGTCGTACTAACAACCTGTCGTGGGTGACATCATGGTCAACATGGCAACAGTGCCGCGCCGGACGGGTGATGGCCGCCCGTACGGCGCACTGTGGCCATGCGCGCTCCGGGATGTGGGGGTGGCAGGCTTCACTGTAGCCACGCCCCGTCTCATCACCGTTATGTGGGTGCAGATTCTGAGGGTGCGTCCTTGGCCGCCTGCTGGGGGGCCGGCTTCTCAGAGTCGGCCTTCTCGTGGCCGGCTTCGCGGAGTCGGCCCTCTGGTGGCCGGCTCCTTGGGAGTCGGCCCTCTTGTGGCCTTCTTCCTATAGGTTTTAGGGCCGGGCTGCCTCTCGGTAGCCGGCCTGAGAGTCAGTCGGCCGGGGGAAGGCGGCCCCGCGTCTTGGATGTTGGAGGGCTTGATTGGCTCATAATTTTTTCAGAAGTCCCAGGGGGAGCCAGCTAGGCTACCCGTGGTCATTTACTCCGACAGATGAAGAATAGTTGGGATCATAATGTGATGAAGAGGACTCTGACTGCCACTGACTGGCAACCGCCTCAGGATCCCAAGAATAAACATACATTCATGGAGGCTCATCTTGTGGCTCCGGTTCCGGGCTGGTGCAGGATTCCTATAGGCTTGAACAGCCGCCCACGGAACAATGTAAGGACATGTAGACAAGTTAAACAAAGAGGGAGCATGCAAAGTAATAGTCTCAGGGTGATGTTTATCAAAGTACAATTTATATTTAAGCTCCCCTTCGCGACTCTTAACAAGAAAATCATGCGCTAGCATACTCTTATAGTCTAAATAAGCACAGGGCAGCGCTATTTCTTCTTTCTCCTCATGCCTAATAGGTATCTAAAAATATTCAGCTAGGCGTGAAGCATAAATGCCTCCAAAGACGGGGCCCTTAGTACGGTTCAGACTTAACCGTCTAGCAACAATTCCACCCATACTAACAGAGTTATTGCGGTATAAGCCATGGAACAAAATGATAATATCAGGAATGCTAAGGTTTCCACAGTTCCCGCGACCAATCAAGCAGCGACTAGCAAATAAGGCAAAGTAGCGAAGAACAGGAAAATGTATGCTAGTAATTCTTGCATCAGAAACCTTCCTGGTTTCTCCCACAGTGATAGTGTTAATAAAAGCTTCCACTTCATTACGGTGTGGTTCATCTAAGGTGCCCTCAAAAGGTATTTTGCAAACCATGCAAAATTCAGCTAATGTCATCTCCTTAACAACGTCATATAAATGGAACTCTACTGTTGGAGGTGATTTCTTAGGGAAAAAGTAGAAGTTCTGCACAAAAGTATTTGTGAGTAAGAGATACTGATGACGTTGGTCGCGAAGGAAGTCGGTGAGGCCGGCGCTCTCAATTAATAGATAGAAATCCTCATAAACCTCGGCTCTCCTCAAGAAGTCATCAGAAGGCCATTCACACGGCCGGACCTCCGCGGTGCGAGGCAAATTAAATTTGGGCTTCTGCTCTTCTTCCTTTTGTTTTTCCTCGAGCTTGATTTCGACGAGCCCCTCAAAAGTCTCTTCATTATTTCTGAAATAATCTGAAATTTTAGTAACTTCAAACAAAAGTGAACCAAATTCAATAAAACTGATAGCAACTACTCATACAAGTGCCTAGAGCATATATCAAGCATTAGAACTACTTGGAACCATATAAATTTGACATGCAAGCTCAAGAACATGGTCACCTATGCAGCACAAATTTGCAATGAATAAAGCACTAGAACAAAAACTAATTGGACCAATGGAGGAGTCACATAACAAGGAACAATCTCCCCAAGCAGTTTTGCGAGAGGTGCTTTGAGCAAGGAGATCGAAAATCACAGCAAAAGTGGCTGGAACACGAGCTTGAGTTGGTTTTTCGGGTTTGTGTGAGGCAGAGGAAGAAGATGGGTGCAGGGATAAGTGGAGGAGGGACACCATGGGCCCACGAGGCAGGGGGGCACGCCCAGGGGGGTAGAACGCGCCCTCCACCTTCGTGGCCAGGTGGCAGCTCCCCCCGCGGTAATTTTTGCACAGTAAATCCTCAAATATTCTCGAAAAAATCATATTAAATTGGCATGGCATTCCGAGGACTTTTATTTTCGGGATATTTTTATATTGCACGGATAAATCAGGAAACAGACCGAAAAATACTATTTTACTTTATTTCTACTAAATAACAGAGAATATAAAGAGAGTACAGAAGGTTGTGCTTCTAGTTTCATCCATCTCATGCTCATAAAAAAGAATCCACTAACAAGGTTGATCAAGTCTTGTTAACAAACTCATTCCGAATAACATGGAACCGGAGAAATTTCGAATAACACTATGTTACCTCAAAGGGGATATGGACATCCCCTATAATAAGTATATCATATTTCTTCTTGACAGTAGGGAGAGGAAATTCAAAACCTCCAAATATAATCGATGGAATTTTTTCAATAGAGTTGATACTATGAACTTGAGGTTGTTTCCTCGGAAAGTGTATCGTATGCTCATTACCATTAACATGAAAAGTGACATTGCCTTTGTTGCAATCAATAACAGCCCCTGCAGTATTAAGGAAGGGTCTTCCAAGAATAATAGACATACTATCATCCTCGGGAATATCAAGAATAACAAAGTCCGTTAAAATAGTAACGTTTGCAACCACAACAGGCACATCCTCACAAATACCGACAGGTATAGCAGTTGATTTATCAGCCATTTGCAAAGATATTTCAGAAGGTGTCAACTTATTCAAGTCAAGTCTACGATATAAAGAGAGAGGCATAACACTAACACCGGCTCCAAGATCACATAAAGCAGTTTTAACATAATTTCTTTTAATGGAGCATGGTATAGTGGGTACTCCTGGATCTCCAAGTTTCTTTGGTATTCCACCCTTAAAAGTGTAATTAGCAAGCATGGTGGAAATTTCAGCTTCATTTATCTTCCTTTTATTAGTAATGATATCCTTTATATACTTAGCATAAGGATTCATTTTGAGCATATCAGTCAATCGCATACGCAAAAAGATGGGTCTAATCATTTCAGCAAAGCGCTCAAAATCCTCATCATCCTTTTTCTTGGATGGTTTCGGAGGAAAAGGCATGGGTTTCTGAACCCATTGTTCCCTTTCTTTACCATGTTTCCTAGCAACAAAATCTCTCTTATCATAACGTTGATTCTTTGATTGTGGGTTGTCAAGATCAACAGCAGGTTCAACTTCTACATCATTATCATTACTAGGTTGAGCATCATCATTAAAATTTTCACTAGGTTCATGTTCATTACTAGGTTGTGTTTCAGCATCAGACATAGAGATATCATTTGGATTATCAGGTGGTTCAGCAATAGGTTCACTAGAAGTTTGCACAGTTCTATCATTTTTCTTTTTCTTCCTTTTAGAAGAACTAGGTGCATCAATATTATTTCTATGAGAATCTTGTTCGATTCTCTTAGGGTGGCCTTCAGGATACAAAGGTTCCTGAGTCATTCTACCAGTTCTAGTAGCCACTCTAACAGCATAATCATTTTTCTTACTATTCATTTCATCAAGCACTTCTTTCTGAGCTTTAAGTACTTGTTCTACTTGAGTGGTAACCATAGAGGCATGTTTGCTAACAAGTTTAAGTTCACCTCTAATATCAGCCATTTAATCACCCAAGCGTTTAATCATAAAGGTATTATGTTTTAATTGTCTACCAAAATAAGCATTAAAGTCATCTTGCTTAAACATAAAGTCGTCAAACTCATCCAAGCACTGACTAGCAATTTTAGTAGGAGGGACTTCAGCTTTATCATATCTATAGAGAGAATTTACCTTTACTACCTGTGTCGGGATATCGGGAGGTTCTTCAGTAAATAAGTAATTGAGATCATATACTTCTTCAACAGGCGTTAAATTCTTAACATCTTCAGCTTTAATACCTTTTTCTTTCATAGATTTCTTTGCTTCTTGCATATCTTCGGGACTGAGGAATAGAACACCTCTCTTCTTTGGAGTTGGTTTAGGAATAGGCTCAGTAATTGGCTCAGGAGCTGGCTTGGGAGGTGGCTCGGGAGGTTCCCAATTATTTTCATTTGCCAACATATTATTCAATAGAATTTCAGCGTCATCCGGTGTTCTTTCCCTGAAAAGAGAACCAGCACAACTATCCAGGTAATCTCTGGAAGCATCAGTTAGTCCATTATAAAAGATATCAAATATTTCATGTTTCTTAAGAGGATGATCAGGCAAAGCATTAAGTAACTTGAGAAGCCTCCCCCAAGCTTGTGGGAGACTCTCTTCTTCAATTTTCACAAAGTTGTATATTTCCCTCAAAGCAGCTTGTTTCTTATGAGCAGGGAAATATTTAGCAGAAAATTAATAAATCATATCCTGGGGACTTTGCACACAACCAGGATCAAGAGAATTAAACCATATCTTAGCATCACCCTTTAATGAGAATGGAAATATTTTGAGTAAATAAAGGTAGCACGATCTCTCATTATTAGTAAACAGGGCAGCTATATCATTTAACATAGTAATATGTGCCACAATAGTTTCAGATTCATAGCCATAAAAAGGATATGATTCAACCAAAGTAATTATATCTGGATCAACAGAAAAATCATAATAATCCTGATCAGGAACACAGATAGGTGTAGTAGCAAAAGCAGGGTCAGGTTTCATCCTATCTCTAAAAGATTATTTACTCCATTTAACTAGCAACCTCTTAAGTTCAAGTCTATCCTGGCAAGCAAGAATAGCTGCAGAAGATTCCGCATCAAAAAGATAACCCTCAAGAATAGCAGACATATTTTCATCATCACTAACATCATCGTATTCAGGTTCAATAATTTCTCTTTCTCTAGACTTATCAATTTGCTCATCAAGAAATTCACCAAGGGCCACAGTAGTATCAAGCATAGAAGTAGTTTCATCATAAGTATCATACATAGCAGAAGTGGCATCATCAATAACATGCGACATATTAGAATTCATAGTAGTAGTAGGTTTAGGTGTCGCAAACTTACTCATAACAGAAGGAGAATCTAGTGCAAGGCTAGATGGCAGTCCCTTACCTCCCCTCGTAGTTGAGGGCAAAATAGTAGTTTGATCGTCTTTCAAGTTCTTCATAATGTCCAGCAGATATAAATCCCAAGTGACTCAAAGAATAGAGCTATGCTCCCCGGCAACGGCGCCAGAAAAAGGTTCTTGATAACCCACAAGTATAGGGGATCGCAACAGTTTTTGAGGGTAGAGTATTCAACCCAAATTTATTGATTCGACACAAGGGGAGCCAAAGAATATTCTCAAGTATTAGCAGCTGAGTTGTCAGTTCAACCACACCTCAAAAATTAGTATCTACAGCAAAGTGTTTAGTAGCAAAGTAATATGATAGTGGTGGTAACGGTAACAAAAGTAAAGACAGCAAAAGTGATGTTTTTGGTATTTTGTAGTGATTGTAAGAGTAGCAACGGAAAAGTAAATAAGCGAGAACCAGTATATGGAAAACTCGTAGGCACCGGATTAGAGATGGATAATTATGCCGGATGCGGTTCGTCATGTAACAGTCATAACATAGGGTGACACAGAAATAGATCCAGTTCATCAATGTAATGTAGGCATGTATTCCGAATATAGTCATACGTGCTTATGGAAAAGAACTTGCATGACATCTTTTGTCCTACCCTCCCGTGGCAGCGGGGTCCTATTGGAAACTAAGAGATATTAAGGCCTCCTTTTAATAGAGAACCGGAACAAAGCATTAGCGCATAGTGAATACATGAACTCCTCAAACTATGGTCATCATCGGGAGTGGTCCCGATTATTGTCACTTCAGGGTTGCCGGATCATAACACATAGTAGGTGACTATAGACTTGCAAGATAGGATCAAGAACACACATATATTGATGAAAACATAATAGGTTCAGATCTGAAATCGTGGCACTCGGGCCCTAGTGACAAGCATTAAGCATAGCAAAGTCATAGCAACATCAATCTCAGAAGATAGTGGATACTAGGGATCAAACCCTAACAAAACTAACTCGATTACATGATAAATCTCATCCAACCCATCACCGTCCAGCAAGCCTACCATGGAATTACTCACACACGGCGGTGAGCATCATGAAATTGGTGATGGAGCATGGTTGATGATGACGATGGCGACGAATCACCCTCTCCGGAGCCCCGAACGGACTCCAGATCAGCCCTCCCAAGAGAGATTAGGGCTTGGCGGCTCCGTGTCGTAAAGCGATGAAACTTTCTCTTTGATTTTTTCTCCCGAAAGCCAATATATGGAGTTGGAGTTGGCGTCGAGGGCCACCGGGGCCCACGAGGTAGAGGCGCGCCTAGGGAGGGCGCGCCCCCACCCTCGTGAGCAGGGTGTGGGCCCCCTGGTCTTCATCTTTGGCGAGGATTTTTTATTATTTTTTCTAAGGTGTTCCATGGAGTTTCAGGTCATTCCAAGAAAATTTGTTTTCTGCACATAAAACAACATCACGGCAATTCTGCTGAAAACAACGTTAGTCCGGGTTAGTTCCATTCAAGTCATACAAGTTAGAGTCCTAAACAAGGGCAAAAGTGTTTGGAAAAGTAGATACGACGGAGACGTATCAAGTAGCACCAGCGACCCAAGAACATCCGAAGTCAGGGATGGCAACGGAAAACCACAGCGCAGTAAAAGCAAGCGTCGAAATCGAAGACAACCCGGACAATACGGCGGTGGCGCGGATTCAGAAGGCCCTCGACCAGGTCAGCGGAAAAAGCCTTCTAAAGGCAGCAGAGATGGGTATCGGCCTAAATAAGATTCTAGACAAACTATGTCGATTCACGGCACCCCGATAAAACGCAAATCACACCCACAGAGAATGCTGGGTCTTCAAGCAGGCCGGTAAGCTAAATGCCGAACACAAGGGGCAGGATACACCAAGCGAAGACGCGGATGAGCCTCGCCAGCAAAACACTGGGGGACAGAAAAAATTCCCACCAGAGGTCAAAATAGTAAACGTGATCCACGTGACAAAGAGAAGAAGAAAACATGCACTCCGAGACACACGAGCCGTAGAGCCCGTCACCCCTAAGTTCAACCCCTGGTTGGCCTGCCCGATCACTTTTGATCGCAGGGATCACCTAACAAGCATCCAGCACGAAGGATTGGCTGCCTTGGTGTTATACCCAATAATAAATGGATACCATCTCACACGAGTCCTTATGGACGGCGGCGGTAGTCTAAATCTGTTATATCAGGACACAGTCCGAAAAATGGGGATAGACTCGACAAAAATCAGCCACAGTAATACTAGCTTCAAGGGAGTAATACCAGGCCAAGAGGCCCGCTGCACGGGCTCCCTATTACTAGAGGTTGTATTCGGTTCTCCCAACAACTTCCGAAGTGAAAAGTTAACCTTCGACATCGTTCCATTCGGAAGTGGCTATCAAGCACTACTTGAAAGAGCGGCTTTCACTCATTTTAATGCAGTACCGCATTACGCTTCCCTCAAGCTAAAGATGCCCGGCCCACGTGGCATCATCACCATTAGCGGAAACATTGAACGTTCCTTACAAGCGGAAGAATGTGTGATGGCTTTAATAGCCGAACACTAAATGGCCCCTCCAACCAGAATAAGGGATCGGTCGTCAAGACCGCGAACACTGCTAGACAAGTCCGGTGCATTACTAGCTATAACAGCTTGGATAAACCCTAATGGTTTGATGGTTATGCCCCCATAGATGGTACCAGGGGCTTCCCGCGTGTAATCAGGGCTAGTTTGGCTCAACTTGACTTATCTTGAATTTTAATGTTTTATTGAGAATAACCAAATTTTTGGAATGACAACTTTCACCTAAGCTCTTCTCTTTTACACATGACAATCGCGCCACACCCGTCCAGGAGACGACACAACGGAGACACAGGCGCAGACGTGTAGCAGGGACCCACTCAAAGGTTTCTTTTTAGATTAAGACCCTGTGTAAACCTTTTTTACTGTCTTTTGTTGTTCACATCCTCCGGATACTTAATATAACCGAGAAGGATGCTGACGTTATTGGCATTTCGCCATGTCAGATAATCGCACGTACCTGGACACTCGGGGTTCATTGTCAAGGGCACTGTTTAGCCCGGCATATGTTACAAAGACCGAATACCTTAGGGAGTGTTCGGCGTTGCGAGTTTGGCCTTATATGCATCAGCTCCGAATCATGTCTTTGGTCAAATGTTGGGTTTGCCCGGCTCCCGTGTTTTTCTACCTTACGTTCCGCTCTATCGGCTAAGGTGGCACCGGGAGAACTACTGTGATTGTGCCCTGGTTCATCCGGATGAGCACCTCAGTAGAGAAAGCCGAAAACTGTCTGTCATGATAAAGCGGTCAACCACTCAATGACTTACTGGAATCTTCGGGATTCCTCTGCATTAACAAGGGCCGTTTCCCGGTCATGGACATACGCGCCCCGTATTCGGACGAGCGCGGAGGTACCAGGGGCTATATAGTAGCCCCATCGTCAAACTCCTATGGCTAAGTGAAAGTGTTAAAGCAATATAGTCCGATTGCCTTGTTTGCTGCGCTACCACCTCCTTAATGGACCAAGACGTTGGATCAAGTGTGAATACACGGTTTTTGCGAACACCCCCGCATTATATGCGTGGGGGCTGAAGCCGATGACTGCAAACTTTCAGGTTATACACATACATACATAAACGGCTGCACAGGAGGCATCATAATACTTTCAAGCAGAAGTATAAACACAGCCTTTATAATTCAATAAAACATTGTTTTTACAATGGGAATACATGTCACTAGAACATAATATTCTTCGAGCACTGAGCCTCTATTGAGCGAGCGCCTTCAAGGACTTCTGCAAAGTAGTGCTCGGCAGATACTCGGCCCATGGCTGGACTCGGGGTTGCAACAGTGGTGGCTTCCATCTCTGTCCAGTATGTTTTAACATGGGCAAGTGCCATCCGCGCACCCTCTATGCACGCCGACCTCTTCATAACGTCGATGTGCGGCACAGCACCAAGGAACTGTTGCACTAAACTAAAATAACTATTCGGCCTTGGCCCTTCCGGCCACAGATGATCCACAACAGACGTCATGGCAAGCCCGGACAACCTATGGAGCTCGGCCCACTCGTCCATTCGCTCATTCAACAGCAGCGGACGCGCTGGACCATCGAACTGTGACCAGAACAACTTTTCCACTTCACGATCTCTCTGATCCATGAAGTACTCGGCCGCATCAGCAGCACTGGCTGCCAAATCCGCGTATGCATCTGCAGAACTCCATAGTTTATCAAGAGGGGCATACTTCGGATCTCCGAACCTTGTCCGCAACAAAAAGGGCTTCCCAGCTATGATATCTCTAGCTTGACGCAGCTCTTCCTTCGCCGCTCTAATTTTAGAGCGGGCTTCCTTGGCTGCTACTATGGCCTTCTCCAGGTCCGTCGCCTTCGCTCGGTTTTCTTTCTCAAGGAGCTGGTAACGGCCAGCGGCATCTTTCAACTCAACGGCCATCTTGGCCATTTTTTCCTTGCTTTGGCAATGCGCAGCCCGTTCGGCTCTCAGCTCTTCGACCGCCTTTAGAGCGGCCGCATCACTATTCCTGGCTTGTTCCTTGGCTCGGGCAAGTTCCGCTCGAAGGGTCTCCACGGCGACAGCCCCATCTGTAGTGACACATATTAAAGACACTAGCATCATGCTCCTCTTACTATGTGTTGATCACCGGAGAAATCACATACCATGTGCCTCGTCGAGCTGCTTGTTGACAAGCACGATGTCGGCATCTGCCGCATCAAGTTGCCGCTTCAGCTCGGCAAACTCACTAGTCCGGCTAGCCACCGGACCCTCCACCACCTGCACATGAAGGCGGATTGTTTATTACCTGGGATTATGATCCTCTGCTCGCCACCGTTCTCGACGGCAACCAGAGTCTCAGGGGCTACTATCTGCATAGGGCACACCTACCGTGTGCGGTACAATCAAAGACACACACACTATTTCACGTACCTCAAAGCCCTTCAGTAGACTCATGAAAGCCTCATGCAACCCGCTTTCGGCGGATGAAATCCTCTGAATCACCGTACCCATTAGCGTACGATGCGCCTCTGAGATAGCTGCTTGCTCCAGAAGATCCTTTAATGCATCCGATCGCGCACCGGACGGTTCCGAACTCTTTCTGTCGCTCTTCTTAGAAGCCAAACACTGAGGACTTCGGGTGGCCAAGGGATTACCCTCTGGCCTTGGCGGATCAGGAGAAGCCCTTTGCAGCGACACTTCAGTGTCGCCCGCCTCATGAGGCGAGATGGCACGGGGAGGTGTTTCGCTCTCCATCATCTCCGGAAGAAGATCCCCCAAAGACGAATTCTGTCGAGAAGGGCTACGATCCGAACTACAAGATATATGTTTTGGTTATTATCCTCAGAGGTAAAGTGGGATGTTTTTACTACTATGCACCTTTTGTGTACTTACAACTCAGTGGGAGGCTGATCCCCTTGCGGACACTGTGTGTCAAGGGCACCCTTCGAGACAGGACCCTCTGGCGAAGATTTCTTTCCCCATTTGGAAACTTTTGTTTCCGCGTCTTCAGAGGCGGTCCTCTTCCTTCCTTGGGGAGAGGGAATTTCAGATCCTTCTCCTTGGTTGTCCTCCTTCGTGGAGGCGCTAATTCCCCTGGTTTGGATGAACAGTGAGTGAGGCCTGTTTTCAGCCTCTTTATTCCCCCTTCATCTTCCCCTAAGGGCGCTGATAAAGGCGCTGCTCGAGCATTCGCCAATCTTTGGATCTGCTGTTCTTCGGGAAGGGGAGCCGAACACCTGATCATCTTCGCCTTTGTCACCCAGTCCTAGTCAAAGAGCGATTTTTCAGAACGATGTTGTGATCAATAAATAGACAGCGTATTCGTCCATGGGATTAATTACTTGGGTGTCTGGGAGATTGCAGCTCAGACCCGCATCCTCGGTGAGGTCCGGACACCTTATTTGTGGTTTAAAGAACAATTTGTACATCTCTTCTGGCGTCATGCCGAGGAAGTGTTGAATAGCCCGCGGTCCTTCCGGGTTGAACGCCCACATTCGGAGGGGTCGATGTTTGCAAGGCAGGATCCGACGAACTAGCATGACTTGCATTACTGTAACCAGGCCGACATCTCTCTCGAGGAGATCCCGGATGCGGCTTTGCAATATCGGCACGTCATTTACTGGCCCCCAGTACAGCCCCTTATTGATCCATGACGTCAGTTGTGGTGGGGGGCCCGAGCGAAAGGCAGGGGCGGCCACCCACTTGGTACACCGAGGAGCTGTGATATAAAACCACTCCCGTTGCCATAAACTGGACACCTCCGGGAAGGAACATTTTGGCCATGGAACTTCGGCACCTTTGCTTATGACGGTGCCTCCGCACTCTGCGTGTCGCCCCTCGATCATCTTCGGCTCCACATTGAAAGTTTTGAGCCACAAGCCGAAGTGTGGGGTAATGCAGAGGAAAGCTTCACACACGACGATGAACGATGATATGTGGAGGATGGAATCCAGAGCCAGATCATGGAAATCCAGTCCGTAATAGAACATGAGCCCCTTACAAAGGGATCTAGAGAAAGGCCTAGCCCTCGGAGGAAGTGAGAGATGAATACAACGCTCTCGCCGGGTTCAGGAGTGGGAATGACCTGCCCTCGAGCAGGCAACCTGTGCGAGATTTTGCTGGTCAAATATCTGGCCTCTCTTAGCTTCCTGATGTCTTCCTCTGTGACAGAGGAAGGCATCCACCGACCTTGAAGGTTGGATCCGGACATGGTTGAAGGTCCGAAGCGCCTGACCTGAGCCTTGGGTGTTGGAACTCGGGGCGGGGGGAAGGATTCGATTGAGTGCAAGAAGAAAAAGGACAGGCCTTGGCCTGTTTATAAAGGGGATGAATATCAAGCGTCCTCCGCATGGCCGTTTGGGACTTGCCTAAAATCGAGGAGTCATACCAACGGGCACGATTGGGTTACCCACATCCGTATTGATGAGAATCCCTTGATAAGGGGACACGATCTCTGCTTCGCCAAGACGTGCCAATAAAATCGCCTCACAAAACATGCAGTGGAAGGCTGGTTGAGAAAGACGATTCGTCATGGCCAGACCACGACAATACGTCACGTTATGAGAAACGGTCGACAGATTAGATTTGTGGAAATATTATTCTCTCTACGGTGGTATGTGGAATTTGTTTTGCAGAGCCGGACACTATCCTTGTGTTCAAAATATTCTATGGAGTATTCGGAGGAGGAACCTGCCTTGCAATGTCGAAGACAATCTGTGCGCCGGACTCATCGTCATTGAAGCCTGGTTCAGGGGCTACTGAGGGAGTCCGGGATTAGGGGGTCTCCGGACAGCCGGACTATATCCTTTGGCCGGACTGCTGGACTATGAAGATACAAGATTGAAGACTTCGTCTCGTGTCCGGATGGAACTCTCCTTGGCATGGAAGGCAAGCTTGGCAATACGGATATGTAGATCTCCTCCCTTGTAACCGACTCTGTGTAACCCTAGCCCCTTCGGTGTCTATATAAACCGGAGGGTTTAGTCCGTAGGACAACAACAATCATACCATAGGCTAGCTTATAGGGTTTAGCCTCTACGATCTCGTGGTAGATCAACTCTTGTAATACTCATATCATCAAGATCAATCAAGCAGGAAGTAGGGTATTACCTCCATCGAGAGGGCCCGAACCTGGGTAAACATCATGTCCCCCGCCTCCTATTACCATCCGCCTTAGACGCACAGTTCGGGACCCCCTACCCGAGATCCGTCGGTTTTGACACCGACAGAGTGACTCTTTGTTGCATGTTGAGTGATAGTTACATGATATAATTATGTTATCCTTGTTGAGAGAACTTGCACTAGTGAAAGTATGAACCCTAGGCCTTGTTTTGAAGCATTGCAATACCGTTTTCGCTCACTTTTACCACTTGCTATCTTGCTATTTTTTATATTTTCAGATTACAAAAACCTATATCTACCATCCATATTGCACTTGTATCACCATCTCTTCGCCGAACTAGTGCACCTATACAATTTACCATTGTATTGGGTGTGTTGGGGACACAAGAGACTCTTTGCTATTTGGTTGTAGGGTTGTTTGAGAGAGACCATCTTCATCCTACGATTCCCATGGATTGATAAAACTTAGGTCATCCACTTGAGGGAAATTTGCTACTGTCCTACAAACCTCTGCACTTGGAGGCCCAACAACGTCCACAAGAAGAAGGTTGTGTAGTAGACATCAAGCTCTTTTCTGGCGCCGTTGTCGGGGAGGTTAGTGCTTGAAGGTATATCTTTAGAACTTGGAATCGAATCTTTTAGTTTCTTGTTTTATCACTAGTTTAGTTTATAAAAGAAAAGTACAAAAAAATGGAATTGAGGGTGCCTCATATGCTTCATCTTTTTAATATCTTTCGTGAAAATGATGGAAAGGGAAATTGTGCTCAGGTGTTAGAATAAGAATGCATTAAAATGTTTGGCACTAAATATTTGAATGATGAACATGATTGCAATGTTGTTAGTATGAATTCCTCAAATATCCATGATGCTAATGATATGCAAAGCCACAAGCTTGGGGATACTATGTTTGACGAAGATGATATTTTTTGTCCCCCAAGTTTTGATGAGCAAATTTATTATGATGATAGCATGCCTCCTATTTATGATTATTATATTGATGAAAGTGGGTTTGGAAGAGTGTCAACTTTAGGAAGTAATGATCCCACTATTTTGGAGAGGTGATGACTTTATTTAGTAATGAATCCACTATTTCGGAAGAGGTTCCAATTGATTATGAGAATAAAGCTGCTATCTATGATGATTATTGTGATGACATGTATGTTATAAAGAATAATGATAACCATGAAACCTGTCAGTATGATTTTAATTTTCAATTGGATTATGCCTCACATGATAGTTATTTTGTTGAGTTTGCTCCCACTACTATTCATGAGAAGAAATTTGCTTATGTGGAGAGTAATAAAAAATCTATGCTTGTAGATCATGAAAAGAATGCTTTATGTGATGGTTATATTGTTGAATTCATTCATGTTGCTACTGAAAATTATTATGAGGGAGGAATATATGCTTGTAGGAATTGCAATAATATCAAGTTTCCTGTCTATGTGCTTAAAATCCTGAAGTTATGCTTGTTTTGCTTTCCTATGCTAGTTGATTCTTGTTCCCATAATTTGTTTGCTCACAAAATCCCTATGCATAGGAAGTGGGTTATACTTAAATGTGCTAGTAATATTCTTCATGATGCTCTCTTTATGTTTCAATTCTTATCTTTTATATGAGCATCATTGAAATCATCATGCCTAGCTAGGGGCGTTAAACGTTAGCGCTTGTTGGGAGGCAACCCAATTTTATTTTTGTTCTTATCCTTTTGCCCCTGTTTAGTAATAAATAATCTATCTACCCTCTGGTTAGATGTGGTTTTATGTTTTAGTTAGTGTTTGTGCCAAGTAGAACCTTTGGGAAGACTTGGGTGAAAGTTAATGCGATCTTGCTGTAGAAAAACAGCCTTTGCGCTCACGAGATTAGCTGTCATTTTTTTACACAAGAGAGATTTTAAGTTGATTATTCTTGCATAAGATTAATAGAATAAGTCCTCACGTCCACCAATTTATTTCAGAATTTTTGGAGTTCCAGAAGTATTCGAACAAATCAGATTGCTACAGATTGTTCTGTTTTTGACAGATTATGTTTTCTATGTGTTGTTGCTTATTTTGATGAATCTATGAGTAGTATCGGAGGGTATGAACCATAGAGAAGTTGGAATACAGTAGATATTACACCAATATGAATTTATAATGAGTTCACAACAGTACCTAAGTGGTGATTTTATTTCCTTCTACTAACGGAGCTTATGAGTTTTCTGTTGAGTTTTGTGTTCTGAAGTTTTCAAGTTTTGGGTAAAGATCCGATGGACTATGGAATAAGGAGTGGAAAGAGCCTAACCTTGGGGACGCCCAAGGAACCCCCAAGGTAATATTCAAGGACAACCAAGAGCCTAAGCTTGGGGATGCCCCGGAAGGCATCCCCTCTTTCGTCTTCGTTCATCAGTAACCTTACTTGGAGCTATATTTTTATTCACCACATGATATGTGTTTTGCTTGGAGCGTCATTTTATTTTATTTTGTTTTGCTTGATGTTTGAATAAAATACCAAGATCTGAAATTCTTAAATGTTAGAGAGTCTTCACATAGTTGCATAATTATTCGACTACTCATTGATCTTCACTTATATTTTTCGGAGTAGTTTGTCATTTGCTCTAATGCTCCACTTATATCTTTTTAGAGCACGATGGTAGTTTTATTTTGAAGAAATTGATGAACTCTCATGCTTCACTTATATTATTTTGAGAGTCTTAAACAGCATGGTTATTTTCTTTGGTTATAAATTTAGTCCTAATATGATAGGCATCCAAGAGGGATATAATAAAAACTTTCATATAAAGTGCATTGAATACTATGAGAAGTTTGATTCTTTATGATTGTTTTGAGATATGAAGATGGTGATATTAGACTCATGCTAGTGGAGTAGTCGTGAATTCGAGAGATACTTGTGTTAAAGTTTGTGATTCCCGTAGCATGCACGTATGGTGAACTGTTATGTGATGAAGTTGGAGCATGAGGTATTTATTGATTGTCTTCCTTATGAGTGGAGGTTGGGATCGCGCGATGGTTAACTCCTACCGACCTTTCCCCTAGGAGCATGCACGTAGTACTTTGTTTTGATGACTTCTAGAGTTTTGCAATAAGTATATGAGTTCTTTATGACTAATGTTGAGTCCATGGATTATATGCACTCTCACCCTTCCACCATTGCTAGCCTCTCTTGTTCCGTGCAACTTTCACTGGTACCATACACCCACCATATACCTTCCTCAAGACAGCCACCATACCTACCTATTATGGCATTTCCATAACCATTCCGAGATATATTGCCATGCAACTTTCCACCATTCCGTTTATTATGACACGCTTCATCATTGTCATATTGCTTTGCATGATCATGTAGTTGACATCGTAATTGTGGCAAGGCCACCATTCATAATTTTTTCATACATGTCACTCTTGATTCATTGCACATCCTGGAACACTGCTGGAGGCACTCATATAGTCATATTATGTTCTAAGTATCGAGTTGTAATCCTTGAGTTGTAAATAAATAGAAGTGTGATGATCATCATTATCAGAGCATTGTCCTGTGTGAGGAAATAAAAAAAGAGGCCAAAGAAGCCAATGAAAAAAAAGGGGAGGCCAAAGAAGCCAAACAAAAAAAGAGAGAGAAAAAAGCAGAGAAGGGGCAATGCTACTATCCTTTTTCCACTTGTGCTTCAAAGTAGCACCATGATCTTCATGATAGAGAGTCTCTTATTTTGTCACTTTCATATACTAGTGGGAATTTTCGTTATAGAACTTGGCTTGTATATTCCAATCATGGGCTTCCTCAAAAGGCCCTAGGTCTTCGTGAGCAATCAAGTTGAATGCACACCCACTTAGTTTCTTTTTGAGCTTTCATACACTCATAGCTCTAGTGCATCCGTTGCATGGCAATCCCTACTCACACACATTGATATCTATTGATGGGCATCTCCATAGCCCATTAATACGCCTAGTTGATGTGAGATCATCTTCCTCCTTTTTGTCTTCTCCACAACCACCACTCTATTCCACCTATAGTGTTATGTCCATGGCTCACGCTCATGTATTGCGTGAGAGTTGAAAAAGTTTGAGAATATTAAAGTATTAAACAATTGCTTGGCTTGTCATCGAGGTTGTGCATGATTTGAATATTCAGTGTGATGAATATGGATCATAGCCAGACTATATGATTTTGTAGGGACAAGCTTTCTTTGGCCATGTTATTTTGAGAACACATATGTGCCTTATTAGTATGATTGAAGTATTATTATTTTTATGTCAATATTAAACTTTTGTTTTGAATCTTATGGATCTGAATATTCTTGCCATAATAAAGAAAATTACATTGATAAATATGTTAGGTAGCATTCCACATCAAAAATTCTCTTTTTATCATTTACCTACTCAAGGACGAGCAGGAATTAAGCTTGGGGATGCTTGATACGTCTTCAACGTATCTATAATTTTCGATTGTTCCATGCTATTATAATATCCATCTTGGATGTTTTATATGCTATTTTATAGGATTTTTGGGACTAACCTATTAACCTAGAGCCCAGTGCCAGTTTCTGTTTTTTTCCTTGTTTTTGAGTTTTATAGAAAAGGAATACTAAACGGAGTCCAATTGATGTGACAATTTTTGATGATTTTTATGGACCAAAAGAAGCCCCCGGAGTAAAATAGTTGGGCCAGAAGAGTTCCGAGCCATCCACGAGGGTGGAGGGCGCGCCCTACCCCCATGGGCACGCCCCCCTGCCTCGTGGATGACTTGGAGACCCCCCCTGACGTGAGACCGACGCCAAAAATTCCTATAAATACATAAACCCACGAAAAGAAACCTAGATCAGGAGTTCCCCCATCGCAAGCCTTTGTAGCCACCAAAAACCAATCGAGACCCTGTTCCAGCACCCTGCCGGAGGGGGGCATCATCACGGGTGGCTATATTCATCATCCCGGCGCTCTCCATGATGAGGATGGAGTACTTCACCCTCGGGGCTGAGGGTATGTACCAGTAGCTATGTGTTTGATCTCTCTCTCTCTCGTGTTCTTGATTTGGCACGATCTTGATGTATCGTGAGCTTTGCTATTGTAGTTGGATCTTATGTTTCTTCTCCCCATCTACTCTCTTGTAATGGATTGAGTTTTCCCCTTGAAGTAATCTTATCGGATTGAGTCTTTAAAGATTTTAGAACACTTGATGTATGTCTTGCTGTGCATATCTGTGGTGACAATGGGATATCACGTGATTCACTTGATGTATGTTTTGGTGATCAACTTGCGGGTTCCGCCCATGAACCTATGCATAGGGGTTGGCACACGTTTTCGTCGTGATTCTTCGGTAGAAACTTTGGGGCACTCTTTGAGGTTCTATGTGTTGGTTTGAGTAGCTGAATTGAGATTGTTGTGCGATGCATATCGTATAATCATGCCCACGGATACTTGAGGTGACATTGGAGTATCTAGGTGACATTAGGGTTTTGGTTGATTTGTATCTTAAGGTGTTATTCTAGTACGAACTCTAGGGCTGTTTGTGACACTTATAGGAATAGCCCAACGGATTGATTGGAAAGAATAAATTTGAGGTGGTTTCGTACCCTACCATAATCTCTTCGTTTGTGTTACGCCCCCGATTCAATCGTACACTAATCATACACGCAAACGTGTACGATCAAGATCAGGGTCTCACGGGAAGATATCACAACACAACTCTAAAAATAAAAATAAGTCATACAAGCATCATAATACAAGCCAGGGGCCTCGAGGGCTCGAATATAGGTGCTCGATCATAGACAAGTCAGCGGAAGCAACAATATCTGGGTACAGACATAAGTTAAACAAGTTGCTATAAGATGGCTAGCACAAACTGGGATACAGATCGAAAGAGGCGCAGGCCTCCTGCCAGGGATCCTCCTAAACTACTCCTGGTCGTCATTAGCGGGCTGCACGTAGTAGGAGTCGTCGTCGACGGTGGCGTCTGGCTCCTGGACTCCAGCATCTGGTTGCGGCAACCAGGTAGAAGGTAAAGGAGGAAAAGGGGGAGAATAGCAACCGTGAGTACTCATCCAAAGTACTCGCAAGCAAGGAGCTACACTACATTTGCATGGGTATATGTGTAAGGGCCATATCTGTGGACCGAACTATAGAATGCCAGAATAAGAGGGGGATAACTAATCCTGTCGAAGACTACGCTTCTGGCAGCCTCCTTCTTGCAGCATGTAGAAGAGAGTAGACTAAAGTCCTCCAAGTAGCATCGCATAGCATAATCCTACCCTGCAATCTCCTCTCTCGTCGCCCTGTTAGAGAGCGATCACCGGGTTGTATCTGGCACTTGGAAGGGTGTGTTTTATTAATTATCCGGTTCTAGTTTTCATAAAGTCAGGGTACAACTCCAAGTCGTCATGTTACCGAAGATCACGGCTATTCGAATAGATAAACTTCCCTACAGGGGTGCACCACATAACCCAACACGCTTGATCCCGTTTGGCCGGACACACTTTTCTGGGTCATGCCCGGCCTCGAAAGATCAACACGTCGCAGCCCCACCTAGGCCAACAGAGAGGTCAACACGCTGGTCTAAACCTAAGCGCACAGGGGTCTGGGCCCATCGCCCTTAGCACACCTGCATGTTGCGAGGGCAGCCGAAAGCAGAACTAGCCCCCTTAATACAAGAGCAGGCTTACGTTCCAATCCGGCGCGCGCCGCTCAGTCGCTGACGTCACGAAGGCTTCGGCTGATACCACGACGCCGAGTGCCCATATCTTTCCCACGTAGTTGGTTAGTGCGTATAGACCAAATGGCCAGACTCAGATCAAATACCAAGATCTCGTTAAGCGTGTTAATGATGTAACCGCGGACACCGACCAGGGCCAGGACCACCTCTCACCTAGGCGGTCTCAACCTGCCCTGTCGCTCCGCCACAAAGATCCACACAGAGGGCCGTTGGGACAAAGGTCCTTGCAGCCCCCAATCCGTGAATCACTCGCGGGTGCTCCATGAGCCGACCCGACTTTAGTCACCACATGTATCATGTATAAAGTATATAGTATATGCCCGAGATCACCTCTCGAAGTGATCACGGCCCAGTAGTATAGCATGGCAGACGGACAGGGGTGTAGGGCCACTGATGGAATACTAGCATCCTATACTAAGTAGTAGGATAGCAGGTAAAGGTAACAACTGTAGCAACAATGACACGCTATGCAGCAGAATACGATTAACCGAAAGCAGTAACATGCTACACTACTCTAATGCAAGTAGTATAGAGAAGAATAGGCGATATCTGGTGATCAAGGGGGGGGGCTTGCCTGGTTGCTCTAGCAAGAAGGAGGGGTCGTCAACTCCGTAGTCGAATGGGGCGGCAGCAGCGTCGGTCTCGTAGTCTACCGGAGAGAAGAGGGGAAGAAACAATAAATACAATGCAACATAAGCATGACGATGCGTGACGTGACAATGAGCGATGCTAGGTGTGCCCTAACGCGGTAGTAGGTGATACCGGCGAAGGGTGGAAACATCCGGGAAAGTATTCCCGGTGTTTCGCGTTTTCGAACAGGTGAACCAGAGGTGAAATGTTGCAGGTTTGCTATGCTAGGGATGTGTGGCAAACGAACGGGCTGCGTGTTCGGATTCCTCTCGTCGTTCTGAGCAACTTTCATGTACAAAGTATTTTCATCCGAGTTACGGATTATTCTATATGATTTTCTAAAGTTTTAAATCATATTTAGAATTAACATAACTAATTTAATTTAAAAAATCATTTTAAGATGTCATCATGACGTAAGTAGTTGACTGTTGACTGGTCAAATTGACAGAAGGGCCCCACATGTCATTGTCTAAGGTTACTTAACACTATTTAATTAGGTTAATTATTTGTTAGGTTAATTTAAACGTGATTAATTAAGTTAATTAATTAATTATTTTTTAATTATATATTCTTTTTTAATAACATTTCAGGGGGTGGGGCCCCCTCGCCATAGACCCAGGGACCTAGCGGGCGTAACGGGCTGCGGGCACGCGCCCGAGTCCACCCGGGATGGGGGCGACGGGCGCTGTCTTGGGCTTCGCCGCGGGAGTGGCGGGCGAGGCCGAGGCCTGGCGGCCGTGGTAGCCTGCCTGGCGGCAGGCACGGCCGTCGTGATGAAGGGCGCGACGAGTAGTGAGGGCGCCGGGCGCAACGGCGGAGTCGGGCGAAGGCAGTGCTGGACGGCAGAGGCGGAGCGCGGTGAGCGCGGGGTGAGGGAGAGAGGAGGACCGGGGTCCTCACCGCGAGGCGTAGGGACGGGGCAGTGGGGCGCGAGGTGGAGGTCGGAGACGTGCGCTGGAGGGGAGGCAGTCCGGCGGGGAGGTCCGGCGAAGGCGCTCTGGGACATCGGCGTCGGGGGTGGTGGGGCGATGGCGCGCGACGGGTCGGGGGCATCGGTTGCCCCCGATCTAGATCCACTCAGGGCGGGGCCGGCGGGACCCTGGCGACGAGGTCCGATGGCCGGACGGGCCGGCAGGCGCGAGGATGAAGCAGAGGTGCGGAGGAAGAGGAGCCGCGATGAGGAGGCCGTGGAGTGGGGCGGCCTTCGGTGCCGGCGGTTGGCGGCCTCGACGGAGCAGGGAAGACGGCGACGGGCGGAGGAGACATGACGGTGGAGGGGAAACTCGCGGTGGCGGCGATGCTCTGCAGCAGAAGAACCAGAGGGAGACACGGCAGAGGCGTCGTGGTTGGCGAGGGGATCGGGCGCGGGGAGTTCCTCTCCCAGGCACGATGCGTGCGTGCGAGTGCATGCGGCGCGAGGTGGGGGGAACGAGGGGAGAGATGGGGATCGGGAGTGGTGTAGTGCGGTCGGGCTAGGGTTTGACCGGGGTGGGGTTATGGTGGAGTGAGGGGGCGGCCTGGGCCGGTTTGGGCCGGCCTGGCTAGCAGCTGGGCTGACTGGCCCAGTGGGGGGGTCCCTTTTCTTCTGTTTTGTTTTGTTTTTACCTTTTATTTACTTTACTTTTTCTGTTTTTGTTTTGTTTTCTATTATTTTAGTTTTAGTAAAATATACACTTAGTATCTAAATTAGTATTTCAACTTAGTCCATAGTCACAAGAAATCTAGTCCTCAAATAAATTAGTTTGACATTTTATTAATTACAAAAGGTTTTTAAATAATTGTTGTTCCTGTTGTTTTATTCATCTTATAGTATTTAAACATTTTATAAAGGTGTGGTTTCTCCACCATAATTACCTACACAATATTTGGTTCATTCCGAACATTTTAGTTTTAATATTTGAAAAAAATTATTTTGCTTGCTTTTGGATTTGAATTTGAATCGGTTTCGAACTACCGCGAGATTAGCAACAGTAATCAAAGTGACATGGCATCATTAGCAAGGAATTACTGTAGCATAATTATCCGGGCATCGCAATTCTCCTCAACTACAAGAAATCTCGTCCCGAGATTTAAGAGGTTGTGTATGGGGGAAAGTTCTGGTTACGAAATTCTAACGAGTCTTCTCGGTCTCGGCTGCTCTTCTCGAAGAGGTCGATCCATTACATTGATGTCTTCATTTCTCTGCTTCAGGTCATCATGATGAAGTCGGCATTCTTTTCTTCAGGAACTCCATCGTACTTACGAAAGAATAAAGGGTGGGCATTCCGGGAGAATTGACCTCTACAAGGTCGACTATCTGGTCGATAACATCGAGGAAGGTGGCGGAAGTAACTGTCGAATTGAAACTTACAAAAATATCGAGAGCAAAGTAAGGAGGTATCATTGGAAGTTTCGAGCAGGCAGGCAATCGTTCGATGCCTGAAACAGGGCGTGAAAATGGGTTCAAAGCAATGGGAATAAGTATTGTGTCTGATGCCAGAATTGATGATCTCTCGGAAGGTGGCTAGTGAATCACATACGAGACCAAGTGAGAGGAATTAACTTTGGAAACCGGGGGGTGTACAGGAGAGTCAGGTTTCGATCCTGTGGAACTGTGGGTTATGGGCCCACCATGTGGGTTAAGAAATAGGGTGGGTGATGTCATCTTGCATGGTCATGATAGCATGGCATGTCAGAAATTAGTCTGTCAGTTATGTCGCCAACAATGTCGGTACCAAGGGCGAGGGACGAAGAGAACCATATTCCTGCTCGTTGAACGAGGCGGACCAATAGGCAAAGTTCTCGTCCATTGATGGCTACCGGAATGTCATCAACAATAGTAACAGGGTCTTGCTGACAGAATTGTACAACGAGGGGTTTACATAAGCAGGAGAATATTACTGCTTAGATCATATAGATCACAAGACAGGTTAAACCAAACAATGGAAAGGAAAATATGATTATCGGATTAAACAGAACAATGGAAAGGAAAATGTATCAAAACACATACTCCAGGGGTATATCCTTCCCATGAACAAGCAAAACATGGCATACATGGTAGGAGAGCAAGTACCCAACCATTCAGACAAAGAGGCAAGGATTAATCAAGATGTTACCCATACAACGGTGTTTGGATAACTGACCAAGAAACATTTAGCATCGCGCCTCCAATGTTCTTGTTGATGAGCGGGGTATCATAGTCATGCTTTGAGGTAGCAAGTATATGGTGTTTCAATCAAGGGCCAGACTTTGGATACACAAATGATCCATCAGGAGCAACTTATAAAATAAGTCTTACAATTTCCTCCAGGAAGAATGGTTATCCTTGCAAAAGAAATTATAATGATAGGTCCTCCAGCCAGGTGGTGCTAGGCATGACATCACCTTACCGGGTCATTTAAGACCAAAATTATAAATCTTGGAAATATGTTCCAACCATCATATCTGATCGAGATTCAGATCCAATTGGTGTTAGGATACCTCAGATTCAGGATGCCTGAGAAGAAAGTGCAACACAAATTATCGAGATGACATTATAAGATTCTCGGGAAATGAACTATGGAAGCAAGTTCCAAAACAAGAGTTCATCAGTAAACCAACGAGAGGATGAGGAGGTGGCTGATGGAATCAGCGACAATTCATCGAGGTTTCCAAAAAGACAGATTTCCACAATTATGTGAACAAGGAGAAAACATTTGTCAGATCAAACAGTACAATATAATGATGTATGTTCGAGGAAAACATCCATAGTTAAACATTGGTTGAACGGTGCACTCAAAATATGGGCTGGGTTGCACGACCAACGTTGGGATGGCGATTTAGCAACTACCACACTAAATTGGAATAGTTGTCCATTAACTCAGAAGCAATAGGGTTGCTAGGAATATTACATTCTCACAACATAGTTCACTTATTGGTATTCCAGTTGGAACACAGGGACCAAGAGAAGGATGGTGATGACGAGAAGCATCACAATACAAAGAATATTAAGAGGTGGAGCAATTCTCTCAACATCCTCGACATAATCAGATGGTAATACTCCAAGGTAGAACATATCATAAGCTAGATATCAAGGAAATCAAGATACAACACAAAACATGAACACGTTTGTGTTGGGAAAGGCAAGAATGTGGTCGATGATAACACAATTCATCGAGGGGCAAGGATGGTATTTCTCATCCTGAATTCGACAACAACTTGGAAGAAGTCAAATTGTTGGCAATGATAACGACAAATTTGTCGAGAGGTTTCAAGAAGATGTAATCGATCGACGATGATATCAAGTCAAAGAAATGATGAAAGCGAAAGGTTTTTGAAACCACGGGTAGGACACAAAGTCGAAATCAAGTTTGCTGTTCAAGGAGAAGTGATATGACGAGGAAGATCGACGCAAGGTTAGCTCATCGTCGAAATTTGTGCTCCGGAAGGAAGGACCAGGTAGCATAGCAAAATTTAGCACAATTAATATATAGCCGATCAGGCTAGGAATGACCTGAAGAATTATTAAACTCGTAAGCAATGAAAATTACTTAGAGTTATTGAATCAGAGTGCGGAATCGATTCACTTATCCGTGTTCTCAAGTGAAATAACTCAGAACTAGGGGGAAATCTCAAATCGGTGAGAAGCAATACTAGATGAAGACTCATAGGAAGCAACACAGTTCTTTGATATTCTCGAGATACTGGAGGGTATTACTCGAAGGAAGATCGACATAGGGGTGGCGGGGATGTATGATCTGCAGAAGACAAGTGTTTTCACTTGCTTGAGAAATGGAATCAAGTGGAAAATATGGTCGGAACCACGATTGCAAAGGATCAATTCACAGATTCCAGATTATATTATATCAAGGAAATAGTTATTATTACAAGAAGCTTCCAGGATAGGATCTACATCGTGTCCATGGGCATGAACACAAAGGTTCAAGATCGACTCCCACTTCGTCAATGCATAACCTTCCATTCACCTCTCGTATTTCAAAAATGACATTAGTTCTTGAAAGTCTTACCTGGTGCAATACCAGATAAGTATGACCCGTGAAATCTTTCGGGTTCACACGGATTAGGGAACGCGTTGGTTCAACCCATCAGGGCATCTTAGGAACATATACCACAAACTTCAATAGTAATTAACACAAGCTCGATAGTAGAGCATGGGTGACAAAAGGAGAGGATACAATTTACCGAATGCATTATGTATCAGGGGAAGATCTTCTTGAGGTTTTTGTATACGAAGGACACTGTCGGATGATATTACAATAAAGGATCCGACGGTCCATAGCGGAGCTGATGTGAGTATCGGTACACAAGCAGAGGAAGAAACAATGCGAAGGCACTGGATTATAGAAGCAACAGACAAATACAAAGCTCAATGTAAAGAATCATGATTTCTGATTCAAGGGATCAGAAGCAAACGCTCTGATTAAGGATGGGTAAGCTGAATAGACTTAGGGGTACAATCGACGACAATTTTATTTGTCGATAAACAGATCATGTTCAAAATGACATCTCAGCCGGAAAGATAATTTTAAAAGAATCAACCGATGATTGCGTGCATTCGCACTCATGTTGAATCAATAGGATCAAAATGACGGTGTCAAAGGAGACTAATGAATGTTGCAAGACCTATGGGAAGCAACCATAATGTAAGCAGACAAGTATATGTAGAGCAATAGTTTTAAAGAGGATTCTCGAATGATCGGATAGAATTTCAAAGTATCATATGAAACATATGAACAACTGGGGATGGATGAATACTCGATAAGTGCAAGTAATTATTTGCAGGGGTATTCATGTGGTAAAGAACTGCAAAGTAGTAGACACAAGGTATTCTCATATCAATAGAGAGCAAGATCAATTGGGGTTAAAAGTAAGAACGACAGGTGTATGTATTTATCCATAGGGATATTTCGGTGGTGGGGAATTGCAAAAGCAATTGGCACAAAGTCTCGAGAGAACATCAGAGTGTATCTTTGGAATCCTTCGGTGCACCAAGCAATCATCTGGAGTGAGGGGCTCTTCGGGAGAAAGTAGTTACGAGAACCTAGTGTTGGAGTTAGCAAAAATCATTTAACCCGAGTAGAAGAGAGATCACAATCCCAGAGTATAGATGGAGAACCAGAGGGAGACAAGGCGGAGGCGTCATGGTTGGCGAGGGGATCGGGCGCGGGGAGTTCCTCTCCCGAGCACGATCGTCGCGTCTTGATCGTCTTGCGCGATTTGGGGGGAACGAGGGGAGAATGGGGATCGGGGGGAGTGGTGTAGTGCGGTCGGGCTAGGGTTTGACCGGGGTGGGGTTATGGTGGAGTGAGGGGGCAGCCTGGGCCAGTTTGGGCCGGCCTGGCTAGCAGCTCGGTGGACCGCCCGATGGGGGGTCCTTTTCTTCTGTTTTGTTTTGTTTTTACCTTTTATTTACTTTACTTGATCTGTTTTTGTTTTGTTTTCTATTATTTTAGTTTTAGTAAAATATACACTTAGTATCTAAATTAGTATTTCAACTTAGTCCATAGTCACAAGAAGTCTAGTCCTCAAATAAATTAGTTTGACATTTTATTAATTACAAAAGGTTTTTAATTAATTGTTTTTGTTGTTGTTTTATTCATGTTATAGTATTTAAACATTTTATTAAGGTGTGCTTTCTCCACCATAATTAGCTACACAATATTTGGTTCATTCCGAACATTTTATTTTTAATATTTGAAAATTTTTATTTTGCTTGCTTTTGGATTTGAATTTGAATCGGTTCCGAACTACCGTGAGATTAGCAACAGTAATCGAAGTGACGTGGCATCATTAGCAAGGAATTACAGTAGCTTAATTATCCGGGCGTCACAGTTTGTTCTCCGCTATTAGTGACTTTGGAGTGACTCTTTGTTGCATGTTGAGGGATAGTTATATGATCCAATTATGTTATTATTGTTGAGAGAACTTGCACTAGTGAAAGTATGAACCCTAGGCCTTGTTTCAACACATTGCAATACCGTTTACGCTCACTTTTACCACTTGTTACCTTGCTGTTTTTATATTTTCAGATTACAAAAACCTATATTTACCATCCATATTGCACTTGTATCACCATCTCTTCGCCGAACTAGTGCAGCTATACAATTTACCATTGTATTGGGTGCGTTGGGGACACAAGAGACTCTTTGTTATTTGGTTGCAGGGTTGCTTGAGAGAGACCATCTTCATCCTACGCCTCCTACGGATTGATAAACCTTAGGTCATCCACTTGAGGGAAATTTGCTACTGTCCAACAAACCTCTGCACTTGGAGGCCCAACAACGTCTACAAGAAGAAGGTTGCGTAGTAGACATGAAGCAGTTTCTGGCGCCGTTGCCGGGGAGGTGAGTGCTTGAAGGTATATCTTTAGATCTTGCAATCGAATCTTTTTGTTTCTTGTTTTAGCACTAGTTTAGTTTATAAAATAAAACTACAAAAAATGTAATTGAGTTTACCTCATACGCTTCATCTTTTTACTATCTTTCATGAGTTTGATGGAAAGGAAAATTGTGCTCAAGTGCTAGAAGAAGAATGCATTAAAATGTTTGGCACTAAACCTTTGAATGATGAGCATGATTGCAATGTTGTTAGTATGAATTCCTGGAATATCCATGATGCTAATGATATGCAAAGCCACAAGCTTGGGGAATCTATGTTTGATGAAGATGATATTTTTTGTCCCCCAAGCTTTGATGAGCAAATTTACTATGATGAAAGCATGCCTCCTATCTATGATGATTATTGTGATGACACGTATGCTTTAAACAATAATGATAACCATGAAACTTGTCATCTTTATCTTAATTTTCAATCATATGATAGTTATTTTGTTGAGTTTGCTCCCACTACCATTCATGAGAATAAATTTGCTTATGTGGAGAGCAATAAAATTTATATGCAAGTAGATCATGAAAAGAATGCTTTAGGTGCTGGTTATATTGTTGAATTCATTCATGATGATACTGAAAACTAGTATGAGGGAAGTACATATGCTTGTAGGAATTGCAATAATATCGAGTTTTCTCTCTATGTGCTTAAAGTTTTGAAGTTATGCTTGTTTTACCTTCCTATGCAAGTTGATTCTTGTTCCCATAAGTTGTTTGCTGACAAAATCCCTATGCATAGGAAGTGGGTTAGACTTAAATGTGCTATTCATATTCTTCACGATGCTCTCTTTATGTTTCAATTCTTATCTTTTATGTGAGCATCATTGAAATCATCATGCCTAGCTAGGGGCGCTAAACGATAGCGCTTGTTGGGAGGCAACCCAATTAGATTTTAGGTTCTTGATTTTTGGTTCTGTTTAGGAATAAATAATCCATCTAACTTCTGTTTAGATGTGGTTTTGTGTTTTAATTAGTGTTTGTGCCAAGTAGAACCTTTGGGAAGACTTGGGTGAAGTCTTTATGATCAAGCTGTAAAAAAAGAAACTTTAGCACTCACGAGATTAGTTAAATTTTTTTACTGGAGAGTGCTATTTAGTTCATTCTTTTTGCAGATGATTACTAGACAAATTCCTCAGGTCCACCAATTTATTTTAGAATTTTTGGAGTTCCAGAAGTTTGTGTTAGTTACAGATTACTACAGACTGTTCTGTTTTTGACAGATTCTGTTTTTCGTGTGTTGTTTGCTTATTTTGATGAATCTATGGCTAGTAAAATACTTTATAAAATATAGAGAAGTTGGAATACAGTAGGTTTAACACCAACATAAATAAATAATTAGTTCATTACAGTACCTTGAAGTGGTGTTTTGTTTTCTTTCGCTAACGGAGCTTACGAGTTTTCTGTTAAGTTTTGTGTTGTGAAGTTTTCAAGTTTTGGGTAAAGATTCGATGGAATATGGAATAAGGAGTGGCAAGAGCCTAAGCTTGGGGATGCCCAAGGCACCCCAAGGTAATATTCAAGGATAACCAAGCGTCTAAGCTTGGGATGCCCCGGAAGGGATCTCCTCCTTCGTCTTCGTTCTTCGGTAACTTTACTTGGAGCTATATTTTTATTCACCACATGATATGTGTTTTGCTTGGAGCGTCGTTTTATTTTCTTTAGCTTTGATTGATGTTTGAATAAAGTATCAAGATCTGAAATTATTAAATAGGAGATTCTTCACATAGTTGCATAATTATTCGACTACTCATTGATCTTCACTTATATCTTTTGGAGTAGTTTGTCGTTTGCTCTAGTGCTTCACTTATATCTTTTAGAGCACGGTGGTGGATTTGTTTTGTAGAAACTATTGATCTCTCATGCTTCACTTAGATTATTTTGAGAGTCTTAAATAGCATTATAATTTGCTTAAATAATCCTAATATGCTAAGCATACAAGATTTGTAAGAATTCTTATGAGTGTGTTGAATATTAAGAAAAGTTTGATGCTTGATGATTGTTTTGAGACGTGGAGGTAGTAATATCAAAGTTGTGCTAGTTGAGTAATTGTGAATTTGAGAAATACTTGTGTTGAAGTTTGCAAGTCCCGTAGCATACACGTATGGTAAACGTTATGTAACAAATTTGAAACATGAGGTGTTATTTGATTGTCCTCCTTATGAGTGGCGGTCGGGGACGAGCGATGGTCTTTTCCTACCAATCTATCCCCCTAGGAGCATGCGCGTAGTGCTTTGGTTTTTGATGGCTTGTAGATTTTTGCAATAAGTATATGAGTTCTTTATGACTAATGTTGAGTCCATGGATTATACACACTCTCACCCTTCCATCATTGCTAGCCACTTGATGCACGTGCATTGCCCTTTCTCACATTGAGAGTTGGTGCAAACTTAGCGGTGCATCCAAACCCCGTGATATGATACGCTCTTTCACACATAAACCTCCTTATATCTTCCTCAAAACAGCCACCATACCTACCCATTATGGCATTTCCATAGCCATTCCGAGATATATTGCCATGCAACTTTCCACCATTCCATTCTTCATGACACATTCATCATTGTCATATTGCTAGCATGATCATGTAGTTGACATAGTATTTGTGGCAAAGCCACCGTTCATAATTCTTTCATACATGTCACTCTTGATTCATTGCATATCCATTACATCACGGAGGCATTCATATAGAGTCATACTTTGTTCTAGTATCGAGTTGTAATAATTGAGTTGTAAATAAATAGAAGTGTGATGATCATCATTCAATAGAGCATTGTCCCAAAAAAAAGAGAGAAAGGCCAAAGAAAGAAAGAAAAGAAGGCCCAAAAAAAGAAAAAAAAGAAAATAAAAGGGTCAATGCTACTATCCTTTTTCCACACTTGTGCTTCAAAGTAGCACCATAATCTTCATGATAGAGAGTCTCTTGTTTTGTCACTTTCATATACTAGTGGGAATTTTTCATTATAGAACTTGGCTTGTATATTCCAACGATGGTCCTCCTCAAGTGCCCTAGGTCTTCGTGAGCAAGCAAGTTGGATGCACACCCACTTAGTTTTCTTTTGTTGAGCTTTCATACATTTATAGCTCTAGTGAATCCGTTGCATGGCCATCCCTACTCCTTGCATTAACATCAATCGATGGGCATCTCCATAGCCTATTGATTAGCCTCGTTGATGTGAGATCTTCTCCTTTTTTGTCTTCTCCACATAACCCTCATCATCATATTCTATTCCACCCATAGTGCTATATCCATGGCTCACGCTCATGTATTACGTGAAGGTTTATAAAGTTTGAGATTACTAAAGTATGAAATAATTTCTTGGCTTGTCATCGGGGTTGTGCACGATGAGAGCATTCTTGTGTGACGAAAATGGTGCATGACTAAACTATATGATTTTGTAGGGATGAACTTTCTTTGGCCATGTTATTTTGAGAAGACATAATTGCTTAGTTAGTATGCTTGAAGTATTATTATTTTTATGTCAATATGAACTTTTGTCTTGAATCTTTCGGATCTGAATATTCGTATCACAATTAAGAAGAATTACAATGAAATTATGCCAACTAGCATTCCACATCAAAAATTATCTTTTTATCATTTACCTACTCAAGGACGAGCAAGAATTAAGCTTGGGGATGCTTGATACGTCTCCAACGTATCTATAATTTTTGATTGCTCGATGCTATATTATCTACTGTTTTGGGCAATATTGGGCTTTATTATCCACTTTTATATTATTTTTGGGACTAACCTATTAACCGGAGGCCCAGCCCAGATTTGCTGTTTTTTGCCTATTTCAGTGTTTCGAAGAAAAGGAATATCAAACGGAGTCGAAACGGAACGAAATCAACTGGAGAAGTTATTTTTGGAAGGAAAGCTACCGGAAAAGCTTGGAGTACACGTCAGGAAAGGAGGGAGGTGTCCACGAGGGTGGGGGCGCGCCCCCTGCCTCGTGGGCCCTCCGAAGGTCCACCGACGTACTTCTTTCACCCATATATACCTACGTACCCTAAAACTTCTAGAACAGGGAATAGATCGGGAGTTCTGCCGCCGCAAGCCTCTATAGCCACCAAAACCCAATCGGGACCCTATTAGGCACTCTGCTGGGGGGGGGGAACCTCACCGTGGCCATCTCCATCATCCGGCGCTCTCCATGACGAGGAGGAGTAGTTCACCCGGGCTGAGGGTATGTACCAAGAGCTATGTGTTTGATCTCTCTCTCTCTCTCTCTCTCTCTCTCTCTCTCTCGTGTTCTTGATTTGTACGATCTTGATGTATCGCGAGCTTTGCTATTATAGTTGGATCTTATGTTTCTTCTCCCCTCTACTCTCTTGTAATGCAGTGAGTTTTCCCTTGAAGTAATCTTATCAGATTTAGTCTTTAAAGATTTGAGAACACTTGATGTATGTCTTGTCGTGCGTATCTGTGGTGACAATGGGATATCACGTGATTCACTTGATGTATGTTTTGGTGATCAACTTGCGGGTTCTGCCCATGAACCTATGCATAGGGGTTGGCACACGTTTTTGTCGTGATTCTCCGGTAGAAACTTTGGGGCACTCTTTGAGGTTCTATGTGTTGGTTTGAGTAGATGAATTGAGATTGTGTGATGCATATCGTATAATCATGCCCACGGATACTTGAGGTGACATTGGAGTATCAAGGTGACATTAGGGTTTTGGTTGATTTGTATCTTAAGGTGTTATTCTAGTACGAACTCTAGGGCTGTTTGTGACACTTATAGGAATAGCCCAACGGATTGATTGGAAAGAATAAATTTGAGGTGGTTTCGTACCCTACCATAATCTCTTCGTTTGTTCTCCGCTATTAGTGACTTTGGAGTGACTCTTTGTTGCATGTTGAGGGATAGTTATATGATCCAATTATGTTATTATTGTTGAGAGAACTTGCACTAGTGAAAGTATGAACCCTAGGCCTTGTTTCAACACATTGCAATACCATTTACGCTCACTTTTACGACTTGTTACCTTGCTGTTTTTATATTTTCAGATTACAAAAACCTATATCTACCATCCATATTGCACTTGTATCACCATCTCTTCGCCGAACTAGTGCACCTATACAATTTACCATTGGATTGGGTGTGTTGGGGACACAAGAGACTCTTTGTTATTTGGTTGCAGGGTTGCTTGAGAGAGACCATCTTCATCCTACGCCTCCTACGGATTGATAAACCTTAGGTCATCCACTTGAGGGAAATTTGCTACTGTCCTACAAACCTCTGCACTTGGAGGCCCAACAACGTCTACAAGAAGAAGGTTGTGTAGTAGACATCAACTCATCATTCATGCTTATACGTTGTTTAAAACTACATCTATGCTTGTGTTCTTGATTTGTAATCCAGTGGTTTGGTGAAGCTGGCCGCTCCTGCATAATACCATTTCCTGTCGTCTTAACTATGAACAACGCCTATTATGTTATTGCTATTTTAAACTGTGTCTCTTTATTTCTAACAAAGAAATGAGATTAATTGACAATGCTGATGCTTATACGTGCAAAACCTATTATCTACCTACTTGTTTCTCTTTCAGGGTGACAACACTGCTGCTAGGAAGAACTGCCACAATGATAGTGAGACGAACCCATTGTTTGTCCCTCTAACACATATTTCAGAGGACAAGGCAACACATATTGAGGGTAGGGATACAACCAAGAAGTCACATCTTGATGTAGTGTCAAACTTACTCGATGATGAAACTTCAATTGAAGTTCTTTATCGAATCTGTTTGACTTCTTCAGTCTGAAATTCAAGCAGAAATACATGCTTCCGCTCAAATATGATTGGAACTCCAATCTCTATGCAAGATTAACCGTTAGTATAGGACGTTTATTGATGCTATGCAGCTTAACTTGGTGGATATGAGCACTAAAGAAGCGCAGTCTCATCAGGTTGCTAAGCTGCTTGCGCTGCAGCTCCTGGGCCGGGCTAACCTTTCTTGAACTGTGTTGAAGTGATGTTGGTTCTGTCTATTATTTTGTCCGCCTATTAATTTCCACTGGTGGCGACCTGCCCAGTTTATGCAATCTGCTGTCTGGTTGCCCTTTATTATCACTAGCGGCGAACTTTGATGCCGAGGGGATGTAATATGCTGTAATTTCTTTGTTGTATAGTCTAGGTTTATTCTTGGTCGGTATGTTGTAATTTAGGCCGGAAGGTTCAGTGGATCTCAGTGTTGTCGGTCTTCAGGCCGGCCCTTTACTCATATGGGCCAAAACCTGGGCCTATAATCATCTTGGGCCATTAGCAGGTCTAAACCTATAGTTGTTTCCCGCCTTTAACAGGCCGAGTAAAGTTCTGCCCAGCTGGGCCAGAGAATACCATGGGCTTTTAACAGGCTAAAACCTAGATTGGGCTAGCGTTGAGATGAAAAATTCATGGGCCAATACAGGCCGAAACTGCCTAAGGCCCATGTTTGGCCCAAATAGGACGAGCAATTAACAGGCCAAAATATATCTCGAGCCTGTTTGCCCAATAAAATTATGGGCTTTAAGTAGGCCGGTATCTACGTGGGCCATTGGCCTAAAAGTTTCATGGGCCATTATCAGATGGGCTGTAAGCAGGCCGGATTCAACGCGGGTTGTAATTAGGCCCAACTGTTACATGGGCCATTAATAGGCCGATAGGCCAGTTGGGCTGAAATTTATCCACGAAGACTAAGGGCGTTAAGAGGCCTAAAGTTACTTCGCACAAGAAATAGCCCAGTTTCTGCATGGGCCGTTAAATGGCCTAAAGTTAAACCGGGCCGACAACGTCCCAGATGCACCATGGGCCGCTAACAGGCCAAAACTATTATCGAGCCGAACTGGTAAACGGGCATTTAACATGCTGAAATTGTGAAGCCCCCGATTCAATCATACACTAATCATACATGCAAACGTGTACGATCAAGATCAGGGACCCACGGGAAGATATCACAACACAACTCTAAAAATAAAATAAGTCATATAGGCATCATATTACAAGCCATGGGCCTCGAGGTCTCGAATACAAGTGCTCGATCATAGACGAGTCAGCGGAAGCAACAATATCTGAGTACAGACATAAGTTAAACAAGTTGCCATAAGATGGCTAGCACAAACTGGGATACAGCTTGAAAGAGGCGCAGGCCTCCTGCCTGGGATCCTCCTAAACTACTCCTGGTCGACGTTAGTGGCCTGCACGTAGTAGTAGGCACCTCCGATGTAGTAGGAGTCGTCATCGACGGTGGCGTCTGGATCCTGGGCTCCAGCATCTGGTTGCGACAACCAGGTAGAAAGGAAAGGGGGAAAGAGGGAGAAAAGCAACCGTGAGTACTCATCCAAAGTACTCGCAAGCAAGGATCTACACTACATATGCATGGGTATCTGTGTAAAGGGGCAATATCGGTGGACTGAACTGCAGAATGCCAGAATAAGAGGGGGATAGCTAGTCCTGTCGAAGACTACGCTTCTCGCAGCCTCTATCTTGCATCATGTAGAAGGGAGCAGAAGGTAAGTTCACCAAGTATCATCGCATAGCATAAACCTACCCGGTGATCCTCTCCTCGTTGCCCTGTTAGAGAGCGATCACCGGGTAATATCTGGCATTTGAAATGGTGTGTTTTATTAAGTATCCGGTTCTAGTTCTCATAAGGTCAAGGTACAACTCCAAGTCATCCTGTTACCGAAGATCGCGGCTATTCGAATAGATAAACTTCCCTGCAGGGGTGCACCACATTACCCAACACACTCGATCCCATTTGGCCGGACACACTTTCCTGGGTCATGCCCGGCCTCAGAAGGTCAACACGTCGCAGCACCACCTAGGCACAACAGAAAGGTCAGCACGCCGGACTAAATCCTATGGCGCAGGGGTCTGGGCCCATCGCCCATTGTACGCCTGCATGTTGCGTGGGCGGCCGGAAGCAGACCTAGCCTCCCTAATACAAGAGCAAAGCGTTCGGTCCAATCCGTAGCGCGCGCTCGATCGCCGATGTCACGAAGGCTTCGGCTGATACCACGACGCCGAGTGCCCATAACTGTTCCCGCGTACTTTGTTAGTGCGTATAGGCCAGTGGCTAGACTCAGGTCAAATACCAAGAACTCGTTAAACGTGTTATTTTAAAGTAACCGCGAACGCCGACCAGGGCCAGGCCAACCTCTCTCCAAGGTGGTCTTAACCTGCCCTGTCGCTCCGCCACAAAGTAACCCGTGATCACCTCCCGAGTGATCACGACCTGATAGTATAGCATGGCAGACGGACAAGAATGTAGGGCCACTAATGGATACTAGCATCCTATAATAAGCATTTAGGATTGCAGGTAAGGGTAACAACTGTAGAAACAATGACAGGCTATGCAGCAGAATAGGATTAATCGACAGCAGTAACATGCTACACTACTCTAATGCAAGCAGTAGAGAGGAGGAATAGGCGATATCTGGTGATCAAGGGGGGGCTTGCCTGGTTGCTCTGGCAAGAAGAAGGGGTCCTCGTCGATGTAGTCGATCATAGGGGTATCGGCAACGGTCTCGGAGCCTACCGGAAAGAAGTAACGGAGGGGGAACACAATAAATAACAGAGCAATCAAATGTAACACAAAGCAAGACGCGGCAATACGTTGTGCTAGGGATGACATAACGCAGGGATATGTGATACCAGCGAAGGGGGAAAACATTCGGGAAAGTATCCCCGGTGTTTCGCGTTTTCGGGCAGATGAACCGGAGGCGGAAAGTTGCGTGTTCTCTATGCTAGGGATGTGTGGCGGACAAACGGACTGCATATTTGGATTCATCTCGTCGTTCTGAGCAACTTTCATGTACAAAGTATTTTCATCCGAGTTACAAATTATTTTATATTAATTTTTGAAGTTTTAATTCATTTTCTAAATTACTTTAATTCAATTAAGTAGTAAAAAGCTATGTGTACACAGCAGAGGCCAGCCACAGCCTATGACCTGTGGGGCCAGGGGACCCAGTTGACCAAGTCAACGGTTGACTGGTCAATGGTGTGAATAGTTCGTGTGAGACCCACATGTCATTGTCACAATTTAATTAAAATTGGCTTAAACACCTAAGCTAGTTAATTAGGTCAAATTAAGCAAGGTTAATTAATTAAACTAATTATATACTAATTAATTAATTCACTTTACTATTTCCTTTTATTTTGCATTTTCGTTTTTCTCTACTCTTTTCTTTTTATCTGATTTACAGGGGGAGGGCCCCACCTGTTAGTGGCTCTGGCCACCTCCCTCCTATGCACAAACGCACACAGGGGAGGGCAGAGGGCGCGGCAGCCGGACATGGCCCCGGCGAGACCATGGCCGCGGCCGACAGCGGGGTAGGCGGCAGGGGACGGGTGCGGGCGCACGTAGCGCACGGGGCGCGAGCGAGGTTGGCTCATCGGCGGTGGACGCGTAGGCTGTGGCAAGGGCGCGGTGCAGGTGGCGGGCGAGGCATGTCTTGGCTGAGCAGTGTGAGGCATGCAGGCTGGCGCGCTGGTCGGGCGCGAGTGGCTTGGGGAGCGTGCACACTGGCGCTGGTAGAGCGGGCCGCTGGCTGGGCGAAAGCACGTCTGTGTGTGATGGCGCGTCGAGCGAGGGAGGCGGTCGGCGGGCGGCGACGCGTCGGAGGCGGTGAGTGCTGGAACAGGGAGAGGAGGGGAAGTTGAACGGGGCTAACCTCGAGCCGTAGGGGGGTGGCAGTGGGCTCGAGGGGGCTCGGGGTGGCCGGAGACAACGACGAACGAGGCGGTAGCGACGGCGTCGGTGAGCGGGCGTCCAGCTCTCCAGATCGAGGCAGGAGGGAGGAGCTGCGAGGAGGAGAGCAGGGCGGTTCTTGGCGATCCAGTGACGGGGTTGGCACCGGCGACGGCAGACGGCGGCCTTAGCGGAGCGGCGACTTGCATCGGGCGCGGCCATGCGGGAGGAGGGGATCGAACAGGGGCGCCCCTCCCCGTTCGTCAGCGCGTGCGTGTATCGTGGGTGGCGGCGCGCAGGGGGAATGAGGGAGAGATGGGGATCGGGACAGGAGGAGCTTGGGTTAGCAGCGGGGGGTGTTGGGCTGGGCCAACCGGTTGGCTAGCTGGGCCGGTAGTTCCAACGTGGGGCGGGCTGTTTTACTTTGTTTTGATTCTGTTTAGTCTTTTCTTTTTATTTATTTCTTTTATTTTTTGTTTTCTTTTAGTTACACATTAATTTTAGTTTAGTAAAATATGACAATAGCCCCTAAAATAATGTTCCAGAATAACCCGCTATCATAAAAAGTTTTATCCTGAATTAAAATAGTTTAGCAATTTATAATATACCAAAGGCATTTATATATTTGTTTTTGCGGCTGTTTTATTTATTTTAGAGCATTTAGGCATTTTATAAAAATGTGTTTTCTTCTGTTGGGGAACGTAGTAATTTCAAAAAAATTCCTACGCACACGCAAGATCATGGTGATGCATAGCAACGAGAGGGGAGAGTGTGTCCACGTACCCTCGTAGACCGAAAGCGGAAGCGTTAGCACAATGCGGTTGGTGTAGTCATACGTCTTCACGATCCGACCGATCAAGTACCGAACGCACGGCACCTCCGAGTTCAGCACACGTTCAGCCCGATGACGTCCCTCGAATTCCGATCCAGCCGAGTGTTGAGGGAGAGTTTCGTCAGCACGACGGCGTGGTGACAATGTTGATGTTCTACCGACGCAGGGCATCGCCTAAGCACCGCTTCTGAGATATCGAGGTGGACTATGGTGGAGGGGGCACCGCGACACGGCTAAAAGATCAACTGATCAATTGTTGTGTCTTTGGGGTGCCCCCCCCGTGTATATAAAGGAGCAAGGGGCGGCGGCCGGCCTAGGAGGAGGCGCGCCAGGGGGAGTCCTACTCCCAGGGAGTAGGAATCCTCCTTTCCTTGTTGGAGTAGGAGAAGGGAAGGAGAAGGAGAAGGAAGGAAGGGCGCCCCTCCTAGTCCAATTCGGACTAGTCAATGGGGAGGGGTGCGGCCACCCTTTGGGGCCTTTCTCTCCTTTCCCGTATGGCCCATCAAGGCCCAATACGAATTCCGTAACTCTTCGGTACTCCGAAAAATACCCGAATCACTCGGAACCTTTCCGATGTCCGAATATAGTCGTCCAATATATCGATCTTTACGTCTTGACCATTTCGAGACTCCTCGTCATGTCCTTGATCTCATCCAGGACTCCGAACTCCTTCGGTACATCAAAACACATAAACTCATAATATAACTGTCAACGAAACTTTAAGCATGCGGACCCTACGGGTTCGAGAACTATGTAGACATGACCGAGACACGTCTCCGGCCAATAACCAATAGCGGAACCTGGATGCTCATATTGGCTCCCACATATTCTACGAAGATCTTTATCGGTCAGACCGCATAACAACATACGTTGTTCCCTTTGTCATCGGTATGTTCCTTGCCCGAGATTCGATCGTCGGTATCTCAATACCTAGTTCAATCTCGTTACCGGCAAGTCTCTTTACTCGTTCCACAATACATCATCCCGCAACTAACTCATTAGTTGCAATGCTTGCAAGGCTTATAGTGATGTGCATTACCGAGTGGGCCCAGAGATACCTCTCCGACAATCGGAGTGACAAATCCTAATCTCAAAATACGCCAACCCAACAAGTACCTTTGGAGACACCTGTAGAGCACCTTTATAATCACCCAGTTACGTTGTGACGTTTGGTAGCACAGAAAGTGTTCCTCCGGTAAACGGGAGTTGCATAATCTCATAGTCATAGGAACATGTATAAGTCATGAAGAAAGCAATAGCAACATACTAAACGATCAAGTGGTAAGCTAACGGAATGGGTCATGTCAATCACATCATTCTCCTAATGATGTGATCCCGTTAATCAAATGACAACTCATGTCTATGGTTAGGAAACATAACCATCTTCGATTAACGAGCTAGTCAAGTAGAGGCATACTAGTGACACTCTGTTTGTCTATGTATTCACACATGTATTATGTTTCCGGTTAATACAATTCTAGCATGAATAATAAACATTTGTCATGATATAAGGAAATAAATAATAACTTCATTATTGCCTCTAGCATATTTCCTTCAGTCTCCCACTTGCACTAGAGTCAATAATCTAGTTCACATCGCCATGTGATATAACATCAATAGTTCACATCTTTATGTGGTTAACAGCCATAGTTCACATCGACATGTGACCAACACCCAAAGGGTTTACTAGAGTCAGTAATCTAGTTCACATCGCTATGTGATTAACACCCAAAGAGTACTAAGGTGTGATCATGTTTTGCTTGTGAGATAATTTTAGTCAACGGGTCTGTCACATTCAGACCCGTAAGTATTTTGCAAATTTCTATGTCTACAATGCTCTGCACGGAGCTACTCTTGCTAATTGCTCCCACTTTCAATATGTATCTAGACCGAGACTTAGAGTCATCTAGATTAGTGTCAAAACTTGCATCGACGTAACCTTTTGTCACTTCCATAATCGAGAAACATATCCTTATTCCACTAAGGATAATTTTGACTGTTGTCCACTGATCTACTCCTAGATCAGTATTGCACTCCCTTGCCAAACTTAGTGGTAGGGTATGCAATAGATCTGGTACACAGCATGGCATACTTTATAGAACCTATGGCTGAGGCATAGGGAATGGTTTTCATTCTCTTTCTATCTTCTGCCGTGGTCGGGCTTTGAGTCCTACTCAATTTCACACCTTGTAACACAAGCAAGAAACTCTTTCTTTGACTGTTCCATTTTGAATTACTTCAAAATCTTGTCAAGGTATGTACTCATTGAAAAAACTTATCAAGCGTCTTGATCTATCTCTATAGATCTTGATGCTCAATATGTAAGCAGCTTCACCGAGGTCTTTCTTTGAAAAAAACTCCTTTCAAATACTCCTTTATGCTTTGCAAAATAATTCTACATTATTTCCGATCAACAATATGTCACTCACATATACTTATCAGAAATGCAGTAGTGCTCCCACTCACTTTCTTGTAAATACAGGCTTCACCGCAAGTCTGTATAAAACTGTATGCTTTGATCAACTCATCAAAGCTTATATTCCAACTCCGAGATGCTTGCACCAGTCCATAAATGGATCGCTGGAGCTTGCACACTTTGTTAGCTCCCTTTGGATCGATAAAACCTTCCGGTTGCATCATATACAACTCTTCTTCCAGAAATCCATTCAGGAATGCAGTTTTGACATCCATTTGCCAAATTTCATAATCATAAAATGCGGAAATTGCTAACATGATTCGGACAGACTTAAGCATCGCTACGGGTGAGAAGGTCTCATCGTAGTCAATCACTTGAACTTGTCGAAAACCTTTCGCGACAATTCTAGCTTTGTAGATAGTAACACTACTATCAGTGTCCGTCTTTCTCTTGAAGATCCATTTAATCTCAATGGCTCGCCGATCATTGGGCAAGTCAATCAAAGTCCATACTTTGTTCTCATACATGGATCTCATCTCAGATTTCATGGCCTCAAGCCATTTCGCGGAATCTGGGCTCACCATCCCTTCTTCATAGTTTGTAGGTTCGTCATGGTTAAGTAACATGACCTCCAGAACAGGATTACCGTACTACTCTAGTGCAGATTTCATTCTGGTTGACCTACGAGGTTCGGTAGTAACTTGATCTGAAGTAACATGATCATCATCATTAGCTTCCTCACTAATTGGTGTAGGAGTCACAGGAACAGATTTTTGTGATGAACTACTTTCCAATAAGGGAGCAGGTACAATTACCTCATCAAGTTCTACTTTCCTCCCACTCACTTCTTTCGAGAGAAACTCCTTCTCTAGAAAGGATCCATTCTTAGCAATGAATGTCTTGCCTTTCGGATCTGTGATAGAAGGTGTACCCAACTGTCTCCTTTGGGTATCCTATGAAGACACATTTCTCCGATTTGGGTCTGAGCTTATCAGGTTGAAACTTTTTCACATAAGCATCACAGTCCCAAACTTTAATAAACGATGACTTTGGTTTCTTGCCAAACCACAGTTCATAAGGCGTCGTCTCAACGTATTTTGATAGTGGTAAATCAGTAAGAGACATCATAGATTGCACTATATCCAATAAAGTATGGTTATGACGTTCGGACACACCATTACGCTGTGGTGTTCCGGGTGGCGTGAGTTGCGAAACTATTCCGCATAGTTTCAAATGTAGACCAAACTTGTAACTCAAATATTCTCCTCCACGATCAGATCGTAGAAACTTTATTTTCTTGTTACGATGATTTTCAAATTCACTCTGAAATTCTTTGAACATTTCAAATGTTTCAGACTTATGTTTCATCAAGTAGATATACCCATATCTGCTCAAATCATCTGTGAAGGTCATAAAATAACGATACCCGCCTCAAGCCTCAACACTCATCGGATCGCATACATCAGTATGTATTATTTCCAATAAGCCAGTTGCTTGCTCCATTATTCCAGAGAACGGAGTTTTAGTCATCTTGCCCATAAGGCATGGTTCGCAAGCATCAAGTGATTCATAATCAAGTGATTCCAAAATCCCATCAGCATGGAGTTTCTTCATGCACTTTACACCAATATGACCTAAACGGCAGTGCCACAAATAAGTTGCACTAACTTTGCATCTTTTGGCTTCAATATTATGAATATGTGTATCACTACGATCGAGATCCAACGAACCATTTTCATTGGGTGTGTAACCATATAAGGTTTTATTCATGTAAACAGAACAACAATTATTCTCTATCTTAAATGAATAACTGTACTGCAATAAACATGATCAAATTATATTCATGCTCAACGCAAACACCAAATAACACTTATTTAGGTTCAACACTAATCCCGAAAGTATAGGGAGTGTGCGATGATGATCATATCAATCTTGGAACCACTTCCAACACACATTGTCACTTCACCCTTAACTAGTCTCTATTCATTCTGCAACTCCCGTTTCGAGTTACTAATCTTAGCAACTGAACTAGTATCAAATACTGAGGGGTTGCTATAAACACTAGTAAAGTACACATCAATAACATGTATATCAAATATACCTTTGTTCACTTTGCCATCCTTCTTATCCGCCAAATACTTGGGGCAGTTCCGCTTCCAGTGACCAGTCCCTTTGCAGTAGAAGTACTTAGTCTCAGGCTTAGGTCCAGACTTGGGCTTCTTCACTTGAGCAGCAACTTGCTTGCCGTTCTTCTTGAAGTTCCCCTTCTTCCCTTTTCCCTTTTCCTTGAAACTAGTGGTCTTGTCAACCATCAACACTTGATGCTTTTTCTTGATTTTTACCTTTATCGATTTCATCATCATGAAAAGCTCGGGAATCATTTTCGTCATCCCTTGCATACTATAGTTCATCACGAAGTTCTACTAACTTGGTGATGGTGACTAGAGAATTCTGTCAATCACTATTTTATCTGGAAGATTAACTCCCACTTGATTCAAGCGATTGTAGTACCCAGACAATCTGAGCACATGCTCACTGCTTGAGCTATTCTCCTCCATCTTTTAGCTATGGAACTTGTTGGATACTTCATATCTCTCAACTCGGGTATTTTCTTGAAATATTAACTTCAACTCCTGAAACATCTCATATGCTCCATGACCTTCAAAACGTCTTTGAAGTCCCGATTCTAAGCCATTAAGCATGGTGCACTAAACTATCAAGTAGTCATCATATTGAGCTAGCCAAACATTCATAACGTCTGCATCTACTCCTGCAATAGGTCTGTCACCTAGCGGTGCATCAAGGACATAATTCTTCTGTGAAGCAATGAGGATAAACCTCAGTTCACGGACCCAGTCCGCATCATCGCTACTATCATCTCTCAACATAGTTTTTCTCTAGGAACATATCAAAATAAATATAGGGAAGCAACAACGCGAGCTATTGATCTACAACATAGATATGCTAATACTACCAGGACTAAGTTCATGATAAATTTAAGTTCAATTAATCATATTACTTAAGAACTCCCACTTAGATAGACATCCCTCTAATCTTCCAAGTGATCATGTGATCCATATCAACTAAACCATGTCCGATCATCACGTGAGATGGAGTAGTTTCAATGGTGAACATCACTATGTTGATCATATCTACTATATGATTCACGCTCAACCTTTCGGTCTGAGTGTTCCGAGGCCATATCTGTTATATGCTAGGCTCGTCAAGTTTAACCTGAGTATTCCGCGTGTGCAACTGTTTTGCACCCGTTGTATTTGAACGTAGAGCCTATCACACCCGATCATCACGTGGTGTCTCAGCACGAAGAACTTTTGCAACGGTGCATACTCAGGGAGAACACTTATACCTTGACAATTTAGTGAGAGATCATCTTATAATGCTACCGTCAATCAAAGCAAGATAAGATGCATAAAAGATAAACATCACATGCAATCAAAATATGTGACATGATATGGCCATCATCATCTTGTGACTTTGATCTCCATCTCCAAAGCATCGTCATGACTTCCATCGTCACCGGCATGACACCATGATCTTGATCATCTTGATCTATATCAATGTGTCGTCACATTGTCGCCTCGCCAACTATTGCTCTTGCAACTATTGCTATCGCATAGCGATAAAGTAAAGCAATTATTTGGCGCTTGCATCTTATGCAATAAAGAGACAACCATAAGGCTTCTGCCAGTTGCCGATAACTTCAACAAAACATGATCATCTTATACAACAACTTATATCTCATCACATCCTGACCATATCACATCACAACATGCCCTGCAAAAACAAGTTAGACGTCCTCTACTTTGTTGTTGCAAGTTTTACGTGGCTGCTACGGGCTGAGCAAGAACCGTTCTTACCTACACATCAAAACCACAACGATAGTTTGTCAAGTTGGTGTTGTTTTAACCTTCGCAAGGACCGGGCGTAGCCACACTCGGTTCAACTAAAGTTGGAGAAACTGATACCCGCCAGCCACATGTGTGCAAAGCACGTCGGTAGAACCAGTCTCGCGTAAGCGTACGCGTAACGTCGGTCCGGGCCGCTTCATCCAACAATACCGCCGAACCAAATTATGACATGCTGGTAAGCAGTATGACTTATATCGCCCACAACTCACTTGTGTTCTACTCATGCATATGACATCTGCGCATAAAACCTGGCTCGGATGCCACTGTTGGGAACGTAGTAATTTCAAAAAAATTCCTACGCACACGCAAGATCATGGTGATGCATAGCAATGAGAGGGGAGAGTGTGTCCACATACCCTCGTAGACCGAAAGCGGAAGCGTTAGCACAACGTAGTTGATGTAGTCGTACGTCTTCACGATCCAACCGATCAAGTACCGAAAGTACGGCACCTCCGAGTTCAGCACACGTTCAGCCTGATGACGTCCCTCGAACTCCGATCTAGCCGAGTGTTGAGGGAGAGTTTCGTCAGCACGACGGCGTGGTGACGATGTTGATGTTCTACCGACGCAGGACTTCGCCTAAGCACCGCTACAGTATTATCGAGGTGGACTATGGTGGAGGGGGCACCGCACACGGCTAAAAGATCAACTGATCAATTGTTGTGTCTTTGGGGTGCCCCCTGCCCCCGTATATAAAGGAGCAAGGGGGGAGGCGGCCGGCCTAGGAGGAGGGCGCGCCAAGGGGGGAGTCCTACTCCCACCGGGAGTAGGACTCCTCCTTTCCTTGTTGGAGTAGGAGAAGGGAAGGGAGAAGGAGAAGGAAGGAAGGGGGCACCCCCCCCTCCCTAGTCCAATTCGGACTAGTCCATGGGGAGGGGTGCGGCCACCCTTTGGGGTCTTTCTCTCCTTTCCCGTATGGCCCATTAAGGCCCAATACGAATGCCCGTAACTCTTCGGTACTCCGAAAAATACCCGAATCACTCGGAACCTTTCCGATGTCTGAATATAGTCGTCCAATATATCGATCTTTATGTCTCGACCATTTCGAGACTCATCGTCATATCCCCGATATCATCCAGGACTCCGAACTCCTTCGGTACATCAAAACACATAAACTCATAATATAACTGTCATCAAAACTTTAAGCGTGCGGACCCTACGGGTTCGAGAACTATGTAGACATGACCGAGACACGTCTCCGGTCAATAACCAATAGAGGAACCTGAATGCTCATATTGGCTCCCACATACTCTACGAAGATCTTTATCGGTCAGACCGCATAACAACATACGTTGTTCCCTTTGTCATCGGTATGTTACTTGCCCGAGATTCGAACGTCAGTATCTCAATACCTAGTTCAATATCATTACCGGCAAGTCTCTTTACTCGTTCCGTAATACATCATCCCGCAACTAACTCATTAGTTGCAATGCTTGCAAGGCTTATAGTGATGTGCATTACCGAGTGGGCCCAGAGATACCTCTCCGACAATCGGAGTGACAAATCCTAATCTCGAAATACGCCAACCCAACAAGTACCTTTGGAGACACCTGTAGAGCACCTTTATAATCACCCAGTTAAGTTGTGTTTTACGTTTGGTAGCACACAAAGTGTTCCTCCAGTAAACGGGAGTTGCATAATCTCATAGTCATAGGAACATGTATAAGTCATGAAGAAAGTAATAGCAACATACTAAACGATCAAGTGCTAAGCTAAAGGAATGGGTCAAGTCAATCACATCATTCTCCTAATGATGTGATCCCGTTAATCAAATGACAACTCACGTCTATGGTTAGGAAACATAACCATCTTCGATTAACGAGCTAGTCAAGTAGAGGCATAGTAGTGACACTCTGTTTGTCTATGTATTATGTTTCCGGTTAATACAATTCTAGCATGAATAATAAACATTTATCATGATATAAGGAAATAAATAATAACTTTATTATTGCATCTAGGGCATATTTTCTACAAGAAATCTCGTCCCGAGATTTTAAGGGGTAGAGTATGGAGGAAAGACTAGGTTACGAATTCTAACGAATCTTCTCGGTCTTGGCTGCTCTTATCGAAGCGGTCGATCCATTATGTTGATGTCTTCATTTCTCTGCTTCATGTCATCATGATGTAGTACACATCCTTTCTTCGGGATCTCCATCGTACTTACGGAAATAATAAAGGGTGGGCATTCCGGGAGTATGGACCTCTGCAAGGTCGACTATCTGGTCGATAACATCGAGGAAGATGGCGGAAGTAACTCTCGAATTTAAACTTAAGAAAATATTGAGAGCAAAGTAAGGAGGTATCATGTGAAGTTTCCAGCGGGCAGGCAATCGTTTGATGCCTGAAACAGGGCGTGAAAGGGGTTCAAAGCAATGGGGATAGGTATTGTGTCTGATACCAGAATTGATGATCTCTCGGAAGGTGGCTCGTGAATCACATACGAGGCCAAGTGTGAGGAACAACCTTAAGAGCAAGGGGTGTATAGGAGAGTCAGGTTTCGATCCTGTGGAACTGTGGGTTATGGGCCCACCTTGTGGGTTAAAAGTAGGAAGGCGGTGATTTCTTGCACGATCATGCAAGTCAGGCATGTCAGAGGGTAGACTGTCAGTTATATGTCAGCAACAACGTCGGTACCAAGGGCGAGGGACGAAGAAAACCATTTTCCTGCCCATTGAAACGAGGCAGACCAATAGGCAAAGTTCTCATCCATCAGCGGCTACCGGAATGTCATCAACAATAGTAACAGGGTCTTACTAACCGCGTGGTACAACCAGGTGCTTACCTAAGCAGGGAATTATCACTACTCAGTTAAATCGGATTACAAGAAAGGTTAAACAAAACAATTGAAAGGAAAATATGTTTAAACACATATTTCAGGGGTATATTCTTCCCAAGGACAAGCAGAGCATGATATCCATGACAGGATATATTGTAGAAAACCCTTCAGGGAAGGGGAGAGAAATTTCGTGATATTACCCATACAACGGTGTTTGGATAATTGATCAAGAAACATTTAGCATTGTGCTACAAATGTGCTTATTGTAACATCGAAGTACCAGAGACACGCTTCGAGATAGCATTGACATGGTCTTCAAGCAAAGTTCAAACTGTTGATACACGAAGGATCCATCAGGAACAACTTGTGGAATAAGTCTTACAATTTCCTCATGGAAGAATGGATAACCTTGCTAATAAGGAAACTATAACAGTAGGTCCTCCGGCCAGGAGTGCTGGGCATGACATCTCCTTACCGGGTCATAAAAGACCAGTGTTATAACTCTTGGAAAAATGTTCCAACCATCATATCTGTTTGAGATTCAGATCTAATCGGTGTTAGGATACCTCAGACTCAGGATGCCCGATAAGAAAAGGTGCAACAACAGTTGACGCAAAGACATTTTAAGGTTCTCGGGAAATGAACGATGGAAGTAAGTTCCGAAACCAAAGTTCAGCATTAAACCAAGGAGAGGATGAGGAGGTGGCTGATGGACTCAGCGACATATCATCAAGATTTCCAAAAAGATGGATTTCCACAATTATCAAAACAAGGAGATAACATTTGTCATATCAAATGACATCATGATGTATGCTAGAGAAAAAAAACATACACAATCAAACATTGGCTGAAAGGTGCACCCGGAATATGGGTTGGGTTGCACGACCAATGTCAGAATGGTGATTCAATAATCAATAGTCTAAGAATGAACGGCCGACCATTAACTTCAAAGCAATAGGGTTGCTAGAAGAAAAGAATCCAAACAACACTGTTCACTTGTTGGAATCAACACGGGGACCAAGAAAGAATGGTGATGGTGAGAAGTATCACTATACCAAGAATTCTTAAGAGGTGGAGTAATCCTCATGACATTCTTGACATAAAATATGGTAATATTCCAAGGTAAAGAACAAACTCTGGATAGCAAGGAGCTCCATAACATGAACAAATTTGTGTTGGAGGGAAGGCAATAATGTTGTTCATGATAATACAAATCCTTGAGAGGCAAGGATGGTGTTTCTGAACACGAATTCAATCGATATCCTTGAAGAGCTCAGAATGTTGATGGTGATCATGACACATTTGTCGAGGGGTTTCACGAGGATATAATCGATCGGCAATGACATCAAGTTAAAGGAATGATGAAGCAAAAGGTTATTGGAACCATGGGTACGAGACAAACTCGAAACCAAGCTTGCAGTTCAAGGCGAAATGATATGATGAGGAAGACCAACGTTAGATTAGCTCACCGTCGAAATTTGTGCTCCGGGAAGAAGGAATAGGTAGCACAGTTAAAATTAGCACGATCATGAAGTAACCGATCAGGCTAGGAGTGACGTGATGGAGTATTAAACTCCTCAACAACAAAGTACTAGAAGTACTGAATCACAGTGTTGATTTGATTCACAAATCGGTGTTCTCGATTGATGACAACCCAGAACCCGTGGAGTGACTACGACGGGGAAACCTACTACTTCATCAGAAATTCATAACATGTAGTGCAATGGGGTGTTATCCTCGAGATACCAAATGGTAATACTCGAAGGTAGATCAAAATAGAGGTTGGATAGGTGTATTGATCTGCAGAAGACAAGTACTTGAGTGCGAAGGATCAAATCTCGGATATAAGATGAACTTATACCAAGGGATGATTAATGTGGTCGGAACCATGATTGTAAAGGATCAAATCTCGGATATAAGATGAACTTATACCAAGGGATGATTAATTTTAAGAGAGGCTTTAATGATAAGACCTATATTGTGTCTATGGGCATGAACGTAAGGTTCAAAGTGCACTCCCACTTCTTCAACGCATAACCTTTCATTTACTGCTCTACTAAAAATGATTTGAGTGCGAAGATCTACCTGGTGAATTACCAGAGGAGTATGAACCTTGGTAAACTTTTGGGTCCACACAGATTAAGGACTGCATAGGTTCAACCCATCGGGGCATCTTAGGAACATATACACAAACTTCAAGAGTAATTATCACCAGCCCGAAAGCAAAGCATGGTTGGCCAAATCAGAGAATAGGATTTACCAATGGCATTATGTATCAAGGAAAGAACTCCAGGTTTTGAGAATATGCAAGAACGGTCGGATAATAATCCACCAAAGGATCTAGTGGACTACAAGGGATCTAATGTGAGTAACGGTACTCAACTAGAAGAAGAAAGAATGCAAGGGATCAGATTATAGAAACAACTGACTAATTCAAAGCTCACATGTAAAGTAATTATGATTTTCAAATTAAGGGCTCAGAAGCAAATGCTCTGATTAAGGATGGATAAGTTGAGTAGACTTAGGGGCACAATCGGCGACAATTTGATTGGTCGAGAACCAACTCCTTTTCAAAATGACGTCTGAGCCGGAAGGATGAATTATAGGATTTGATTGAGGACTGCGAGCATTCACAACATATTGAATCAAGAGACTCGAAATGATAATGACAAAGGATACTAAATGAATATTGCTGGTCTTAAGGAACGCATCCAAAATGCAAGCACACAATTCCAGAGCAATAGTGGGCAGAGGATTACCGGAAGATCAGATAGCATCTCAATGTATCTTGTGAATCATATGAACAATGGGGGAAGATCGGATACTCGGTAAATGCAAGAATTATCCGTAGGGGTATTCATGAGGCAAGAACTGCAGAGCAGTAAGCTCAAACGATTCTCGGAACAACGGAGCGTAGTTCGGGGCATCTTGTAATAACAAGATCAATGGGATTGAATGTAGACAAGTGTATGCAGTTATCCATACGGATATAATGGTGGTAGGGAATTTGCAAAGGCGGTGGGCACAAGCGTCTCGGGAAAACATCGAATAGCATCTTGAGAACCTTCTGGTGCACCTAGTAATCATCTGGAGTGAGGGGCTCTCCGGGAAGAAGTAATTATGAGAACCTAGAGTTAGAGTTAGCAAAATTTATTTTAACCCGAGCAGAATAGAGATCAGAGTCCCAGAGTATAGACGAGGAATAAAAGATCCTAATACCACCCAATGGTGACGTGGGCCCGTAAGCCACACAGCCATGTTAGAAAAGGTTTTGCAATGACTAGACTCAACTTCGGCCAAGGAGTTTGGAAGGGGATTCCTACAGGCAGTCGGCTCTGATACCAACTTGTGACTCCCCCGATTCAATCGTACACTAACCATACACGCAAACGTGTACGATCAAGATCAGGGACCCATGGGAAGATATCACAACACAACTCTAAAAATAAAATAAGTCATACAAGCATCATATTACAAGCCATGGGCCTCGACAGCTCGAATACAAGTGCTCGATCATAGACGAGTCCACGGAAGCAACAATATCTGAGTACAGACATAAGTTAAACAAGTTGCCATAAGATGGCTAGCACAAAGTGGGATACAGATCGAAAGAGGCGCAGGCCTCCTTCCTGGGATCCTCCTAAACTACTCCTGGTTGACGTCAGTGGCCTGCACGTAGTAGTAGGCACCTCTGGTGTAGTAGGAGTAAATGCGTCGACGGTGGCGTCGCCCTGGCTCCGATGTCTGGTTGCGACAACCAGGTAGAAAGGAAAGGGGAAAAGAGGAGAAAAGCAACCGTGAGTACTCATCCAAAGTACTGCAAGCAAGGATCTACACTACATATGCATGGGTATCGTGTAAAGGGCAATATCGGTGGAGTGAACTGCAGAATGCCAGAATAAGAGGGGGATACCTAGTCCTGTCGAAGACTACGCTTCTGGAAGCCTCCATCTTGCAGCATGTAGAAGAGAACAGAAGGTAAGTTCACCAAGTATCATCGCATAGAGTAAACCTACCCGGCGATCCTCTCCTCGTTGCCCTGTTAGAGAGCGATCACCGGGTTATATCTGGCACTTGAAAGGGTGTGTTTTATTAAGTATCCGGTTCTAGTTGTCATAAGGTCAAGGTACAACTCCAAGTCGTCCTGTTACCGAAGATCACGGCTATTCGAATAGATAAATTTCCCTACAGGGGTGCACCACATTACCCAACACGCTCGATCCCATTCTGCCGGACACACTTTCCTGGGTCATGCCCGGCCTCGGAAGATCAACATGTCGCAGCCCCACCTAGGCACAACAGAGAGGTCAACACGCCAGTCTATATCCTATGGCGCAGGGGTCTGGGCCCATCGCCCATTGCACACCTGGAGGTTGCGTGGGCGGCCGGAAGCAGACCTAGCCTCCCTAATACAAGAGCAGGCGTTCCAGCCCAATCCGGCGCGCGCCGCTCAGTCGCTGACGTCACGAAGGCTTCGGCTCATACCACGACGCCGAGTGCCCATAATTGTTCCCGCGTAGTTGGTTAGTGCGTATAGGCCAGTGGCCAGACTCAGATCAAATACCAAGAACTCGTTAAACGTGTTATTTTAAAGTAACCGCGAACACCGACCAGGGCCAGGCCCACCTCTCTCCTAGGTGATCTCAACCTGCCCTGTCGCTCCGCCACAAAGTAATAGTCGGGGGCCGTCAGGAACCCAGGCCCACCACCCAGGATGGAGCCACCTGTCCTTTTAGCCCCCACATCGGAATCACATGCGGGTACTCAACGAGCCGACCCGACTTTAGTCACAACCTGTATAGTATGAATGTATATATGTATATACCCATGATCACCTCCCGAGTGATCACGGCCCGATAGTATAGCATGGCAGACGGACAAGAATGTAGGGCCACTGATGGATACTAGCATCCTATACTAAGCATTTAGGATTGCAGGTAAGGGTAACAACTGTAGCAACAATGATAGGCTATGCAGCAGAACAGGATTAACCGAAAGCAGTAACATGCTACACTACTCTAATGCAAGCAGTAGAGAGAAGGAATAGGCGATATCTGGTGATCAGGGGGGGCTTGCCTGGTTGTTCTGGCAAGAAGAAGGGGTCGTCGTCGATGTAGTCGATCACAGGGGTATCGGCAATGGTCTCGGAGCCTACCGGAAAGAAGTAACGAAGGGGGAACACAATAAATAACAGAGCAATCAAATGTAACACAAAGCAAGACGCGGAAATACGTTGTGCTAGGGGTGACATAATGCAGGGATATGTGATACCAGTGAAGGGGGCAAACATCCGGGAAAGTATCCCCGGTGTTTCGCGTTTTCGGGCAGATGAACCAGTGGGGGAGAGTTGTGTGTTCTCTATGCTAGGGATGTGTGGCGGACGAATGGACTGCGTATTTGGATTCGTCTCGTCGTTCTGAGCAACTTTCATGTACAAAGTATTTTCATCCGAGATACGGATTATTTTATATTAATTTCTAAAGTTTTAATTCATTTTCTAAATTATTTTAATTCAATTAAGTAGTAAAAAGCTATGTGCACACAGCAGAGGCCAGCCACAGCCTATGACCTATGGGGGCAGGGGACCCAGTTGACCAAGTCAATGGTTGACTGGTCAATGGTGTGAATAGTGCATGTGAGACCCACATGTCATTGTCACAATTTAATTAAAATAGGCTTAAACACCTAAGCTAGTTAATTAGGTCAAATTAAGCAAGGTTAATTAACTAAACTAATTATATACTAATTAATTAATTCACTTTACTATTTCCTTTTATTTTCCATTTTTGTTTTTCTCTACTCTTTTCTTTTTATCTGATTTACAGGGGGAGGGCCCCACCTGTAAGTGGCTCTTGCCACCTCCCTCCTATGCACAAACGCACACAGGGGAGGGCAGAGGGTGCGGCGGCCGGACATGGCCCCGGCGAGGCCATGGCCGCGACCGGCAACGGGGTAGGCGGCAGGGGACGGCTGGGGGCGCACGTAGCGCACGGGGCGCGAGCGAGGGGGGCTCATCGGCGGTGGACGCGGTTGACTATGGCAAGGGCGCGGTTTGGTGGGCATGGCGAGGGCATCTGTGGCGCTGGCAGCACGCGAGCGGCTGTGGCTGGCGCGCTGGTGGTCTGGCCAGTGTGGGGAGCGCGCGACTAGGCGCTGGTAGAGCGGGCCGCTGGCTGGGCAAGCACGTCTTGCTGTGATGGCGCGTCGAGCAGGGGAGGCTGGTGCGGGCGGCGACGCGTTGGAGGCTTCGAGCGCTGCAATAGGGAGAGGAGGGGAAGGCGAACGGGGCTCACTTCGAGCCATAGGGGGGTGGCAGCGGGCTCGAGGGGGCTCGGGATGGCCGGAGACGACGACGAACGAGGCGGCAACAACGACGTCGGTGAGTGGGTGTCCAGCGCTCCAGATCGGGGCTGGAGGGAGGAGCTGTGAGGAGGAGAGTGGGCGGTGCTTGGCGATCTGGTGACGGGGTTGGCACCGGCGACGGCGGACGGCGGCCTTAGCGGAGCGGCGACTTGCATCAGGCGCGGGCGTGCGGGAGCAGGGGATCGAACAGGGGAGCCCCTCCCCGTTCGTCAGCGCGTGCGTGTATCGTGGGTGGCGGCGCGTAGGGGGAATGAGGGAGAGATGGGGATCGGGACAGGAGGAGCTAGGGTTAGTAGCGGGGGGTGTAGGGCTGGGCCGACCAATTGGCTAGCTGGGCCGGTTGGCCCAGCGTGGGGGGGCGGGGCTGTTTTACTTTGTTTTAAGTTTGTTTAGTCTTTTCTTTTTATTTATTTCTTTTAGTTTTTGTTTTCTTTTAATTACACATTAATTTTAGTTTAGTAAAATATGGCAATAGCCCCTAAAATAATGTTCCAGAATAACCCGATGTCGTAAAAAGTTTTATCCCGAATTAAAATAGTTTAGCAATTTATAAAATACCAAAGGCATTTATATAATTGTTTTTGCGGCTGTTTTATTTATTTTAGAGCATTTACGCATTTTGCAAAAATGTGTTTTCTTCACCATATGTGCCTATGATTTATTTTTCACATCCAGAACATTTTAGCTTTAAGGTTTGAAAACTTTTATTGTTTGACTTGATTCTGAATTTTGAATTTGCACGGGATTGAATCATCGCGAGATTAAGAACAGTAACAGTGGTGATGTGGCATCATTAATAGGGAATTGTTGTAGCCTAGTTATCCGGGCGTCACAGAAATACAAACCAGTCTTAGTATGGGCCCAAAAGAACAGTGGCATGTTGATGTGCTTGATCTGATATGGGCCGTAATTTGGCCCAAAACACGACAGGCTATGAACGGGCCTGATCCGGTATGGGCCTCAATTTGACCCAAAACATGGCAGGCTGTTAACGGGCCAACCCACTAATGTGTGAAAAAACATGGTGGACCTTTAGCTGGGCTGGCCTTTTCACCGGAATGGGCCTCTGTTGGGCCGTGCCAGGTGTTGACGTATCATAGGCGCCTCCTGTCCAATGAGTGGATTTCATCTGTCCGGACGTTGAGCCAACACGTGTTTCCTCCAGCCAATGAGAATTTTACACGTGGAAAATCCCCATTCGTCCGGGCTATTAATGGGTTATCGGATCCAAAACCGGACCTGATAGCTTAAGGACGACTCGTTATGGTCGATGCCACGTGTCAGTCACCCTTGACGAAAGCACTTCTATGACGCGTGATTTATCGTCATGGAAGTGGACACTTCCGTGATGATAATTTTGGTAATGTCATGGAACACTTCTACGACAGAACAAGTATGACTATCTTGATTCTGTCATAAAATCATCATGGATGTACATGCATGACAGAAAACGTGACCTACTCTGACAAGCATGTATCATCACGGAAGTGTATTTTTTTGTAGTGTATATTTTTCTCATCAAGATAAGAATATTTCAAAGTGTCAGGACCCACTAGAATTTCAATAGGCAAATTGTGTTTTAGGAGAGGTTCTTGTTCAAAGAATATTTTATCTATTTCATTTCTTTCACGTAAGTGCATATCATTTTCATGGTCTAGCAAATATTGTTCTGGTGGATTAGTAGGAGGCATGGCAATAGAAGCAAGACCAATTATTTCATCCTTACTAGATAATTTTTTATCCTAAGGTTGTCTACGAAACTTAGAGAAATTAAACTCATGAGACACATCACCAAAACTAACACTGACAGTTTGTTTTTCACAATCTATCTTAGCATTGACAATGTTCAAGAAAGGTCTACCAAAGATAATGGGACAAAATTCATCTTGTGGGGAACCAAGGACTAGAAAATCAGTAGGGTATTTTATTTTCCTGCACAAGACTTCAACATCTCTAACAACCCCAAGTGGTGTGATGGTATCTCTATTAGCAAGTTTAGTAGTAACATCTATGTCTTCTATTTCAGCGGGGGCTATGTTATTCATAATTTCTTGGTATAATGTAAAAGTAATAGCACTCACACTAGCACCTAAGTCACATAAACCATGATAACAATGATCTCCTATTTTAACTTAGACAACAGGCATGCTAACCACAGGTCTATGCTTATCTTTTCCATTGGGTTTAGCAATTCTAGCAGCTTCATCATAGAAGTAAATAACATGCCCATTAATATTTTCTACCAAGAGATATTTAACCATAGCAACACTAGGTTCTACTTTAATTTGTTCAGAGGGTTTAGGTGCTTTAATATTACTTTTACGAACCACTCTTGATACCTTGGCATGTTCCTTTATCCTAACAGGGAAAGGTGGTTTTTCAACATAAGTAGTAGGCACAACTGGATCAACATTGTAAATGATAGTTTCATCTTTTGCTATAACTAGTTCTTTAATTTCCTCTTTAATAGGGGGTGATATTTAAACCACTTCTCCTTAGGGAGATCAACATCAGTAGCAAATGATTCATATAAAGAGACTACTATCTTAGAGTCAAGTCCATATTTAGTGCTAAACTTGTGAAAAGCATCGGTATTCATAAAAGATTTAACACAATCAAACTCAAGCTTAATACGTCACTGTTTACCTTCCTCAAGTTCCCAGTCTTCAGAGTTACGTCTAATTCTTTCTAAAAGATCCCACCTAAATTCAATAGTCTTCTTCGTAAAAGAACCAGTACAAGAAGTATCGAGCATGGATTGATCATCACAAGAAAGCCGAGCATAAAAATTCTGAAGGATAAATTCTCTCGAGAGCTCATGATTGCGGCATGAATATAACATTGAATTAAGTCACCCCAAGCTAGAGTAATGCTTTCTCCTTCACGAGGCCAAAAACTATATATATATATAATTCTGATCACGACAAACTAGATGCATAGGATAAAACTTTTAGTGAAACTCCAATTTCAGTCGATTCCAATTCCAAGATCCAATATGATCGCATAGCCTATACCATGTCAATGCTTTTCCATTCAAATATAAAGGGAAAACCTTCTTCTTAACTTCATCTCCGGGTAAACCTGCAAGCTTAAATAATTCACAAATTTCATCCACATATATAATGCATATCAGGATGTTCAGTTCCATCTCCTGCATAAGGATTAGCTAGCAAGTAATTGAACTATTAATGAATTGATAAGAACCTCGATTGTCCATTTTTTTTTGAACCTCTTGAAAAGAGGGATTGATAAGAGCCCTGGTTGTCTATTTTGTTCTGAACCCGAGAGTGTACATCATCTCTTTTTGGGGTGTGTGGTAGCTAAGGAAACCTGGATGCACATATCTAGTTACTCTATTTTACCTTTATGTCAGGGTCGAATCTGACAGATCTCGGGTAGGGGGTCCCGAGTTAGTAGTCTTGCATGTTGGTAATTGGACACACATTTTTACCCAGGGTCGGGCTCTCCTTAGAGACAAAACCCTACGTCCTGATTGTGTTATATTGATTTGGGATGGAGTACAAAGTACAAGCGATCTACCATGAGATTGTTGGGTGTCGTCTACGAACCCTATCCCTCGGTTTATATAGTCAAAGTGTGCTAGTTATCGACTAGAGGGGGGGTGAATAGGTGATTTTTATGAATTTCTTCAAGATAGGCAATGTCTTCGAAGACGCGGAAGCAAAATAGAACTAAATAGGATGCAGCAGAAGATAAACTACACTAGGCATGCTAGAAAGTCAATGAACACTAGAGGTAATGTACGAAGACCGATAGCAGCTAGGTAGGACAAAACAGATTATGAAGAAAGTGTGAAGACAAATATGTAATCATAGGGAATGGCTTCACACAAAGTCTTTGAACAGAATGAGCAAGCAAGAGTTTCACGAAACTAGAAAGTAAGTAAAGGAGTGGAGTGATAGAACCAGTAGCTCGATGAAGATAAATGATTTGTTTGGCCAGTTCTAGTTGTTGTGACAACTGTTCGTCTGGTTCGGGAGGCCGAGATTGAACTCAGAAGACCACGTCTTCACCTTATTCCCCTTGAGCTAAGACCCACAGATCTCGCCCAATCACTCAATTAAGTCTTCAAGGTAGACTTCCATACCTTCACATACTTTGTTCACTGGCAATCCACAATGACTCTTGGATGCTCAGAACGCGACGCCTAACTGAGTGGAAGATCAAAATCTTCAAGTGTAACAAGTATTCAGTTCACATAGAACAAATAGACTTCAGTGATGTTCAAAACACTTTGGTCTCTAAGTGTTTTGGGTTTTCTCCTCGCAAGGATTCTCTCACAAAGGCTTCGGAGGTGGGTTCCTCTCAAATGACAAAAGCTGTGCACTAACTCGGAGCAGCCGCCAACTTATGATGGAGGGGGTGGGCTATTTATAGCTAGGAGGCAACCCGACATGATATGTTTGAAATGATCCTGTGTCAGTGGACAACCGACACGTATCCAATGGTCGGATTTCAAACACACGCGACAGCTTGACTTGGGCTCCAAGTAAAGCTGACTCAACAACTCTGGAAGAGGTTTTCTCTCATTGTCTTCGCTCGAAGACATCGGATTTTAGGTTGAGCATCACGTCAGTTTTCTGACTTTGTTTACCTCGACCTCACTTAATAGTTCGGTGGTTCCTATGACTCAGGAAAGTAGAAAATGAAGCTACAAAAAGACTACGGCTTCGCGCTCCATTTTCTTCAAGCGAAAGTCTTCGCGTACCATTATCTTCAATGTCTTCATACATTTTCAGGGGTCATCTTTGATTGGTAAACCGAATCCACATGGACTTATACCTGTGTTCTCCTATGAATCTCACAAACACATTAGTCCCACAACCAAGTATGTCGCCAATACTCCAAAACCAACAAGGGGTGGCACTAGATGCACTTACATATAGGTACTGGGGGAGGGGGTCTAGGATTACAACTTAGTCGGTTACGCACAAAAGGGAACATGTTGCAAACAACCACTAATGTCTTGGAGTATACGTCAAGTCTTCAGGAGCCTTCCTTTCACAGGCCATGGGCCACTTGACATATCCCACTGGTGAACCGATATGGAGGTCCATGACCCGGTACAGTAGGCCGGGAGACAACATGGTGAGTGACCCCCAATTCGGGACACCGTCAGTAGCCCCCCGAACTGGTCTTCAAGTCACAGACACTCCTCGAATCTTCCAAGTTGCTCTTCATTCTTTGGTCGCCAATCTTGAAAGCTGGTTCAATGAATCCTTCCATATCCAATGTTTGGTACGTATCCGAGATGTCTCAGGTCCACCTCAGTTTATGCCAAGCTCTTTGATACGTCTCCAATGTATCTACTTTTCGAAACACTTTTGCCCTTGTTTTGGACTCTAACTTGCATCACTTGAATGGAACTAGCCCGGACTGACGCTGTTTTCAGCAAAATTGCCTTGGTATATTTTTATGCAGAAATAAAAGTTCGCGGAATGACCTGAAAATCCAGGGAGACACGTTTTGGAATTAATAAAAAATACTGGCGAAAGAATCAGCATTACGGGGCCCGTACCCTGTCCACGAGGGTGCAGGGCGTGCCCACCCCCCTGGGGCACGCCCCCTGCCTCGTGGGCCCCCTGAGACTCCATCGACCTCAACTACAACTCCATATATTCACGTTCGGGGAGAAAAAAATCAAAGAGAAGGATTCATCGTGTTTTACGATACGGAGCCGCTGCCAAGCCCTAATCTCTCTCGGGAGGGCTGATCTGGAGTCCGTTCTGGGCTCCGGAGAGGGGAATCCGTCGCTGTCGTCATCATCAACCATCCTCCGTCACCAATTTCATGATGCTCACCGCCGTGCGTGAGTAATTCCATCGTAGGCTTGCTGGACGGTGATGGGTTGGATGAGATTTATCATGTAATCGAGTTAGTTTTGTTAGGGTTTGATCCCTAGTATCCATTATGTTCTGAGATTGATGCTTGCTATGACTTTGCTAAGCTTAATGCTTGTCACTAGGGCCCGAGTGCCATGATTTCAGATCTGAACCTATTATGTTTTCATGAATACATGTGAGTTCTTGATCCTATCTTGCAAGTCTCAATAGTCACCTAGTATGTGTTATGATCCCGCAACCCCGAAGTGACAATAATCGGGACCACTCCCGGTGATGACCGTAGTTTGAGGAGTTCATGTATTCACTAAGACTAGCCACAATGGGTAGTAACATAGACTAGTAACATGCCCATGTTACTAGTCTATGTTACTACCTCTATAGTGGGGAGTAACATATGTGTGGTAACATAGAGCACTTCATTTATTAGGTTATAGACACATCTTGCCTTGATATGTGTCATGTTACTCATACTAGTAGTAACTAACTATGTTACCACTTTCATCTCTTTCTTCATTTATTGCATGCCACGTCATCTATTTAACCTAGATATGTGTGATGTTACTACCTATGTTACACCCACTATGGGTAGTCTAAATGTTAATGCTTTGGTCCGGTACTTTATTAAAAGGAGGCCTTAATATCCCTTAGTTTCCAATAGGACCCCGCTGCCACGCGAGGGTAAGACAAAAGATGTCATGCAAGTTCTTTCCATAAGCACGTATGACTATATTCGGAATATATGCCTACATTACATTGATGAACTGGAGCTAGTTCTGTGTCACCCTATGTTATAACTGTTGCATGAGGAATCGTATCCGACATAATTATCCATCATTGATCCATTGCCTACGAGCTTTTCATATATTGATCTTTGCTTGGTTACTTTTCCGCTGCCATTGTTACAATTACTATAAAAACTGCTACTGTTACTTTTGCCACTGTTACCGTTACTTCCATACTACTTTGCTTCTAAATACTTTGTTGAAGATATTAAGTCTTTCAGGTGTGGTTGCATTGACAACTCAGCTGCTAATACTTGAGGATATTTTTTGGCTCCCCTTGTGTCGAATCAATAAATTTGGGTTGAATACTCTACCCTCGAAAACTGTTGTGATCCCCTATACTTGTGGTTTATCAAGACTATTTTCTGCCGCCGTTGCCGGGGAGCATAGCTCTATTCTTTGAGTCACTTGGATTTATATCTGTTGATAACTATGAGGAACTTGAAAGACAAAAAACCAAGATTTATCCCTCAACTATGAGGGGAGGTAAGGAACTGCCATCTAGCTCTACACTTGATTCTCCTTCTGTTTTGAGTAAACTTGCGACACCTAAACCTACTCCTGCTATTGATTCTGATATGTCGCATGTTACTGATGATGCCACTTCTGCTATGCATGATGCTTAGGATGAAACTACTTCTATGCTTAATGCTACTGTGCCATTAGGTGAATTTCTTGATGAACAACTTGCTAGGGTTAGAGAGAATGAAATTATTGAAACTGATAATATTGATGAAAGTGATGATGAAGACTCTCCCCCTAGATATGAATTGTCTGATGTGCCTGAGGGTTATGTTATGGATGAAGGAATTGCTAGAGACTTTTTTGCTTGCAAATATAGATATGATCTTAAGAAACTGTTAGTTAAGCTGAAAGAAAAATCTTTGAATGCTAGAATGAAATATGACCCTGCTTTTGCTCCTTCACCTATTTGTATTTCTGATAAGGATTATGATTTCTCTGTCGATCCTGAGTTGATTACTTTGGTTGAATCTGATCCTTTTTATGGCTATGAATCTGAAACTGTTGTGGCACATCTTACTAAATTAAATGATATAGCCACCCTATTCACTCATGAGGAAAAAAATCATTAGTACTATATCCTTAAGTTATTTCCGTTCTCGTTAAAGGGTGATGCTAAAACATGGTTTAATTCTCTTACTCCTAGTTGTGTGCATAGTCCCCAGGATATGATTTATTACTTCTCTGCTAAATATTTCCCTGCTCATAAGAAAGAAGCTGCCTTAAGGGAAATATATAATTTTGTGCAAATTGAAGAAGAGAGTCTACCACAATCTTGGGTGAGGCTTCTCCGATTACTTAATGCTTTCCCTGATCATCCTCTCAAGAAAAGTGAAATACTTGATATCTTTTATAATGGACTAACCGATGCTTCCAGAGACCACCTGGATAGTTGTGCTGGTTGTGTTTTCAGGGAAAGAACTGTTGAGCAAGCTGAATTGCTGTTGAATAATATATTAAGTAATAATAATGATTGGACACTTCCTGAATCAACTCCTAAGCCAACACTGAAGAAAAGGGGTATTCTATTTCTCAGTCCTGAAGATATGCAAGAGGTAAAGAAATCTCTGAAAGAAAAGGGTATTAAAGCTGAGGATGTTAAGAATTTACCACCTATTGAAGAAATACATGGTCTTGATAACCCGACACAGGTAGTAAAGGTAAATTCTCTCTACATATTTGATGAAGGTGATATCCCTCGTAATAAGTCTGCTAGCCAATGCTTAGATGAGTTTGATAATTTTATTGTTAAACAAGAAAACTTCAATGCTTATGTTGGTAAACAATTGAAACGTAATGCTTATATGATTGAACACTTGAGTGATTATATGTCTAGAGTTAAAGGTGACCTTAAAATTATTAGTAAACATGCTTCTATGGTTACCACTCAAGTAGAACAAGTGCTTAAAGCTCAAAATGATTTGCTCAGTGAATTAAACAATAAGAAAAATGATAATGCTGTTAGATTTATGACTAGAGGGGGTAAAATGACTGAGGAACCTTTGTATCCTGAGGGCCACCCTAAGAGAATTGAGCAAGATTCTCAGAGAACTAATGTTGATGCACCTACTCCTTCTAAGAGGAAGAAAAAGAAAAATGATAGGACTCTGCATGCTTCTAGTGAACCTGTTGTTGACACACCTGAGAATCCCAATGATATTTCTATTTCTGATGCTGAAACACAATCTGGTAATGAACATAAACCAAGTGATAATGTTAATGATGATGTTCTTATTGATGCTCAACCTAGCAATAACAATGATGTAGAGATTGAACCTGCTATTGATCTTGTTAACCCACAAGCAAAGAATCAACGTTACGATAAGAGAGACTTCATTGCTAAGAAGCACGGTAAAGAAAGAGAACCATGGGTTCAGAAACCCATGCCTTTTCCTCCTAAACCATCCAAGTAAAAGGATAATGAGGATTTTGAGCGCTTTGCTGAAATGATTAGACCTATCTTTTTGCATATGCGTTTTACTGATATGCTTAAATGAATCCTTATGCTAAGTATATGAAAGATATTGTTACAAATAAAAGAAAGATACCGGAAGCTGAAATTTCCACCATGCTTGCCAATTATATTTTTAAAGGTGGAATACCAAAGAAACTTGGAGATCTAGGAGTACCAACTATACCATGCTCCATTAAAAGAAACTATGTTAAAACTGCTTTATGTTATGCCTCTCTATTTATATCGTAGACTTGATTTGAATAAGTTGACACCTACTGAAATATCTTTGCAAATGGTCGATAAATCAACTGCTATACCTGTCGGCATTTGTGAGGATGTGCCTGTTGTGGTTGCAAATGTTACTATTTTAACGGACTTTGTTATTCTTGATATTCCCGAGGACAATAGTATGTCGATTATCCTTTGTAGACCCTTTTTGAATACTGTAGGGGCTGTTATTGATTGCAACAAAGGCAATGTCACTTTTCATGTTAATGGTAATGAGCATACGGTACACTTTCCGAGGAAACAACCTCAAGTCCACAGTATCAATTATATTGGAAAAATTTCAACGATTACTATCGGAGGTTTTGAATTCCCTCTTCCTACCGTCAAGAAGAAATATGATATTCTTATTATTGGGGACGTGCATATCCCAGTTGAGGTAACCTAGTGTTATTCGAAAATTCTCCGGTTTCACGTTATTCAGAAAGAGTTTGTTAACAAGACTTGATCAACCTTGTTAGTGGATTCCTTTTGATGAGCATGAGATGGATGAAGTTACACTACAAAAAAAATACACTTCCGTGATGATACGTGTTTCTCATAGTAGGTCGCATTTTTTGTCATGCATGTACATCCATGACAAATTTATGAAAGAATCAAGATAGTCATACCTGTGTTGTCGTAGAAGTGTTCCATGACATTACCAAAATTATCATCACGGAAGTGTCCACTTCCATGACGATAAATCGCGCGTCACAAAAGTGCTTTCGTCAAGGGTGACCGACACGTGGCATCCACCGTAACGGAACACCGTTAAGCTATCTGGTCGGGTTTTGGATCCGATAACCCGTTAACAGCCCCGACCAATGGGAAATTTCCACGTGTAAAATTCTTATTGGACGGACGAAACACGTGTCAGCTCGTCAGTGGGTCAGATAGGCGCCTATGATACGTCGACACGTGGCACGGCCCAACAGAGGCCCATTCCTGTGAAAAGGCCGGCTTGTTTGACTTGGTCAAAAGGTGGCGGGCCGGCCCATGGAAAGCCTGTTAACGGCATGTTCGCATATAGCCCATTTAGAGCCCGCTAACCCAAGGCCCGTTACGCCCTATCCGAATTAGGCCCGAGAGCGTCATCCGGGCCATCCAATATGATTCCAGCCCGTTTTACTTCGCCCATGTATGGCCCATGACATCTTCGCCCATATGAGGCCCTATGTAACTCTTGGCCTATTAACGGCCCGTGGTGAAGCGGCCCATAATGAACAAGGTATCACTTTACACCCATTAACGACCGTGGTGGCGGCCCGTAATGAGCAAAGGTATCACTTTATACCCATTAACGGCCCGTTATTCCGTTGGGCCGTTTCCAGCCCATGTTATCTTTCGGCCTTCTCAGAGCCCATTTATTCTTGGGCTCATTTTCAGCATTCGTTTACTTACGGCCCGTTACTGTTATTTTCTGCTTGTCGGCCAAATTCAGCCCATGGTTACAGTCGGCCCATTTGCGGTCTGTTAATACGTTGGGCCATTTTCATAGCGTCATCAAATACGGCCTATTAACGATGGCCCGTTATGGTCGGCCCATGAACGGATGATTCCAACTCTATCCCGTTTACGGCCATAATGCGGCCTGTTATTGGCCCATGTTTGGCCAATCGATCATACTGCCCGTATAAGGCCCATTGATGACACGGCCCGTAGAAGGCCCATTGTTTCTACGGCTAGTAGAAGGCCCATTGTTTCTATGGCCCGTAGAAGGCCCACTATTTATATGGCCCGTAGGAGGCCCAGTGTCACTACAGTAAATATTAGCCCATGGTTATTGTGGCCTAGTTTTAAAAAATAGGTCATTGCAGCCACTAGAAAACCGCGGAAAAAGAACTGCAATGACTGCAAGCAAACAAATAAACAAGACAAGAAGGAAATAAATAAGCAAGCAACTTACGCTAGGCTATCAGGCATCAAAGTTCGCCACCAGTGCAAATAAACGCACCGACAAAAGAATATACAAAACTAAGAGCACTTCAGAAGGCACTAGGCACGCCAGTCGGACCCCAAATAGTCAAGAAGCTGAGTAGACCTCAGTTGTTGCAATGATAGATGCATCAACACTAGATTTAAGGCATGATGGTGCGCACGGCAGTCCTCTGACATCTTCATTGCATCTTTGACTTCAAGTAGGAGCTGAGCTGAAGCAAGCATTTCCGCTTTAAGTTGAGATCGAAGAAGTCGAATCGATTGAGGCAGCGATCGCCTGAGGTTGTCTCACACCTGCTGGTGAGTAGCTTCAACTCACTGTCTTCATCAAGATAGGACCTTGGGGTCATCTCACTGTCCTCAAGATGGTTTGTGTCGGCGTTCTAGGAACGGGGGTCCCCAGACTTGCCTGCCTGCGGCCTGCGGCGTGGCTCAAGGAGGGGCCCAGCACGGCCCATCTTCATCAACACAAGCCCAAGAACCTCGCGAGGGGCCAAGCCTCGCGGGGCGGATGACACGGAACCTCCTCAGGCGCGGCCTCATCAGGCTGGCTCGCGAGGAGGCAGAGAGATCAAGGCGGGGTACCTCACGAGGTGCCCATGACGCAAGCCATGACGACCAAGGGCGCCAGGCGGGCGCCAGCCCGCGCAGTGACCTCCTTTCCTCTTTGGTGCAAAGGGAGCAAGCGCAGGCGAGAGCATCAAGCAAAGGCACCCATTTCGGTGCAACGAGACCAAGACCAGCCCAACGGCAGGGAGGAAGTTATTGTGGAGCCCAAGCAGGCGTCACCACCAGAGCCTTTGGCAGGCAAGGACCAACTTTAGTCAGGATAAGTGTACTAGATGTTCCCCTTCAAAATGGCCAATTGTTGGCGCCCTTCCCGCTCAATATTTGGGAAGAGGCCCAGGGCCTTTGCCTATAAATAGGACTAGCGACCCACAGGGTAGAGATATCTGGAAGCTGGTAGAGAGAAACCGAGAACAAGGAGAGAGAGAGAGAGAGAGAGAGAGAGAGAGAGAGAGAGAGAGAAGGGTGACTGAACTCCTCCTAGCAGTTCATCGCCACAGCCAAGAACAGACCCTCGCGAGGCTGTTCTTCCTTGTGTTGTTCATCATCATCGGCCCAAGAGGCAATCCACCACACCACGAACTAGAGTAGGGTATTACACCACAATGGTGGCCCGAACTAGTATAAACCCTGTGTCTCTTGTGCTGTTCTTTCCATAGCTTCGATCTTAGCGAGGCGGTGGGGTGCAGGTAGGTAGAAGGCGAGATCTCCGCGCGCACCCCAGTGTTCGAACCTCAAGGGTCTGCCGGAACCCGAAATCCGACATTTGGCATGCCAGGTAGGGGTGCACCAGAGTTTTCCCTTCTGCCACCGCCACGACCTGCCTCGCGATGAGTGGCGCGTCGCCCGCCCGCCGCCGGGCGCTGCTGGGGCTGGGGCTCGAGCCTCGCCCCAGCCCCTGCAACGGGTGCGGTGGCCGGACAAGTTCAAGCCAACGACGCCGCCACGCTACAAAGGCGCGACTGATCCGCTGGCCTTCTTGCTGGCGTACGAGAAGGCCATCCTCGAAGCTGGAGGCAACGACAGGGTCATGGCCAACTGGCTTCCCATGGCCCTCACCGGTGCCCCGCACGCATGGCTGCTCCACCTACCGGCAGCCTCCGTGGCCTCTTGGGAAGAGCTCCGCGGACTCTTCCTCGCCCACCACGCTGCACCAGCACCCCCGGTCGTCGCGGCCCTCCTGGGCGGCTCACAGGCGCCGCCTACAAGTCACCACGTCAAGTTGTTCATCCGCCGGGTCAGCGCCGCTTCCACGTGGCAGGGGGCTCTCCCGGACCAGGCGGCACCCAAAGCCGGCCTGACCTTTAGCTCGGAGGATCACCCCTCCAACTCGGCTTGCTCGTGTGCGCTCCCCATGCTGTGCACCCCCACCATCTGCCAGGTGGCCGTCACCAGAACTCTCATTGATGGCAGCGCGGGCCTCAGCGTGCTCTCACTTGAGGCCTTCAACCTCCTCTGCATACCCTTGGAACGGCTGCAACCCAGCCGGCCCTTCTCTGGCGTCGGGGGCAGGTCGTCCAGCTCCTTGGGACAGATCCGGCTCCCGGTAACCTTCGACACCTACGACAACTTCCGCATGGAGCTGATCGACTTCAACATCGCCCCCATCGGCCTCCCCTGCAACGCCATCCTCGGCTATCCGGCGCTGGCCCAATTCATTGCCGCGACGCACCCGGCGTACAACCTCATGAAGATGCCCGGGAGCAACGGTGTCCTCACCGTGCACGAGGACACCGGAGATGCGCTGCGAGTGCTCGAGCTCGCCTTCAACACGGCGGCATCGGCACAGCCCGCCGACTCGGAGACCCCCGAGCCCAAGGGGGCTGCACCCACCAAGAAGAAACAGTTGTTCACCCAAGACAAGGCGGAGACCAAGCAGATACTTGTCGATGAGGACGGGTCCACTGACGCCACTTTCACCATAGGCGCCAACCTCGAGCCCGAGCAGGAGGAGGCCCTGGTCAAGTTCCTGCGCGCGAACAAGAAGGTATTCGCTTGGGAGCCTGATCAGTTGGCGGGGATCCCTAGGAGCGTAATCGAGCATCACCTCAACGTGTGCCCCAACGTCGGCCTTGTGAAGCAGAAGGCAAGGCGGCAGTCCACTGAAAAGTAGGCCTTCATCGTCCAAGAGACCCGCAAACTAGAAGCCGCTGGGGTCATTTGCGAGGTCCGATATCTGGATTGGTTGGCCAACCCTGTCGTTGTACCGAAGAAGGGAGGAAAGGAGCGCATGTGTGTCGACTTCACCAACCTCAACAAGGCATGCCCGCAAGATCCGTTCCCGCTCCCCCGCATCGACCAGATCGTCGATTCCACCGCGAAGTGCGACCTGTTATGCTTTTTGGATGCCTTCTCCGGGTATCACCAGATCAAGATGGCGGTAGAAGACGTTGAAAAGACAGCCTTCCTGACCCCGTGTGGGGTGTACTGCTACACATGCATGCCATTTGGGTTGCGCAACGCAGGGGCGACCTTTCAGCAGCTGATGCACATCACCTTGGGTCCACAGCTCGGGAAGAATGTCGAGGCTTACGTCGATGACATTGTTGTGAAGTCTCGGGAGGCCAGGACCCTGATACAAGACCTGGAGGAAACCTTCGCGAGCCTCAACACAGTGAACCTGCGGCTCAACCCAGAGAAGTGTGTGTTCGGAGTCCCCTCGGGCAAGCTCCTAGGTTTCCTCGTGTCCCACCGAGGCATCGAGGCTAACCTGGAGAAGGTCAAGGCGGTCGAGGACATGAGCCCGCCGAAAGACCCTCAGGGAAATGCAGAAGCTCACTGGGCGCGTGACTGCGCTAGGGCGCTTTATCTCCAAGCTGGGGGAACGAGCACTGCCTTTCTTTCAGCTAATGAAGAAAAAGGGGCCCTTTGAATGGACTGAAGAGGCCGACAAGGCGTTTCAAGATCTCAAGAGGTACCTAACCAGCCCTCCAGTCATGGTGGATCCACGCCCGCAAGAACCCCTGGTACTCTACCTCGCCGCCACTCTCTACTCCGCCAGCGCAGCCCTGGTAGCGGTTAGGGAGGAGCGTCAAACCAAAGCCACAGCAGCAGCCCGAGTCAAGGCAAAGCAGGAACAAGGAAGACCCACCGAAACCACCACCATGGCTGAAGAGGATCAGCCGCCGCAGGGGAGCACACTGGAAGCGGAAGAGGCCCCTCCCCCAAATGGCCAGCCTCCGGAGGTCTCATCGCCTCAGGAGGCGCCACGGTCTCCGGAGGGCGCCATCAGCGCCGACACTCCCAACCTCGTTGAGCACCCAGTATACTTCGTCAGCACGGTGTTGCGGGACACGAGGGCACGGTACCCCATGCCTCAAAAGCTCCTCCTCGTGTTACTGGTGGCCTCACGCAAGCTGCGGCACTATTTCCAGGGTCACCCCATCAAGGTCGTCTCATCATACCCCTTGGAGAGAGTGCTCAGGATCCCTAACTCAGCCGGAAGGGTCGCTGAGTGGAACATAGAACTGCAAGCATTTCAGCTCGAATTCAGCATGACCAGAGTCATCAAGGGAGCAGCATTAGCGGATTTTGTGGCAGAATGGACGGAGGCACCAGGCCTCAAGGCCGGCGAGGATCGATCCCTCTCCCCGGGAAGCGAGGCGCCGGAAGGCTGGGTCATGTACTTTGATGGGGCGTTCTCCAGGCATGGTGCTGGGGCTGGGGCAGTGCTTATATCGCCTACTCAGGACAAGCTCTACTACGCTGTACAGCTCTGTTTCCAGCAAGGTGAAAAGGTCTCCAACAACATAGCGGAGTATGAAGGTCTAATAGCGGGTTTGAAGGCCGCGGCTGCCATAGGGGTGAAACGCCTCACCATCAAGGGCGATTCACAGCTCCTCGTCAATTTCTCCAACAAGGTGTACGAGCCGAAAGATGAGCACATGGAAGCCTACCTTGCGGAGCTCCGCAGGATGGAGAAGCAGTTTTGGGGGTTGGAGTTGCAGCATGTGCCCCGCGGCACCAATCAGGAGGCCGACGACATCGCCAAACAGGCGTCCAGGCGGTTACCTCAGGAGCCCGGCGTCTTCGAGGAGCGGCTCTTCAAGCCCTCAGCCCTGCCGTCGTTATCAAACACGGCGCGGCCTCGGGAGGAGCTCCCGGCCGCTGCCTCGGGAGCCCTTGGCTCGTGGCCCGGCCTCAGAGCACGATCGCCCCGACGATGGAGCCTCAGGAGGGGTGCTGGATCACGGAGCTCCGGAGTTACTTAGCACAAGGGACCTTAACAGAGAAGGAGGAGGAAGCGGAGCGTGTGGATCAGCAAGCCACAGCATACTGCATCAGGGATGGGGAGCTCTACCGGAAGCGACCAAACGACGTATCCCTGCGCTGCATCTCCAGGGAGCAAGGGAAGGAACTATTGGCAGATATACACGGCGGAGACTATGGACATCACTCATCATCGCGGACCCTCGTCGGCAAGGCGTTCCGCAGTGGGTTCTATTGGCCCACCGCACTCAATGATGCCGTCGAACTGGTGAAAGCTTGTGAGGCCTGCCAATTCCACGCCAAGCAGATACACCAGCCGGCAGGAGGCCTACAGACTATACCACTTTCATGGCCATTAGCAGTCTGGGGGCTAGACATCCTGGGCCCGTTTCCGCGGGCGCCAGGGGGCTATCGCTACCTCTACGTCGCCGTGGACAAGTTCACAAAGTGTGCTGAAGTAGAGGCCGTCCGCACCATCCCTGCGGGTTCCGCGGTCAAGTTCATCAAGGGCATCGTGAGCCAGTTCGGGGTGCCGAACAGCATCATCACGGACAATGGTTCGCAATTCACCAGTAACCTCTTCAAAATATATTGTGCTAACCTTGGAACGCAGATATGCTACGCTTTGGTGGCGCACCCCCGAAGCAACGGCCAGGCCGAGCGGGCCAACGCAGAGGTCCTGAGGGGCCTCAAGACCAGGACGTTCAAGAAGAAGCTGGAGGCCTGTGGCAGAGGTTGGTACGATGAGCTTCAGTCCGTGTTGTGGTCCATCCGCACAACCGCAACCAAGCCAACTGGAGAGACCCCGTTCTTCCTGATCTATGGAGCCGAAGCGGTCCTCCCTCACGAGGTCAGACGTCGCTCCGCACGGGTCCTGGCGTTTAACGAGGCGCAGCAGGACGCCATGCGGGGGATGGACCTCGTGCTGGGGGAGGAGCGTCGCCGGGAAGCTGCGTTGCGAGCGGCGAGGTACCAACAAGCACTGCGACTGTACCACTGCCGCAACATCCGCCCCCGAACTCTTGAGGTAGGAGACCTCGTGCTCAGGCAGGTCCTCTCCAAGGAGGGACTGCACAAGCTCTCTCCCATGTGGGAGGGCCCGTTCAAGGTTGTTCATGTTTCTAGGCCCGGCTCCGCGCGCTTGGAGACTCAGGAGGGGGTGCCAATCCAGAACGCATGGAACATCCAGCACCTCCTGAGGTTCTACCCCTAAAAAGGCCCAGAGCCTGTGAAGAAGGTGAATTCCTGTGAAGACTATCTTTTTGGAAAAGGCCCAGAGCCAGTGAAGAAGGCGAATGCCTGTGAAGACTATCTTTTTGGAAAAGGCCCAGAGCCTGTGAAGAAGGCGAATGCCTGTGAAGACTATCTTTTTGGAAAAGGCCCAGAGCCTGTGAAGAAGGCGAATGCCTGTGAAGACTATCTTTTTGGAAAAGGCCCAGAGCCTGTGAAGAAGGCGAATGCCTGTGAAGACTATCTTTTTGGAAAAGGCCCGGAGCCTGTGAAGAAGGCGAATGCCTGTGAAGCTGTCGCGTTTAGTAAAAGGCCCGGAGCCTGTGAAGAGGGCAAATGCCCATGAAGCTTGTTCCCCCAAGAAAGGCCTAGAGCCTGTGAAGAAGGCCAACGCCTGTGAAGCTCGCCGCCCATGACACTCTCACGTAATAATGAGTTGGGGCTGTACACGCCCGAGTCCCGAGGAGCGCCGCCTCAGCCCCTGGGCTCCCTCCCACGCCTGTGGCAGCACTTAGCTCTCTACTGGTGAGAAGACGTCGAAGACTAGATTAGGTGCCGGACGCGGCTTTTTCATTTGCTTTCCGCAGTTGGCTTTTTCATTCTCATTTGAAGTTTTATTGAAGCGGTTGCCATCTTTGGCTTGGGGCTCTTCGACTTTTCACTCTCCTGACTCGATTTCTCTCGCGCGAGGTCTCGCGAGGGGGCAGCCCGAGTGCCCTCGTGAGTATTTCTGTCCCTATCGTTCAAAGGTTTCGCGACCTAGGTCCGCTACAAGAGCACCCCTCCAGTCCGTGCCCCACGGGCACCGCGACACAAACACAGGACCCGGGTCGGTCGCCCCCACGATCGAGGCCGGGAACTACCTACGCGTGGGCGCGCAGCCGGAAGGAACAATAACGGAAACAAAGCGATGATTAACAGCAATAACCCAAACACGCCCCTGCGGGGCTCCACACTACTGTCTTTTTAAGCAGGAAAAAGGAAAAGAGAAAACAAATCAGGCGCGGCTCGCCTCACACCGGCCCGCAGGGAAGACTCAAGTCGCCTCCAGAGCTCAGGCGGACTCCCTCTCGCGCTTCACCGAGGCGCGACGGCGAGCGGACGCGCTACCACCCTCCAGGCAGGCACGACGGCGTGGAGGCTGACCGCGGCCACTGCTAGAAGAGTATCCGCCCGAAGAGGAGCCAGTGAAGCTTGAGGAACCCTGAGCGCCGCCAACCGCGCGAGCACTGTCTTCTCCGTCATCGCCGAGGCTGGGTCCCCGGCCGCGGTCGTTGGCCTCAGGGCAGCACCCTGCGCGACGACCATCTTCCCCAAACACGCTCACGTAAAGGGTGGCATCGCCGTCGAACTTGAAGTGCAGAGTGCATCGACGGCTCAGGCCACGCGCGCGGGCAAACGTCTGCCAACCGCGGGTCAAGGCCAGGCCCCCGGCTGCGGAGACCTCCAGCGAGGCCCATGAGGCCCGGCTGCAGCAGCCGTCTGGCTGGAGCCAGAGGCCGCCCGGGGCGCCGGCCGGGAGCTCACCGAGGAGGAGGCGAGGAAGTTGAAGCCGGGTGCTAGTCGGCTCCGCCGACCACACAACAAACTCCGGCAGCACCTCCGCAGCACGAAAGCGCGGCCTAGGGGGTCGCGCGGCCGAAGCACACCCCCCGGTCGCGGCCAGCCGCCCGTCACCACGCAGGAACTCACCCCCACGACCACGAGGAGTCGCCGTGGGGGCTACAGGGTGTTTGCGAGGGCGGCCCCGGCCGCGCTTGGGCGGGGGAGAGGCAGGCTCAACCTGGCGAGCCTTTCCCTTCTCCGCGGCCGAGAACCTCCTTGGCGGAGCCATGAAGAAGAAGGAGAAGCGAGAGGGGATAGACTGGGAGGACACGCGCTGCTTCGTACTTATGGCCGGCGAAGGCTAACCGTCGACCTCCACGATCGCAGGTAATCATGACCCGCTTTGCATGCAGGGACTTGTCCAATCCACGCAATTGCCGAGGCGTCGTGGGGAAGTGGAGATGCCCACGTCCCGTCAATCGCCATGCGGCGCCCAAGGCCGCAGGCTGTTAGGGCCCGCAACACTTCGCACTTGTCCTTTCGCCTCCCTGCACGGCCAAGCCCGGGCGCGCCTTGGGCCCGGGGCTACTGTCAGCGTTCTGGGAACGGGGGTTCCCAGACTTGCCTGCCTGCGGCGTGGCTCAAGGAGAGGCCCAGCACGGCCCATCTTCATCAACACAAGCCCAAGACCCTCGCGAGGGGCCAAGCCTCATGGGGCGGATGACACGGAACCTCCTCAGGCGCGGCCTCATCAGGCTGGCTCGCGAGGAGGCGGAGAGATCAAGGCGGGGTACCTCACGAGGTGCCCATGACGCAAGCCATGACGACCAAGGGCGCCAGGCGGGCGCCAGGAGGGCGCCAGCCCGCGCAGTGTCCTCCTTTCCTCTTTGGTGCAAAGGGAGCAAGCACAGGCGAGAGCATCAAGCAAAGGCACCCATTTCGGTGCAACGAGACCAAGACCAGCCCAACGGTAGGGAGGAAGTCATTGTGGAGCCCAAGCAGGCGTCACCACCAGAGCCTTTGGCAGGCGAGGACCAACTTTAGTCAGGATAAGTGTACTAGATGTTCCCCTTCAAAATGGCCAATTGTTGGCGCCCTTCCCGCTCAATATTTGGGAAGATGCCCAGGGCCTTTGCCTATAAATAGGACTAGCCACCCACAGGCTAGAGATATCTGGAAGCTGGTAGAGAGAAACTGAGAACAAGGAAAGAGAGAGAGAGAGAGAGAAGGGTGACTGAACTCCTCCTAGCAGTTCATCGCCCCAGCCAAGAACAGACCCTCGCGAGGCTGTTCTTCCTTGTATTGTTCATCATCATCGGCCCAAGAGGCAATCCACCACACCACAAACTAGAGTAGGGTATTACACCATAATGGTGGCCCGAACTAGTATAAACCCTATGTCTCTTGTGCTGTTCTTTCCATAGCTTAGATCTTAGCGAGGCGGTGGGGTGCAGGTAGGTAGAAGGCGAGATCTCCGCGCGCACCCCAGTGTTCGAACCTCAAGGGTCTGCCGGAACCCTAAATCCGACAGTTTGGCTCACTATCTTCCCTAAAGTTTTGCCTGGCGTAAGAGATACGAGTCTGAAAGAGAAACAAGGAGACACGTAACAGGTTTCACAATTATATAAGCAAATAAATGGATCTGTTTCAAGATAAGGAACATGTTTTACAACTACAATTTGAAACTGGTAGTTGTTGCAAACATCCAATCAGATGTAAACAGCAAAGCAAACAGTAGTGGAGGAAATGATGCCTATCCAAATCTATACTAGAACAAAGTTTGAAGGCTTGAGAAGGATGCACTTACATTACATGTTAACACGGGCTGGACAAAGCCCTTCTCCATGTTGATGGAAGGATAATTCAGTAAATTCCCCAAAGAAAATTCTTTATAAGCGTTGCCATTATTCTACATTTTACAAAGAGTAAATATAGATCAAATAATATTGGAAGAAACAGAGCATAATGAAGCTCAGGTGCAAACTGATGATACATAATCAAATAGCAATTAATTAAGTACAGCGTTAGAAGGCAAAAGGGAGAGAGGTACTCACAAGAGCAATGTAGAGCCCATTATTGTTTTGAGATCGTATGATCCTTTGAGCAAGGAGATTCATCTGAAATTAGTTTTCATACAAGAGAGAAGGTAAGGCACAAGCAGAAATTTAGGAGTGAAAATTTTGAATTGATATCATAGACAGTACCTGACACTGGGCTCCCAGCAGTTCTAATTGGGGTTTGGCCACTGGAGTAGGGGTAAAGTGTGGTACAGTTGGGCCTGTGTTTTCTGTGGCTGCTGATCTATCTGATTTAACAGGTATCACTACCTTTTCCAAATACCTAGTTTGTACTCCTTGAGGATCTGCACTCACCCTCTTCCTTTTGGACATCTATTACAAAAGAACAACATTTGACTGGAAAAACATAGTGTGACGACACATGGAATAGGTATAGAAAATGGATAGTTACGGCATATACTCATATATGATGCTTAAACTAAGCAGATTGTGTAACAAAGTAGAAGTAATGCAAGAGGTCAGATGCAAAATATGTGCGACCAATACAACTTTGCAAAGTTAGAGCAAGCACCTTGATGGGTAAATAAGATAGGCCATCCTCCACCATGCCAAGTTTGTTAGCCAGTGGATCGTTCCGCAATATTCCTCTCGTGCGCCCATTCCCATATTCATTTTGATAATGTTCAATATCTGACATGCATGAAAACATAAAAACAAGTGAGATTTTCTTTGTAATACAGAACTGATTCTAATCCAATACTGCCTCCCTGTAAACCCCTTTGTGCTATCTCTGCAGTTCTTTTAAAAGATGCCATGCATGCTGTAATTTGTTGTGTGCATTAATATAATGTGGCCTACTACTCAAAATATGAGAGCTCCAGAAGTGATGACACTTCGCAGATGATAGCTTCAACATATAGTAAAGAAGAACAAGTCTACCTGACCTAACAGATTCAAAATATAGTAAGGGAGAACAACTTGACCTGACCAGTCGACCGCAAGAGAAGAGTATCATCTTAAAGAAGAGCAGAAGAGCAAGCAGATTGAAGATATTACAAGTCTTTCAATTCAATGTCGGTTGGCCACCCATGATGAACCAGAGCGCACAGAGAAATACTATTTTTTCCGGTCTCTCCATATGTGGCTCACATGCATTTCGAAACTAAAGTAGGAACATTTAGCTAACCAATTAAACATCTCTCAGTTTTACTAATATCAGATATGAATTTGTAAAACTAAGCTTGTTTAGCTCGATGGGTGGAGCAGTGCTATTACGACACGAACCACGTAGGCTGATTGTGGTCATCATAAAATGGGGAAAACATAAGCATGATGAGTACAGTGTTGACCGTGGCAGTGGGATGGCAGATCTGAAGCTGCAAACCGCGCAAAGGATAGTTAGCAACCGATGTTTGCTTTGAAATAACAACTAAGATTTGGTATGGACAAGAAAGTACGGTCAACAAGTGACAAAGAAATGCAATTATGTTGTCTCTCTATATGTCGCGACATGCATTTGGAAACTCAAGTGGGACCTTTAGCTAACCAATTAAATGTGTCGGTTAACTAATATCAGTATCATATCACAATCATATTTGAACAACTAAGCTTTCGAATTCTGAGTGTTGTGTAGTTTAGCATGAAGGGTGGAGTAATGCTAGTACGACAGAAAGCACCTACGCAGATCATAGTAGAGTAGATAAAAGGGGAAAACCCTAAGCATCAAGAGAAAAATCAGGAAAGTGGAACTAGCTAGACCAGTGGGTGGCGCACATGCTTTTCGAAACGAATATAGGAACATTAGGTGACCAATTAAACATTCTCTATTTTAGTGATATGAGCATCATATCAAATTCGTATTTCAACACGTAAGCTTTGGGTTGAGGTCTTGAGGAGCAGTGCTAGCATGACACGAAGCACCTACGATGATGGTAGTGAATATAAAGGGGGGAAACCATAAGCTTTACAAGTATAGTGCCCATGCCATGGTGGATCTGAAGGTGCAAACCGGACAAAGCTACTTCGCAACCAATGTTTGCTTTCAACTAGCCACTACGATTTGGTACGGACAAGAAAAGTACAGTAAACAAATTACGATCTATTTTCTGGGTGAGATCAATAACTTAAGCACATATGGAAGAGTACCACCTCTCTTGCGACACCATGTAGGCCTATGCTGATACGTTGAGGGTGCTGCGGGTCGATGGTTGTCGGCGGCGGGGAAGAAGACTTTAGACGGCAGACGGCCGGGTCGGGGGATATATCATGTTGCCGTGGACGAGGCGGTCATAGGAGCGGCAATGGCAAGGTGGACGACGGCGCCAATGAAGCGAGAGGAGGCGATGAAAGGATCCTGGTCCAGCGCCGTGGATGAGAGACGTCCATCTCTTGAAGTGGACAACGGGGTAGGGGTAGCGGCTCCGGCAAGGTGGAGGATGGGGTGGCGGACGGAGGAGGCTGGCCGCAGTGCGGAGGTTGTCGTGCCGCCGATGGTGTATGAATGGGGAAATGGAGGGGAGGGGGTCTCAAACTTTGGGACGGGCTTCTCTGAAATGGGGGAAAGTTACGAACTTATCCCCCGTTTCAAATTTCGGTCATCGTGTCGGTTGGGGATAGGACGGTAACCTCACATCTCCCAAATTTTTGCCGGTAACTATTTCAGGCAAGGAGAGGGTGTTTTGCCGCCCACGGTTGGCACCCACGGTGTATGAACAGGGCTGACAGGTAGGGCGGTTGTGTCACGTCTGATGGAAGTTACACATCTGCCCCTATTTAAAATATTAGCCTACATCGATTTCGGGCAAGGAGAGGGTGTTTTCCGCCCACGGTTGGCGCCCACGGTGTATGAACGGGTTGACAGCAGGCGGTTGTGTCACGTCGATGGAAGTTACACATCTGCCCCTATTTAAAATATTAGCCTACATCGATTTCGGACGAGGAGAGTTTGTTTTGCCGCCCACCGTGTATGAATGGGGAAATGGAGGAAGACACACATGTCTTTCGGACGAGCTTGAATCAAATGTGTTTTGCTGCCCAAGTTTGGCGCCCACCGTGTCTGAATGGGCTCAGAGGCCGTCGTGTCACGTCTGATTGAAGTTACTAGTCTACCCCTATCGACAGCAGTGTAAATCCGGTCGATAAGGATGTCAAGTGTCAGGGGTAGACAGTAATTTCCATCTCGCACACACTTGCTTCGGGCAGCCCACAAATTATAGTGGGTGTTTAGCCGCTTCGTTCAAAACTTGGGAGAATTAGCATTCACGGTTGCCCTGGGACTTGGCAAACTAAATTCAAATCCAATTTGTATTCGATTACGAATATCCACAGATAATTATACATTTTGTTATTTATTTCTTCAAAACCACAACAAAGATTTATTCCACCTTTATATATGATTATGATTTAGAAATGCCATGATCTTCGAATTCAGTAGGTTGGATACACTCTGAGTCAAACAGTTATTTCATCCAATACAATATGCTCACACGAAAAACATCACCTTATGTCAATCATACAAGTACTGAGGATTACCTCGCCTAAAAAATTCGGATCATTACAACACATGGACAACATAGGGGGTCTTGCAACATAATCCATTCAGAGACATGACACAACATGCAAGTACAATAATCTAATGACAATTTCAACTGGTATCTAAAGAAGAACCGGGATTATCTTGGGCTTCAGATAGCAGAAACAGCAGGACCTCCTCCGTCTTCAAATGCAACATTCTTACTTCCTCCAATTCTTCGGTTGCTTGCATAATGCGTGCCGCTAATTCCGTAATTTCCAGCCTCAAGATAAAGATTACCTCATTCATGGCAGCCACACCATCTCTTTCTGCCTCTAGTAGAGCCTCAAGCACTATAATATCTGTGCTCAGACGGCTCTCCGGTGGTGTTGCCTCTGAACTGCTACCATCTGGTAACATGGATGGCGCACTCATTCCACAAATAGATTCTGGGGTTGTACATTGCATCCTAGTGTGAACGGCATCCTGAAAGGTTTCCGCTGGACATCAGTAAGAGATAGTTATCATATGATCCCGGCAGTAAGCTTACATGGTAAATGACCGACAAATTATTGCCGAGCATGGCAAACTATATTTAAATTGTTCGAAGCAGCATCAGCCGAAAAGAAATTAAAATGGTACGATGAAACTAGGGATGTAAGTGGCAAATAAACGACATCCGCCAGTCCCATCTAGTTAGTTTTTTCTACCTCCCTAGTTCATTTTCCTCAAAAAACAAAAACTCTTTTGAACTATCATACCACTAATGGACTTTAATCGGGATTAAACGGGACCCAGTTGACATCCCTAGTTGAAAGGGAGTGTATAACCGCTATATTTAAGTTGCCAAGGCATCTAAGCAGTTGAAATAATCTGAGAAAGCACTTAACAGTGTGGCCTCATATAAACTACGAAGACAGTCTTGTGATGAAGTTGAGAGGAAAAGTTAAGGACTCAAATGAAATAGGCATGCATTTCTTTAAGATAGTACATCAGGCACTGCTGACATATTAGCCAACTCAGGTATAGCGTAACAACAAATAAGCATTTGAATCAAGCAATACAGCAAAGCAGACAACTGAACTATTTGTAATTCGGTAGGATTACACGTTGAGGGCACAAGCCAAGAAAGCATCCCACTCGCATTGCATTTCACATGTACTAAAACACACTAGCTTACCATATGTTGCTGTGAAGCCTAGCTGCTGTTGCAATGTTCTTTGAAGATATCGTCAGCATCCCGTGGTTGCAAATCTAGTTGTTGTAGTTTATTCTGCACCATCTATTTAGGTAAAATTCATTTTAATCGCATGCACTGGTCCGAATTGATCATCAATGGTTCATCTAAACTAATGAAAGAAGGGTGTGTGCATACGACAATACTCCTCCGATTCTTTTTACTTTATATAACTTTTCTCGGTTTTCTCATATTAGTCTGCGTTGCCGATTCCTAACGCGCTGGTTTCCTTTTGTGCCCCGCCCCATCCGCCTCTGCCCTAATTAATTGGGAAATTAGTCCAGAAAAATTAAACCAGTGCCCTCCTTGGTATGCGGGTCAAGAGTTATGCACAGAGTAAATAGAATCGGAGGGAGTATATCTGCTTCCCTCTATTTTTATGCTTGTCCGAGGTGCCAGCCCCAAAAGAACAAATATTTTGCTTGATGGGGTTGGCAGCTCCATAATTAATAGAAGCATCAAATTAGTCATGCAACTTGGGAAGATGAAGAACACACGAACAAGTAATGAACAGAGGCTCGGAGCAGTGATGTAATAGCTAGCATCAGAAAATGTAGGGTAAAACAAACAAAAAGTAGCAGAACCACATGCTAGTTTGCCGATGTGTAATTAAGCATAGAGAACATTAAGCAGTCTGATGGAACCAGCAGGTGGCATCAGAACAAAACTAAAGCATATTAACTATATGTGCACTGGTATGCAATTTAGCACATGTAACATGTTCACTGCCAGAAGTATGGCCCTACAGGTGCAGGCAGAATAACGCGTCTCATGAAAAACTGAATGATGCCCTAAAGAAATTCAAAGGTGTGGTGCTTATGCTAGGAAAGTGAATGTAGGTGCCAGCCGTTGGATAATAGTACCTGATTCTCGGTGGCGTATGGGTATCGTTGTCATACTTGATAGCTAAGGATCGTCGATGGTGCTCGTGTTGCGGTTGAGTTTGGGCCGGCTGTCGCCGTCGCTGAAGCGGCTCCGGTGCTACGGTTGCGGCACCTGTCGACATACAAGAAAGCTCATCTGTGGTAAGTGAACAATTGCACGATAAAGAGAAAAACGAAGGAGTACAAACCGAAATAACCTGATGAGGCTGCGGCGTCGGTAAAGCGGGGCCGGTGGAGTTGAATATGGCGTCCGTGGAGCGGGTCCGGTGCAGTGGACGAAGGCTTCGGCGGGCGCATTGTACAGTGCTTTCGGTGAGGCGGATCTGTTGCGGCGGACGATGGCTTGTATGAAGGGCCAGCGAAGGGGCGGACGAGGGAGTCAGTGAAGGGCCTACGCTGTGGTGGACGAGGGCGCCGGTTTAAGCAGATCCGGTGCGGTGCACCATGATGTCGGTCAAGGAAATCTGGAGCGGTGGACAAGCCAGTCGCTGAAGCGGCTCCAGTGAAGTGGTGAGTTGGCAGTTGGGGGTTCCAAGGTGCGGAAGGTAGATCCGGCGGGGTGTGAGGTCCCCCGCTGCGGTGGAGGACTAGATTCGGCGGCTTGCGTTGGTTGGGGGGTCGGGGAGGGGAAGGGGAGGGGCTCTGGGGAAGAATGTTGGGGGCAAAGAGGGGAAAACAATGGAGTTACCAAAGCAGCCCTTTTTCGTTCATGTGGCAGGGGTAAAACAGGAATATCGCACGGCTAAACTTTCAGGCGCGTGATATTTCGATGTGAGCGGGAAGTTTGAAAGCTTTTGGTGCCTAAAATTATAAGTATTCTGCTCTCGTACGGCCGACTATGATATCATGGCCGACAATTTGTTTGTTTTGCACGCAAAAAAATGTGCAAGTTTTGAAAATCAATGTCTCCAACTCGAAACTTAGATTGTCCATTCAAGTCAAATATGGATCATTGAGCTACTACAAGCAAATACCATCATACGGTCCAATTCAAATGAAATTCCAAATGTGTTTATCCTAAATATGATGACAAAAGCAAAAATGTGTATGTGTATGAATAAAGTGGATATTATAAAGTTTGAACATGCCCGTATGTGTATATCTCTAGGTTTGATATATGAATTTGAAATCACGAAATCCGGCTTAAAAATGTACCTCCGCTTAAATCAATTACAAAAGCTAATGATGGAGTCAATTCCAAAATTCCAATCTTAGGTTTGTAATTCTGGTACATCAAGGTATATCACGCATGTTCAAAAGTATCGTTATCTCATAGTACAAACAGTGAAAGAAATTGATCAACCATGAGTGCACAATATCTCAATTACGCTTAAAGTCCCTCAAATATAGACACCTCACTCTTTATCCAAGTCAACCCCCCCCCCCACACACACACACACACATAGAGAAGTCGTTCTCTCCCCAAACACCAACACACGAGCACATTTACACCCTCTCTCTTGTAAAGTCCGGACCCCAACATAGGTCTCTATCACTTTGTCTCTCGGGCATGCACACATCTCTTCCCTCACTCTCTAGGTCTCCCGCTATCTCTCTTACCCAAGCACACACACTATGTAGAGTGTATATTTCCCATACACACAAAACGTCGCCCCCAAACGTCTATCTCCCTAGTTATGTGGTTCTCGCGCACTCACCTCACACACCAACCCCACTGCAAACAAGCACACTTTCTCTCCTTGTGCACCACTCTCCTCTTTCTATCTCTCCCACATGCGGACCCGCCCAAGCTCCTTCCCTGTATACATATATGTTGTGACTCTTTGCATAGCTCCCTAATGTATAATCGTTCTCGATTTCGCACATTGTTCTCTACACCATCTATTCTAGATCTCTCATGAAGTCCCTATCACACACACGATGACTCGCTTCCCTTGTGTCTCCGTTCATAGGCCAATTTCGGACAACATCAACATTGTCTCCCTATCTATACACCATTTATGGACACAAACGACCCCTCTCGTCCCCTCTCTTCCTCTCTCTTTCTCTCGCTCTCACACCCCTCTCCCACACACACACTCGATGTCTCTTCCAAATAGTCTGCTCCCCCGCCCGCACCCGTGCTATCTCGCTACTACACATGTCACACCATTCCCCCTTCCCTTATACTAGGTTTACATCATCAGTGGTCTCTCTACTCCACATACATTCTCTCCCTCTCACACACAAAAGCGTGCACAAACACACACAGACACGCACAAACACCCATTTATCTGGATCCTCATCTCTCCTCATGTCCGCATGTGTATATCACACACTCACTCTCTAATTATGTATATGTGTCTCCATGTTACACAACACAAAGCCCCATGTACATGTCTCTCTCTATCCTCCACACACATAGACACAAAGAATCTGTTATCATTGCCTCGCCTCTAACATATCACACACACACTGTCTCTCTCTCTCTCTCTCTCTCTCTCTCGCAAACACGCCAACAAGGGTTTCCCGTGAATAACTTACCGCCTATTCATCAAAAGTCGTGGCAGATCTGGTAAAACGAGACGTGAAAAGAATAAATCTACACGTGCTTAGACCACCTAGTATGACTACTAGGACTAGAGCAAGCCAAAAAGCGCGCCGTCATTATCCCTCCTTGTCGGCGACGGAAAATCTTTGTTTTACACAGTCGAGAAGTCATTGTGCTAAGGCCCCACATGCCGAGGCGTTGAATAGAATGTAGATGCTAGTTTACGAAAGCAAGTATCGACAATACGTTTGTATCTCCATACTTATATTTCTTCTCTTATAAAAAACCGAGTTGGTGATGATGGTAAGTGTGCCATCTTGCAATATAGACCGTCCGATCTATATCTGACGGATGGAAATTGAACTAAAAGATACCCGCACCCCCCTCCACATTTGCAGATAAGGCCTTCCCTCGTTCATCCTTATCTCCAACAAACCTCATTGTTGAGCAATTAAGAAAGGAAGCCTCTGGAACAAACTGGCCTGGTGGCCGCTGCCAGTGTCATCAATCCCCATGCCTCCGCTCAGTCCGACCACCAACCACCACCACACCCCACTCCTCTTCACCTTATATCATATTTCTCGAGATATCATTAGTTTTTACACATGGGATTACTCCCGCAAGAGTCAATCACAACAAGTGTTTTATAAAAAAATGCATCTTGATGTTCCATGCAATGCACGAATCTTGCTAGTACTCCTACGCAAGACTAAGTTGGTGATCTTTGGTGTGTACGCCATCCGTCGCTTTTCGACCATTAGATCTACATCTAACGATTGTGAGGTAAGTTGTTGCCTTTTCTCACCAACATCCCACTTGTCTACCAATTTGCAGAAAAACCCATAATTAGTATCTTAAAACCAACCACATCCCTCCCTGACCTCACCAAAACAGCCCAAGGAATATATTCTAATTGAAACATAATATATCTCTAGTGACATATGTATATCAAAATTAGAGTGTTTTGTACCAAGTTTGTGAATAAGTATTATTATAATTATGATTCATTGCAACGGACATGAACATTGCTAGTATTTCCAACCATGCATTTTTTCCTAGTATTCCATAGTTTCGAGTTTTCCATCAAGATATTAGTCACTCATGGTTGATATTTACTTTCAATCATGTACACATATGCACTATGTAACTAGCCTTGCTCATTGGCTTCCAAAGCTTAACTTTCGCTCCTACTTACAATATGTAGAGTATTTAACAAAAAACTACCACTTTCAACTAGCCCTAGGAAGAATCTATTGTACACAAAATAGCAAAAACATACCCAAAATTTCTTAATCCACGCCAAAAACTACCTAGTACTCCTACCGATTAGGTTCGTCTAAACCCATTTATGACAGGGTTGGCCCACATGTCCGTGCTGACGAGGCAGCTTAAACCAACACATTTTGTTTGACCGTTGACACGAGGGACCCACATCTGACCTTCTATCCTGTTATTCCCCCTCAAATCATTATTTTTCCTAAACATTACTTCAAACAAGATTGATGCGTGTTAAATCGGTGGCGCCGGTGATGAGCGAGTTGGCGCCGCTCACGGACGGGCCGGACGCCACGCTGGCCTCCGCACGGGTTGGCAGGCTGGCCCGAGCGTGACTCACGAGCGAGCAAGCCGCCGCGTGTAGCGACCAGACCCGAATGGATCAAGTCTTTGTGCTCAGTGTCATCCCTGGATCAGAATGCTGACACCACACAAGATTCAAGGATTTATAGCGAGTAGCAATCACACACTTATTACATTGTTGTCCACAAGGAACTTATTACAATAATATGGCTTAAGGCCATCTAATAATAACAGCGGAAGGCTTGGAAGATAAGTGAGTCCATCAACTCCATCGGCATCATCGAGTATAGAACCACGACCTAACACCTTACTCGTAAATGCGAAAAGTACGCAACATGAAAGTTGCAGCCCGAAAACGGGTCAGCACATGGAATATGCTGGCAATATAACACATAGAGAGCAATGAAGGAATAAGCCTATACTACATGCATATATGGCTGGTGGTACAGCTCTACGGTTACATTTTTTGCATAAAGCTAGTTTTTCCCTACAACAAAGGAATAATTTTATTTAACTATCATGGTGGTTGTTAAACATTGAGAATGGTTGACAGCATCCTCAATCCCAATTAAAAGTACTCATCAAAACCCAATAACATTTATTAGAAGTAACATGTTGAGATTCACATGATATTCAATTACCAGATACTCAAAACGTCCATAACCGGGGACACGGCTAATCATGATTAGTTTATACACTCTGCAGAGGTTTATGACTTTTCCCCACAAGACTCGATCGCCTCCGCTTGGTTCTCGTGACTACATGGTGTTTGAGAAAGCGATGACCGAGACATAGTCTTTCGTAAGCGCTAGCACCTTACATGTGGGTAGACCGTACCAACCTACATCCCCTACATCAGCTAGCCTACCCGTAAGAGTTCGCACAACTTAGTCAACTACGCCAGAGCCCATAATTGGCTTGTGGCTGCACACGGAAGTTTCCAGTTTGACTAATCTTATGATCCCTTAGAACCTGGGTGGCGGCCCGAAGAAATACAGGCAAGTCCTGATAGAAACCAGGTGCCTCAATCCACCCAGATGTGTGTTTAGGTCGCCACCTTAGATAAACCATAAATTAACAATCTCACATCTGTCATGGATATTCACTCACCCAATCCACGTCTACTAGCATAGCATGGTATAATAAGCAAACGTAGAAGTAACTCCCAAGGTTTCATAAGTAACAGGTAATAGGTATTACCTCAATCTACTTCCCAATCCCACAATTTAATTAGATCCTAAACATGCAAGTGTTTGAGGGTTTGATCTAATGCATAAAAACTGGGTAGTAGAAAAGGTATGATCAAGTGTTACTTGCCTTGCTGATGATCCGCGAGACCTAGAGATTCGAAGTAACAAGCGGCGCACTCCGGGTGATCTAACGCAAACAAACAACAAGCATACAATAAGTACTCAACTAATGCACAGGGAAAACTCGAGTAAACAATCTAACCAGAGAGTTCAACTTAAGAACCCTGGTTGCAAAAAGAATCGAATCAAATAAAGCATCAAAAATCGAAACTCGAGAGAGAACGACTCGGTTTAGCAACCTGAAACTAGGTCAAAATTTTACAGTAACAAAACTTCGTTTAAGTAGGTTAGTCGGAACGGCGGTTTCGTAACGAAACTCCAGGCGCTTGAATCACCTGATTCCGATAAACGAGCGAGAAAATAAACAGATTTGAAATTAAAATCGGAAATCGAAATCAGAAAATAACGGATTAAATCCGATTAAAAGAAAAAGACGAACAGATTAAACAGCGGACGTTCGTTAAAAGAAATAATCCGACGAACATGTTCATTGAAACGAACGGGTCGGTGAACGTTCACTAAATAATAAAACCGAAAAAAAATAAAAACCATCTAGGGTTTTAAAAAAAAACCAAACAACGCGAGAAATCCGGATCGGGTTTTTGAGAAAAAAACGGACCGGGGTGGTGGCGGCGGCTACCTCCGTGGTCGCCGGTGGCTCTGCCCTCCGGGTCGGCGCGGGTCGGCGGGTCGGGCGTGGGTCGGCGGTGGCGAGGGCGGCGAGGTCAGGCGACGGCGACGGTAAAGCGGCCGGGCGGCAAGCAAGCGGCGGCGGTTTCAAGGGTGGCGGCGGCGGGATGATGAGAGAGGGGGGTCGGGGTTAAATAGGAGGGGGGTGCTGCCTTGGGGGGGGCAAGCTGGGGAGGAGGAGTCCTCCTCGGACTCGCTTGGCCAGGGTGTGTGTGTGTACAAGGTACAAGGCCAGGAGGAGAGGGGCTGGGCGGCGGCGGTTGGTTAGTTGGGCTGGGCCCTTAGCCCAAAGCGCGCGCGTTTTTTTTAAACAAAACTTAAACGAAATAAAACCAAATGGACTCCAAATTTAATAAAATAAATTTTCCCCGACTCCAAAAAATGAGTCGAACAAAATGAACTTTAAAAAACGGGGCAATTATGCATATTTTTAAAATGCTCATTTTTTTGCCTAAAGCAAATAAACTTTCAAAAACCAAAATTTGATTTATTTATAAAATCTTCATTTTTCCTAAATGTTGGGAAAGTCATATTATTCCCTCTCTCAATTTTTTTTATCGGAAAAACTTATGAAGATAATTAAATAAATCCAATGATCCTATACTTTCATAATTTGAGAAATCCCGAATATGAAAATAATGAAACTTCCAACTCTCTCCGAGGGTCCTTGAGTTGCGTGAAATTTTCTAGGATCGGAAAAATGCGAGAAAATATGATATGCATGATGACCTAATGTATAACATTCCAAATTGAAAATTTGGGATGTTACAAACCTACCCCCTTAAGATGAATCTCGCCCTCGAGATTCGGGTTGGCTAGAAAATGGATGAGGGTGGTCCTTGAGCAAAACTTCCTCTCTTTCCTGGTGGCTTCATCTTGATGTGGTGGCTCCCTTGAACTTTTCAAAACTTGATAACCTTGCTGAGTAACTCGCTAGCATAATCGAGAATCTTAACCGGTTTTTCCTCATATGTTAAATCATCCTTCAACTGAATTGCTTCCAGGGGCACTGTGTCTCTTAACGGTATCTCTGCTATCTCGGGGTGACATTTCTTCAGCTGAGAAACATGGAATACATCATGAACTCCTGACGGTCCTTCTGGCAATTCCAGCTTATAAGCAACTTCTCCCATGCGTTGCAAAATCTTATATGGTCCAACAAAACGTGGTGCTAACTTTCCTTTAACTCCAAAACGTTTAACTCCTCGAAGCGGGGATACTCTAAGGTATACTCTGTCTCCAACTTCATACTCAATCGCTTTGCGCTTTGAATCGGCATAGCTCTTTTGTCCGGACTGGGCTACCTTGAGCCTATCCCAATCAGTTTAACCTTCGCTCAGACTCCTTAATCAAATCTGGTCCAAACAATCGGCGATCTCGGTTTAGTCCCATGACAACGGTGTCCTACATCTTCTTCCATACTGAGCCTCGAAGGTGCCATCTTCAAGCTGGTTTGGTAGCTGTTGTTGTAAGAAAATTCTGCATACGGCAAATTATCATCCCAACTAGATCCATAATCTAGTGCACAAGCTCTCAAAGATATCCTCCAAAATCTGATTGACTCTCTCGATCGTCCATCGGTTCGTGGGTGGAAGCTGTATCAATTCCATCTCTTTCCCAATGTTTCGTGCAACTGGTTCCAAAATTTTGAGGTAAATTGGGTTCCTCTATCCGATACGATGCTCCTCGGAACTCCGTGTAAACACACAATTCTGGTCATGTATATCTTTGCCAACTTAGCACTGCTATAGGTAGTCTTGACTGGAATAAAATGAGCTACCTTCGTCAAGCGGTCGACTACAACCCAAATCGAGTCATAACCTGAACGAGTCTTTGGCAAACCTGTGATGAAATCCATGCCTAGTTTATCCCACTTCCATTCGGGTATCGGCAATGGTTGTAACAATCCTGCTGGCTTCTGATGTTCTGCCTTTACTTTCTGACATACATCGCAAACTGCTACATACTCCGCAATATCCTTCTTCATTCCGGTCCACCAGAAAGTATTCTTCAAATCCAAATACATCTTGGTATTTCCTGGGTGAATCGAATAAGGTGAATCATGAGCTTCTTGTAAAATCAACTTCCTGATCTCTGGGTTATTGGGCACATAAACACGGTCCTCAAACCATAGGGTATCGTGCTCATCCTCACGAAATCCTTTAGCTTTTCCTTTGCTCATTTTCTCCTTTATAGAGGCAACTTCCTTATCTGCCTTTTGGGCTTCTCGATTTTGTCCATCGGTGTTGATCTGAATCTCCCATGCTGCTACATAGCCTCTCGAACTATTTCCAAACATAGCTCTCGAAGGTCCTCGGCTAACTCATTTGGTATCCCTCCCATCATTAGGGTATTGACGTGGCTCTTACGGCTCAATGCGCCTGCTACGACATTAGCCTTTCCGGGTGATAGTGCAATCTCATATCATAATCCTTGATAAGCTCTAACCATCTCCTTTGTCCGAGATTCAATTCTTACGTGTGAAGATGTACTTCAAACTCTTGTGATCCGTATATACTTCACAATGATTTCCAATGAGAAAATGTCTCCATGTCTTTAAGGCATGCACAACGGCTGCTAACTCCAAATCATGTGTGGCATAATTCAACTCATGGGGCTTAAGTTGTCGTGAAGCGCATTTAAACAACTCTTCCTTCCTGCATAAGCACTGCTCCAAGTCCTCGACGTGAAGCGTCGCAATACACCTCATAATCCTTGGTCTGATCCGCAATATTAAAACTGGTGAGGTAACCAATCTTTTCTTCAACTCCTGAAAACTTGCCTCACAGTCCTCAGTCCATATGAATTTGTTATCCTTCTTCAACAATTCTGTCATAGGCTTTGCAATTCTTGAGAAATTCTCAATGAATCTTCGGTAGTATCCTGCGAGTCCAAGGAAACTCCGAATCTCTCCAACTGTTGTTGGTGCTTCCCATTTGGTTACGGTCTCAACCTTTGTGGGGTCAACTGCTATTCCTTCTCCGGATATAACATGTCCGAGAAATCCAACTTCCTTTAGCCAAAACTCACATTTGCTGAACTTGGCATACAACTGGTGTTCTCTCAGTTTCTCCAAAACCAATCTCAAATGTTCCTTATGTTCTTCTTCATTCTTCGAGAAAATCAAAATATCATCAATGAACACCACGCATAACTTATCCAAAAACTCCATAAACACTTTGTTCATCAGGTTCATGAAATAGGCTGGTGCGTTAGTCAGTCCAAATGACATAACGGTATACTCATACAGTCCATATCTCGTGGTAAACGCTGTCTTGGGTATGTCCTGCTCCCGAATCTTCAACTGATGGTACCCTGATCGTAAATCGATCTTGGAAAACACTTTAGCTCCTTGCAAACGATCAAACAGATCATTTATCATAGGTAGTGGGTACTTGTTCTTGATTGTTACTTCATTCAATCCACGATAATCAACAACCATTCTTAACGATCCATCCTTCTTCTCCACTAGAAATACGGGTGATCCCCAAGGTGAAGAACTTGGGCGGATAAAACCTTTATCCAATAGTTCCTTAATCTGCTTCTTGATTTCCGCCAAATCCTGTGCGGGCATCATGTACGGTCGCTTCGATATCGGGCCTGTTCCTGGCAACAGCTCGATCAAAAACTCAATGTCTCTATCCGTGGCATTCCCGCAATTCTTCCGAAATACATCAGATAATCCTTCACCATCGGTACTTCTTCCCGCACCACTCCTCGATAAGCAATTAACTTGCGCTCTCCTCGCTCGTGCCGTGATACATACTTGATCCTTCTTCCCTCCGGGTGGTGAGCAAAATTGACTTTGTGGTGCAATCTATGTTCCTCCATACTTTAATAACCAATCCATTCCTAATATCACATCCAATCCTTGGGATTCCGAACTATTAGGTCCGAGGGGAAAACATAGTGTCCAATCCTCAATGGCGATCGATCACACCATTTACTAGCCATGTACTCTGCTCGGGTGAGGTTACTAGCATGGGTGACCTAAGGGCTTGGGTCGGTAATTTGTACTTATCCACAAATCCCTTGATATGTATGAATGCGATGCACCAAGATCGAAAAGAACAACCGCAGAAATGACTTAACAAAAACTTACCGACATCTTGATCGGGCTGATCTTCAACCTCCTCCACATCAATGTGGTTCACCCGTCCCCTGTTGAAAGGGTTGGGCTTCTTTCCGAGCTTCCATTGCCATTTCCATTCGCCTTCTCGATAGTCATTGGCATAATGCCCATTTTGCGGCACTTAAAGCAAGTGATATGACTCAGTCTACTTTGGATGGTGTTGACGGGTTGGTGCGGTTCTGTCCATTGCTTCCTCCATTCCGCTTCCATTCTTGGTGCCATTATGGTTATGCGAATTACCTCCTCCATGGGTATCTGAAACTGAATTCCTGATTTAGGGTATAACGAGGCTTCTGCTGGGCTCGAGTTATACTTCCCTGTCCATACTTCCGCTTGCAGTTCTCAATTTGTCTGCTGCTTTCCTTCAATCATGAGGGCTCGGTCTACCAACTCCTGGTAGTTGTTGAAACTTGCTACCATCAACGGGATGCTGAACTCATCATTCAGTCCTTCTAGAAACTTCTCCTGCTTAGCTGCATCTGTAGCAACATCATCTGGGGCATAACGTGCTAACTTACTAAAATCATCCACATATCGCCAATGACCTTCCTCCTTGGCGTAAGTTGCGAAACTCACGCTTCTTCATGGCCATAGCTCCTGCTGAAACATGGGCAGTGCGAAAAGCTTGCTGAAACTGATCCCATGTGACAGTGTCTACGGGGTAAGTGGCTGTAAAATTCTCCCACCATGCTGCTGCGGGTCCTTCAAGCTGATGTGCTGCAAACTTCACTCTTTCACCATCTGTGCATCCTGCAGTGGTCAACTCCCTTCCTATCTTGCGGAGCCAATCATCTGCTACAATCGGCTCGGTGCTACTGGAATACACCGGCGGATTCAGTCTAAGAAAACGAGTCAGGTGATCCGCAGGTGGTGGTGGCGGTGGGTTGTTGTTGTTGTTGTTGTTGCCCTGGTTCTGCACCAATGTTTGAATCAGGGTATTCTGCTGCTGAATCAATTGGGTGATCTCTGGCGGGAAAACGAACCCGGGGTCGCGTCTCGGAGGCATCTGATGGGTTTAGAAAAGACGAGATTTAAGAATAGAATGAGGTCTAAGGGGAATCACTACCCAAATGCACATGAGCAAATGCACACAAAATCACTTCATTCAATCAAACAAGGGCTTACAACGATCTAACTATCGCAAAAGTGCGTGTACTATAATGTTTACATGGAGGGAATACTACTAATATGTGGGGGACTTCTACTAATTTGAACCGGTGGAAGACTCCATGATGTCTGCTCCAGCTTCGTCTTCAAATTCGGGTTCACTTGGATCCGAATCGGTGTCGTCGATGTTGATGTAGTCGCTTGGGCAACCGACATACTAGTCTTCATTCCTGAGCGCCAACTTCTTCTTGAGTTCTTCGATCTCGTACTTAAGATCGTTATTGTGTCTTGCTAGAGCTACGATCTCGTCCATGTAGTCCTTGCGTGTAGTCTTTAGTTCTTCTTCAAGTTCGATGATCCTTCCTTTATGCTCGCAACTCCAACATATCGTTGCACATTTGGTTCTCCTGGCGCCGAATGTGCTGATTTAACTCTGGATGAAAGCTGCAATGGATCTATCCTTCTTGGTGCTGACTATGTCCCATTTGTCATCTCGGTGTCCGCAAATCTGGTAGATAGTGTCCTTGAGGTCTTCTTGATAAACTTCTCCAATGCGTCCCATGGTGATGTGAGCTGCCATGCTCTTTCCTGCACTCCAAGTTGGTGCAATCGAAAACACTATCTATAGGCTTGGTGATTGGGGCGAATGTCCTTCCCGAACGTGAGCTTGAATCTTCCAGCGCTCCTCTTCAGGCAGAGTGGCGTTGAAAGTTCCGGTGAAGCTGGGTAGTCCAATGTTCTGGTACTTGGTGACTTCCTTCAAGTGAAATCCAAAAGGTGTGCCTTCATCTGGTTGGGTGTACTTGATCTTCGTGTCCGTCATCCTAAGAGTAGAAAGATGAGGAGTTAGAAAATGAGAAGAGAGTAGTGATCTATGGCTTTAACTTAGTGGTCGTGTCCTACGGTCAGCGTGTGCTCGATACCATCTCTCAGAGCGACCAGACCAATGGATCAAGTCTCGTGCTCGTGTCATCCCCGGATCAAGAATGCCGACACCACACAAGATTCAAGGATTTATAGCAGAGTAGCAATCACACACTTATTACATCGTTGTCCACAAGGGAACTTATTACAATAATATGGCTTAAGGCCATCTAATAATAACAGCGAAGGCTTGGAAGATAAGTGAGTCCATCAACTCCATCGGCATCATCGAGTATAGAACCACGACCTAACACCTTACTGTCAGTAAATTCAAAAGTCATAACGTGAAAGTTGCAGCCAAAAACGGGTCAAGACATGGAATATCTTGGCAATATAACAAATAGAGAGCAATGAAGGAATAATCCAATACTACATGCATATATGGCTGGTGGTAAAGCTCTACGGTTACATTTTTGCATAAAGCTAGTTTTTCCCTACAACAAAGGAATAATTTTATTTAACTATCATGGTGGTTGTTAAACATTGAGAATGGTTGACAGCATCCTCAATCCCAATTAAAAGTACTCATCAAAACCCAATAACATTTATTAGAAGTAACATGTTGAGATTCACATGATATTCAATTACGGATACTCAAAACATCCATAACCGGGACACGGCTAATCATGATTAGTTTATACACTCTGCAGAGGTTTATGACTTTTCCCCACAAGACTCGATCGCCTCCGCTTGGTTCTCGACTACATGGTGTTTGAGAAATGGATGACCGAGACATAGTCTTTCGAAGCGCTTAGCACCTTACATGTGGGTAGACCGTACCAACCTACATCCCCTACATCAGCTAGCCTACCCGTAAGAGTTCGCACAACTTAGTCAACTACGCCAGAGCCCATAATTGGCTTGTGGCTGCACACGGAAGTTTCCAGCTTGAATAATCTTATGATCCCTTAGAGCCCGGGTGGCGGTCCAAGAAATACAGCAAGTCTGATAGAAACCAGTGCCTCAATCCACCCAGATGTGTGTTTAGGTTGACACCTTAGATAAACCATAAATTAACAATCTCACATCTGTCATGGATATTCACTCACCCAATCCACGTCTACTAGCATAGCATGGTATAATAAGCAAACGTAGAAGTAACTCCCAAGGTTTCATAAGTAACAGGTAATAGGTACTACCTCAATCTACTTCCCAATCCCACAATTTAATTAGATCCTAAACATGCAAGTGTTTGAGGGTTTGATCTAACGCATAAAAACTGGGTAGTAGAAAAGGTATGATCAAGTGTTACTTGCCTTGTTGATGATCCGCGAGACCTAGAGATTCGAAGTAACAAGCGGCGCACTCCGGGTGATCTAACGCAGACAAACAACAAGCATACAATAAGTACTCAACTAATGCACAGGGAAAACTCGAGTAAACGATCTAACCAGAGAGTTCAACTTAAGAACCCTGGTTGCAAAAAGAATCGAATCAAATAAAGCATCGAAAATCGAAACTCGAGAGAGAACGACTCGGTTTAGCAATCTGAAACTAGGTCAAAATTTTACAGTAACAAAACTTCGTTTAAGTAGGTTAGTCGGAACGGCGGTTTCGTAACGAAACTCCAGGCGCTTGAATCACCTGATTCCGATAAACGAGCGAGAAAATAAACAGATTTGAAATTCAAATCGGAAATCAAAATCAGAAAATAACGGATTAAATCCGATTAAAAGAAAAAGACGAACAGATTAAACAGCGGACGTTCGTTAAAAGAACTAATCCGACGAACATGTTCATTGAAACGAACGGGTCAGTGAACGTTCACTAAATAATAAAACCGAAAAAAAATAAAAACCATCTAGGGTTTTTAAAAAAAAACCAAACAACGCGAGAAAACCGGATCGGGTTTTTGAAAAAAAAAACGGACCGGGGGTGGTGGCGGCGGCTACCTCCGTGGTCGCCAAGGGCTCTGCCTCCGGCGGGTCGACGGGCGGGTCGGCGGGTCGGGCGGGTGGCGAGGGCGGCGAGGTCGGGCGACGGCGACGGCAGGCGGCGGCGGCGGTTTTCAAGCGGCGACGGCGGGCTCGGGGGGGTGGCGGCAGGCGGCGGGATGAGGAGAGGGGGTCGGCGGGGTTAAATAGGAGGGTGCTGCCTTGGGGAGGGGGCAAGCCGGGGAGGAGGAGTCCACCTCGGACTCGGCTGGCGGCGGCGGTGTGTGCAAGGTGGCGCCCGAGGAGAGGGCGCTGGGCAGGCGGCGGCGGTTAATGGTGGGCCTTGCCCAAGCGCAGGCTTTTTTTTTAAAACAAAACTTAAACGAAATAAAATAAAACCAAACGAACTCCAAATTTAATAAAATAAATTTTCCCCGACTCCAAAAAATGAGTCGAACAAAATGAACTTTAAAAAACGGGGCAATTATGCATATTTTTAAAATGCTAATTTTTTGCCTAAAGCAAATAAACTTTCAAAAACCAAAATTTGATTTATTTATAAAATCTTCATTTTTCCTAAATGTTGGGAAAGTCAGATTATTCCCTCTCTCAATTTTTTTTATCGGAAAAACTTGTGAAGATAATTAAATAAATCCAATGATCCTATACTTTCATAATTTGAGAAATCCCAATATGAAAATAATGAAACTTCCAACTTCTCCGAGGGTCCTTGAGTTGCGTGAAATTTTCTAGGATCGGAAAATGCGAGAAAATATGATATGCATGATGACCTAATGTATAACATTCCAAATTGAAAATTTGGGATGTTACACCGCTACTGCCTTCGCCGAGCTGATGGCTGGCCTTAGCATGGCTGGCATGAAGCGAAGCCATCACAGCGCTGCCGTGCCAATCTAGCTAGCAAACCTTGCAGACAAGCAGCTGGACGGAGCTATCTTGGCTAGCTAGAGGCCGTGAGCGCCGGACGGAGCTGGCATCCGGGCTGCCACAACATGGGCTCCGCACCGCCGGCGGTTTTGACCTCGCCTTCTGCCAGCGGCGGTAGCTGCATCCCATGGCCGAGGATGACTAGGTGGACGGTCCGGAGGTAGGAGGTCACTCGAGGATTTTTGTTGGTAAGAGCATGTACAATGGTTGATAAGGTAGTCTTATCTTAAGTCTGCCGTTTATAAAAGTGGTAGTAGTTTCTTGGCATTTTAGTGGTTTCTTGCATTATTAGAGCAAGTACAATAGAGCTGAGTCAGCGGGCTATAAGAAATAAACTAGTATATTTCTACTTAGTTGGAGGAAAGAGAAGAGGAGAGAGAAGGTAAGCGGGCTCTTCATGAAGAGCCAGCTCTAGCACGTGCTCCTAGGCACTTTGTGAGAATGAGAAGTGGGCCACATAATAAAAAAAGTAGTACACTCTTTTGATCTATTATTGTACTACATGTTGGCTATAAGATGGGCTGTAGATGACATGGCACTGGCTTATAGCCAGCAGCTGGCTATACTATTAACCATGCTCTTAGGGGTTTCTTGTAAGGAACAATGTACGTACTACTAGAGACAAAAGGTGATTTTAGGTTGCGTTGTACTCCAACGAGTACTACTAGTGGTCGCGGGAGTGTATACCTCGTTTTGTGGGTTTGATCCCGGCCGAACGCACGGCGGCCTTTTAAAAAAATAGTACTACTACACTTCGCTGCGAGCCAATATTTTACACGGGTAGTTTGAGTTTTGAAGTCAAACGGACGTGCGGCCCCACAATCTGGGTGCACTGGACAGCCTAGCCACGTGAACCGTTTTTCCTTCCCAGAATCCCGTGGCTCGCATGCTCACCCTAGCCGCACCTCGCTTGCAGCTTCCAGCTAGTAGCATATTTAAACTGGCGCCTCCCAATTAAGCCCGAGGAGCCGGAAAAGCTCAAGGGCATTGGGAACTGTGCAATATGGCTCAGACGTAAAGTGCTCTACTACTACTCAGAGCTTGTGGCGTTGCATGCTTCACTCCATTATCGGCTCTACTATAAAAGAAATTCCTCTTGACGTGTTTTTTTAAATGGAGGCAAAAGCTTTGCTTCATCTCATTCATAAAGAAGGAACTACTAACAAAGTTCGACGAGATCCATTACACCTCCACAAATGGAAGCGAAAAGCCTAGTCTCGTTGTATCAAATAACTCAAATGTTCTGCCCCCGCAGTAACCGTCGCTGACAAACAGGCTGCTAGTGTGTGCGTGAGAGGAGTGGCTGAGTAGGTCAGCTACGTGAGAGGAGCGGCTAAATAGAGCATCGAGAGTACCCACTAGGCCACTACGCAGGTGTACTTCCCCTGCATTGATAGTACAGCGATGGTTCTAGAGAACAGTAGTACCCTCCACTTCCAACTGTAGCTCCTTGGCCCTGAGATTCAAGAGTTCAAAACTGGTGCACTATACTAGACTAGACTAGAAGTACAGACATCGCACTACTAGTTGAGAAAAGTAGTACTAGTATCTTGCTGAAGACGAGTATGTACTCCTCCATCACATAATGTAAGACGTTTTTGACACTAATTGGCGGTACAAAAATGGCAAAACATACCCAAAATTTCTTAATCCATGCCAAAACTACTACCTAGTGCCAAAAATTTCTTACTAGTGCTATTATTTATAGTATAATGCAATCCCATAACGCTCCATAATGCTAGTACTAGTAGTAAATAATAGCCTCACCCCTTCGCCGAGGAACGATCTACAGTTTGAAGGGACGAGGCCTCATGGTTACTATGCTCTTATCTCCTCCTCGTTCCCCTCCCCAAGAGAAGGCAGTTCGTCGCTGCTCCCATGGATTCGCCAGCGGTTCTCCTCCTCGTCGGGGCTGGGAGATCTTGGATGACGATCCTCTGGGAGAAATCGACGCCGCCCGACGTCCTCACCGCCGCAAGACTCGGTGCTTCCTGCACCAAGTTTTTCAAGACGCTGCTTAAACAGGCTTGGGAAAAGGCCATGCTTGTTGGTCTTCCATGCGTCCTCGAGGAGAAGGTTCTTCTATGGGACAATCCTTCGAACAGTCCACCGCTCCCTGGCCATGGTTGCACCTTGACTCCGCTAGAGTTGCCGACGTTGAGAGGTAGTCTGATTTTGTCCGATGAGCAGGTCAATAATGGAGTTTGATCATGTAGTACTTAGTTATTCCATTTCCATCCTGTAATTTCTCCGCTGCCTATTGTCTTATATATAGGTCTGGGTCGGTGCCAACAAAGATTGGCTTGCATACCTCCGGCCGGATACCACCATCATTTTGCACAACATCCACAGCAGTGCGGCCGTTCCGGTAGACCCCTTCTCCACCATTGGGATCGGCCTTCCGGACTGGCTGGGCTTGAATACGTATGATGATGCCTCCATGAGATTGAAGAAGATAGCAATTGCGGACCCGCCGACAAACCTACAACGATTACTATCTCATCACGGTGTTCTACATAAGGATTGCCATCAATACAAGAGGCAGTAATGGCAAACAGGGCAGAGGCTGGCGCATGTTGGCCGCGGCAGATTTGTACCCCTACACGTTCGAAGACGCCGTGTTCCATCTAGGCCGCATCTTCGCGGTGACAAGCCAGGGGACTTATTTCATCTGGTTGCCATCCTACGGTATGGGAGATTGCAAACGGAATGCACAAACCATCATTTGCATCCCTAACGGTACTCCATTATTTTGCAGGGACCAGTCATCCCCCGATCAAAATAAGATCGCCGATCCTGGATGTGCATTTGCATCCATGATTCTGTCTAGCCTGGAACCTTGTAGTTGACTTTGGCATATTGGGATCAACTATCTTAGCAGTCGTTACCCATGGTACCACTGATGTGCAACATGGTCACACAATCTACCACGATCGGACCGTCACCATCTAGCCAGGTATTCCATTTTTTAACCCTCTCGCCTTCTCTTTCATTGTTGTACTAGTAGTATACTTTGTAGTATTAGTAGGAGTACTTTTTACCTTGGAGGATGCATATAGCTAGCTAGGCCCTTGAAGACTTGAACCCACTAGCTGCCACCATTTTTGTTTTTCCATGTCTTACTATCTCATCCATGTAGCCAAGAGTGGCTATATATAATAAGCCGGTTATTTTACCTCCTCTATACCGGAGTAGTACTATTTGCTGCAGTAAGATTATCGACCGCCATATTTGAGCACAACATTATTATGCATGGACCTTGACTATGTACGTCACCATGTGTCCAGATCTGGGATGCCGCGTGTACCAGATGAACGGCGCCGAGTTCGACCCCCGTGATGCTACGTGGGTGCCGAGGAACACTCTTGGAGAGTACTCGCTTTTCATCGGGGACAGCTACCCCATTGTGAAGCGGATGCCACCTTCCGTGCACGACATGGAAGGCCTGCCGTTCATGAAGCATGGTTGTGTCTTCAGTGTGCACCGCCGGATGAACGACATGCTGGGACACGCTATCCCTGATTTATGCCACTTCAGCTTGGATGAGTCTCCATCGTGTGGAACCGGACTAGAAAGCTGCGACAATGATTCCCGTTGCCCACCGCTATGGATCGTGCCATCCATGAAGAACACCTGGGACTGGAACCTGGAAGAGGACATGTAGCCCATCTATAACGTGTAAGTGGAGTACGATAATTGTGAACGGTAGCGCTGTGAATATATGTAGACTAGTCGTGCACAAAATTATCACATGAATTGGAGATGAACTTGTGTGGCATACTAGCATTTGTCCTTTAGAATTTATTACTAGTAAATGTGTTATGTGTAGGTGCAACTTGTGTGGTTGTTGCACGGGCTCCAACACGCTCTTTGAGAAAAAAAGGTGGCACAGCTTTGGATATACGTGACGTGGCGGCATCATACAGTAGCATCGTTCTCTATAGTTGTAGTACACTCCTACTAGGACGACAACTCCTATAAAACCTTGCGCTTGGATCTTTGCCTCTTCGGGAGGTTCAACAGTTCGTACTTGTGTGAACCTTGCACTTGGCTCTTCGCCTCTTTGGAAGGTCCAACAATGATGATACTACAGTACAATATGCTTCTGGCAATCTGACACCGATTGAACTGCCGCACGTCCACCGCGAGGGCGAGGGAGAGGGAGAGGGAGAGGGCGCTGTAGTCAAAACCCTGTCCTCGTCATGTGAACCACCGCGCGCGTGGGCGAGGAAGAGGCGTAGTAAGCAAGCTTCTCCTTGTTCGGCGAGTTGACGGCACACATCAAAGCAGTACTAGTACTAGTAGTAGTAGTCCATACTGCGTTCTTGCCGATTAATATGGCTTAATTTGAAACGAGAAAAATACACTGGCGGTCAACGTATGTAACAATATGCTCTTTACGGTCACTATATATAGTTTTGCGGCGATTATACGATCACTAGCTCATCGTAGAGCACCATATTGCACCCTACTGACCGGCCACATAGTCGACGTGGCACTTTGTTGACTGGTTAAATTGTCACCTGGTTTCTAGGTCCCACCTGTCAGTTGGCAGAGCAAAGAAATCAGTTAAACAAAACTTTACGCAGGCGCGACACGAGTGCAACCCTTGCGGGCGAACCGCCCTAGCTGTGTATGTGAGTGCATGCACGTGTCCTCCCTCGGTCTTCCAACAAAGAGTGTACTGTAACGTCCCAAATTTCCTATTTGGAATTTTTTACAATTATAGCTAAGCATCTATGCATATTGTTTGAAATTGAGTGGCATTTGAAGTTTCAGAAGATTTTGAGTTGATGGGATTTGAATTTGAATTGGCAGTTGAAATTTATTTCAAATCAATGCCTGACAAATACTTGAGAAAAAGTATGAGAGGAGTAAACATGACACTCCAAATATGTCAGAAGAAAACTTTGCCAAAAAAATTTGAATTCAAATTTGATTTTTATTTGGGATTTATAGAAAAATGATTTTTTATAAAGTTTGAGTTTTTCCCCTGGAAAAATGTTCAAATTATAGGGAATATTCCCCTGATCATTTTGATATATATATATATATATCCTATATAAAATATATATCAAAATAGAAAAATAGAAAAAAATAGCAAAAAAAGGACCCCAGCGCACCCAGCCAACTGCCCAGCCAGCACCTAGGCGGCCCACCCACGGGCCAAGCAGCCATATGCCGAGCCAGCCCAATACCGAGCCGGCCCACGCCCGACTCAGCGCCGCGCCAAACTCCCTCCCCCTCGGTCGCCCGACCCAAACGCCGCCTCCCTCTCTCACCGACACCCCGACCCCACCCCCTTCTTCCTCCTCCCGCAAGACACGCCACCGCCGCCGCCGCCGGAATCCCGAGGATCCCGGGATCGCTTCCCCGATCTGCCCCCTCGCCCAAGTCGACCCCCTATATAAACCCCACCCCCCTCGACCCGTTCCCCCGTTTTCCCCCTCGCGTCCCCCTCGCTCTCGCCCGCAATCGCTCGCCGGACACCCGAGCCGCCGCCGCGCCATTGCCCTGCCCCGGCCACCTCCGACCCTCCTTGAGCTTCCCCGACTCCACCATCCACTCCCCCTCGCTCCGCCGCACCCGCCGGAGGCCTCCGCCGTCGTCCCCGACCACCGGAGACCCCGCACCGTCGTCGCCCGAGCCGCCGTCGACCATCGTCGCCGTCGACCACCGCGGTGAGTCACCGGAATCTCCCCCACCGTCCGATCTAGGATCAACGCTTTAGATTAGATTCCCCGAAGGGGTAGGTTTATTTTACATAGACCGGTTTTATTAGGGTTTAGTTTAGACCGGCCCGATCGGGTTATTTCCTGTTAAACGGGGGCGCGTTTTAGTTATATTACGCCGATGCGTTAGATAGGCCTAGTTTTCTGTTAGTTATTTTTTTTTCGTTTCTGTTTTTAACAGAATAGTTTCAGTTTTGTAAAATCTATATCTTTTAATCTACTTAATATTTTTAATTGATTCTTTTTTTGTTGGTTTGCAAATTTGTTGTAGTTTCTGTAGAAAATATGTTTACTCATGTTAAAATTATTAGAAATTTTTTTATTTTAGATTTAGACAGATTAGTAATTCTGCTATAAAGTGAGTTAGAATTATTTTATTTTAGTGATTCTTTTGTCACTACTTTGTTTTGACCTTGCCTAACCGTAGGAATTTATTTGGGTATTTTAGGTTCAATAAAAAATAGTTTTAATCATAATCATGTGGTTCTTAATTATTTAACTAGCTACTGTTTTCCTATTGTTTTATTTAGCAAATAATTTTATTTTTCCTATGTGATAGTTTATTTTAGGTTAGTTTCTGTAACCTTAGAACAGGAACTTTTATTTACAATAAATAAAATTTGTATTTTATTTTTTCTTGCTAGATTTGTTATAGGCATAATAGGAGTTCTATAATGGCTTTTGATGTGATTCTTTTTGCTCCTAGTTGCATGATGTTTTCTTTTCTGTTAGTTAGCAAAAACCCATGTTTAGGTTCTGTTAAGAAAAATTTGGTTGTGCAAAACCATTTATTGGTTGTTGTTGGATGTGGTGAAAACATTGATTTGGATTTCTTCGAGTTTTCTTTGGGTTTTGATTCAATTGTTTCATGTGTTATATTAGTATGCTGTTATGTTAAGTGATCATATGTTTGTATGCTTATATGATTGTTGTTTGCCTCGGTAGAATTTCCGGAGTGCGAAGCTTGCTACCACGAGTCCCTAGCTTTCGAAGATCGTCAGCAAGGCAAGTCAATTCATCATGTTTTCTTTTACAATACCTATGATTTTATTGCATTAGAATTATACCTCCCCACCATGCATGCAGTAGGAAAATTTGAAGTTATGTTCTTGAGTAGTATCATGAGGTAGGATGAAACCAATTCCCCTTGTTACCATTGCCCGGGACGAAGTATTTTATTTTGCTATGCTCGTAGACGGGGTTGGTTGAGTGATTCATAAGGGAGATGTGAGAGTCAAGATGATGACAACCCCATGACTTCAAGCTCAAGATGGACTTCAAAATTCACTCTTGGGTGGAGGACGGTTGACGGGCACCTGGAGAAAACCAGCGGTTGGCGGGATGCATGGAGAAGCGCCATGACATCTTGCGGAAAGCTTCACCCAGCCACGAAGAGACGGATGTATACCCCATTGACGGAAGCTTACCTGCATCCGCAAGCCATTATGGGCTCGCTTGGTCAACCCTAGGTGTGACTCTGGCGGACGGTGCTACGAGATGTAGAAGAACGGTAGGATTGGATGGGTACGGCGGTGGCGGAGGAACTCTTGGAAGACCCTGTTTGTTCGTCCGTCTTCAAACACCATGAAGTGCGAAGACTTAAAGGAGGGAACGAATCTCATGGGTAAAGTGCGCAAACCTCTGCAGAGTGAAGATCTAATCGGTTAGCCGTGTCCCGATTACGGACAATTTGAGCCTCTGGAACTTGGAGTAATTCGGAAATCTCAACACCGAAATTAATAAATTAATTGAGGGGGTTATTTAATAATTGGGAATGAGACATTGGTTGGCGGAACCATCTCAATAATTACCAACATTTCATAGTAATTGCAAACAAGTCCTTATTGTAGGAAAACGGCTTTTCGCAAAACAATGAAACTTAGAGCCCCACAGCCAAATTGCATATAGTGTTAGTAATTTTATTGTTGTTCTCTCTTCATAACTTGCGGCATATTCAAAATGCTGACTACACGGCTGCAACGCCTTATGTTGCGAGAGGAGTATTCGATCGGGGAGTGAGGCTACGATCCGTGCTTGGCGATTGCCCTATGGAGTCGGATGGACTCGCTATTCTTCTACGCTTCCGCAGCTTATTTAGTTTATTTCTCATGAGTTGGCCTTCGGCCGAATTTATTCTATTGTAATAAAGACTCGATATGAGAATCGTGTAATAAATTCAGGTGTGATTGAACTTTGTAAGTGCATCTAGTGCCCCTTAGTGATTTTGGTGTATTGAAGACTTATAGGTTAAGTAACTGATGCGTTTGTAAGTGTACACAGGTCTATAAGTCTATGAGGAGTTTGATATTTACAGAGAAAGTCGACCCCTAAAAATGAAGTTCTTCAGCTGAAGAATTTGATATTCTGAAGACTTTCTGAAGACTTTGAAAGTGAAGAAATTGGTGTGATTACGAAGACTTGGTAATCGCTGAGGAATATGAAGCGTGAAGACTTTTGTTTTCGTAGTTTCATTTTCTCTTTCTTGAGTCATAGGAAACACGTCATGTTAAAGGGGTCGAGGAAATACAAAGGAAAATTTCCATTTGATGCTCAACTCAAAATCCTACACCTACCAAACCCTTCGAGTGAAGCCTTTGGAAATCTCATACAGATTCAGTCAATTTCTTGATGATGAGACGAAGCTCTTACAGTCACCGAGGAATTTGTTCGACCGAGGAGTTAGGAATTCTCCGGTCTGAATTGCCTACAGTGAGGAACATGATAGCCCCGAGGAATTTGATGTTCAAAATTCCGACCGTTCTTTGTCGCTTGCCACCTGTCCAAAATATCTTATCCACCTAACGGTCATATCATTGAAGGGCATTTATGTCTTATCATGTCGGGCTGCTCCCTAGGCTATAAATAGCCGCCCCCTACAACCACTAGTTGGCTGGCTGCTCCGAGAGAACTTGACACTTGTCATTTGAGAGCAACCCATCCTCTGAGGACTTTGAGTGAAAATCATCAAGTGAGGAAAAACCCAAAAGTGAGAAAAACCCAAAAACCAAACCCCTACAAACCCAAAGTGATTGAGCATCACTGAAGAAATTGATCCTGCGTGGATCCGACGCTTTTTACCTTTGAAGACTGTGCTTCTTCCAGACGGTTAGGCGTCAAGGTCTAGAGCATCCAAGAGGAATTGTGGATCGCCGAGTGACCAAGTATGTGAAGGTTTGGAAGTCGCTCAAGACTTACCACGAGTGATTGGACGAGGTCTGCGTGACCTTAGTTCAAGGAGAATACGGTGAGGACTTGGTGTCCTGAGCTGCGTGCTCAAGGATCGGGTGTCCGGACTGTGTGTCCTCGAGTTTAAATACTCACCGCTCCAACCAGACGCATAACCGAGACAAGAGTTGGAATTGGTCTACCAAATCATTGTCTTCACCAACCTGAACTGGTTCTATTTCCTCAACCCTTTCATTTCCTCATTCTTGTGTTGAGTGTTTGTCATATCTGTGTTTGAAGACTTTGATCAAGACTTTCTCAATTTCCTCGTTCAATTTCTTCATCTGTTTGTCTTCATCTTGTGTTATCCTGTGATTACGCTTTCAGTACTCTGTGATTGTCTTCATTTCATCATGATGACTATGCATGTAATCTGCTATGCTTACTTCGAGTACTTATTCCGCTGCATGTATTTCTTCGCTAAGGAATTTCCTCACCAAGCAAATTCCTCAATGAAGAATTTGTAAAATTCTCTAAAATCGCCTATTCACCCCCCTCTAGTCGATATAACGACTTTCAATTGGTATCAGAGCAAGGTACTCCCTTGTTCTGTGTGATTTTGGTTTAACCACCTGGAGTTTTAGTTATGTCGACCGCAGGTATGATCAAGGTCTCAGCGGGGTGTCCTACCTTCGATGGGACAGACTACCCCTACTGGAAGAACAAAATGCGAATGCATCTTGAAGCAATTGACAACGATCTACGGTATGTTGTGACAAAAGGTGTTTCCTCACCACACCCTCTACGAATGATGCTGATGTGAAGAGATTCAAGCAACTCGATTCTCAAGCTTAAGAATATCATATGTGGCCATCCGAGCAAAGGTCAATATGGAAGAGTGAGTGCTTTGGAATCTGCCAAACTCATCCGGGACAAGCTGTCCAAAGTAAATGAAGGTGTTTCAACTCAGCGTGACTCTCGAGTTGATGTTCTTCGGAATCTCTTCAACCGCTTCAAAAGACTCGACAACGAAAATGTTCAACAAACCTTCGATCGCCTCACCGACATCTCAAATGAGCTTCAAGCACTGGTGCCACCGACATCACCGACCATGAGGTGGTGAAGAAATTGCTAAGATCGCTTGATTCCTCATTTGACACTGCACCGATGATACAAGAACGAGCTGACTACAAGTCTCTTGATCCCGCTGATATCCTCGAAGGCTAAATACTCACGAGTTCCACTTGTCAAAAGAGAGATCTCTATGGTTCGGCTATGGAAAACACGTGCTCAAGGCCAAGGCTGAATCTGAATCGAGAGTGAAGAATCTGGTAGTAGCCTTGGAGATCTCAAGAATTTGGCCAGAGCTAGCACCGCTCGTGAAGAAATTCCAGAAATTCACAAGGCGTGGTCGTTTTGGAAAATCCTCAAGAAGCAGTGATTCCTCATCTAGTGACTATAAGAGAAGACTTTGCCACAAATGCAAGAAACCTGGTCACTACATCCAAGATTGTCCTCAGTGGGAAAAGGAATTAAAGAAGAAGAAGCACAAGGATTACAGTTCTGATGACATGAAGAAGAAGAAGAAGAAATCATCAAAATCTTCATCATCAAAATCCTCAAAACCTTCTTCTCACAAGAAGAGCAGCTCCAAAAAGGCTCGGGCATTCATTGGCAAGGAAATGGACTCTGAAGCTGAATCGAGGAAAATGAGGAAGAGGAGGAGTCCAAGAATCCGAATCTGGTGTGGCTAGTCCGGCTCTTGCTCGCCTATGTTAGCAAGTCCATCTTCAACATCAAGAAACTGACTCCGCCAACAAGCCACGATGAGGAAAATGATGACTACGCCCCACCTATTGCTTCATGGCAAAAGGTGCCAAGGTACTCAATTACACCTCCTCTCGAATCTAGTGAAAATGAATCGATGAGGATCTTAAACCCAGCTACTCTAAACTTGCTAAGATTGCTATAAAACAACAAAGGGCTTTTGAAAAGGTTCAAAACATGCTAGATAAGAGTGATGATATGTTAGGTGAAGAAATGGATCGCACTCAAGCCCTAATGAAAATCTTCAGAGAGTTCGATCTAGGCTTGACAGCCTTCAAGGTCATCATAACACTCTCTTATCTCGATCATGAGAAACTTTCTTATGAATTTCTTCAAAGAAAGCAAGATCTTGAGAAGCTAAGAGCGAGTTATGAAGATCTTCGAAGGGCGTGATTCATTACTTGCTCAACAAATCAGCGCTTCTCAAGAAGAATTTGTTCCTCCATGCTTAAAGTGCATTGAACGTGAATCGCTAATTCTTCACCGAATGTTCAAATGCTTCAACTGTTACAAATTCTTCACCTGCCTCTACTATCACTAATTCCTCATCCGAGGACATTGCTAGTATCACCGACGATGCAGGGCTGAAGGAATTGTACATGACAGCATGTACAAAAGCCTCAAAGGGCATCGACTCTTTGTGATGTGCTTAAAAGCAGATCCTCAACAGAACCCTAGGAAAGAGGGTATTGCCTTTGAGAGGAAACTCAATGTTGATGGAACGTCTTTCGAAGCCCGAGCAAGATCCCAAAACCTCATGGGTTGCTGCAAAGGGACCTCCATTGATCCATCTACCTTATCTGGTTTTACATGTGAATTTCCTCATTACGATGATGAGTCATTTGACTCAAACTATAAACTGTTCAAAAATCAGAATGGTGAAGTATTTGCTAGATATGTTGGCACTAACTGCAGGAATGGTCCCCCCATGAAGAAAATCTGGGTTCCCAAGAAATGTCTTGAAAGTCTTGGTGAATGTCCTCATGACACCACCGTGAAGAAAAGGAACCCCAGATCAAATTCTTCATATGGACAAAATTCTTCATATGGATCCAAGTCCTCATACGGACCAAATTCCTCACGTGGATCAAATTCCTCAAAAGGATCAAAGTCCTCATATGATTATCATCGTGCTAATAACTCTGTTTCGCAGGGTAGAGCTAAGGGCTATGAATATGTGCATTATTCTTCAAATCAATATGTTCATAAGTCCTCAAGAATTTCTCCGCTTATTCATATGCTTACCCTAACCCCTCTTATGTGAAACGAAATGGTTTGGCCTCTATGCCACCATTCTCATATGGTGCTCGCAGAGTGATGAACTCTTTGCCACCCCTTGAGATGTGGGTGGTGAAGAAAAGAACTAATCTCTTCTGCAGGGTCAGGTCTCCGACGTGTCTTAAACGTCTCAAGAATTTGTGGGGCCCGACAAAATTGCTCGAAGGACGCAGGCTAATCATGATGAAATGAACTTTCATTTCACACGCCCTCCTATCGCTTATCTAAATCTCGGTCGATGAAATTCATCGATGAACTTGATATCATATTCTTTCTCGATGAAGTATATGAGATCGTAAGTTGCACTAATTCATCTGCAGGATGATCAACCCAAAGCCACTGAGTGGGTTCTCGATAGTGGATGTACAAATCACATGACTGGTGACAAGAATCTATTGATGGATGCTCCCTTATCACCGTCACATCTGAAGCATATCATCTTTGCTGACAAAGGCAAAAGTCGTATTGGGACTTGGTAAGGTTGCTATCTCTAAGGACATGCACATGGACAAAGTCATGCTTGTTGAGTCTTTAGGATATAACCTCATGTCAGTCTCAATGCTTTGTGATCTTGATATGGTTGTTATCTTTGGCAAGTATCGTTGTGTTGTGATTATGGAAGCTGACAATTCCAAAGTCTTCGAAGGCTTTAGGAGAGGAGACTTGTATATTGTTGATTTTTCCACAGGACCACAACCAGCCGTGTGTCTACTTGCAAAAGCTTCAGAAGGCTGGCTATGGCATCGACGACTTGGTCACGCAGGCATGAGGAATTTGCACACACTTGCGAAGAAGAAGCATGTCATTGGCATTGAGAATGTCAAATTCCTCAAGGATCACTTATGCGGTGCCTGTGAAGCTGGAAAAATGACCAAGGCCAAGCATCCAGCGAAGACTATCATGACCACTACTCGTCCCTTCGAATTGCTTCACATGGACCTCTTTGGTCCCAATCATTACTCAGTTGTCGTTAATGAAGCATCACTATATGGCTTTGTTATTGTTGATGATTACTCTCGTTACACATGGGTACACATTGTTACTTACAAAAATCAAGTGCAGGAAATCTTCAAACGATTTTCCTCGAGGGCTTCAACCAACTTTGGTGTGAAGATCAAGCACATCAGAAGTGACAATGGAACTGAGTTCAAGAATTCCGGTCTTGATGATTATCTTGATGAACTTGGTATTACTCATGAGTTATCTGCTCCCTATACTCCTCAGCAAAATGGCGTCGTGGAGCGCAAGAACAGAACTCTTGTTGAGATGGCTCGCACTATGCTTGATGAATACAAAACGCCTAGTCGTTTCTGGATTGAAGCAATTGATACTGCGTGCCACATCATCAACAGAGTATATCTTCACAAATTCTTCAAAAGACTGCCTATGAACTCCTTACGACAAGAAACCCAATGTAAGTTATTTCAAAGTCTTGATTGCTAAATGCTGGATTAGAGATCCTCACCACACCTCTAAATTTGCACGAAAGCACATGAAGGTTTTATGCTTGGTTACGGAAAGGACTCGCACACCTACAGAGTCTTCAACATCGCACTTCACAAGATTGTTGACTTTGTAGATGTGCGGTTCGATGAAACTAATGGCTCGCAAAGAGAGCACCTACCTTCGTGTTAGGCGAACCAGCACCGAGGATTCTATCAGGTTCAAGGCAACCGAGGATGTCATTCCTCATCAAGAAACTGCTGAAGAATTCATTCTCAGACGGAAGAACGCCGAGTGATGCACCAAGATAATGTGAAGAAAATGGTGCCGAGGAAAATGATCAAATTCCTCGACAACAACCAGCTCATCCTCGCGTTGCAAAAGAAGTGCAAGTTGACAAGATCATCGATGACATTGAAGCGCCAGTCCTCTCACTCGCTCAAAAGCTTCACACTTATCTAACTTTTGTGGGCACTATGCTTTTGTCTCTATCACAGAGCCCACTAAGGTAGATGAAGCATTTCGAGCCGAGTGGATTCAGGCCATGCAAGAAGAATTACATCGTTCGAGCTCAACAACGTCTGGGAACTGGTCAAACATCCAGATCCTCGCAAGCATAATATCATTGGCACAAAGTGGATCTACCGCAACAAGCAAGATGAAAATGGTCTTGTGGTGAGGAATAAGGCACGACTAGTAGCTCAAGGCTACACGCAGTTGAAGGAATTGATTTCGATGAAACTTTTGCACTGTTGCTAGACTTGAGTCTATTAGCATATTACTCGCCTATGCTAACCATCACAATATCACTTTATATCAAATGGATGTGAAAAGTGCATTCCTCAATGGTAAGCTTGAGGAAGAAGTATATGTTGCTCAACCCCTGGTTTTGAAGATCCAAAGAATCGACAAAGTCTTCAAACTAAATAAGGCCCTCTATGGCCTCAAGCAAGCCCTCGGGCGTGGTATGATACATTGAAGGAATTCTTCGTGAAGAATGGCTTCACACCAGTTCACTCGACCCTACTCTCTTTACTAAATCTTATGATGGTGAACTGTTTGTGTGCCAAATATATGTTGATGATATTATCTTTGGCTGTCTTGACCAACGTTATAGTGATGAATTTGCCTATATGATGAGTGAAGAATATCAAATGTCTATGATGGAGAGTTGAAATTCTTCTTAGGTCTTCAAATTCGTCAACAACACAATGGCATATTCATATCTCGGAGAAATACCTCAAAGATGTCCTCAAGAAATTCGCATGCAAGATTGCAAAGGTGTCAAAATTCCTATGCCCACAAATGGCCATCTATGCAATCGATGAAAATGGTATTGACTTGATCACAAGGTATACCGCCCATGATTGGTTCTTTATTGTACTTATGTGCATCTAGGCCAGATATAATGCTTAGTGTTTGCATGTGTGCCCGATTTCAAGCTACACCAAGGAATCACACCATAAGGCTGTGAAGCATATTCTTCGATATCTAGCTCACACACCAACACTAGGATTATGGTACCCCAAGGGCTCTACTTTTGATCTCATTGATATTCGACTCGACTATGCTGGTGATCGTGGATCGCAAGTCAACATCTGGTACTTGTCATTTCCTGACGATCTTTGGTCCGTTGGTCCTCAAGAAAGCAGAACTGCGTATCACCGTCCCATCGCGGAAGCTGAATACATTGCTGCTGGCTCGTGTTGTGCTCAATTACTATGGATGAAGCAAACCTCAAGGACTACGGCATCAACGTGAAGAATGTGCCTCTCATCGTGACAATGAGAGTGCCATCAAGATTGCTCACAACCCAGTTTAGCACTCAAGACAAAGCACATTCAAATTCGCCATCATTTTCTTCGTGATCATGTGTTGAAGGGCGACATCTCCATCGAGCACGTGAAGATCAAGAACAGCTAGCTGATATCTTCACTAAGCCCTTGGATGAGAAGAGATTTAGCATGTTGCGGTGTGAGCTAAATATCTTAGAATCTTGAACGTTCTTTGAAAAGGACACACATCCTAACACTCATGCAAAATTGATGACTTAGATGTGCAACACATGAAGAAACGTTTTCTTCAATCAATGAAGAATAACACTCTAAATGTGAAGAAATTAATGAAGAATTTGATTCTCGTAACCCCACGACAATTGTGCGCTGTGTCTGAAATCATCATTCTTATCTGTGGGTCACGCCACCACCAAAGTTGAAAATCTTCAATTTGAGTTTTTCCTCAGTTTTGAAATTCTTGATTTTTGAAATTCTTCAGTTTTTCAAATTCTTCAGTTTTCAAATTCTTCAACTTTGCAACATCTTCACTGTTTCCGTCGTCTTTCTTCATTGGCTATATATATATGGATTTATGTCCTCTACAAAGCATTCACTTATGGTTATTTCTTCAAGTCGCTTTTTCGCTAAGTGAATGTGATCGGACCCTTCCCCTCTATGCTATACTCAACCCAATCCATTCACAAATTCTTCATGTGCGTTCTACTTTGAAACTCGTTCAAATTCTTCACTGTGTCCTTGACAGCTGAAGAAATTGCAACGGAACTTTTAAAATGAATCTTATCCAAACTTCGATTTTACCGCTCAAACCGTTCCGCATCCCACGATGCATTATTATATCCACCCACGATCACACACGATCTCCACTACACAGTACGTGGGTGACACATGTCGTGAGAAGGGAAGCGGTCAGGGGCACGTTCGTCCTAAATCTTCGGACGATCCGTTTTCACCGTGGCTATAAATACCCCTCTCTCCCTTCCTCACTCTTTTACTTCGCTCGACCTCTCTCCCGCTCGAGCTCCTCGAAACCCTAGCGCCGCCGCTACTCCATCGTCGCCGGTGAGGAAAAGCTTCACTGCCTTGACCTCTTCGCCGACGTACTCGCGCCGACCGTGGAATTTCTTCACTCCGCCGTCGCCGTAGCTGATTTCCTCTGCCAAGTTAGGGTGGAGAAGATCTGAACGGACGAACTTCCCAACTGTTCATCTCAGTTCTTCGTGTTCTTCACTTCGGGTAAATTAAAAGTTACTTTTACTACTCGATTTGATTCTCAAATTTTCTTCAAATTCTTCAAAGGTGTTTATTCTTCAAATCTTCACACATATGAACACCTCAAATCTCTTGACTCGTTTCTCTAAGCAATGATTTTCTTCAAGATTCCTCAATTGTGTGGATCTTCGATCTATACAACTCTGGAACCTAAGACAAAGAACGCTTATTGAAATTCTTCAAGGCTCATCTGGTCAAAATCCTCAAACTTGTTCTTTTGAAAACCCTCTCGAGAACACATATGACCTCTTCAAATTCCTCGCACCTATACTCTGTTCACAGTACAAATGTCCGCTGCTGAATCCCTAGGTTCTCATCAACTTAACTCATTTGCAGCGTTCCTCGAAGAAAAACTGCACACTTCTTGAGAGAACTCAATTGTTCAATTTCCTCAATCAAGAAAATGGCAGATGGTAAGAAGCCGCAGAAGGGAGGAAAGAAACCCGAGGTCATGACAGCATTCAAATCCACGAGGAAATATATGCTGACTCATTGACACCGATGAGGAAAGCAAAAATCAACGCAAGGTGCGTATACAGAAGATTGAACGGAGATGGGCACGGAATGGAAGGAATACCGATATGTAACACCTAAGTACATGAAGAAATTAGCGTTAAATCCTCCATGCCCAAGAGCTCCTTTGGCACCGGGCCAAATAGCTGATCCCACTAGCGTCAAACGCGGTGAGGACTTTCCGATGAGTGGGCTAAACGCCAAGCAAAGTTGGCTAAGCAAGCAAAGGAAGCGGTGAAGAAATTCAATGAGGATTACGCGCTGCTGCGCCATCGAGGTCTCGGTCAAACCGAGGAAATCAATGCAAAAGAAGTCGCTAATAAGCCAAGTGCTTCATCATCGCACCCTCACGGCCAAGTTCATCGGCAGCTCCCTCGGGCAAATTCCTCAAGACAAATTCCTCACACCGCCATCGCTCCATCAAAGTCCTCAATCTGCTCCGTCCAAACCTTGGCCTCTGTGCACCTAGCTACATGTCAAAGGACTGCTGGTTTCTCACTTGCCTCAGGCATCTCTGCAAGTTCCTCAGCTGCCCCCAATTCTTCATCTGGCCCGACTCTGCTGAAGACAAAAGCAACAGCTGGACGTGGTCCTCGGCCTAGCCCAAGGAAGAAACAGCTTGTAGTCCACGTGCCATCTGATGATGAGGCATCTGATGAAGAACTTGAAGAAATCATCAGAGACCGCCAAGTTAGGGCCGCTAGAGCCAAAGGTACATCTGTGCCCTTGCTTTTGGACCCAAAGAAAGTCCTCGACTTCATCGACCTCGCACAATGATCCCAATACCCTCTCGCTGATCTTCCTTTGACACCTGGTCAAAGTCATGCGTTGACTCACTTCATCGCTGAAGAAAATGGAAGTTTGAGAAGGCGAGGGAAATCAAAAGGCTCAATACAGAAGGAGAGGTTCTCAAGAAAATGTTGTCAAGATGACACCTGAGGAACTCCTCCAAGTCCAAACTGAAATTCAAAACCTCAGCAAAAGCTTCGATACCCACTATGCTGACTGGCAAGGAGTCAAGACCAGATTCGTCAACCTGACGAAGAAACTCACAACTGTTGCTGCACCTGTGCAACATGAAAATCCTCAGGCTGAAGCCTCTGCTCAGCCTAATGAAGAAAATGCCAGCAATGCTGAAGCTCAGCCTGTTGAAGAAAATGCTGATTCCAGGGCTGATGAAGAAATTCAGCCGCTGAAGAAACTGCCAGGGCACCCACTAGTGGTGCGCTGAAGAAATTGCTCAAGACAGGGAGGCGCATCGGTTGCTCTCAAGAAACTGCACCAAATTCCTCAGCTCCTCCTCGCGCCAACTCCAACTCCAATTCTTCCATCCGCTTCGATGTGAAGAAAACCAAGGCTCTTGAACGAGCTCTTTGAAGAAAAGGAAAGCATCACCTGCGTCGATTCTTCAACTGCCAAGAAAATGAAGCCAATGACCAGCTCCGTTGAGAACCCAATTGATGCTATTCCAATTTCCTCCATACCATCAAAGGAAGTAGTTCCTTTTGGAGAAGAATATGAGGTGCCAACGGATCGATGAAGAACATCAATCTCACGCTTCGTCAGAGAAAATTGATGAAGAAATTGAAGTGGAAGCAATCCCTTCAACCCCAGCCATTCCTCATCGGACCATGAAATTCCTCAAGCTGGTATCGAGGAAATTGAAAATGAAGATGTGGATATTGGATGTACCACTCCGGTGATCAATGATGACTTTTGGGAAAGTCAGCATCCCAATACTCCTCTCTTCACCCCGCTTCAACAAGTTCCTCACTCCCCGCATGACTATTCAAATAGACATCAAGAAAATCAACCCACGAGTTCGTGCATGAAGAAATTCCAGCCACTAGTGCTGATGAAACTGCTGCTTCTGCTGAAAATCCTCAGATGCACAAGTTGAGGACCAAGAAATTCCTCAAGTCAAGAACCTGAACTTACGATTCCCGAGGTGGTGATGCAACTCATCGACACCCCTCCGCCAAAGCGAAGAATCCGTTCTCAACCAAGCAAAAGTTCAAGGCTGAAGATTTCTTTGCCGAGCATGTGTTCTTCATTGAATATAATCCTTATGATTCTGCTCGAATTAGGAAGAGGCGCTCGACTGCCGGTCAAGCCAACTTCTATTCCTCAGTGCTGTTCAACAAGGACAAAATCTTCGATCATGCTCATATTCCTCATGTGGATATGGAGTCGCTGCCAGGCTTTGAGCCCATCCTAAGTGTTCTTCACGACGCAGGTCTCCTAAACTTCTGCACTGATATTTGTGATTGGAATGAAGAGCTAATTCTTCAGTTCTATGCAACACTGCACATCACCGGAGACGCTGAAGATGTGAATTCATGGGTCTTGGATTGGATGACCGAAAATACTCACTACAAGGCTCCAGCAAGTGAATTGCTTCGTGCCCTACCACTCAGACCTCCGCTTGATGGTGCACGCCGCATCTATGAAGAAAAGGAACTTTCAAATCACTATATGCAAGTGTTGATGAAGCCTTTGAAACCAAGGCAAGCTCCAAGGACCAAATTCCTCATCAAGGAATTATTATATGTGCCTCGAACAGTCTATCGGATTCTGACGAAGACTATGAGTCCTATCAAGGGCCACGACTCGAACGATGAAGAAGTCGTTGGCATCATGAAGAATATGCTTTTCAACATCATCCATGGCGTTCTGTCAATTTCCATGATTTCTTCATGAGGACTCGCTAACATTGCCATGTCACCTTTTGAGCTGAAGCCTTATGCACCTTGGATTATGAGATTCATCAGTCAAGATCTTCTTTGAATTACAAGGTGATACTTTGAACCACTGCAGCTACACGCCTCGATTGAAGTCCTCAAACGACCAATTACCTCGGTGATGACAAGGGCAAGGCTATGCTGTAATAGATGAAGGCACACGCCCATTGATGGACAGCCGCAGCAAAGCAGATCCTACTCCACCAATGATGACTCGCCACACATGACTCATTGCAAATACCTCGTTAAGCATAGTCCTCAAGCTATCGCACCTGTGGTGATGACCGATCGTGAGTTACTCCTCGCCTTCATCAAGGTTGATCGCAATCACAAGTGGGTCAAACGCCGTTTGGTACTCTTCTTTACAACTGACCTCAACTCACAATGCGGTGAAGAAAACCACTACTATCTTCATGAAACCTTCAAGCGCACTGGCTGTTCTTTCACATGTCTACAATGAAGAAGAACTGCAATCAATGGGACTCAAGGAAGAATTTGACTGGTCTGCACCTCCTCCAAGAAATTCAAGAAAGTCAAAGTTCCTTCCTTAGTGGCTAGCTCCTATTCTTCATCTCGCGACATCGATGAAAATGAAGATTTGGAAGACACTGCTGCTGGTCCTACTTCAACGAACAACCCCGACAATGTCAAGGCTCCGCCTTCAACTTGAAATTCTCAAGAGCGTTAGTCCTCGGCCGATCCTTTTGGTCATTCAATGACAAAGGGGAGAAATTTGAGTTAGTCTTCAAGCGGGTCTCGCTTTTGTCTATATACAATATTTTATTAAGTTACAACTCTCGTTCTTGAAACCTTTTATTGGATCGAGTTGTAATCTTAAACCCGATGGTGCTTTGATACTTTTGATGCATTATGCTTTTGCTCTATGCTCGATTACGATAGTGTTGATATGCTCGACATTTGTTATGCTCGATCCTCATGAGCTCGTTGAAAATCTTCAAATCGATTTGGGATCGATACTCATGAAAACTTTCAAATTCCTCATACGCATTGGGCTCGATACTCTTTATGCATTATTTTGCATGCTCTGCATATCATCAAGCACCATATTTCATCATGCATTTCAAATTCCTCATATTATATGACAAATGCGTGTATGAGTTACAAGATATAGGGGGAGATCTCCATGATTCATTTCTTCAAATGTGCATTGCCTCAAAAGCAAATTCCTCACTATGCACATCTTCAGGGGGAGTTCTTCTATATCTTGCAATCAAATTCCTCATTATCAGTATTTACACTTCATATGTTTATCCCCGTTGAAAACTTAACCTATATTGTCATCAATCACCAAAAGGGGAGATTGTAAGTGCATCTAGTGCCCCTTAGTGATTTTGGTGTATTGAAGACTTATAGGTTAAGTAACTAATCGTTTGTAAGTGTACACAGGTCTATAAGTCTATGAGGAGTTTGATATTTACAGAGAAAGTCGACCCTAAAATGAAGTTCTTCAATCAAGAATTTGATATTCGAAGACTTTTCAAGACTTTGAAAGTGAAGAAATTGGTGTGATTTCAAGACTTGGTAATCGCTTGAGGAATATGAAGCATGAAGACTTTTGTTTTCGTAGTTTCATTTTCTCTTTCTTGAGTCATAGGAAACACCGTCATCGTTAAAGGGGTCGAGGAAATACAAAGGAAAATTTCCATTTGATGCTCAACTCAAAATCCTACACCTACCAAACCCTTCGAGTGAAGCCTTTGAAATCTCATACAGTTCAGTCAATTTCAAAGGATGTGAGACGAAGCTCTTCCAGTCACCGAGGAATTTGTTCGACCGAGGAGTTAGGAATTCGCCAAAGGTGAATTTCCTACACAAAGTGAGGAACATGATAGCCCCGAGGAATTTGATGTTCAAAATTCCGACCGTTCTTTGTCTTCTTGCTTGACTGTCCAAAATATCTTATCCACCTAACGGTCATATCATTGAAGGGCATTTATGTCTTATCATGTCGGGCTGCTCCCTAGGCTATAAATAGCCGCCCCTACAACCACTAGTTGGTTGGCTGCTCGAGAGAACTTGACTCTTGTCATTTGAGAGCAACCCATCCTCCGAGGACTTTGGTGAAAATCATCAAGTGAGGAAAACCCAAAAGTGAGAAAAACCCAAAACCAAACCCCTACAAACCCAAAGTGATTGAGCATCATCAAGAAATTGATCTGCGTGGATCCGACGCTTTTACCTTTGAAGACTGTGCTTCTTCCAGACGGTTAGGCGCCAAGGTCTAGAGCATCCAAGAGGAATTGTGGATCGCCGAGTGACCAAGTATGTGAAGGTTTGGAAGTCGCTCAAGACTTACCACGAGTGATTGGACGAGGTCTGCGTGACCTTAGTTCAAGGAGAATACGGTGAGGACTTGGTGTCCTGAGCTGCGTGCTTTCAAGGATCGGGTGTCCGGACTGTGTGTCCTCGAGTTTAAATACTCAGCCGCTCCAACAGACGCATAACCGAGACAGCAGTTGGAACTGGTCTACCAAATCATTGTCTTCACCAACCTGACTGGTTCTATTTCCTCAACCCTTTCATTTCCTCATTCTTGTGTTGAGTGTTTGTCATATCTGTGTTTGAAGACTTTAATCAAGACTTTCTCAATTTCCTCGTTCAATTTCTTCACTGTTTGTCTTCATCTTGTGTTATCCTGTGATTACGCTTTCTGTACTCTGTGATTGTCTTCATTTCATCATGATGACTATGCATGTAATCTACTATGCTTACTTCTGAGTACTTATTCTGCTGCATGTATTTCTTCGCTAAGGAATTTCCTCACCAGCAAATTCCTCAGTGAAGAATTTGTAAAATTCTCTAAAAATCGCCTATTCACCCCCCCTCTAGTCGATATAACGCAGTTTCAAACTTTGATTATTTCATCAATGTACTGTGTGTGCCAGCATGATCTTGGGATGGTACAGCTACACAGAGACTTGACCGGTTTTGGGTCGGGTCGCTACATGTACATAGGCTATAAAACAAAGAGTGTAGTACATGATGAATACATCTACACTTCCAATGCATTTAGCCTTTAATCTATATCGATATTGATTGACTAATGCACCAACTTGTGCTGTAGGTATAGGCTACATGTCTATCCTTAATTACAGCATGCAACGGCCTTCATTTAATCTTCTTATCTCAATGGTCGCATGCACACATAAGTCTGCTACTTTTGGGCGTTAATTATGCCCTGGTCAATGTGTAAATCTCTAAATGTAGTCTTTCACGGACGTAGGGAGTAGGTTCAGCACTTGAGCTTGAGCGTGTGTGTTGCGTCGTGTGTTGTGTGTCGCATGGGTGCGTGAGTGTTGCATGCGTCCATTTGTACGTGTGAGTGTTGCATGTTGCATGCATGCATGCATGCATGAGGCTTACTCCCTCCATTAACATGTTCATATTTCAAGCTTCCTTTGTTCCCTCCATATGGTGATACTCCCTCTGTTCCCAAATAGTACGGAGTAAAAGCCTCCCTCTGTTCCCAAATACGGAGTATTTGTCTTTCTACAGATTTCAACAAGTGACTAGGTACGGAGCAAAATGAGTGAAGTGAGCGTAGAGGCATAGGGATACTATAGAAAGGAAGTCCTCGTGATCCATTATTCCCCATCTCGGTCAGAGAGAACTATTCAACTAGTCTTCACAGTGAAGTGACAATACACGCTACAGCAGATGGGACACGTAATTAATAAGCTGAACCAGCGTGTTGGTGTTAGTAAATCAGCCTTACCCAGTACTGCCATCATGTTTGCCAGTAGAGCACGCTTCCGCAAATATGCCTACGCACCTCTGTCCTCCATTAACTAACATATGGGCCTTGTTCTGGTAAACCCACATGTCATCAGTGTAACTATTTACACTCCGAAGGACGGTATATCCTGGTAGCAGTACTAGTAGAATTGAGATTGAATGCACTTTCTTCCCCGTCTTCCACTCTTCTTCCTCCTCTCTTCTTCCTCCTCTCTTCTTCCTCCTCTCTTCCCCATCGTCGGCCGCACACCATTTACCCCTGCTCACTGCTCGCCCGCCCGCGCCATCTTCCTTGGTAGCTCGCGCGTACCATATCCCCCCGCGCACTACTCGGCCACACGAGGAGAAGCTTCTTCGCCGCCGAATCCACTTCCCTCACTGGCTCACGGCACCGAAAACCCCAATGGCAGAACCGACTGACACGCAGAGCCACGATTGGAATTCCCTCCCCGATGTTCTCTTGGAGCAGATCTGTAGTCGTATGGACCTACTCAGCACCGTCCGTCTGGCCGCATGCTTGGTGTCTTTGTTCCATCTACTCGTCTGCAACCGGCCGGCTCTTTTCAAGACACCCTGCTTGCTGATGCCCGATCCTCGCAGGTGGCCTAGACACCGACTTGACGATCTTACGGAGGTTGCCGTGGTGCCTCTCGACATGCTACCACTACCCGACCACCTGTCCTTCATGCACGACCACTACTAGGTGGGCATGAAGGCCAACTGGATCATCCTCATCCACCACACCGGTAGTCTGTGGCGTCTCGTGGATATCTACACCCAGCGAGAGATCACCCTTCCATCGTTGGATACCGCCGCCGTCGAGCCTCGCGGCCCGCCGGACACTCCTGCCTACTATGCACGAGACGCGTCACGCTTTTGGCTCGACCTCTATTTGCAGAAAGTTGTAATCTGCGAAGTGCACACACCATCAGAAGACTACATGGATTACAAGCTCATTGCCTTGTTCAACATGGGATTAGTCTATCTGGAATCCGGTCGCCATACATGGTTATGGCTCATCATCAATCCTGTTGAGGCAACATTTCTGTCTGATGCTATAGTGCACGATGGCATCGTTTACGCCGATCGACATTTTGATTGGCTGCCTATACTGGTGGAATCTATCGCCGTGTAATTGTTCTATCTCATCTCATCTTTACCTTATGAATACGACTGCCTATTCATTTGTTACAAATTTAGAATGCATAGCATGTCTATAACCACATCATTGCTATATGTTCCTCTCATTTCCTAGATTTTTATGACCACACATGTTATTGTTAGAGTTGATATGAGAACAATTGGCATCTAATGATTGATAGAATACATATTATGAGCATAACATCATGATTGCTATATATTACTCTTGTTTACAAGATTTTTATAACAACGCATGTTATTGCTTAGAGTTGATATGAGAATAGTAGTAGTAAGTGCTATGGTAGAATATGAGTAGGCGCTGTCGTAGCTGTTTTCCTCTCATTGTTACATGATGTTTGAACCATGACATATTGCTAGAATATGAAAGCCATTGGCTTATTTTTTTTAACTTGGGGTATGATTATGACCACGGCATTGCAATTCTCTGTCTATGATATGTGTCACTGTTATAATAATTCTAATTCCACACATACTCTGAACATGATTGTTTATTTTTGTCCTTTTGGTCTCCAATTTGAATTGTTGCAGCAGACGAAATGCGCTGGCCTTCATGATTCAGGACCTGGAATCATACCAGCTGATGGGTGGTGGTTTATCGCCGTTCACCGACGGCGGTCATTTGATGCTCATTCGCACGCACCAAATTGACCAAACCATTACATCAAACCACATGCAGTACAATGCGTGGGGCGTTCGTGACATTGATGGCTATGGCTGCGTGTTCGAGAAAGATCTCAGCTCCGTTGGGCCAGCGATTCAACTCGAGGCGGGTTTACAGCCTCGCAACCACTCCTTGTTCCTCGGGCTCAATTATCCGATCATCCAACCAATCATCGATCATATCACCGGCGATGATTACTGTGCTATGAAACTTCCATTCGCGAGGGGGGGGGGCTGTGTTTACACATCAGACCATGGGTTTCACGAATCACCATATCCAGAGATTCGTCGACACAGCTTGTTGCCAGATAATCTTCAGTGTGTGAAAGGCATCAAGCTTCCATGCGATGGATGGTTTTTGCAAACCCGACATGCGGCGATGTGGTTCATGCCAACAACAAATATGCACAACTTGATTCATGCTGATATCTAGACTAAGCCATGTATTCTGCTTTGTAGCACGACCCTCTTTTGTTGGATATTATGTATCGTTGTTAGTTTGAAGCACTCCTCCGGTTTGAAGGATAGATACCTTCCGGGATCAAGTGCATCCTAACTCACTGCGTAGGATGTACAGATAATGATGATGGAGATGTTGTGCGTAATATATATATATATATATATATATATATATATATATATATATATATTAGGCTCAAGTGCGTATTTGTTAGTTAAACCTATGTATAAATTGTGACACTAAATACGACTAGTAAGTAGTACAAGAGCAGTACTAGTATACGCCGGTCAAATTATTCATCATGTCCACACATTGAATTGACGTGACAACACGCTGCTGCGTTAGGTGACACAAGAATCCGGCGGTGTGTTCGGGTATTCTGGACTTCAGATTTGGAGTACCACTTATCTGTCGAAATCTTTCATCATTTACTTAAAACAGTCGATTGATCATACATTGAGTACCATATAACTGGAATTACCGATGCAAGTCGAAGAAGGATTGGCCGGTGCTGCCGGCTGGCGTCAAGTTCGATCCCACGGATCAGGAGCTGATCGAGCACCTTGAGGCCAAAGTGAGTGTTGACAGCGCGAGATTTCAGCCTCTCATCGATTTGTTCATACCAACCATCGACAGCGAACACGGCATATGCTACACCCAACCTGAGAAACTTCCAAGTAAGACACCGATCGGCCGTCTACTTGCACAAACATATTCCTTTGTTTATAGCTCTATTTTTCTTTTTAGACGCAGACCTGGTGAAGCAATTACAATTTGACAGTTAATAAAAAGTGAAACAAGTGACTGCAACATGCCAAAGATGTTATGAAAATGCCAACTAGGTACACTAAAACCTATATTCCACAATACTGCAGGTATCACACTGAGTGGCCTAAGGAAGCATTTCTTCCAGCGCAATTCTAGGGCGTTCAAAAGGGGCACGTGGACGCGTCGCAAGATACAGTCGGAGTGCGGCATGCACGCGATGTGGCACAAGACCGGCAATACCTTGCCGGTGATGGTCAACGGCCGGCAGACGGGCAGCAAAAAAGGTTCTGGTGCTGCACACCAACAAGAACTTCGACCAGCAGAGGACCAACTGGGTGATGCACCAGTACCACCTCGGGGACCTGGAGCAAGAGAAGGAGCGGGAGCTAGTCCTCTACAAGATTTTCTACCAGACGAACAATAGGTCCACGAGTAAAAAGATTATAAGTTAGTTTGGTATTGGTAGTTGTACTACCTTGTCGTCCGCAAGTTGGTATTGTTGTTAACGATCTTTTGGTATGAACTTGCATTTGCTCCCAACCATCATGCCGAGGGTCGATGTGGATATAAAGCTGAATCATTTGTTTCGAAACGAATTTTCAGGCACATGATTTTTATTTGATGGGTAGCATAAGCACCCGCCGTTCGAATTCCCAGTTCTCCATTTTTTTGAAACAAGTGCATGCACTTATTATCACGATAAAAAAACAATATATGTGCTGCACCCCAGTTATCAGTCTGTACTTGCAGAATTCTCTGGTTTATTGAGCACGTATATTGTTTTTTCTGGTCGAGCAAGTTTCAACTGGGTTGTAGACTGCCCAGGGTTGGTTTTGTTTTTAACAGGCCCAGCCCATGACGACAACGGGGCACAAAGATCCAGCAGGTATCTATCTGGCGCTTGCCCGCAAATAAGCGTTAGTTATATTTTGTCTTACAACATCCGCATGCAGTTTTTTTACTGAATCGAACACACAGCCCAGTTCTATTTTCCTCTTGAAATGCATGTCCTACATCTGTTTTCTAATCTCTACCTATAGTTTTACTAGTTCATATACACGTATCATTATATTGAAAAAACATAAAATTCCCTTTTCATATTTACATCCTTATTTTTGTTGTTTTTCCCACCTAGCGCTGATTTTTTTACCACTGGTTTTCCCTTAAACCAACTCAATTGTCCCACGTCTTATTTGCTTACAAAAACAAAACGATTTTTTTGGCAAATCAATAAGTTCTTAAAAAAAATTATCAGTTCGGGATTACAACAGTTCGGACTCCACCGAAATATGCAAAATAAGGTTGAACTTTTTGACCGTGGTCCTGGGCAGAAAATGGGTTGTAGTAAATTACTTAAGAATTAGCAAATGGGCTGCAAATTATAAAAAATAGCAAATGGGCTTTATGTTGTCTGCCATAGATTTGGAGGCTGACTTGTGGTCCTACTAAGTTCATGCGTACACAAGGTTTCTCAAAAAGAAACTTAGTCAACAATCGACTCTACTAGCGTCGAGATCGTTAGATGTCAATCTAACGGCAATCGTCTTCTTCAGTCTCGATCTTCCTGCCCCACTACCAAACCAGCACCGTCGGAACCGCCTGCTCCCACCTCCCGTGGCCGGCAAGGTGTTGCCGGTAGGCCTCATGGCCCCATCATACTCGCATCCTGGCCTGTCTATCCCTCTACTCACCCACACCTCCTATCATTTTCCGGCGACGCCAGACAACCAATAACCTCATACTCGCCATCTGCGTGCGGCAGCCACCGCCGTGTCTTCCCGGCCCGTGTCGTTCCTTCGAGGCCTCGCCGTCATCCACCGCCCTGGTGCTCTCGGCGCGGCGTGGTCAACGATGTCCATCCAACGGCCGTAGTGCTTCTTCAACTTCTGGTCTTCTTGCCCCAGCCGCCCAAAGCAGCGCCGGTCGTGCCGCATTCTCCTGCCTCCCATGGCTGGCTGTGCTGCCGCGGAGGCCTCACCGTCCCTATACTACTCCCACCGCTGGCCAGGCCATCCCTCTACTCACCCACTCCCCCTGTTATTCTGCGACGACGGCAGCCTCACACCGCAGCCGAACTAGTGAACACTCGTACTCCTCTTCGCGTGGGCATCCACTGTTGCGTCTTCCCCGGCACCGCGTCATCCCCTTCCAAGGCCTCGCCGTCGTCCATCAACGTGGTGCTCTCGGCGCGGCGTGGTCAATGTGGTCAACGACCGACTTCCATCGGAAGAGTACTGTACATGGAGAGGCTTTCCTAAAAAAAAGGTTGACGCACAAGCAGTGACTGTTGGATGGCCATCCAACGGCCGTCGTGCTTCTTCAATCTCTGCTCTTCCTGCTCCAGCCGCTCAAACAAAAGCCGGCGGGACTGCCTGCTCCCTCCTCCCCGCGGCCGGCTCTGCTGCCGCGCAGGCCTCACCGCCCCACCGTACTCCCATCGCTGGCCTAGCCATCCCTCTACTCACCCACACCTGCTACTATTCTCCGGCGACGGCAGACGAACCAAAAACCTCAGACAACAGATTCCCCTCCGCGTGGGAAACAATCGCCGAGTCTTCCCTGCCTCCATGTCGTTCCTTCCTAGGCCTCGCCGCGTCCACCGCCTGGTGCTCTCGGCGCGGCCTGGTCAACGTGGTCAACAACCGAATGCATCTGAAGTGGATCAGACGTGGAGAGGCCGAAAATGGGTCCACGGCCGCACACAAGGAAATGCCTCCTTATTACGCGCAAAATAATGATTTCTCCACCGACATCGGGACCCACCGAAGGGCCTCTCAGATTTCGAAAAAACGTTACCACCGATGACAGCTCGGACCCACCCAGCTATATCTTCGCACGCAAGGAAGTGCCCTTATTACGCACAAAAATGAATACTCCCCCGTTAGCTGGGACCCAAAGATAGTGGCAGGCTGACTTGTGGGCCTACTAAGTTGACGGGACGGAGGGCTTTGTCAACTTAGTCAATATGCACGATTCTAGCTCCAAAGGACGACGATGTCCATCCAACGGCCGTAGTGCTTCTTCAACCTCTGGTCTTCTTGCTCCAGCCGCCCAAACCAGCGCCGGTCGTGCCTCGTGCTCCTGCCTCCCGTGGCCGGCGGCGATGCGGCAGAGGCCTCATCACCCCTCCTACTCACACCGCTGGCCAGGCCATCCCTCTACTCACCCACACCCCCTGTTATTCTGCGGCGACGGCAGCCTCACACCGCAGCGAACCAGTGAACCCTCGATTCTCACGCTGCGTGGTCATCCACCGCCGCGTCTTCCCGGCTCGCGCCGCCCCTTCCTAGGCCTCACCGTCGTCCACCGCCCTGGTGCTCTTGGCGCGGCGTGGTCAACGTGGTCAAGGAACGGCTTCCATCGGACATGGACTGTACGTGGAGAGGCTGACAGCTGGGTCCACGGCCGCAGCAAGGAAGTGCCTCCTTATTATGTCCAAAATAATTATTCCTCCACCTGACAGCGGGGACCCACCGGACGGGCCACCATATTTCGCGAAAAAAACTTTTCCCCCCTGACTGCTGGGACCCACCAGCTACACCTTCGCACGCAAGGAAGTGCGTCCGGGCAAAAAAAAATATTCGCCCCCCTGACTTCTGGGACCCACCAGCTACATCTTCACACGCAAGGAAGTGCTCGATACCGGGACCCACCTGGTTGAAGCGCACGAGCGTTGTCATTCTGGTCGCGAACGGTACGCATATATATCTTGGTGGATGTAGAGGCGCGCATGTGTCGTAGTAGAGGCGCGCACATAGCATGTACGTACAGCGGCCAGGGTGCAAGAAAGAAAATACTGCCACGTATGTGTACATACGGGCGGGGTCTCCAACGCCTACTCGCGCATACGTACGGCGAGGGCTTGTTGGCATGGCTGTCGGAATGGAGAAACAGCGTCGTCGTCGTGTTCATGGGGAGGCAACGAAATGCGTCGTGTTCATGGGGAGGCAACGGAATGCGTCGTGTTCATCGGGAGGCAACTGAACGCGTGGGAGCCAACCGGCTGGGTCGAAACGGAATGCGTGGTCGTGTTCATCGGGAGGGCTTGGACAGAACAGGCGATGGAAACGAGGCCTGGCGTACCGCACAACGGAGGAAACGGACCTCCTACGTTCGGAACGGGGTCCTGTTGATCGGGAGGTGTCGTGGTTTTGTCACGGCAGATGTCCTCATGAAAGGACTTAGTCGTGGAGCCATCGCTACGGGTTAGCTTGAAGGGGTTAAAGCGGACACAAGGACGCAAGAGAGTTTATACTAGTTCGGCCCCTTCGATGAAGGTAAAAGCCTACGTCTAGTTGTGATGGAATTGATGGGGTTTCGATGACTAGGGAGCAAACAAGCTTCGCCTAGGTCTCGAGTTGTTGTCTGTTGTCCCTGAACCACCGTCAGGTCGTCCCCTTATATACATGGGTGGCGCCCGTCGGTTTACAGAGTCCCGACCCCAGTTCATAGATGTATCCGGCTCGGTCTCCACTATTCCTAACTTACAATACAAGTTACATACCGACGCCGGTTTACGGCTCCAGGCCTTAAACCGGCTATGGGCCTTGAGCCCTCATATGCCCACTTGGGCTTTAACATACTCAACTACTGACAAAGTTAACCCAGCCTGTCCTGGCCGGTTTACACCCAGTAGTAATATCCCCAACATTAGGCCCCAGATTGATTTGAACAGGTTCATGTCAATCCTTAGCAAAAAACTTCATCTTCGGCATCTTTGTGTAGTTTGGTGAACCGCCATGATGTCATCTTCTCTGGTCACTGTAAACCGGCGTGACGTCACCTGTCATAAAAATCTATCCACGATACCTTTATTGTTTAATGGATCTGCGACAATCGAGGCGACAGCTCCGTTTCCAAACTCACGGGCCCTTGATTTTCGCGCCTGACACATGTCCCTTGCTTTATAAATAAGACCGAAGGGTCATTTCTTTTTCCCCTTCGTGCCCTTCTGCTTCGTCTTCCTCGCGTCGCCCAGCTTCGGAGCTCCGCCGCCGCCGTCGACTTCTGCACCGACCTTGGCCGCTGCATCAACCTGAATATACCAGAGCATCACGGCAATCTTCCATTTCCTCCTCAGCTCTGGTAAGTCTTCTATCTTTTCATCATAGATCTGTTCTAGTGTTTCCATGTTCTTCAGCGTTCATCGCTTGCTTCTTGTTCATATGATAAATCTTAGACAAGTTTGTAAATCTTTGTTCTGCGTAGCGGTAGTTTTTATCATCCGTCTTCACTTGCGCATCTCAAAACCATAGATCTCCCTGTATCCTTGCTCATTGATTCGGTATTGCTCCCTTTTGGACCTTGAATATTTATCTCTTTTCTGAACATGTTCCAGATCCAAAACTGTGATGTAATTTTGTGAAACCTGTTTTCGCACACCTACTCATCTGCAATCTTGACTCTTCAATGTTTTTAGACCAGGCGGTTTAACTTTGTAGAAAAATTGACAACTCGGTATATACCATTAGTCCCCTTGTTGAACCGCCAGGATTCCCTAGCTAAGTATTGCCACTTTGCAGAACTCCGATTTATAAGTAACTGCTTCCGGTTTAGCAATGAATGCATCAATGTATACCCTTCCAACATATTCTTGAACCGGTATTACTGCTTTGCAGATTGCACCATGGCCAAGCAAGTGTACAAGTGCAACTAGGTCCCTTCTCGAGTGACCGAGACTCAACTGAATAACCTAGTCCAAACCGGCGCTTTAGGCAAAAAAGATGTTGTTTGATATATCACTTTTAATATTCACTGGACTGATCCGTCTTTTTCCTTTCAGGTGCTTGGGTGAGCCCTATTCCTTATAATGTCGTTTGATATATCACTTTTAATATTCACTGGACTGATCCGTCTTTTTCCTTTCAGGGCCAAGCCTAGGCCAAGCAAGAAAGCTCATCTGGACAAAGCGGCAGATGAAAACGACGCTCCTGAACCGGACAAAATACCAGATCCCGAAGAACATATCCACGACGATGTGCTGAACGACCCACCATCGCAAGATCATGATGTTACCGCTGACGAGGCACATGTTGATGCCACAGGCCCATTTAATCAGCCCACAAGTCATGTCCGGACTGACAAAACTACGAGCCCATCAAAGCATACTGATAAACCGGCAACCCCGGTGCGGACCGGTGAGGCCAAAGATGATGATGTTGTTATTACTGGCGTTGGTCGTTCCGAGCCAGGAAATCCTATCGCTTTATCTAAGCACACTGTCAAAGATGAATTTGCTGCATTTGGTAAAGGCAAATGGAATGCCGATTTGGCGACTTATGCCGCTCTGAACACCCAAGATCTTCATTCTGGCTACCTGAATCGGTTATATACCAGCCGTGATTATGAAGCCGGTCTGGTAAATATGATGAAGGACAAACATGAGGTAAATTCCATATGACTCTCTGCTTGTATATTTCAATCTGTCAACTCCAATAGCCACCAAGTGACGGTTTTAAGATATCAACTTAAACCGGGACTTTCCAATGTGAAATTTAATGCAGCTGTCCTTTGGGAATGTAGCCCCCAAGGGCCGGTTCAACTTAATGTAGTTAAACCGGGATTTTATACAGTAAGAATTCCAGTGTCACTAAAGGACAGAGCAAATAGGCATTAGCCCCCAAGTGCCAAGTTGAATACTTGTATTGAGCTTGGGACTTATATAGAAATTGTAGGATGAAAAAGCAAATATGCATTAGCCCCCAAGTACCAAGGGCATAACTGGTTATGTGGTTGGTACTTCAACTCTGCATCGTAATCTTTATCAAATGATTATCTGTATGTAGGCTGATCTGAGCAAGAAAGAATGTCAAATCGCCGATCCAAGAAGAAAATCAAGTCCCAAAGAAGCTGAAACCTCCAATGCAAAAAATGAATTAACCAGCGCTTTAAGCATCATGGAAAAGCTTAAAGAAGGTTTAACAAGGAGCGGGCGGATTGGGCCACTGAAAAAGCCGCTTTAACTCAACGGGCAGAGAAGGCTGAGGCTGCACTCAAACCGGTGGTGGATGAATTGACCAGTGTAAAACGGCAAGTGCATGCCATGACCGCTGCTGTCTTTGGTAAGCCTTCTTTATTTCTAAAGTAATGAGGCCTTCTCATGTAACTATCGGTTTACTGATCCTTTGAATGATACAGGGACAGGTATTGGTCACTTGGGATCAGATGTGCGGAAGAAATTGAAAGCCGCCTATACATTGATAGAACAATCAGATATCAAAAGCAACGGATCATCTGCACTGCTTCTCACAACAACTCGGTGCCGACCTTGATCCAGGACACTATTAAAAGGTTGTCAATGCTTCCTGCCCGGGTTGAAGAGTTAAATAAATCTACTGCTAGAACCGGTGCTATAAACGCCTTAATCCAGGCAAAAGCATGGGTGCCGGATTTTGATCCTGTTGAAGCGGCCTAGGGTTTCCCAAGCTTGAAGGAAGACGGGACAGAATTCAGCGAAGAAGATCTCCGAGCTATAAACCTGGAAGTGCGCCCTCTGGCTTGTCAATTCGTTGAAGAGGCAGATTTGTCTCACTATCAAGCTCAATACGATGGTCAAAACAAACAAGTGGCTGCACCAATTCCTGAAGCGGAGAACCTTATACCTCCAATCCGTAAGCATACTTACGCTCCTGACATTGAACCGTCATTGCTGATCAATGATGAAGCTGTATTTCAAGCATTAATGGGAATCGACTGGACAACTGTTGATTTCCAGCCGCTGGGTAGGGAAGCAGAGGTTGAAGCGGCGCAAGACGACCCGCAACCATCAGGCCAAGCTGGTGACCAAGCATGAACCGGAAGCCTGTTTAAATTACTGCTCCTTTATGTTACGCAGAAAACAATTATGTTATCTGGGCACCGTGTTGCCTTGTAATAGACTAGCTGCCACACATGGTTTTGATATGCCTTCGTGCATACTTATTGCAACTTATGCTTCCGTTGAATCATCAACCTTAAACTGTTGTCTGCAGCCAAAAAGCTTAAAACGTTGCCGTGGTGTTACCACCAGGCGGGTCATAATATCGAAGATAATATCTTAGATTTAAACATATGATCAAATACAGAGATATATAATACCTGCCATCGTAGGGCATGAAGTTGGCTGTGCCAATCTTGAAGCGGAGTTGTAAGAAACCCACTCTGCTGGAGGAGAAAACAGCTCCTGTGTATATGAGGTCGGTTTACCAAGTAAACCGTTCCGGGTTACGAAGAACACCGGTGTTACTCCATAATAGGATGTTAACAAAAAAAATCAAACCGGGCAAAGAGTCTTCGGATTAAGAATAGACCGTGTTCCGTCAACGGACAATCGAACCGGTTTAATAATTGTCGGTTTAAAAACACAACAAAAGAAATATGCAAAAAGAGAAACAAATTTCAAGCAAAGACAGACAGAATCATTTGCAAAAAGAGGCTGTTGAGCCGATCAAGTGGCATTACCATGGTCGGACACGACCAAGCCCCCGATAGGCGTAGCTATGGTTCAAGTCAGCCAGGTCCCCAAATGATGCAGTGGCATTACGCCGATCAAGAGGTGTAGCGATGGTTCGGGTTCGACCAAAGCCCCCAAGTGATTCTGTGGCCTTAGGGCGATCAAGAGGCGTGACTAGTTCAGACGTGACCAAGTCCCCAAGTGATTCTGTGGCTTTCGCCAATCAAAAGGTGTTGCATTGGTTCGGACACAACCAAGCCCCCAAGTGATATGATATAAAGCTTGTTGAAAAAGCTAACTCAAGGGGTAAACCGGAGGCCGCTTTAAGATAAAAACTTCGTGTAACCACACATGATGTAAAAATAACAGAGACCCCGCTTTATCTAAGGCTCCGGTTTATTGTATTGATCATAATATATACATTGTCATAATATGTACATAAGTAGAGCCTATGGCTCAAGTATAGTAAGGCCGAAGATGAGCTATGTTCCACGGCCTGTTGGTCTCCTCCTCTGATGTACGTGAGTCTTTATGCTCTCGAATATCGATCAAATAGTATGACCCATTATGCAGATTCTTGCTGACCACGAAAGGTCCCTCCCAAGGTGGGGATAGCTTGTGCATATCAGTCTGGTCTTGGATGAGCCGGAGCACCAAATCTCCTTCTTGAAAGGTTCTGGTTCTAACTCGACGACTGTGATAGCGATGAAGCCTGCTGGTAAATCGCCGAACGGCAGATATGCGATATCACGCCCGCGCCCAACAGGTCCAAAGCGTTTTGCCGCATACCTCGTTGTCCGCTTCAACATAAGCTGCTACACGAGGTGAATCATGACGGATATCATCTGGGAAGAACCGCCCCGCTCCGTAGACCATGAAGAATGGTGTGTATCCTGTCGATCTGTTGGGTGTAGTATTGATGCTCCATAACAGATGGTAACTCCTCAACCCAACAACCCGGCGCCCGCTGCAAAGGAACCATAAGTGGGGTTTGATGCCTCAGAAGATCTCTTGGTTAGCCTCTCTGCTTGGCCATTGGACTGTGGGTGAGCCATCGATGAAACGCTGCCGGATGTGCTCATGTTCACAGTAACTCCTTCATAGCACCCTTGGACAGGTTGGTACCATTATCAGTAATGATGTTGTGTGGAAAGCCAAACCGGAAATCACCTTTTTGATGAATTGAACCGCCGTGGCTGCATCACACTTGCTAACGGGCTCCGCTTCCACCCACTTCGTAAAATTTTCAACCGCAACCAAAAGGTGGGTCTTCTTGTCCTTGGACCTTTTGAAAGGCCCAAGCATATCCAGCCCCCAAGTCACAAACGACCAAGTAATTGGAATCATCCTCAATTCTTGAGCCGGCACATGAGCGCGTCTTGAGAACTTCTGACAGCCATCACATTGCCTAACCAGGTCCTCCGCATCAGCATGAGTAGTCAACTAATAGAAGCCGTGATGAAACGCCTTAGCCACCAAAGACTTTGAACCGGCGTGGTGACCACAATCCCCTTCGTGGATTTCGCGCAAGATTTCACAGCCTTCCTCAGGATACACACAACGTTGAAACGCCTCGACACACTCATAATGATGCAACTCGCCATTGACAATAGTCATGGACTTGGATCGCCGGATTATCTGCTCGCCGTAGTCTCATCCTCCGTAACTCGCCCTGTTCATGTACGCAAGATAAGGAACCGTCCAATCGGAATGACATGAAGAGCCGCCACCAATTGAGCCTCCGGATCAGAATAGCCAAATCCTCTTCACCGTGGAGCTTGACAGACGGGTTATGCGTAACATCCAAGAAGACATTAGGCGGGACTGGTTTACGTTGAGAGCCCAGCCGCTTAAAACATCGCCGCTTCGCTTCTTCCGTCATTCCACGTGATCCACCGACATCCTTTGAAGTGACCTGCAACAATATCCACCTCACGCACGATATGCTGCCATGAGCGGATCCTTTGAATCCCAAGTGCCGATACTTGTTGGGCCACCAAGTCCGAGTCATCAAGCACTTAACTCGGCTGAGATTCATCTCCTTAGCCATCCGGAGACCATGGAGTAAAGCTTCAGACTCAGCTGCATTGTTAGTACAAGGGAACATTAAGCGGAGAACATAATGTAACTTATCACCTCGTGGGAAGTTAACACGACTCCAAACCCCGAGCCCTCCAATTGCTCGGACCCATCAAAATGAATAGTCCAATAGGTGTGATCCGCTTTTCTTCCGTGCTTGTAGTTCCGCCCAATCATTGATGAAATCTACAAGTGCTTGAGATTTGACCGCTTCCGAGGCACGATTTCAACCGTGCGCCCAAGATCTATAGCCCACTTGGCAATCCGCCATTGCCTCCCTGCTCAATTATATCTCCCAAAGGAGCAGAGCTGACCACCGTGATGGGATGTCCTCGAAGTATTGTTTAAGCTTCCGGCTTGTCATGAAAACTCCATACACCAGCTTCTGCCTATGCGGGTACCTTTGCTTGGACTCAATAAGCACCTCGCTGATATAGTAAACCGGATGTTGAACCGATATTCTTGCCCGCCTCTTTGCACTCCACCACAATAGCTATGCCGATCAAGACGAGCATTAGCTGCCACATATAGCAGCAATGGTTCCTTGTCAATCGGAGCAGCAAGAACAAAGCGGATTGGCTAGCTGCCGCTTAAATCCTCAAACGCTTTATCGCAATTAACCCGCATTTAATTGATCTGCTTTTTCAACATCTCGATACAAAGGGATCGCTTCTCACCGAGGCGGCCGATAAACCGCTCAACGCGCAATCCGCCTGCCAAGCGTTGAACGTCATTGATACACTTCGTTTGGCCGTGGAGGTGATAGATGTGATCTTCTCCGGATTAGCCTCAATTCCCCTGTTGGATACCAGAAAACCCAATAACTTGCCTGCCGGTACACCAAAAACACACTTGGCCGGGTTGAGCATCATCTTGTATGTCCGTAGGTTATCAAAGGTTTCCTTCAAATCGTCAACCAGAGTCTCCTTCTCCCTTGACTTAACCACAATATCATCCACATAGGCATGTACATTACGGCCGATTTGCTTATGAAGGCAATTCTATGCACACCGTTGATAAGTTGCCTGGGCACTCTTGAGCCCAAAGGGCATAGATACATAACAGAAGGCTCCAAAGGGAGTTATGAACGCCGCCTTCTCCTGGTCCTTAATCGCCATCTTGATCTCGATGATAACCGAATATGCATCCGTAAAAATCAAACGCCACAACCTGTAGTAGCATCAATAATCTGATCGATGCGGGAGGGCAAAGGATCTCGCCGGACAAGCCTTGTTAAGATCTATGTAATCCACACACATGCGCCAGTGCCGTTTTCTTAAGGACCAGACCGGATTAGCCAGCCATTCAGATGGAAAACTTCGACAATAAAGCAAGCCGCTAAGAGCCCGCCACCTCCTCTCCAATAGCTTTGCGCCTTTCTTCGTTAAACCGGTGGAGAAACTGCTTCACCGGTTTGTACTTAGGATCAACATTAAGAGTGTGCTCAGCGTGTTCCCTCGGTACACCTGGCATGTCAGAAGGCTTCCATGCGAAAATGTCCCGATTCTCACGGATGAACTCGATGAGCGCGCTTTCCTATTTTGGATCCAAGTTGGTACTTATACTGAACTGCTTGGACGAATCGCCAGGTACGAAGTCAACAAACTTAGTCTCAACTGCTGATTTGAACTTTAGGGCCGGATCATGCTCTGTAGTTGGCTTCTTCAATGGAGTCATGTCCGCCGGATCAACATTATCCTTGTACTATTTCAACTCTTCCGTGGCACAAACCGACTCTGCATAGGCAGCATCACCTTCTTCACACTCCAAAGCAATCTTGCGACTTCCATGAACAGTTATTGTCCCCTTGTGACACGGCATCTTGAGCTGCAAATAAATATAACAGGGTCGTGCCATAAATTTGCAGATAAGCCGCCGCCCAAATAGGGCGGATATGGGCCCGGATCTTCACCACCTCAAAAGTCAATGTCTCGACCGAATCATGATCATCTCCAAAGGCCACTTCCGTAACTATCTTGCCAACAGGATATGCCGACTTACCAGTGGACCACACCATGGAATACCGTATTGACGGTTTAAGATTTTTATCTGTTAGCCCCATACGGCGGAAGGTCTCATAATACAGATATTAATATCGCTCCCTCCATCCATGAGCACCTTGGTGAATTTATAACCTCCCACCGAGGTGCCACCACCAATGCTAGCTGACCTGCATTGTCAACCTGTGGAGGGTGATCCTCTCTCGCCCATACGATTGGCTATTCGCATCAGTGTAAATAACGAGGCACGGCCGTTCAACAGAATTTACCGCCGCCAGAAGCTTCCGATCTCGCTTATCCAAGCTAGTGGTGAATACATGATATTGCCCGCTATTCAACCGCTTTGGATTGCTCGATAACCCGATCGCTGCTATTGCTGGTTGTAACCATTCTAGCTATTCTGATTATTTTGATTGTTATGTCCACCCCGATTACCATTGAAGCCTCGAACCGAATTTCTCCACCGTGACCCGCCCATGGAACTGGATCCCGAGCCACCACCGATCCGTGATCATATTGTAAAGCATTAGAATTCTTGAACTCCTGATAATGTAACAATCCTTCCAAAGGTGGTTATTGGCATCTCCTTCGCACTCGCTTTGGACAGGCTGGTTTAACAGATAGGTCAGCGGTCGGGTTAGGATTTGGAGCTCCACCGCGATTCGACGGTTTACCCTTTCATCATTGGCCCTTGTCCTGCGTGCTAGTATTAGCCACGAAGTCCACGCTGCTATCCGCTTACGCTTGCCTCCGCTTCCGGACTCGCCGTGTTGTGTTGCTGCCCTTTGAGTTGCCGCTCTTCTTTCCTTCCCGCCTTGTCATCATCGACTCGGGATCCTTGGTACTATCGTAATCAACATAGTTCACTAACGCAGTCATGAGGGTCCCCATATCGTTACAATGGCGCTTCATCCGTCCCAATTTCAACTTCAGAGGCTTAAACCGACAGTTGCTTTCCAAGGTTATAACCGCGGAATCGGCGTTGATACGGTCTGATGAGTGCAAAATTTCTGAGACTCGGTGCACCCAGCGGGTTGTTGACTCTCCTTCCTCCTGGACACAGGCCACTAAGTCCACTATCGACATGGGCTGCTTACATGTATCCTTGAAATTTGGATAAACCGGCTCGCGAATCGGGCCCATGAACTGATAGAATTGGCGGGTAAGCTCTTTAACCAAGTACGGGCTGTCCCTTCGAGCATCATGGTGAAATACTTCGCACACGCCGCCTCATCCACATCAAGCATCTCCATGGCCATCTCATAGCTATCCACCCATGTTTCTGGAGAAAAATCGGCAGTGTAATTTGGCACCTTGCGCGGGCCCTTGACATCCTTGGGCAGGTGCACATTGCGTAAAGCGGGGACAAGACAAGGCACTCCCAAAGAGCTAGAAGTAACCCCTGGCTCGACCGAGGTGGTTGGACGAACCGGCGTAAGCTGACGAGCCTTATACTGCGCCGCTAACTCCGCCTCCCTGCGCACCCGGGCCCGGTCCACCACTTCCTGAGCATCACCAATACCACCTGTCGGGTTATTGCCATGGGGCGCTTCACGGTTCCGTTCATTACTAGATACGGCCGGTTCGTCCATATGCCTGCTGTAACTCCGTCTCGGACGAGGGGTGGAATGAATTCGGTCACGGCTGTATGAATATGCTTCCTGTTGAATCAAGGCTGTCCGAAAGCTCCTTAACCCGGTGCGTCTCCACCGCCTGTGAAGAATCACCTTCAATCGGGATGGCCTCCAGTCGTGAAGCGGCGGCGACAAGATTGTCCATTGGATTGGAATAATGACTCGTAGGTGTCGGGACAGGCTGAGGCACGACATTGTTCTATCGAGGCGGCTCCATCAGGCGAGGTTGAACCGGCGTGCCCGGCCCAGGTGCCTCCGCCCAGTTTATCACCGGTGGGTTACTAGTTCCTGCTCCTGGGGTGTTAAAGAGATTTCTGGCTTTGAAAATCGGAGGCAAACGAGACTGGTGCTTCCTCTTCAGGACTTCATGCGACGCATTATGATCCAGCATAAGCCTATAGGCCTGCGCATCCAAAGCGGCCCGCTCTGCGACCATCCTGTCGTTCTCGGCTGCTAGGCCGGCTTTGGCCTGAGTGATCTGTTCTCACCTTTGCGTCTTTGCGTTAGGGCGCCCTGATCCGCGGGTTAGCCTCTCGCCATAAGCACAGCCAACGATAAAACAGATCGATAAAACTTGAGCCGGCGGGTGCACAGGCCTCGCCCGACCGCCCGCCGCCATCGACCGGAGATCATTGTTGCTGCGGTCGAAGAGTGGATCGCCGCCTGTGTACCGGCCATGAATATCCCAACCCGGTTGGGAAGATCAGAGGGGTCCGGAATACTGTCGCCATCGGAACAGTCCCCAATCCGGTCGTCTTGTAACTGATACAACGATTCGGTTTCTCCGGTTGAGGACTCGTCGCCGGAATAAACGACGGTCTCGCTACCAGATTCTGATCCATCCTCATATTCTCCTCCGTGGATGACCCCCACGACGGCACACTTCACGACCGGTTTAACCTGGGCAGATCTCGTATGCTGAGCCGTTTCGACGAGGTCGGTGCAGATGTCCAGCTCAGGGCCCGGTTCACCGATCTTGCCGATGAAGACGTGTATGCCACCAAAGGAGACCCGGTACTCGTACTCAATCGAGCCGGCCTCGGGGCCCCACCCTGCATCATCGATGTAGAGCTTGCCGCGACGACTCTTGGTCATCCGATCCACAGCGTAGCCCTTGAGTCATTCGAAGTTGCCCTCCAAGAACTTGAAACCATCGTGCGATAGCCCCACGGTGGGCGCCAACTGTCGTGGTTTTGTCACGGCAGATGTCCTCATGAAAGGACTTAGTCGTGGAGCCATCGCTACGGGTTAGCTTGAAGGGCTTAAAGTGGACACAAGGACGCAAGAGAGTTTATACTAGTTCGGCCCCTTCGATGAAGGTAAAAGCCTATGTCTAGTTGTGATGGAATTGATGGGGTTTCGATGACTAGGGAGCAAACAAGCTTCGCCTAGGTCTCGAGTTGTTGTCTGTTGTCCCTAAACCGCTGCCGGGTCGTCCCCTTATATACATGGGTGGCGCCCGTCGGTTTACAGAGTCCCAACCCCCGTTCATAGATGTATCCGGCTCGGTCTCCACTATTCCTAACTTACAATACAAGTTACATATCGACGCCGGTTTACGGCTCGTGCCTTAAACCGGTATGGGCCTTGAGCCTCATCGCCCACTTGGGCTTTAACATACTCAATCTATCGACGGTTAACCCGCCTGTCCTGGCCGGTTTACACCCAAGAGTAATATCCCCAATAGGAGGGTCCGCGCATCGCAAAATGGAGGAAACGGACCTCCAACGGTCAAACGGGTCCTGTTGATCGGGAGGGTGTGGCGCATCGCAAACGGACTAAACGGACCTCCTATGGTCGTAAACGGGGTCCTGCTGATCGGGAGGGTGTGGCGCATCGCAAAACGGATTTAAACGGACCTCCCACGGCCGAAATGGGGGTCCTGTTCATCGAGAGGGTGTGGCGACCGCAAAACGGACTCCACGGGATACCGTTCATCTCCACCGTCGACCTCCTCCGGCCTCCACGGCCCTGCTCATCCAGCCTCCACCGCGCTACTCCACCGGCCATCGCTCAACCACCCTCCACCATCTACTGCTCATCCAGCCCTCCACACCACGGGTCCTATTCAACCACCCTCCACGGGCACCCCTCCACCATCTATCGCTCATCCAGCCCTACACACCACGGGTCCTGTTCATCCACCCTCCACGGGCACCCCTCATCGCTCATCGCTCATCCAGCCCTCCACCACACCACGTGGTCCTGTTCATCCAGAGGCAACGCCACCGCCATCGCTCATCCAAACCCCCGCAACGCCATCGCTCATCCCGCAGGCAAGCATCGATCGGCTTAAGTTAGCAGCAGAGCGGCGAATTGCTCGATTGGGTTGATTAACAGCCATCGATCGATCGCCGGGTTCAAGAACGATAGCTCGCGCAGCAATCGCCGGGTTGATTAGAGCCCAACGCCTCACTCGGTTTGAGCTAACGCCGCGACACGCTGCAGCGCACGTGAGAGAACGCGCATCGCTTCGCCCCGACCTCCCACCGTAACCGGGAACTCGCAGAAATTTTCCTCGCCCTCGCTTCTACCACGGTTTTTTCCGTCATGGACGGCCCAAAGAATGTCATGCAGCTGCGTTTCCGGCCCGCCCAGGACGAAAAGCCCATTTTCTGTCATGATTTTTTGTCATAGAAGTAGGAGCCCACCACATCTATGATGATATCGAGTTTTGTCACAATTATCGTCATAGAAGTGTCATATGTATGACAGAAAAAAAATCCGTTCGGCCCAAAATGTCACTGATGTGTCTTTTTTTTGTAGTGTTAGAAAGCACAACTCTCTGTACCCTCCTTTTACTTTCTGTTATTTAGATTAAATAAAGAAAAAATAGTATTTTCTTTGTGTTTTCTGAATTATCCTTGCAATAAAAAATACCCCGAAAATAAAAGTTCTCCAAATATCTTGAAAATGGAATATGATTTTGTAGAATATTCAAGAATACCTGGCACTAAGAACACACCAGGGGGCCCACCACTTAGCCACGAGGGTCTAGGGCGCGCCCACCCCCCTAGGGAGCGCCCCTATTTTGTGGGCCCCACGTGGACCCCCTCCACTTATTCCTGCACCCACTCACTTCGTCTTCCTTCAGAAAAAATCCTCCCATGGCTCAAACTCGTGTTCTAGCTCATCTTGCTGGCATTTTCGATCTCCTTGCTCAAAGCTCCATTCACAAAATTGTTTGGGGAGATTGTTCTTCGGTATGTGACTCCCCCAATGGTCCAATTAGTTTTTTTCTAGTGCTTTATTTATTGCAAATTTTTGCTGCTAAGGTGACCCTGTTCTTGAGCTTACATGTCAAATTACATGGTCCAAAGTAGTTTGAATGCATGATCTTGCTTCTAGGCACTTGTGGGAGTAGTTGCTATTAATCTTGTTGAATTTGGTTCACTTTTATTTTGAGTCACTAAAAATTTCAGAAATTTTTCAGAGGAAGAAAATGTTAAAGAGATTGTTGAGGGGATCTTCGAGCCGAAGCTCGAAGGATAAGCAGAACGAGGAGAACAAAAAGCCCAAATACAATCTTCCTCGCACTGCGGAGGTTCGGCCGTGCGAATGGCCTTGTGATGCGTTCTTGAGAGTCGTCGGAATTTATGATGACTTTTATCACTTGGCTAAGAATGCAGGCCTCACCGACTTCCTCCACGACCAGCACGAACAGTATCTCCTACTCACTAATATTTTCGTGCAAATTTTTGATTTACATGCTAAGAAATCACCACCTTCAGTGAAGTTTCACTTATATGATGAGGTTAAGGAGATGTCACTCCATGATTTTTGTCGGGTCTGCAAGATACCCTTTGTAGGCAGCATCGAGGAACCACACCGTGTGGATGGATTTATTGATAGAATTGCTGTAGGGGAAACGAGAAAAGTTTCCGATGCGAGAATTACTAGTATACATTTTCCTGTTCTACGTTACTTTGCAATATTTGCTAGTAGATGCTTAATTGGTTGCGGGAACAGTGGAAATCTTAGTGCTCCTGATCTAGTCATTTTGCGCCATGCTTTGTTTAGTGATACAACTTTCAGCTTAGGCGCTATTATTGCTAAGCGATTAGGTTTGAACCGTACAAAGGGCCCCATCTTCGGAGGCATATTTGCTTTGCGCCTTGCTGCACACTTTGAGATACCTATTAGGCATTATGAGAAAGAGGAAAAGTTGCTGCCCCTTGTTTTTCTAGATTATAAGAGTATGGTAGCACATGAATTTATTGTTAAAAATAAGAAGAAGATGCTCAAGTACAATTTGATATTTGATAAAACTCACTATGAGATTATTACCTTGCCTGCGCCCTCTTTGTTTAACATACTTTCAGGAACGTACCTCATCTTGTCCGAGGACATTTATGCATACTGGAGGCTAACACAAGTTCCAGAGCCCGAGCCGGAGCCACCGCTTGACCCTTATCGACAGTCTGTTTATCAGTGGGATCTGGAGGAGATTGCCAACCAGTGGCACCCAGAGGACACTCCTCCGTACACCGGAGAGAGTAGCTTTGATCTGTGGGCCTAGACCAACTTAGGCCAAAAGCCTAAGCTTGGGGGAGTACGTATTTCTCACCGACATTACATTCATGTTCACACACTCATTCTAGTTGTCGGTGCTCATACTTTTTCATTGTACTATCCATGCTAGCTTATTTTCTTTTCTAAGCCTTCTTCTTGTGTGTTTGAAAAACCTTAAGGAAAAACAACAAAAAATAGTTGTAGCTTTTAGCTAGTTTACCTTCCATGCTTGTAGTAGTAGTAATTAAAAGAAAACCCAAAAAGATTTCTCGTTCTTCTTTTGCTTGTTGGGAGCTTTCCTGTGTAAATAGTTTTATTTCTTTTCTTATACTTTGGGGGTCGAGAGGAGAAGACCATGATGAAAATGTTGAGTGGCTCTCATATGCATTATTGTTGATTTAACCAAGAGCCCATATTACCTTGTCTTCTCCCTTGTATTAAATGCTTGCATATTCCAGCTTAGTCCAATGCACGTGCACTATTATTATTATCCACACCGTTCAGTCGTGTAAGTGAAAGGCAATAATGACGATATGATGGACTGATTGAGATGAGAGAAGCTGGTAGGAACTCGACCTATCTTGTTTTTTGTAAATATGATTAGTTCATCGTTCCTGATTCAGCCTATTATGAATGAAACATGTTTGCAATGACAATTAGAGATTATAGTTGCTCATGCCATGCTTAATTAGCTAGGAGTTTATAATGGTTTACCATGTGTGCAAACATGTTATTAAAATGGTTGTGATGTGGTATGATAGGGTGGTATCCTCCTTTGAACGATTCGAGTGGCTTGACTTGGCAAATGTTTACGCATGTAGTTGAAACAAAATCAACATAGCCTCCACGATATTTATGTTCATGGTGAATTATATCCTACTCATGCTTGCACTCATTGTTTATTAATCTTAATGCATGTTCATGACTGTGTCGCTCTCTAGTTGGTCGCTTCCCAGTCTCTTTCTAGCCTTCACTTGTACTAAGCGGGAATTCTGCTTATGCATCCACTTCCATAAACCTCAAAGTTATTCCATATGAATACACCATACCTTCCTATATGCGGTATTTACCAGCCGTTCCAATTAAATTTGTATGTGCCAAACTCTAAACCTTCAAATGAAATTCTATTTTGTATGCTCGAATAGCTCATGTATCAACTAGGGTTGTCTATATCGTCCATGCTAGGTGGGTTATTCTCACGAGGAGTGGACTCCACTCATCATTCACGAAAAAATGGCCGGTAACCGGGATGCCCAGTCCCATGCTCAAATCAAAATAATTGCAAACAAAACTCCCCCAGGATTGTTGTTAGTTGGAGGCACCCGTTGTTTCGGACAAGCCATGGATTGATGTTTATTGGTGGTGGGGGAGTATAAACTTTACCATTCATTTTGGGAACCGCCTATAATGTGTGTAGCATGGAAGATATCGAGATCTCTTTGTTGTTGTGTTGACAATGAAAGTATGCCACTCAAAATATTATTTATCTCTGTTTCAAAACTCGAGCTCTGGCACCTCTACAAATCCATGCTTCCCACTGTGAAGGGCCTACCTATTTACTTTTATGTCGAGTCATCATCCTCTTATTAAAAAGCACCAGTTAGGGAGCACCACTGTCATTTGCATGCATTACTATTAATTTACATTAAGTATGACTGTGACTGGATCTCTTTTACCATGAATTACAATTTCTAGTCAATCCTTGATCTTCAGAGGTGCTCTGCATTTATGTTTTGCAGTCTCAGAAAGGGCTAGCGAGATACCATCTTGTTATATCATATTATGATTGTTTTGAGAAAGTGTTGTCATCCGAGATTTATTATTATTGCTAGCTAGTTGATTATGCAATTCATATGAGTAAACATGAGACCTAAATGTTATTGTGAATATGGTTAGTTCATAATCTTTGCTGAAAACTTAAATACTGGCTTTATATATTTGCAACAACAAGATCAAACAGAGTTTGTAAAAGTTTTTCTTTATCACTTTCAGTTTGTCAACTGAATTGCTTGAGGACAAGCAAATGTTTAAGCTTGGGGGATTTGATACGTCTCCAACGTATCTACTTTTCCAAACACTTTTGCCCTTGTTTTGGACTCTAACTTGCATGATTTGAATGGAACTAACCCGGACTGACGTTGTCTTCAGCAGAATTGCCTTGGTGTTATTTTTGTGCAGAAATAAAAGTTCTCGGAATGACCTAAAAATCCATGGAGACACGTTTTGGAGTTAATAAAAAATACTGGCAAAACAATCAGCATCAGGGGCCCACACCCGGTCCACGAGGGTGCAGGGGGCCCCTGCCTCGTGGGCCCCCTGAGACTCCACCGACCTCAACTCCAACTCCATATATTCACGTTCGGGGAGAAAAAAAACAGAGAGAAGGATCCATCGTGTTTTACGATATGGAGCCGCCGCCAATGTAACGCCCTCGATGCGGCTATATCTCCCATGTGTCGAAGCACGACTTAGAGGCATAACCGCATTGAAAGCAATGTCGCAAGTGAGGTAATCTTCACACAACCCATGTAATACATAAGGGAAAGAGATACATAGTTGGCTTACAATCGCCACTTCACACAATACATGAGTAAAGCATTACATCATACAGATACAATCAAGGTCCGACTACGGAACCAAAATAAAAGAAGACTACCCCAAATGCTACACAGATCCCCGATCGTCCCAACTGGCTCCACTCTTGATCAACTTAAATGAAACAACACAATGAACAAGATCTTCATCGAGCTCCTCCTTGAGCTCTAAAAGGCCACCTGCACGGATTCATCGGCACCGCAAACTGGTTTTGGGAAGTATCTGTGAGTCACGGGGACTCAGCAATATCACACCCGCGAGATCAAGACTATTTAAGCTTATGGGTAGGAGAAGGTAGTGAGGTGGAGCTGCAGCAAGCGACTAGCATATCTGGTGGCTACATTTGCAAAAGAGAGCGAGAAGAGAAGCAAGGCACGGTCGTGAAGCTAGTAGCGATCAAGAAGTGATCCTGAAACTACTTATGTCAAACATAACTCCAACACTGAAGGCACGGCTTTCGAAAGATAATACCATGCAGGGGTGTCCCAACTTAGCCCATTATAAGCTCTCACGGTCAACGAAGGATATTCCTTCTACCGGGAAGACCCGATCAGTCTCGGAATCCCGGACTACAAGACATTTCGAAAGGAATAAAACAAGACCAGCAAAGCCGCCCGAATGTGCCGACAAATCCTGATAGGAGCTGCACATATCTCGTTCTCAGGGCACACCGGATGAACACTACGACGACAACCAAGATACCCCAAGTTTCCTCGGGCGGCACCGCAAGTGGTTTAATTTGGACCAGCACTCGGAGGAGCACTGGCCCGGGGTTAAAATAAAGATGACCCTTGAGTCTCGCAGAACCCAAGGGAAAAAGGCTTAGGTGGCAAATGGTAAAACCAAGGTTGGGCCTTTTGGAGGAGCCTTATTCAAAGCGAACTGTCAAGGGGTCCCATAAATCACCCAACCGTTAGGGACGCAAAATCCGGGAACATAATACCGATATGACGGAAACTAGGGCGGCAAGAGTGGAACAAAACACCAGGCATAAGGCCGAGCCTTCCACCCTTTACCAAGTATATAGGTGCATTAATTAAAGAAGATATATTGTGATATCCCAACAAGTAAACATGTTCCAACAAGGAACAACATCTCCATGTTCCGACAAGGAACAAACTTCATCTTCACCTGCAACTAACAACGCTATAAGAGGGGCTGAGCAAAGCGGTAACATAGCCAAACAACGGTTTGCTAGGAAAGGATGGTTAGGGGCTTGACATGGCAATGTGGGTGGCATGATTTATCAAGTGGTAGGTAACGCAGCATAGGCATAGCAAAAGAGCGAGCATCTAGCAAGCAAAGATAGAAGTGATTTCGAGGGTATGGTCATCTTGCCTGAAATCCCGCAAGGAAGAAGAACGAGTCCATGAAGAAGACAAACGGACGAAGTCGAACGAATCCTCACAACTCCGGAACGGAACCGAAGCTAACGAGAGAAGCAAACCGGAAAGAAGCAAACAACATAGTAAACAACCATCACATAAACATGGCATGATGCGCAAACAAGTATGATGCATGTCCGTTTTAAATAGCATGGCATGGCAATATGCACAAACCAAACTACAAGTTAAATGGAGCCCAATATGCAACGAGTTGCATATTGACGAAACACCACATCAATTATTTAGTTCACTCCCGATTAGGTACTCAACAATATTAAATATTGGTTAACATGGCAAGAGGTGAAGCATAACAAAACTATACCATCTAAACAATTTAAATGGGGCCGGATATAACAAACAACAAATCCGGTAAATCCCCATATGCATTTAGCAAATTAATGAAAACAACAAATATAAACATTTTAAATGTTGTAATTATGATGCGGATGACATGTGCAAGTAATATGCAATTTTATGAAAATGTTGACATCTAATATGATAGGGAGCATTTGGTCACCATGGCGGAACAAAAGGGGTGCCACGGCAACGATAACGAAAATGGTGCCACGGCAACATTCCGGTTCCAATAACTCGATTGAGATGCCGGTGCAAAGGAAAGCGTGCGGATGTGCGGAACATGCTAGAGATGGTGGGGTGCTCCCGGATACCGGGTTCCCACGGGTCGACGGCATGGCAAACGAGGAGGAACTTGCGAGGACAAACGGGCACGGTGCAAACATATCGTACATCTCATACATGCAAGGGCATCTCATCGCGGTCGTCTCGGGCTATACCTTTGAAGCGGCGTTTCAGGCGGAACGAGTTCAGAGCGTGTAGAGGAAGTAGGCGCTCACGGACGTCGTGGAAGTAGTGGTACACGGCGTTGGTAGAGGTACATCTCAGAGTGGAAGTAGTTGTTCATGTGACGGTAGTGGAAGTAGTGGTACACGGCGGCGGCGGTAGTTGTACACGTTTCGTAGATGAAGTAGTTGGTCATGATCCGTAGATGTTCGGGGTCCACGGGGTCTTCGAGGGTCGACGGTAGTGGTACACGTTTTTCGTAGATGTTCGAGTCATCAATAGCGGTACTTGATGAATCCCGAAACGGACTTGGCGTCTTCGCGCGTAGGGGTACTTGGCGTTTCCGGTTCGGTGGTCGTTCGGGCGCCGTATGTCGTGGTACTTGGCGTGCATCAACTGTTGACCAACAGTGTACAGGAGGCAGCAAGGCATGGCCGACTTGGTGTGCAACCAAAGATGGACTCCGGGTGTCTGGGTTGACTTGGCCACGACAAAGGCAGCAAGGCCAACGGGGCAGCCAGCTCGTCGGGTTCCGATTCAGGGACGGGCAGAACAGGCGGCGATGGTGTGGCAGATGACGGCGGCTCCGGCGATTCGCCCATGAATCAGGATGAGGAGGCCATGGCCTCGGGCGCAGATGTAGGGGAGCACGGAGCGATGTCGGGGAAGTCAACGCGGGGAAGATGGATTCGCTCATCTCCTGGATGAGGCCGAGGCGAAGGTGGGATATGGCGCGGGGCGGCTGTAGCTTGCAGAGGAGGTCGAGGCAGGGGGCGCCGGAGTTGGCCTCCAGTGGCGGCGCGGGAGGCCCGGCACGGCGTCGGCGAGAGGATGCAGCAGCTGCTGCTGCTGCCGGCGGCGAGGTCGAGGCGGTGCGGCTCCAGGGGCGGCGAGAAGGAGGTCGGGCGCGGCGCTCCTGGTCGCAGCGACCGGAGGGGCGACGGGGCATGGTTGCGGGGTGGAGGAGGCGCTCGAGGAGGAGGCCGAGGGGAGAAGACGCTCGGGGAGAGATGGGGATCGGTGCTGCGCGGGAGGATCTTCTCTCCCTGGCTGGATGCGGCATCGAGGGGGAGAGCGAGGGAGATGGGATCGGGCGCAGGAGGTGGGGGGGATCGAGCGAAGGGTTGCGGCGCTGAGGGAGGAGACGAGGGAGAGAGATGCGGGTCGAGAGATGAGGGTTCGGGGATAGGGTTAGAGCAGCGGTTGCGGCTGGGCCTTGGGCCTAGGGAGACTGGGCCGGCCTGGTGGGGAGGAGAATGTCTAGGGGCCTGATTGCGCTTACCTCTCTCTTCTCTCTCTCTTATATTTTCTTTAGCAGAAAACAATTAAAGAGAAGAAAAAGAAAGAGAGGGTTAGGAAAAGGATTTGCGCATGGGGACAATTTTCCTGACTCGCAAAAATATGCTTGTTCCAAGAAAATAGAAGTGGGCAAGACCGAAAGATTTAAATTCAAACTCATTTGTAGTTCAAATGGGTTTGAACTAGGACTTGATAAAGGAAGGTCCAAAATGTTCGGATTTTGGTGGAGCTCGGAAAATGATGAAAGAAATTATGGGCAAGGTTGGAGACCAAGAAATGAGATAACAAAGGCATGGAGAATTATTTGCAAGTGTGTTTTATGTAAATCCAAATAATTGGAATATTTATTATAGCTCTCTAAATATCGAAGGATATGTTTTAAAGAGAATCACCATGTGAATTCCCTCGATTTAAATGGATCAAAGATCCATGCCATTTATTTAGCTGAGTTGCAAAAGATTTATGAGATGATGGCATGATGACATGATGCAATGCAAAAATAAAAGAGCAAGCACAAAAGAAACACACAGCGAAACTCGGAATAGCTGGAAGTCTTCTCGAGCATCGGTCTCGGGGCGTTACAACACTCCACCACTACGAGAGGATCTCGTCCCGAGATCTAGGATGGCACCGGAGGGAAAAGAAAGAGGAAGAGAAGAGGTAAAACTAAGTTGCTTCTTTGACAAAAGAGTGAAACCAACGAACCTTGAGAGGTTGACAAAATTGAAAGAAAAAAAATACAATGAAGATGACGAGATTGCAAACACTCCGTTAGAAAAGAGGAACAAGGAACATTACGAGAACTTGAAGGTTGTAAAGACATGAATCAAGAGTTTAATGAACAAGATAGAATTCGAAACCACTCCGGTTAAAACAAGATAGAGAAGGAATAAGAATGATATAATTTGGACAGCACTCCGACTGAAAATGGAAGGAATTAGAATCATGAACTTGGCAAAATGAAAGCACCTGGATGAGACTCCGGTTAAAAGAGGTACGATAGACACAACACTCCGGTTAAATCGATAAGCAAGGAAAAGGACATGGTCTTGACAAAAGAAGATGATGGGTCGAAGAGAGCAACATCACAATGCCTCCGGAAGAAAAATTGATGATAGATCATTCGAATAAAGGAATGGAGAAGAAAATGACAACTTCTACCACAAATGAGTTTGGAAAGCACCCTTAAAAAAACAAGGATAGAACGGAGTTGTTGGAAAACTAACAACGAAAAGCACAAGCTTGTTGTGGGCTTATGGCAAACATCTCAAAATTATGAGGTGAGTTTCTGCCACCAACGGAAACAAACGATTGGATTGATATCAACAAGGAGACGAGAAACTTATTTCACCGAGAGGACAAATGAAGAACTTGGGTCATTTATTAGCACCATAATTAGCAACAATCCTTAGGGAAAGCTTTAGGTGAAATCTAAACCAAGATAACTCCAAGGAAGAGATTGATGGATTTAAATATCTCTTTCTTGACAACAAGTGAATCATGAAACATGAATGAAACTGTCAAAATGACATAACACCATCTCAAGAGATAAGGTAGAAAGAATTGCACTTCGGAATGCAAGATGAAGAATACTTGAACTCCTCAAAACAAAAAATGTGTTGGAACGCCATGTTTATTTTGAAGTATGGCTTGACGGATCTTAACTCCGAGAGAAATCTTGATGAACAATTGAAGAATGAAAAGAATCCTTGACGAACCATCATGTAGAGCCTCCATGAAGAACTCCGGTAAACAAAAGGATGATAGAAAGAAAGAGAAGTTGACAACACAAGGTGAAGCCTTGCAATGATTTAGATGGATCTTCGTGATGATGAGAGCTTGGAACTCCGGGAAAAGAAAAGATGAAACAATTGAAACCGAGAATTTATTCATCATGAACAAACTCCAAAAGAAGGAGTTAATCACTTGGATGAAACAAGAACAAGAATTATGTTATGCGTATCCTTCACCAATTTAGATTGATGACAAGCAACGGATTAGGCATACTACTTATTCTCGTGGAGAGGATTAAGATAGATATGGCGCAAACTTGGGAAGGTCTTCAACGAACCACCGGTAGGATTGGAAAGAACGAATGAATCTATATGATAACGAAGGAAGAGAACTCTTGAACGAACCACCGTAAGAATTGAAAATGAACGAAGAAAAGATAACAAAACATCGGGAAGAATTAGAAAATGAACGAAGATACTTGAGAGAATTTAGATACAAGTGAACGCAGAGATCCCGAGCTGATTAGATAATATTTGAATGATGCACCGGTATGATTTGGAGAACGAGAGCTGAAAGCTGGAATGAGTAATTCTGAGATGATGGCCTCCGAAGAATCAAACTGAAAAGACTCCTGAAATGCTCCGGGTGGGTTAAAAGAATTCTCATAATCGAAAATAATTATGAGAGGATGGCATCAAGCTAGAACCATGAATCTTGAAGAGAATGGAGCAAGATTTAAGAGAAGCTCTTCTTCGGTCTTAAAAATCCGAGAATGACGATGAGAAACACCACCATGAATTGTTGAGGCACTCCGGAATGAAAATTATAAAGGTTGAACCAACGATGAAAATAATTTGAAAGATCTTGGAGAAAGCCATGACTGATGATAATTCATTCTTACGTCAAACTTCGAAAAGATAGCTCCGGGAAAATTAGAAGAGTCAGGTAAGATCCTGGGAAAAGACCTATGGGTTAGGGCCCACTCAAAAGAACCACCGTTGAACGATTGTTTGAAAAGAGAGATTGCACCGGTTGAATTAAGTGGCTCAAAAGGGATAACAACTTCGAGAAATCTTGCACGGATTAGGAATGAAAACACGAATCTTCTGAGATAATCTTTAGCACTCCAGATAACATGGATAGCAAGAGGTGGATGATTAAGAGATGCACCGACATGAGAAAACATTGTGAAAAGAGGAAAAGGGATAAGATCAACACCGAAATCTTGAATTAAATCCACCGGAGAAGAAAAACAAACGAAGGATGATGAACTTGAAGCTCGCGAGCATCTTCACGAGGGATCACAGATCAGAACATTGATTGAAAAGAGTGAAGTGACTTCACATGAATAAATGGATACTTGTTTAAATAAATGAGTCCTTGAAGAAAAAGGGTGGGAGGGTGGGAAAATAAAAACAACTTGGGTCGGATGAAACGAACACCGTTGAGAAAAAGCTTAGAATTGATCTTGCGAATGTTGGAATGATCGGATCCACTTGAAGAGAAGCACGCCGGTTGAGAAAAGAATTAACATGACGACCTCGATGATCAAGAAGGATTAGTATTCACATAGCAATATGAGAACACCGTTTAGGAAAGGTATGGAATCAACACTTGACATTGAAGCAACTCGAATACCACAAATAAAACAAAACAAATGATTTGGCTTGCGGAATAAGCCGGAAACAAACATATGATAGATCCCATATCGTATCATGTGTGTGTTGGAAAGATATCCTACGAGATACTTGAATTCCACTTATAAACTCCGAAACTTTCTGGTTATGCAATCTGGTGTTGGGGATACAGGGACACAAAATATATCACCCAAACTAACAATACCTAGATCCATTGTATCCATCCTTCAACACATAACCAAGAAACCTTCGGAAATCGTTTACCTCGACCTTCGAAAAGCATCCGTTATACGAGTTATGGCGATACTCTCGAGCTCGCCCCAGTACTGGGTTATCGAGGTTATCTCACCAACAACTGCATAAAAGAGATTTTCGATGTCGGCAAAGCTCAGGTATTCCAGAACTGCAACGATAAAATTGTGACGACAACACCTCGGAGCTCAACTACCCGAGACACTGCCACAACCCCTAAATGTCAGGAGGCACCAAGAACAATGTTCTCGTCACAAAACGATCGGAACGATTCCAAGATACCCGCGTGATCCTAAAAAAAATTAGTGAAATTTGAGGAGAGAAGAGTCAAAACTCTATGTCGGGATGCCTCACCAGAGCGATTTAAGGACTGGGAGTAAAAGAATCCTACTCTCCGATATATAAAATCCTAAGACTCAAAACATTCTTGTTCTAGACTCAACAAAGTCAGTGATTCAATCTGCGTGGGGCTCCTAAGTCGGGATGGCTCGATTACCAACTTGTAACGCCTCGATGCGGCTATATCTCCCACGTGTCGAAGCACGACTTAGAGGCATAACCGCATTGAAAGCAATGTCGCAAGTGAGGTAATCTTCACACAACCCATGTAATACATAAGGAAAGAGATACATAGTTGGCTTACAATCGCCACTTCACACAATACATGAGTAAAGCATTACATCATACAGATACAATCAAGGTCCGACTACGGAACCAAAATAAAAGAAGACTACCCCAAATGCTACACAGATCCCGATCGTCCCAACTGGCTCCACTATCGATCAACTGAAATGAAACAACACAATGAACAAGATCTTCATCGAGCTCCTCCTTGAGCTCGGGTTAAGGCCACCGCACGGTTTCATCGGCACCTGCAAACTGGTTTTGGGAAGTATCTGTGAGTCACGGGACTCGCAATCTCACACCCGAGATCAAGACTATTTAAGCTTATGGGTAGGAGAAGGTAGTGAGGTGGAGCTGCAGCAAGCGACTAGCATATCTGGTGGCTATATTCGCAAAAGAGAGCGACAAGAGAAGCAAGGCACGGTCGTGAAGCTAGTAGCGATCAAGAAGTGATCCTGAAACTACTTTCGTCAAACATAACTCCAACATCGTGTTCACTTCCGGACCACGAGAAGAGACCATCACGGTTACACACGCAGTTGGTGTATTTTAATTAAGATCAACTTCGGGTTTTCTACAACCGACATTAACAAATTCCCATCTGCCTCATAACCGCGGGCACGGCTTTGAAAGATAATACCGCAGGGTGTCCCAACTTAGCCCATTATAAGCTCTCACGGTCAACGAAGGATATTCCTTCTACGGGAAGACCCGATCAGTCTCGGAATCCCGGACTACAAGACATTTCGACAAAGAATAAAACAAGACCAGCAAAGCCGCCCGAATGTGCCGACAAATCCTGATAGGAGCTGCACATATCTCGTTCTCGTGGCACACCGGATGAACACTACGACGGTAATCAAGATACCCCAAGTTGCCTCGGGCGACACCGCAAGTGGTTTAATTTGGACCAGCACTCGGAGGAGCACCGCCCGGGGTTAAAATAAAGATGACCCTTGAGTCTGCAGAACCCAAGGGAAAAAGGCTTAGGTGGCAAATGGTAAAACCAAGGTTGGGCCTTCTTTGGAGGAGTCTTATTCAAAGCGAACTGTCAAGGGGGTCCCAAAATCACCCAACCGCGTTAGGGACGCAAAATCCGGGAACATAATACCGATATGACGGAAACTAGGGCGGCAAGAGTGGAACAAAACACTGCATAAGGCCGAGCCTTCCACCCTTTACCAAGTATATAGGTGCATTAATTAAAGAAGATATATTGTGATATCCCAACAAGTAAACATGTTCCAACAAGGAACAACATCTCCATGTTCCGACAAGGAACAAACTTCATCTTCACTTGCAACTAACAACGCTATAAGAGGGGCTGAGCAAAGCGGTAACATAGCCAAACAACGGTTTGCTAGGAAAGGATGGTTAGGGGCTTGACATGGCAATGTGGGTGGCATGATTTATCAAGTGGTAGGTAACGCAGCATAGGCATAGCAAAAGAGCGAGCATCTAGCAAGCAAAGATAGAAGTGATTTCGAGGGTATGGTCATCTTGCCTGAAATCCCGCAAGGAAGAAGAACGAGTCCATGAAGAAGACAAACGGACGAAGTCGAACGAATCCTCACAACTCCGAAACGGAACCGAAGATAACGAGAGAAGCAAACCGGAAAGAAGCAAACAACATAGTAAACAACCATCACATAAACATGGCATGATGCGCAAACAAGTATGATGCATGTCCGTTTTAAATAGCATGGCATGGCAATATGCACAAACCAAACTACAAGTTAAATGGAGCCCAATATGCAACGAGTTGCATATTGACGAAACACCACATCAATTATTTAGTTCACTCCCGATTAGGTAGTCAACAATATTAAATATTGGTTAACATGGCAAGAGGTGAAGCATAACAAAACTATACCATCTAAACAATTTAAATGGGGCCGGATATAACAAACAACAAATCCGGTAAATCCCCATATGCATTTAGCAAATTAATGAAAACAACAAATATAAACATTTTAAATGTTGTAATTATGATGCGGATGACATGTGCAAGTAATATGCAATTTTATGAAAATGTTGACATCTAATATGATAGGGAGCATTTGGTCACCATGGCGGAACAAAAGGGGTGCCACGGCAACGATAACGAAAATGGTGCCACGGCAACATTCCGGTTCCGATAACTCGATTGAGATGCCGGTGCAAAGGAAAGCGTGCGGATGTGCGGAACATGCTAGAGATGGTGGGGTGCTCCCGGATACCGGGTTCCCACGGGTCGACGGCATGGCAAACGAGGAGGAACTTGCGAGGACAAACGGGCACGGTGCAAACATATCGTACATCTCATACATGCAAGGGCATCTCATCGCGGTCGTCTCGGGCTATACCTTTGAAGCGAGCGTTTCCGGGCGGAACGAGTTCGGAGCGGTGTAGAGGAAGTAGGCGTTCACGGGACGTCGTGGAAGTAGTGGTACACGGCGTCGGTAGAGATACATCTCGTAGTGGAAGTAGTTGTTCATGTGACGGTAGTGGAAGTAGTGGTACACGGCGGCGGCGGTAGTTGTACACGTTTCATAGATGAAGTAGTTGGTCATGATCCGTAGATGTTCGGGGTCCACGGGGTCTTCGAGGGTCGACGGTAGTGGTACACGTTTTTCGTAGATGTTCGAGTCATCGATAGCGGTACTTGATGAATCCCGAAAACGGACTTGGCGTCTTCGCGTAGGGTACTTGGCGCTTCGGTTCGGGTGGTCGTTCGGGCGCCGTATGTCGTGGTACTTGGCGTGCATCAACTGTTGACCAACAGTGTACAGGAGGCAGCAAGGCATGGGCGACTTGGTGTGCAACCAAAGATGGACTCCGGGTGTCTGGGTTGACTTGGCCACGACAAAGGCAGCAAGGCCAACGGGGCAGCCAGCTCGTCGGGTTCCGATGCAGGGACGGGCAGAACAGGCGGCGATGGTGTGGTAGACGACGGCGGCTCCGGCGATTCGCCCATGAATCAGGACGAGGAGGCCATGGCCTCGGGCGCAGATGCAGGGGAGCACGGAGCGATGTCGGGGAAGTCAACGCGGGGAAGATGGATTCGCTCATCTCCTGGATGAGGCCGAGGCGAAGGTGGGATATGGCGCGGGGCGGCTGTAGCATGCAGAGGAGGTTAAGGCAGGGGGCGCCGGAGTTGGCCTCCAGTGGCGGCGCGGGAGGCCCGGCACGGCGTCGGCGAGAGGATGCAGCAGCTGCTGCTGCTGCCGGCGGCGAGGTCGAGGCGGTGCGGCTCCAGGGGCGGCGAGGAGGAGGTCGGGCGCGGCGCTCCTGGTCGCAGCGACCGGAGGGGCGATAGGGCATGGTTGCGGGGTGGAGGAGGCGCTCGAGGAGGAGGCCGAGGGGAGAAGACGCTCGGGGAGAGATGGGGATCGGTGCTGCGCGGGAGGATCTTCTCTCCCTGGCTGGATGCGGCATCGAGGGGGAGAGCGAGGGAGATGGGATCGGGTGCAGGAGGTGGGGGGGATCGAGCGAAGGGTTGCGGCGCTGAGGGAGGAGACGAGGGAGAGAGATGCGGGTCGAGAGATGAGGGTTCGGGGATAGGGTTAGAGCAACGGTTGCGGCTGGGCCTTGGGCCTAGGGAGACTGGGCCGGCCTGGTGGGGAGGAGAATGGCCAGGGGCCTGACTGCGCTAACCTCTCTCTTCTCTCTCTCTTATATTTTCTTTAGCAGAAAACAATTAAAGAGAAGAAAAAGAAAGAGAGGGTTAGGAAAAGGATTTGCGCATGGGGACAATTTTCCCGGACTCGCAAAAATATGCTTGTTTCAAGAAAAATAGAAGTGGGCAAGACCGAAAGATTTAAATTCAAACTCATTTGTAATTCAAATGGGTTTGAACTAGGACTTGATAAAAGGAAGGTCCAAAAATGTTCGGATTTTTGGTGGAGCTCCGGAAAATGATGAAAGAAATTATGGGCAAGGTTGGAGACCAAGAAATGAGATAACAAAGGCATGGAGAATTATTTGCAAGTGTGTTTTGCGGTAAATCCAAATAATTGGAATATTTATTATAGCTCTCTAAATATCGAAAGGATATGTTTTAAAGAGAATCACCATGTGAATTCCCTCGATTTAAATGGATCAAAGATCCATGCCATTTATTTAGCTGAGTTGCAAAAGATTTATGAGATGATGGCATGATGACATGATGCAATGCAAAAATAAAAGAGCAAGCACAAAAGAAACACACAGCGAAACTCGGAATAGCTGGAAGTCTTCTCGAGCATCGGTCTCGGGGCGTTACAGCCAAGCCCTAATCTCTCTCGGGAGGGCTGATCTGGAGTCCGTTCTGGGCTCCGGAGAGGGGAATCTGTCGCTGTCGTCATCATCAACCATCCTCCATCACCAATTTCATGATGCTCACCGCCGTGCGTGAGTAATTCCATCGTAGGCTTGCTGGACGGTGATGGGTTGGATGAGATTTATCATGTAATCAAGTTAGTTTTGTTAGGGTTTGATCCCTAGTATCCATTATGTTCCGAGATTGATGCTTGCTATGACTTTGCTATGCTTAGTGCTTGTCACTAGGGCCCGAGTGCCATTATTTCAGATCTGAACCTATTATGTTTTCATGAATATATGTGAGTTCTTGATCCTATCTTGCAAGTCAATACTCACCTACTATGTGTTATGATATGGCAACCCCGAAGTGACAATAATCAGGACCACTCCCGGTGATGACCGTCGTTTGAGAAGTTCATGTATTCACTAAGTGTTAATGCTTTGGTCTGGTACTCTATTAAAAGGAGGCCTTAATATCCCTTTGTTTCCAATAGGACCCCGCTGCCACGGGAGGGTAGGACAAAAGATGTCATGCAAGTTTTTTTCCATAAGCACGTATGACTATATTCGGAATACATGCCTACATTACATTGATGAACTGGAGCTAGTTCTGTGTCACCCTAGTTATAACTGTTGCATGAGGAATCGTATCCAACATAATTATCCATCATTGATCCGTTGCCTACGAGCTTTTCATATATTGATATTTTCTTAGTTACTTTTCTGCTGCCACTTGAAAGTGCGTTATATCGACTAGAGGGGGTGAATAGGCGATTTTTATGGATTCTTCACTGAGGAATTTGCCGGTGAGGAAATTCCTTAGCGAAGAACTACTTGCAGCGGAATAAGTACTCAGAAGTAAGCATGACAGAATACAGGCATGGTCATCATGATGAAATGAAGACAAGCACAGAGTACAGAAAGCGTAAATCACAGGATAACACAAGATGAAGACAAACAGACTGAAGAAATTGAACTAAGGAAATTGAGAAAGTCTTCAGTCAAAGTCTTGAAACACAGATATGATGAAGCACTTAACACAGTAATGAGGAAATGAAAGAGTTGAGGAAATAGAACTAGTAAGCTTGGTGAAGACAATGATTTGGTAGACCAGTTCCAACTGCTGTCTCAGTTGTACGCCTAGTTGGAGCGGCTGAGTATTTAAACTCGAGGACACAGTCCCGGACACCCGATCCTAAGCACGCAGCTCAGACACCAAGTCCTCACCAGATTCTCCTTGAACTAAGGTCACATGCACTCGTCCAATCACTCGTGGTAAGTCTTCAGGCGACTTCCAAACCTTCACAAACTCGGTCACTCAATGATCCACAATTCCTCTTGGATGCTCTAGACCATCATGCCTAACCGTCTGGAAGAAGCACAGTCTTCAAAGGTAACAAGCGTCGGATCCATGCAGGATCAATCTCTTCAGTGATGCTCAAAGTCCTCGGAGGATGGGATGCTCTCAAATGACAAGTGTCAGTTTCTCTCGGAGCAGCCAACCAGCTAGTGGTTGTAGGGGCGGCTATTTATAGCCTAGGGAGCAGCCCGACATGATAAGACATAAATGCCCTTCAATGATATGACCGTTAGGTGGATAAGATATTTTGAGACAGCTGGCGCGTAGCACAGCAATGGTCGGAAATTTGAGGTTCAAATTCCTTAGGGCTATCATGTTCCTCACTGTGTAGGCAATCCACACTGGCGAATTCCTAACTCCTCAGTCAGAACAAATTCTCAAATAACCATAAGAACTTCATCTCTGTCACTTGAAAAATTGACTGAACTGTATGAGATTTCCAATGGCTTCACTCGAAGGGATTGGTAGGTGTAGGATTTTGAGTTGAGCATCACATTGAAATTTTTCCTTAGTATTTCCTCGACCCCTTTAACAAAGACGGTGTTTCCTATGACTCAAGAAAGAGAAAACGAACTCACGAAAACAAAAGTCTTCACGCTTCATGTTACTCAAATGAATACCAAGTCTTCAAGGTCACACCAATTTCTTCACTTTCAAAGTCTTCAGAAAGTCTTCAGAATACCAAAGTCTTCAGTCGAAGAACTTCATTTTTAGGGGTCGACTTCGTCTGTAAATATCAAACTCCTCATAGACTTATAGACCTGTGTACACTCATAAACGCACCAAAATCACTAAGGGGCACTAGATGCACTTACAATCTCGCCCTTTTTGGTGATTGATGACAATATAGGTTAAGTTTTCAACGGGGATAAACATATGAAGTGTAAATACTGATATTGAGGAATTTGATTGCAAGATATAGAAGAACTCCCCCTGAAGATGTGCATAGTGAGGAATTTGCTTTTGAGGCAATGCACACTTGAAGAGTTGAATCATGGAGATCTCCCCCTATATCTTGTAATTCATACACGCTTTTGACATATAATTTGAAGAATTTGAAATGCATGATGAAATATGGTGACTGATGTAACTCAGCATGCGTGTATTAACATATAACGAGGAATAAGCATGCAGAAGAACACATCAAAAGTATCAGAGCACCATCGGGTTTAAGAATACAACTCGATCCAATAAAGTTTCAGAAGAGTGAGAGTTGTAACTTAGCAAAAAAACGCCCATATAATAGACCCGCTTGGAGACTAACTCAACTTTCTCCCCCTTTGTCATCGAATGACCAAAAGGATCGAAACTGAGGACTAACGCCCCTGAAGAATATCAAGTTGATGGAGCAGCGCCAGCGTTGTCGGGGTCGTTTGTCATAGTAGGGCCTGCCGCAGTGTCGTCCAAGTCTTCATGTTCATCAGTGTCGCCCGATGAAGAATAGGAGCTGGCCACCAAGGAAGGAACCTTGACCTTCTTGTATTTCTTCGGTGGAGGTGCAGACCAGTCAAATTCTTCCTTGAGACCCATTTTCTTCAGATCTTCTTCGCTGTAGACATGAGACAAAACAGCCCAGGTACGGTTGAAGGTTTCATGGAGGTAGTATTGATTTTTCTTCACTGCATTATGGGTTGAGGTCATGTTGTGAAGAATTGAACCAAACTGACGCTTGACCCATTTATGATTGCGATCAACCGTCTGATGAAGACTGAGGAGAAGCTCACGATCAGTCATCACCATGGGTGTTGTGCCTTGAGGATTTGGCTTGGTTGTGTTGGCGGCAGAGTCATGGGTGGCAGAGTCATCATTGGTTGAGTAAGATGCAGCCTTGCGAAATTGACCATCCAATGGACGAATGCCTTCATCTATCACAGCAGCGGCCTTGCCTTCGTCATCAGCTGAGGAAAATGTCCATTTGAGGACTTCAATCGGAGGCAAGTAGCTGTAGTGATTCAGAGTATCAGCTTTGTAATTGAGTGAAGACCTTGTTCTGATGAATCTCATAATCCAAGGTGCATAAGGCTTCAGCTCAAAAGGTGACATAGTGACATTGGCCAGAGTCCTCATGAAGAAATCATGGAAGTTGACGGGAACGCCATGAATGATATTGAAAAGCAGATTCTTCTTGATGCCAACGACTTCTTCTTCATTCGAGTCATGGCCTTTGATAGGACTCAATGTCTTCGTCAAAATGCGATAGACAGTCCGAGGCACATACAGTAATTCCTTGACGAGGAATTTGGTTCGTGGGGCCTGCCCTGGCTTCAAAGGCTTCATCAGAACTTGCATTTAGTGATTTGTAAGCTCAGGTTCACTGTAGATGCAACGAGCACCTTCAAGGGGAGGACTGAGTGGTTGGCACGAAGAAATTCAGTAGATGGTTCCTTGTAGTGAGTGTTTTCTGACATCCAGTTCAACACCCATGAGTTCACACCTTCAGAATTTCCTGTGATGTGCAGCGTCGCAAAGAATTGAAGAATGAGTTCTTCATTCCAATCACATATGTCTGTGCAGAAATTTAACAGTCCAGCGTCGTGAAGAACACTGAGGACTGGCTCGAAGCCCAGCAGAGATTCCATGTCCACATGAGGAATGTGTGCATGATCGAAGACTTTTTCTTTGTTGAACAGCACTGAGGAATAGAAATAGGCCTGGCTGGCCATCTAGAAACGCCTCTTCCTTATGCGAGCAGAAACATAGGGGTTGTAATCTGTGAAGAACACATGCCCGTTGAAGAAATATTCATCCTTGAACTTTTGCTTCCTTGAGAATGGATCCTTTGGCTTTGGCAGTGGAGTGTTAGTTAGTTGCATCACGACCTCAGGAATCGCAATCTCAGGTTCTTCAGGCTGAGGAATTTCTGGTTCCTCTTCATTGGCAGTCTGCGTGTTCAAGGGATCAGCAGTAGCAGTTTCTTCAGCACTAGTGGCTAGAATTTCTTCATGCATAGATGAAGTGAGGTGAGTTTCTTCAGAGCCCAGTTGAACGGTTGGTGCAGGGGACTGAGGTATTTGTCAGAAGGGTGAAGAGTGGAGAATTGGGGTGCTGACTTTCCCAAAAGTCATCATTCATCACCGCGTAGTGCACCCAATATCCACGTCTTCATCTTCCATTTTTCAACGCCACCTCTTCACCGTGAACTGAGGCATGGCGAGGAGACAACAGGTGTTGAAGGGATAGCATCCACTTCAATTTCTTCATCAATCTGCTCTGACGAAGCAGCAGAATGATTTTCTTCATCAGATCTGCTAGGGATCCTATATTCTTCACCAAAAGGAACAAGGTACTTTGATGGCATGGTTGAGATCGGAACAGCATCAATTGGATTTGCAAATGAACTTGTCATAGGCTTCATTTTCTTTGGAGCTGAGGAATCTGAAGCAGCTGATGCTTTCCTTTTCTTCACAGCTGCACGCTCTGCAGCCTTGGTCTTCTTCACATCGAATGCAGATGGAAGGATTCGAGTTGGTGTAGGCGCAGGAGGAGCAGAGGAATCGTTGATTTTCTTCAGCGAATCGATGCAGGTTGCCCGACTTCTTCATTTTCTTCAGCGCACCACTAGTGGATGCCCCGCAATTTCTTCGGTGGGTGGAATGCGGTCATCAGCCCCGAACTAACATTTTCTTCAAAGTCTGAAGGTCATCAGTGATCTTGGCATGTTCTTCAGCTTTTTGAGCGTAAGCTCCACTGAGGAATTTTCATTGCGATGGAGCTGCAACATTGAGGTGAATTTTTCACGGTTTAGCAAATCTGACTTTGGCACCTTGCCAATCAGCATAGTAGGCATTGAAGTTATTGCTGAGGGCTTTGATTTCAGACTAGATTTTGATAAGCTCATCAGTTGTCATAGAGACAACGTTGGTCTTCAAAAACTTTTCTTTCCTATACTGTGCTTTCTTGATCTGCCTGGCCTTCTCAAATTTCCATTTTCTTCGTAGATGAAATGGGTCAAGATGTGACTTTGGCCAGAGTCAAATGGAAATCAGGCATAGGAGTGTCTGGATCCTTGTGCCAGAGATCAATATAATCGAGGATCAACTTAGGATCCAATAGCAGTGGTACATTGGTGCCTTTGGCTCTAGCGGCCCTGACTTGCCTGTCTCTGATGATTTCAGCAAGTTCATCATCATTAGCTTCGTCCTCTTCAGACGGCGCTTGGAAGGCGACTTGCTTATTTTGAGGACTAGGACGAGGACCTCGTCCAGCAGTTGCCTTTGTCTTCAGCAGGGATGGTCCCGTTGAAGAATTTGGTGCAGCTGAGGAACTAGCATAGACACCTGAGGCAATGGAGATGCCTGCCGTCCTTTGGCACATGGCAAGATGCACAGGTGCAGAGGACTTTGTTGGGGCGGCCGAAGACTTTGGCGGAGGAGCTGAAGATTTTGGAGGAGCAGGAGCAGCATGAGGAATTGGCCGTGAGGGTTTTGAGGATTCTGGCCGTGAGGGCATTGCTGAGGAACTAGGCCTTGAGGGCACTGGAGGTGAAGCACTTGGCTTGCGCGCGGGCTTCTTTGCCATAGATTTCTTTGGCTTGACAGCAGAGGCAGCAGCAACAGAGTCCTCATTGAATTTCCTCGCTGCTTCTTTAGCTTGTCTGGCCAGCTTGGCTTGGCACTTTTCTCATTCATCAGGATAATCCTCACCGCGCTTGAGGCTAGTGGGATCTACTACTTGACCAGGTGCCAATGGTGGTCTTGGGCATGGAGGATTGAGTGTGAATTTCTTCATGTATTTTGGAGTTACATACCTGTACTCCCTCCATTCTCTTGCCCATCTCCTTTCTATCCTCTGGATGCGCACCTTGCGCTGATTTTTGTTCTCCTTACCAAACTTGGCCTCATCAGGAGTGCAATAGTCTTTGTATATGTCATCAGGGATCTCAAAGGCATACATGACCTCAGGCTTCTTTCCTCCTTTCTGTGGCTTCTTACCATCTGCCATTTTCTTCAGTTGAGGAATTTGAACAATCGAATTCTCTGAAGAAGTACGCAACTTTTCTTCGAGGAACGCTGCAAATGAGTTAAGTTGATGAGAAGCTAGTGATTCAACAGCGGACATGAGTACCTGTGAACAAAGTATAGTTGCGAGGAATTTGGAGAGGTCATATGTGTTCTCAGAAGGTTTTTCAAAAAGAACAAGTTTGAGGAATTTCACTAAGCGTTCTTTGTCTTAGGTTCCAGAGTTGTATAGATCGAAGATCCACACAATTGAGGAATATTGAAGAAAAATGATGCTTAGAGAAATGAATCAAGAACAGATGACATGTGAGGTGTTTAGTGTGTGAGGATTTGAAGAATAAAACACCTTTGAGGATTTTGTAGAAATCATTTGAATCAAAGAGGGCAGTAAAAGTAACTTTTAATTACCCTGAACGAAGAACACGATTTAACCGTGAGATGGAGAGGTGAAGTTCGCTGCAGATCTTCCACGCCCTAACTCGGCGGAGGAAGACGGCTACGGCGGCGGCGGAGTGAAGATTTCATGTCAAGCGCGAGTACGACGACGACGACGAGGTCGAGGCAAGTGAAGCTCTTCCTCACCGGCGACGATGAAGTAGTGGCGGCGCTAGGGTTTGAGAAGCTCGAGCGGGAGAGAGAGGTCGAGCTGAGTAAAGGAAGTGAGAAAGGGGAGAGGGGGTATTTATAGCCATGGTGAAAAATTGTTCGCCCGAAGATTTAGGACGAATGTGCCCCTGACCCTTCTCATTCGCATGACATGTGTCACCCACGTACTGAAAAGTGGAGATCGTGTTAGATCGTGGGTGAATAGATAAGTCTATCATGGGAAACGAACGGTTTGAGCGGCAAAGCCGAAAATTTTGGATAAGATAAGTTAAAAGTTCCATTCGCAAATTCTTCAGCTAACAAGGACACAGTGAAGATTTTGAACGAGTTTCAAATAGAACGCACATGAAGAATTTGTGAATTTGGGTTGAGTATAGCATAGAGGGGGAAGGGTCCGATCACATTCACTTAGCAGAAGAACAACTTGAAGAAATAGCCATAAGTGAATGTTGTAGAGGACATAAACCCATATATATATAGCCAATGAAGAAAAATGACGGAACCAGTGAAGATTTTGCAAAGTTGAAGAATTTGAAAAACTGAAGAACTTCAAAACTGAGGAAAAACTCAAATTGAAGATTTTCAACTTTGGTGGTGGCATGACCCATCAGATAAGAATGATGATTTCAGACACCGCGTACAATTGTCGAGGGTTCGAGAATCAAATTCTTCATTAATTTCTTCACACTTAGAGTGTTGTTCTTCATTGATTGAAGAAAAACGTTTCTTCATGTGTTGCACATCTAAGTCATCAATTTTGCATAAGTGTTAGGATGAGTGTCCTATTCAAAGAACATTCAAAGATTCTAAGATATTTAGCTCACACTGCAACTTGCTAAATCTCTTCTCATCCAAGGGCTTTGTGAAGATATCGGCTAGCTATTCTTCAGTCTTCACGTGCTCGATGGAGATGTCGCCCTTCAACACATGATCACAAAGAAAATGATGACGAATCTGAATGTGCTTTGTCTTCGAGTGCTGAACTGGGTTGTGAGCAATCTTGATGGCACTCTCATTGTCACAGTAGAGAGGCACATTCTTCACGTTGATGCCGTAGACCTTGAGAGTTTGCTTCATCCACAGCAATTGAGCACAGCAAGAACCAGCAGCAATGTACTCAGCTTCCGCATGAGACAAAGTGATACGCAGTTCTGTTTCTTCGAGGACCAACAGACCAAAGATCGTCCGAGGAAATGACAAGATGTTGACTTGCGGTCCACACGATCACCAGCATAGTCAGAGTCAGAATATCCAATGAGATCAAAAGCCGAGCCCTTTGGGTACCATAATCCAAGTGTTGGAGTGTGAGCTAGATATCGAAGAATATGCTTCACAACCTTATGGTGTGATTCCTTCGGTGTAGCTTGAAATCGGGCACACACGCAAACACTAAGCATTATATCTGGCCTAGATGCACATAAGTACAATAAAGAACCAATCATGGAGCGGTATACCTTGTGATCGAAGTCAATACCATTTTCATCAGTGCATAGATGGCCATTTGTGGGCATAGAATTTTGACGCCTTTGTAGTCTTGCATGCCGAATTTCCTCAGAACATCCTTGAGGTATTTCTCCTGAGATATGAATACGCCATTGCGCTGTTGACGAATTTGAAGACCTAAGAAGAATTTCAACTCTTCCATCATAGACATTTGATATTCTTCACTCATCATATAGGCAAATTCATAACTATAACGTTGGTCAGTCCAGCCAAAGATAATATCATCAACGTATATTTGGCACACAAATAGTTCACCATCATGAGATTTAGTAAAGAGAGTAGGGTCGAGTGAACCAGGTGTGAAGCCATTCTTCATGAGGAATTCCTTCAAAGTATCATACCACGCCCGAGGGGCCTGCTTGAGGCCATATAGGGCCTTGTTGAGTCTGAAGACTTTGTTAGGATTCTTTGGATCTTCAAAACCTGGGGGTTGAGCAACATATACTTCTTCCTCAAGCTTACCATTGAGGAATGCACTTTTCACATCCATTTGATATAAAGTGATATCATGATGGTTAGCATAAGCAAGTAATATCTGAATAGCCTCAAGTCTAGCAACAGTGCAAAGGTTTCATCGAAATCAATTCCTTCAACTGTGTGTAGCCTTGAGCTACAAGTCGTGCCTTATTCCTCACCACAAGGCCATTTTCATCTTGCTTGTTGCGGTAGATCCACTTTATGCCAATGATATTATGCTTGCGAGGATCTCGGACGTTTGACCAGTTCCCGGACATTGTTGAGCTCGAATCGATGTAATTCTTCTTGCATGGCCTGAATCCACTCAGCTCGTAAATGCTTCATCTACATTAGTGGGCTCTATGATAGAGACAAAAGCATAGTGCCCACAAAAGTTAGATAAATGTGAAGCTTTTGAGCGTGTGAGAGTACCTGGTGCTTCAATGTCATCGATGATCTTTTCAACTTGCACTTCTTTTGCAACGCGAGGATGAGTCGTTGTCGTGGAGGAATTTGATCACCATTTTCTTCAGCACCATTTTCTTCAGCATTTTCTTCAGGTGCATCAGCTCGACGTTCATCACGTTCTGGAATGAATTCTTCAGCAGATTCTTCAGTAGGAATGACATCCTCAATAGCCTTGAAATTGATAGAATCCTCAGGTGCTGGTTCATCTATCACAGAAGGTAGGTGCTCTCTTTGCGAGCCATTAGTTTCATCGAACCGCACATCTACAGTTTCAACAATCTTGTGAAGAACATTGTTGAAGACTCTGTAGGTGTGCGAGTCCTTTCCATAACCAAGCATAAAACCTTCATGTGCTTTCAGTGCAAATTTAGCATTGTGATGAGGATCTCTAATCCAACATTTAGCACCGAAGACTTTGAAATAACTCACATTGGGTTTCTTGTCAGTGAGGAGTTCATAGGCAGTCTTCTTGAAGAATTTGTGAAGATATACCCTATTGATGATGTGGCACGCAGTGTAAATTGCCTCAGTCCAGAAGTGACGAGGCGTCTTGTACTCATCAATCATAGTGCAAGCCATCTCAACAAGAGTTCTATTCTTGCGCTCCACGACGCCATTTTGCTGAGGAGTATAAGGAGCAGATAACTCATGAGTAATACCAAGTTCATCAACATAGTCATCAAGACCAGAATTCTTGAACTCAGTTCCATTGTCACTCCTGATGTGCTTGATCTTCACACCAAAGTTGGTTGAAGCCCTCGAGGAAAATCGTTTGAAGACTTCCTGCACTTCATGTTTGTAAGTAACAATGTGTACCCATGTGTAACGAGAGTAATCATCAACAATAACAAAGCCATATAGAGATGCATCATTAGTGACTGCTGAGTAATGATTAGGACCAAAGAGGTCCATGTGAAGCAATTCGAATGGTCGAGTAGTGGTCATGATAGTCTTCGCTGGATGCTTGGCCTTGGTCATTTTTCCAGCTTCATAGGACCCGCATAAGTGATCCTTGAGGAATTTGACATTCTCAATGCCAATGACATGCTTCTTATTCGCAAGCGTGTGCAAATTCCTCATGCCTGCGTGACCAAGTCGTCGATGCCATAGCCAGCCTTCTGAAGCTTTTGCAAGTAGGCCCACGGCTGGTTGCGGTCCTGTAGAGAAATCAACAATATAGAAGTCTCCTCTCCTAAAGCCTTCGAAGAATTTGGAATTGTTAGCTTCCATAACCACAACACAACGATACTTGCCAAAGACAACAACCATATCAAGATCACAAAGCATTGAGACAGACATAAGGTCGTATCCTAAGGACTCGACAAGCATGACTTTGTCCATGTGTCAATCCTTTGTGATCGCAACCTTACCTAGACCCAATACCTGACTTTTGCCTTTGTCAGCGAAGATGATATGCTTCAGATGCGATGGTGATAAGGGAGCATCAATCAACAGATTCTTGTCACCAGTCATGTGATTTGTACATCCACTATCGAGGACCCACTCGGTGGCTTTGGGTTGATCATCCCATGATGAATTAGTGCAGCTTACTTAACTCATATACTTCATCGATGAAGAATATGACATCAATTCATCGATCAATTTCATCAAGCAAAGAAGACAGATATAGCAAGATGAGGATGTGTGAAATGAAAGTTCATTTCTTCATGATTAGCTGCGTCCTTTCAGCATTTTGTCGTGCCCCAAAGAAATTCTTCAGACGTTAAAGCACATCTGGAGACCTGATCCTGCAGAAGAGATTAGTTCTTTTTCTTCACCACCCACATCTGAAGGGGTGGCAAAGAGTTCATCACTCTGAGAGCTCCATATGAGAATGGTGGCAAAGAAGCCAGACCATTTCGTTTCACATAAGAGGGGTTAGGGTAAGCATATGAATAAGCAGAGAAATTCTTCGAGGACTTATGAACATAATGGTTTGAGGAATAATGCACATATTCATAGCCCTTAGCTCTACCCTGCGAAACAGAGTTGTTAGCATGATGATAATCATATGAGGACTTTGATCCTTTTGAGGAATTTGATCCACATGAGGAATTTGGTCCGTATGAGGACTTGGATCCATATGAAGAATTTGGTCCATATGAAGAGTTTGATCTGGGGTTCCTATTCTTCACAGGTGGTGTCATGAGGACATTCACCTGAAGACTTTCAAGGCACCTTTTGGGAACCCAGATTTTCTTCATAGGGGAACCGTTCCTACAGTTAGTGCCAACATATCTAGCAAATACTTCACCATTCTGATTTTTGAACAGTTTATAGTTGAGTCAAATGACTCATCGAAGAATGAGGAGATTCACATGTAAAGCCGATAAGTTAGATGGATCAACTGGTGGTCCCTTTGCAGCAACCCATGAGGTTTTGGGGTACCGCTTCAAAGCTTCCAATATGTACCATCAGCATTGATTTTCCTCTCAAAGGCAATACCCTCTTTCCTAGGGTTCCTGTTGAGGATCTACTTTTTAAGAACATCACAAAGAGTCTGATGCCCTTTGAGGCTTTTGTACATGCCTGTCATGTACAATTCCTTCAGCCCTGCATCATCAGTGATACTAGCAATGTCCTCAGATGAGGAATTAGTGATAGTAGAGGAGGTGAAGAATTTGTAACAATTGAAGCATTTGAACATTCAGGTGAAGAATTAGCAGATTCATGTTCAATGCACTTTAAGCATGGAGGAACAAATTCTTCCTGAGAAGCGCTGATTTGTTGAACAAGTAATGAATTGCACTCCTTCTGTAGATCTTCATAACTCACTCTTAGCTTCTCAAGATCTTGCTTTCTTTGAAGAAATTCATAAGAAAGTTTCTCATGATCAGATAAGAGAGTGTTATGTTGATCTTGAAGAGCGTCATACTTAGTATGAAGTCTCTGAAGACTTTCAGTCAAGGCTTTAGTGCGATACATTTCTTCACCCAACATATCATCACTTTTGTCTAGCATGTTTTGAACCTTTTCAAAAGCCCTTTGTTGTTTCACAGCAATCTTAGCAAGTTTAGAGTAGCTGGGCTTGAGATTTTCATCAGATTCATTCTCACTAGATTCAGAGGAGGTATATTTGAGTACCTTGGCACCCTTTGCCATGAAGCAATAGGAGTCATCATTGTCTTCATCAGCCTTGTTGGTGAGGTCATTTTTTTCATAGTTGAAGATAGACTTGCTGACAAATGCAGTAGCGAGAGCCAGACTCGCCACACCAGACTCGGACTCCTCAGATGCCTCCTCTTCCTCATGTTCCTCAGATTCAGCCTCAGAGTCCATTTCCTTGCCAATGAATGGCCGAGCCTTCTTGGAGCTGCTCTTCTTGTGAGATGAAGACTTCGAGGATTTTGATGATGAAGATTTTGACGATTTCTTCTTCTTCTTAGCGTCATCAGAACTGTAATCCTTGTATTTCTTCTTCTTTAATTCCTTTTCCCACTGAGGACAATCTTGAATATAGTGACCAGGTTTCTTGCATTTGTGGCATAGCCTCCTCTTGTAGTCACTGGATGAGGAATCATTGCTCCTTGAGGATTTTCCGAAGCGGCCACGTCTTGAGAATTTCTGGAACTTCTTCACGAGCAGTGCTAGCTCCTGGCCCAATTCTTCAGGATCACCAAGGCTCCTACCAGAATCTTCACATTCAGATTCAGACACTGCCTTGGCCTTCAGGGCACGTGATCTGCCATAGCTCGAACCATAGAGATCTCTCTTTTCAGCAAGCTGGAACTCATGAGTATTTAGCCTCTCGAGGATATCAGTGGGATCAAGTGACTTGTAATCAGCACGTTTTTGTATCTTCAATGCCAGAGTATCAAATGAGGAATTAAGCGATCTCAACAATTTCTTCACCACCTCATGGTCGGTGATGTCAGTGGCACCAAGTGCTTGAAGCTCATTTGAGATGTCAGTGAGGCAATCGAAGGTTTGTTGAACATTTTCATTGTCGAGTCTTTTGAAGTGGTTGAAGAGATTGCGAAGAACATCAATTCGAGAGTCACACTGAGTTGAGACTCCTTCATTCACTTTGGAAAACCTATCCCAGATAAGCTTAGCAGTTTCCAAAGCACTCACTCTTCCATACTGTCCTTTGCTCAGGTGGCCACATATGATATTCTTCGCTTGAGAATCGAGTTGCTTGAATCTCTTCACATCGGTAGCGTTCAGTGAGGGTAAGACAGAGGGAACACCATTTTCCACAACATACCAGAGATCGTTATCAATTGCCTGAAGATGCATTCGCATCTTATTCTTCCAGTAGGGGTAGTCTGTCCCATCGAAGGTAGGACAGCCAGCAGAGACTTGATCATACCTGCGGTCGACATAACTAAAATTCCAGGTGGTTAAACCAAAATCACACAGAACAAGGGAGTACCTTGCTCTGATACCAATTGAAAGTGCGTTATATCGACTAGAGGGGGGGTGAATAGGCGATTTTTACGAATTCTTCACTAAGGAATTTGCCGGTGATCCTTAGCGAAGAACTACTTGCAGCGGAATAAGTACTCAGAAGTAAGCATAGCAAGCATGGTCATCATGATGAAATGAAGACAAGCACAGAGTACAGAAAGCGTAATCACGGGATAACACAAGATGAAGACAAACTGTCTGAAGAAATTGAACTGAGGAAATTGAGAAAGTCTTCAGTCAAAGTCTTCAAACACAGATATGATGACGCACTTAACACAGTAATGAGGAAATGAAAGAGTTGAGGAAATAGAACCACTAAGCTTGGTGAAGACAATGATTTGGTAGACCAGTTCCAACTGCTGTCTCAGTTTTACGTCTGGTTGGAGCGGCTGAGTATTTAAACTCGAGGACACACAGTCCCTAACAATGCTAACTCTTGAGCACTGCGTTGGATTTCCCCGAAGAGGAGAGGATGATGCAGCAAAGTAGCGTAAGTATTTCCCTCAGTTTTTGAGAATCAAGGTATCAATCCAGTAGGACGCCATGCACAAGTCCCTCGTACCTGCACAAAACGATAGCTCCTCGCAACCAACGCGATTAGGGGTTGGCAATCCCTTCACAGTCACTTACGAGAGTGAGATCTGATAGAGATGATAAATAATATTTTTGGTATTTTTGGTATAGAGATGCAAAGTGAAAAGTAAAAGGCAAAGTAAAAACAAAGCAAGTATTGAAGTGATGGAGATTGATATGATGAGAATAACCCAGGGGCCATAGGTTTCACTAGTGGCTTCTCTCAAGAGCATAAGTATTCTACGGTGGGTGAACAAATTACTATTGAGCAATTGACAGAATTGAGCATAATTATGAGTATATCTAGGTATGATCATGTATATAGGCATCACGTCCAAGACAAGTAGACCGAAATGATTCTGCATCTACTACTATTACTCCACTCATCGACCGCTATCTAGCATGCATCTAGAATATTAAGTTAAAAACAGAGTAACGCCTTAAGCAAGATGACATGATGTAGAGGGATAAATTCATGCAATATGATAAAAACCCCATCTTGTTATCGTCGATGGCAACAATACAATACGTGCCTTGTTGCCCCTTACACATCGGGAAAGGACACCGCAAGATTGAACCCAAAGCTAAGCACTTCTCCCATTGCAAGAACTACCAATCTAGTTGGCCAAACCAAACGGATAATTCGAAGAGACTTGCAAAGATAACCAATCATACATAAAAAAATTCAGAGAAGATTCAAATATTATTCATAGATAAGCTGGATCATAAACCCACGATTCATCAATCTCAAAAAACACACCGCAAAAAGAAGATTACATCGAATAGATCTCCATGAGAGAGGGGGAGAACATTGTATGGAGATCCAAAAAGAGAGAAGAAGCCATCTAGCTACTAGCTATGGACCCGAAGGTCTGAAGTAAACTACTCACACTTCATCGGAGGGGCTATGGTGATGATGTAGAAGCCCTCCGTGGTGGATGCCCCCTCCGGCGGAGCTCTGGAACAGGCCCCAAGATGGGATCTCGTGGATACAGAAAGTTGCGACGGTCGAATTAGGTTTTTGGCTCCGTATCTGATCATTTGGGGGTACGTAGGTATATATAGGAGGAAGGAGTACGTCGGTGGAGCAACAGGGGGCCCACGAGGCAGGGGGCGCGCCCTAGGGGGGGCGCACCCCCACCCTCGTGACTGCCTCTGTTACTTCTTGGAGTAGGGTCCAAGTCTCGTGGATCACGTTCGGTGAGAAAATCACGTTTCCGAAGGTTTCATTCCGTTTGGACTCTGTTTGATATTCCATTTCTTCGAAACACTGAAATAGGCAAAAAAAACAGCAATCCTGGGCTGGGCCTCCAGTTAATAGGTTAGTCCCAAAAATAATATAAAAGTGGAAAATAAAGCCCAATATAGTCCAAAACAGTAGATAAAGTAGCATGGAGCAATAAAAAATTATAGATACGTTGGATATGTATCAGGCATCCCCAAGCTTAATTCTTGCTCGTCCTCGAGTAGGTAAATGATAAAAAGATAATTTTTTATGCGGAGTGATACTTTAGCATAATTTCAATGTAAATCTTCTTAATTGTGGTATGAATATTCAGATCCGAAATATTCAAGACAAAAGTTCATATTGACATAAAAATAATAATACTTCAAGCATACTAATCAAAGTAATCATGTCTTCTGAAAATAGCATGGCAAAAGAAAGTTCATCCCTACAAAATCATATAGTTAGGTTATGCTTCATTTTCGTCACACAAAGATGTTCCCAACTTCTATACCCCCGATGACAAGCCAAGCAATTGTTTCATACTTCAATAATCTCAAACTTTTTCAACCTTCATGCAATATATGAGCGTGAGCCATGGATGTAGCATTATGGGTGGAATAGAATATGATGATGGGGATTATGTGGAGAAGACAAAAAAGGAGAAAGTCTCACATTGACGAGGATAATCAACGGGCTATGGAAATGCCCATCAATTTATGACAACATGAGGAGTAGGGATTGCCATGCAACGGATGCACTAGAGCTATGAATGCTCAACAAAAGAAAACTAGTGGGTGTGCATCCAACTTGCTTGCTCATGAAGACCTAGGTCATTTGAGGAAGCCCATCGTAGGAATATACAAGCCAAGTTCTATAATGAAAAATTCCCACGAGTATAAAAAGACAACTTATGAGACTCACTATATGAAAAACATGGTGCTACTTTGAAGCACAATATATGAGACTCACTACATGAAGAACAAGGTGCTACTTTGAAGCACAAGTGTGGAAAAAGAGATAGTAACATTGCCCTTTTTATTTATTTTCCTTTTTTTGGCCTTTCCTTTTTTCTTTTTCTTTTTGTCCTTTCTCTTTTTTTTTGATTGGGCAATGCTCTAATAATGATGATCATCACACTTCTATTGATTACAACATAAGGATTACAACTCGAAACTTAGAACAAGATATGAATCTATATGAATGCCTCCGGCGGTGTACCGGGATGGTGCAATGAATCAAGAGTGACATGTATGAAAAATAATGCATGGTGGCTTTGCCAAAAATACGATGTCAACTACATTATCATGCAATGGCAATATGACAAAAGTAAAGTATGTCATGATGATGATGAACGGAACGGTGGAAAGTTGCATGGCAATATATCTCGGAATGGCTATGGAAGTGCCATAATAGGTAGGTATGGTGGCTGTTTTGAGGAAGATATAAGGAGGTTTATGTGTGATAGGCGTATCATATCACGGGGTTTGGATGCACCGGCGAAGTTTGCACCAACTCTCAAGGTGAGAAAGGGCAATGCATGGTACCGAAGAGGCTAGCAAAGGCGGAAAGGTAAAAGTGTGTATAATCCATGGACTCAACATTAGTCAAAAGAACTCATATACTTATTGCAAAAATTTAGAAGTCATCAAAAATCAAGTAGTACGCGCATGCTCCTAGGGGGATAGATTGGTAGGAAAAGACCATCGCTCGTCCCCGACCGCCACTCATAAGGATGCACAAGCCCGTACACTTCATGTTTCAAATTTGTTACACCACTTTAACCATACGTGCATGCTACGGGATTTGCAAAATTCAACACAAGCATTTCTCAAATTCACAACTACTAAATTAGTACGACTTTGATATTATCACCTCCATATCTCAAAACAATTATCAAGCATCAAAATTTTCTTAGTATTCAACGCACTCAAAAGAAAGTTTCACATATCTTGAATACCAAGTATATTAATATTAAGCAATTACCATGCTATTAACGACTCTCAAAATAATCTAAGTGAAGCATGAGAGATCAATAGTCTCTTTAAAACAAATCCACCACCGTGCTCTAAAAGATCTAAGTGAAGTACTAGAGCAAAAATTATCAAGCTCAAAAAATATAAGTGAAGCACTATGAGCAAAACTATCAAGCTCAAAAAATATAAGTGAAGCACATAGAGTATTATATAAAATTCCAATTCATGTATGGCTCTCTCAAAAGGTGTGTACAGCAAGGATGATTGTGGTAAACTAACAAGCAAAGACGCAAATAATACAAGACGCTCCAAGCAAAACACTTATCATGTGGTGAATAAACATATAGCTCCAAGTAAATTACCGATGGAAGTAGACGAAAGAGGGGATGCCTTCCGGGGCATCCCCAAGCTTTGACCTTTTGGTGTCCTTGGATTATCTTGGGGGTGCCATGGGCATCCCCAAGCTTAGGCTCTTGCCACTACTTGTTCCATAATCCATCAAAAGAATTTACCCAAAACTTGAAAACTTCACAACACAAAACTCAATAGAAATCTCATGAGCTCCGTTAGAGAAAGAAAACAAAAGACTAATTTAAGGTACTGTAATGAACTCATTCTTTATTTATATTGGTGTTAAACCTACTGTATTCCAACTTCTCTATGGATTATAAACTATTTTACTAGCCACATTCATCAAAATAAGCAAACAACACACGAAAAACAGAATCTGTCAAAAACAGAACAGTCTGTAGTAATCTGTAACTAACGCAAACTTATGGAACTCCAAAAAATCTACGAAAATCAGAAGACCTAGACAATATGTTTATTGATCAGAAGCAATTGGAATCAGTATTTTATCACGTTCTGGCGATTTTTAATAATACGGGCACTGAGCGCAAAGTTTCTGGAAATTACAGTAATATCAAATAACTATCATCCAAGAAGATCCAATAGGTCTAGCTTGGCACAAACACTAATTAAAACATAAAACCACATCTAAACAGAAGCTATATGGATTATTTATTCCTAAACAGAAGCAAAAAGCAAAAAAACTAAAAATAAAATTGGGTTGCCTCCCAACAAGCGCTATCGTTTAACGCCCCTAGCTAGGCATAAAAGCAAGGATAGATCTAGGTATTGTCATCTTTGGTAGGCAATCCATAAGTGGCTCTCATGATAGATTCATATGATAATTTTATTTTCTTTCTAGGAAAGTGTTCCATGCCTTTCTTTAATGGAAATTGGAATCTAATATTCCCTTCCTTCATATCAATAATTGCACCAATCGTTCTAAGGAAAGGTCTACCAAGAATAATAGGACATGAAGGATTGCAATCTATATCAAGAACGATAAAATCTACGGGCACATAATTCCTATTTGTAACAATAAGAACATCATTAATTCTTCCCATAGGTTTTTTAATAATGGAATCCGCAAGATGCAAGTTTAGAGAGCAATCATCAAAGTCATGGAAATCTAGCAAATCACACAAAGTTTTGGGAATAGTGGAGACACTAGCACCCAAATCACACAAGGCATGAAACTCATAATTTTTTATTTTTATTTTAATAGTAGGTTCCCACTCATCATAGAGTTTTCTAGGGATAGAGACTTTCAACTCAAGTTTTTCTTAATAAGATTGCATCAAGGCATCAACAATATGTTCGGTAAAGGCCTTATTTTGACTATAAGCATGAGGAGAATTTAGCACGGATTGCAACAAAGAAATACAATCAATTAAAGAGCAATTTTCATAATTAAATTCCTTGAGATCCAAAATAGTGGGTTTAGCAACATCTAGATTTTTATTTCTTTCAATCCCACATTTATCAATTTCATCATCAAGATCTAAAAACTCCGAATTCTTAGAATGCCTTCTAGGTAAAGGAAGATCATATTTAGTTTCATCAAGATTCATATTGCAAAACAAATATTTAATGGGGGACACATCAATAACTTTTAGATCTTCATCTTGATGTTCATAGGAATTAGAAGAACACGCTTTAATAAAGGCATCTTTGGAAGCACGCATCCTAGCGGTTCTTTCTTTGCACTCATCAATGGAAATTCTCATAGCTTTGAGAGACTCATTGATATCATGCTTAGAAGGAATAGATCTAAGCTTTAAAGAATCGACCTCAAGAGAAATTCTATCAACGTTCCTAGCCAAATCATCAACTTTAAGCAATTTCTCTTCAAGCAAAGCATTAAAATTATTTTGTGAATTCATAAACTCTTTAACGCTACTCTCAAATTCAGAGGGCATCTTATTAAAATTTCCATAAGAGTTGTTGTAGGAATTTCCATAATTATTAGAGGGATTACTAGGATAAGGCCTAGGATTAAAATTCCCTCTATACGCGTTGTTACCAAAATTATTCCTACCAACAAAATTCACATCCATAGATTCATTATTATTCTCAATCAAAGTAGACAAAGGCATATCATTAGGATCAGAAGAAACACTCTTAGTAGCAAATAATTTCATAAGTTCATCCATCTTTCCATTCAAAACATTAATTTCTTGTATCGCATGCACTTTTTAATTAGTAGATCTTTTAGTGTGCCATTGAGAATAATTAACCATAATATTATCTAGAAGTTTAGTAGCATCTCCTAGAGTGATTTCCATAAAAGTGCCTCCCGCGGCCGAATCTAAAAGATTTCTAGAAGCAAAATTCAATCCGGCATAAAAGTTTTGTATAATCATCCACAAGTTCAAACCATGAGTAGGACAATTACGTATCATTAATTTCATTCTCTCCCAAGCATGTGCAACATGTTCATGATCAAGTTGCTTAAAATTCATAATATCGTTCCTAAGAGAGATAATCTTAGCGGGAGGAAAATACTTAGAGATAAAAGCATCTTTGCACTTGTTCCAAGAATCAATACTATTTTTAGGCAAGATGAAAACCACGCTTTAGCACGATCTCTAAGCGAAAAAGGAAATAGCTTCAATTTAACAACATCATTATCGACATCTTTTTTCTTTTGCATATCACATAAATCAACGAAGCTATTTCAGATGAGTAGCGGCATCTTCACTAGGAAGGCCAGCGAATTGATCTTTCTTAACAAGATTCAACAAAGCAGTATTGATTTCACAAGATTCAGTATTGGCAAGAGGAGCAATCGGAGTGCTAAGGAAATCATTATTATTGGTATTGGTGAAGTCACACAATTTGGTAGCATCTTGAGCCATTGCGACAAACAAGCAATCCAACACACGAGCAAACAAAGGGCAAGCGAGAAAAGGCAACGGGAAAAAGAGGAGGAGATTGGTAAGGTTGAAGTGGGGGAGAGGAAAACGAGAGGCAAATGGCAAATAATGTAATGTGGGAGATAGGGATTGTGATGGGTACTTGGTATGGTGCTTGACTTGCTCTTGTGTGAGCCTCCCCGGCAACGGCACCTGAAATTCTTCTTGCTACCTCTTGAGCACTGCGTTGGATTTCCCCGAAGAGGAGAGGATGATGCAGCAAAGTAGCGTAAGTATTTCCCTCAGTTTTTGAGAACCAAGGTATCAATACAGTAGGAGGCCACGCACAAGTCCCTCATACCTGCACAAAACGATAGCTCCTCGCAACCAACGCGATTAGGGGTTGTCAATCCTTCACGGTCACTTACTTAGAGTGAGATCTAATAGAGATGATAAATAATATTTTGGTATTTTGGTATAGAGATGCAAAGTGAAAAGTAAAAGGCAAAGTAAAAACAAAGCAAGTATTAAAGTGATGGAGATTGATATGATGAGAATAGACCCGGGGCCATAGGTTTCACTAGTGGCTTCTCTCAAGAGCATAAGTATTCTACGGTGGGTGAACAAATTACTGTTGAGCAATTGATGAATTGAGCATAATTATGAGTATATCTAGGTAGGATCATGTATATAGGCATCACGTCCAAGACAAGTAGACCGAAATGATTCTGCATCTACTACTATTACTCCACTCATCGACCGCTATCCAAAGATGCATCTAGAGTATTAAGTTAAAAAGAGTAACGCCTTAAGCAAGATGACATGATGTAGAGGGATAAATTCATGCAATATGATGAAAACCCCATCTTGTTATCCTCGATGGCAACAATACAACACGTGCCTTGCTGCCCCTTCACACCGGGAAAGGACACCGCAAGATTGAACCCAAAGCTAAGCACTTCTCCCATTGCAAGAACTACCAATCTAGTTGGCCAAACCAAACGGATAATTCAAGAGACTTGCAAAGATAACCAATCATACATAAAAGAATTCAGAGAAGATTCAAATATTATTCATAGATAAGCTGGATCATAAACCCACAATTCATCGGTCTCAACAAACACACCGCAAAAAGAAGATTACATCGAATAGATCTCCACGAGAGAGGGGAGAACATTGTATTGAGATGCAAAAGAGAGAAGAAGCCATCTAGCTACTAGCTATGGACCCAAGGTCTGAAGTAAACTACTCACACTTCATCGGAGGGGCTGTGGTGATGATGTAGAAGCCCTCTGTGGTGGATGCCCCCTCCCGCGGAGCTCAGGAACAGGCCCCAAGATGGGATCTCGTGGATAGGATGTTGCGGCGGTGGAATTAGGTTTTGGCTCCGATGTCGATCGCTTGGGGTACATAGGTATATATAGGAGGAAGGAGTACGTCGGTGGAGCAACAGGGGCCCACGAGGCGGGGGCGCCTTAGGGGGGCGCCCCACCCTCGTGACCGCCTCACACTTCTTGGAGTAGGGTCCAAGTCTCTGGATCACGCTCGTGAGAAAATCACGCTTCAAGGTTTCATTCTGTTTGGACTTCGTTTGATATTCCGTTTCTTCAAACATCAAATAGGCAAAAAACAGCAATTCGGGCTGGGCCTCCGTTAATAGGTTAGTCCCAAAAATAATATAAAAGTGGAAAATAAAGCCCAATATAGTCCAAAATAGTAGATAAAGTAGCATGGAGCAATCAAAAATTATAGATACATTGGAGACATATCAGACACCCAGTCCTGAGCACACAACTCAGGACACCAAGTCCTCACCATATTCTCCTTGAACTAAGGTTAAACAGACCTCGTCCAATAACTCATGGTAAGTCTTCAGGCGACTTCCAAACCTTCACAAACTCGGTCACTCGGCGATCCACAATTCCTCTTGGATGCTCTAGACCATGATGCCTAACCGTCTGGAAGAAGCACAATCTTCAAAGGTAACAAGCGTCGGATCCACGCAGGATCAATCTCTTCAGTGATGCTCAATCACTTTGGGTTTGTAGGTGTTTGGGTTTGGGTTTTCCTCACTTGATGATTTTCACTCAAAGTCCTCGGAGGATGGGATGCTCTCAAATGACAGGTGTCAGTTTCTCTCGGAGCAGCCAACCAACTAGTGGTTGTAGGGGGCGCCTATTTATAGCCTAGGGAGCAGCCTGACGTGATAAGACATAAATGCCCTTCAATGATATGACCGTTAGGTGGATAAGATATTTTGAGACAGCTGGCGTATAGCACATCAACGGTCAGAAATTTGAGGTTCAAATTCCTCGGCTATCATGTTCCTCATCGTAGGCAATCCGATGGCGAATTCCTAACTCCTCGGTCGAACAAATTCTCGTGACCGTAAGAACTTCATCTCTCTCACATCAAGAAATTGACTGAACTTTATGAGATTTCCAATGGATTCACTCAAGGGATTGATAGGTGTAGGATTTTGAGTTGAGCATCACATTGAAATTTTTCCTTAGTATTTCCTAACCCCCTTTAACAAAGACGGTGTTTCCTATGACTCAAGAAAGAGAAAACGAAACTACGAAAACAAAAGTCTTCACGCTTCATGTTCCTCAAATGAAAACCAAGTCTTCAAGGTCACACCAATTTCTTCACTTTCCAAGTCTTCGTAAAGTCTTGAGAATACCAAAGTCTTAAGTCAAGAACTTCATTTTAGGGTCGACTTTTCTCTCAGAATATCAAACTCCTCATAGACTTATAGACCTGTGTACACTCATAAACGCATTAGACCCTTAACCTATAAGTCTTCAATACACCAAAATCACTAAGGGGCACTAGATGCACTTACACCACTGTTACAATTACTATAGAAACTGCTACTGTTACTTTTGCAATCATAACCGTTACTTCCATACTACTTTGCTACTAAATACTTTGATGCAGATATTAAGTCTTTCAGGTGTGGTTGAATTGACAACTCAGCTGCTAATACTTGAGAATATTCTTTGGCCCCCCTTGTGTCGAATCAATAAATTTGGGTTGAATACTCTACCCTCAAAAACTATTGCGATCCCCTATACTTGTGGGTTATCACTCTTCATTACTTCCGTGTAGCTCTGAATGTCGGAAATCTTTCCGCACAACAACCCCTTAGTCGTGAAGTATTCCTGTGTTTGGTAGGGGGCTGAGATTGACATTACTGCCCCATCCCGTCCATCAGCCTACATGGCTGCAAAGACATCTCTGCTGTGACGGTAAGCATTACTTGCAGACATGGGCAGGACTCACCATTGCCCAGCCCATCAAAGAGGAGATAGTGTGTTTCTACCTCTGTTGTGCTCCCACGCGCTTTCCTGCTTCCACTAATGGTCGGCGATCGCCCACAGAAAAGATCCAGGGGTGTGGGTTCTGCCCCTGCCTCGTCCTCGCATGGGCCATTACCGTCGAGGGAGAGTGGAAGCACCGCACGATGTCTCAAGGCCGACTGTACCGTCTCTCTAATGCCGGGTATCTACCCCATCGGAGGTCGTCTATGCACGTCCGGGGCTGGTCATCGTTGGCCAGGATACCTGATGGAAAACGTAGCATGCAATTTTAAAAAATAATTCCTACGCTCACGCAAGATCTATCTAGGAGATGCATAGCATCAAGAGGGGGAGAGTGTGTCCACGTACCCTCGTAGACCAAAAGCGGAAGCGTTTGACAATGCAGTTGATGTAGTCAAACTTCTTCTCGTTCCGACCGATCAAGCACCGAACATACGGCACCTCCGAGTTCTGCACACGTTCAGCTCAGTGACATCCCTCGAACTCTTGATCCAGCAAAGTGTTGAGGGAGAGTTCCATCAGCACGAGGACGTGGTGACGGTGATGGTGAAGTGATATGTGCAGGGCTTCGCCTAAGCACTATGTGAATATGAACGGAGGCGTAAACTGTGAAGGGGGGCACCGCACACGGCTAACAATTTTTGTTGTGTGTTCTAGCGGTGCCCCCCCCACACACACACATATATATATATATATATATAGGTTGGAGGGGAGGAAAGCAGCCAAGGGGCGCTCCATCCTACTTGGGCGCCTCCCCAATTCGGCCTCTCCCCCTTCCATCAGTTCCAAAGGGGGAAGGAAGGAGGAGGGAGAGGGAAGGAAGGGGGAGGCCGAATCCCTCCCCTTCCTTCTCTCTTCGCCTCTTTCCTTCTCCTCCTAATTTGGCCTATATGGGGGCGCACCAGCCCCTTAGGGGCTGGTCTGTCCCCCTCTTAGCCCATTAGGCCCATATAGTTGCCGGGGGGTTGCCCGGAACCCCTTCCGGTGACCCAATATGTACCCGGTACCCCCAGAACACTTCTGGCATCTGAATATCATCGTCCTATATATGAATCTTTACCTCTCAACAATTTCGAGACTCCTTGTCATGTCCATGATCTCATCTAGAACTCCGAATAACATTCGGTCACCAAATCACATAACTCATATAATACAAAATTATCTTCGAACATTAAGCATGCAGACCCTACGGGTTCGAGAACTATGTATACATGACCAAGGCACCTCTCTGTTCAATAACCAACAACAGAACCTGGATGCTCATAATGGTTCCCACATATTCTACGAAGATCTTTATCGGTCGTACCGTAATGACAACATACGTTAGTCCCTTTGTCATCGGTATGTTACTTGCCCGAGATTCAATCGTCGGTATCCACATACCTAGTTCAATCTCGTTACCGGCAAGTCTATTTACTCGTTCCGTAATACATCATCCCGCAACTAACTCATTAGTCACATTGCTTGCAAGGCTTATTATGATGTGCATTACCGAGAGGGCCCAGAGATACCTCTCCGATACTCGGAGTGACAAATCCTAATCTCGATCTATGCCAACCCAAAAAACACCTTCGGAGATACCTGTAGAGCATTTTTATAATCACCCAGTTACATTGTGACATTTGATAGCACACAAGGTATTCCTCCGGTATCCGGGGGTTGCATAATCTCATAGTCAAAGGAATATGTATATGACATGAATAAATCAATAGCAATAAAACTGAACGACCAATGTGCTAAGCTTACAGATGGGTCTTGTCCATCACATCATTATCCTAATGATGTGATCCCGTTCATCAACTGACAACACATGTCTATGGTTAGGAAACTTAACCATCTTTGATTAACAAGCTAGTCTTGTAGAGGCTTACTAGGGACACCATGTTTTGTCTATGTATCCACACATTTATCAAGTTTCCAGTTAATACAATTCTAGCATGAATAATAAACATTTATCATGATATAAGGAAATATAAAATAATAACTTTATTATTGCCTCTAGGGCATATTTCCTTCAATACCTTCCAAGAACCCACCCCAACCCCCAGGAGAAGGAGCAGGTATGCTTTTGTCCCCTTTTCTTATTAAGGGCCTGGGATCTCCAATTCACCCCTTATGGCGGGGGACTCTTGCATTTTTACTGCCTCCAATTGCGTCATTTATCCCCAATTCAAACCTTCACATAGCATGTTTCATCACCCTATATGAGGCCTTCCTCGGATGCTCGTTGCACTTTGGCTTGTGGCATAGATGCTTCTGTGTTTAATCGGGTTCAAGGGGCGACATATTGTCAGATTGCGGGGGCGCCATCATATGTCGGTTGCCCGGATCAGGGTACCATGACGGTTTTCGTGAGGAAAGAACCAAATACTAGCAAGAGGGCTGAGGGAGCACATGCACCCTACCAAACAACTGAACATGCATTGAAAAAGGAATATTTGAGATGATGCACACCACCAAACACACCATGAGAAATACTTCCTCCGCCCGCCTTTATTAGCCCTCTTATTTGGGCAAAAAATTGACCATAAGTTTAATTAATAAACTAAGAAATATATATCACTAAAAATATACTGCAAGGAACCTGTTTCGAATGCAAATCAGTAGTATCTTTTTGTAGCATGTACTTCATATTCCGTTTGTTGTATGGATGATCAAAATTTGATCCCAAACATGAGGGGTCTAGTAAACCCGGAGGGAGTAAGCACTCACAGCCTCTTCAACAAGTTCAAAATAAACTTCTCCTAAAATTACTTTTATGGGGTGTCCATATAATTCAGGGGAGGTTTACTTGAGGTGCTTTAGCAAGTCCCGTAAAAAGTTCCTTTGAAAGTGTTTTTTTAGTAGTGGCACGACGACAGCGAACAATGGGCGACAGCAGTGATACGTCCATTTTGCATCATGCTTTTATATCTATATTTATTGCATTATGGGCTGTTATTACACGTCATGTCACAATACTTATGCCTATTCTCTCTTATTTTACAAGGTTTACATAAGGAGGAGAATGCCGCACTGGAATTCAGGTGGAAAAGGAGCAAATATTAGAGACCTATTCTGCACAACTCCAAAAGTCCTGAAACTCCACGAAAGTTATTTTTGGAAATAATAAAAAATATTGAGCGGAAGAAGTACGTCAGAGGGGGGCCCACCTAGCCACGAGGGTGGAGGGCGCGCCCTACCCCCCAAGGCGCGCCCCCTGCCTCGTGGGCCCCCTGTTGGCTCTCCGGTGGCCATCTTCTGCTATATGAAGTCTTTCGTCAAGGAAAAAAACATAAGGAACCTTTCGGGACGAGACTCTGCCGCCACGAGGCGGAACCTTGGCGGAACCAATCTAGGGCTCTGGCAGAGCTGTTCTGCCAGGGACACTTCCCTCCGGGAGGGGGAAATCATCGCCATCGTCATCACCAACGCTCCTCTCATTGGGAGAGGGCAATCTCCATCAACATCTTCACCAACATCATCTCTTCTCAAAACCCTAGTTCATCTCTTGTATCCAATTCTTGTCTCCAAGTCCGAGATTGGTACTAGTAGGTTGCTAGTAGTGTTGATTACTCCTTGTAGTTGATGCTAGTTGGTTTATTTGGTGGAAGATCATATGTTCAGATCCTTTATGCATATTAATACCCCTCTGATTATGAACATGAATATGCTTTGTGAGTAGTTATGTTTGTTTCTGAGGACATGGGAGAAGTCTTGCTATTAGTAGTCATGTGAATTTGGTATTCGTACGATATTTTGATGAGATGTATGTTGTCTAGCCTCTAGTGGTGTTATGTGAACGTCGACTACATAACACTTCACCATTATTTTGGCCTAGAGGAAGGCATTGGGAAGTAATAAGTAGATGATGGGTTGCTAGAGTGACAGAAGCTTAAACCCTAGTTTATGCGTTGCTTCGTAAGGGGCTGATTTGGATCCATACGTTTCATGCTATGGTTAGGTTTACCTTAATACTTTTGTTGTAGTTGTGGATGCTTGCAATAGAGGTTAATCATAAGTGGGATGCTTGTTCAAGTAAGAACAGCACCCAAGCACCGGTCCACCCACATATCAAATTATCAAAGTACCGAACGTGAATCATATGAACGTGATGAAAACTAGCTTGACGATAATTCCCATGTGTCCTCGGAGCGCTTTTTCTATTATAAGAGTTTGTCCAGGCTTGTCCTTTGCTACAAAAAAGGATTGGGCCACCTTGCTGCACTTTATTTACTTTTGTTACTTGTTGCTCGTTACAAATTATCCTATCACAAAACTATCTGCTACCACTTATTTCAAGATTTTGCACGAATACCTTGCTGAAAACCGCTTATCATTTCCTTCTGCTCCTCGTTGGGTTCGACACTCTTACTTATCGAAAGGACTAAGATAGATCCCCTATACTTGTGGGTCATCGGGCAGCAAGCGGGTGGGTGGGCTACGTGATGATGATGGTCGTTGAGGGAGTCCTGGATTAGGGGGTATCCGGACAGCCAGACTATATCCTTTGGCCGGACTATTGGACTATGAAGATACAAGATTGAAGACTTTGCCTCGTGTCCGGATGGGACTCTCCTTGGCGTGGAAGGCAAGCTTGGCGATACGGATATGTAGATCTCCTTCCTTGTAACCAACTCTGTGTAACCCTAGCCCCCTCCGGTGTCTATATAAATCGGAGGGTTTAGTCCGTAGGACAACAACAATCATACCATAGGCTAGCTTCTAGGGTTTAGCCTCTATGATCTCGTGGTAGGTCAACTCTTGTACTACTCATATCATCAAGATCAATCAAGCAGGAAGTAGGGTATTACCTCCATCGAGAGGGCCCGAACCTGGGTAAACATCGTGTCCCCTGCCTCCTGTTACCATCCGCCTTAGACGCATAGTTCGGGACCCCCTACCCGAGATCCGCCGGTTTTGACACCGACATTGGTGCTTTCATTGAGAGTTCCACTGTGTGTCGCTGTAAAGCTGGATGGCTCCTCCGATCATCGATAACGATGCGGTCCAGGGTGAGGTTTTCCTCCCCACACAGATCTTTGTATTTGGCGGCTTCGCACTGCGGGCCAACTCGCTTGGCCATCTGGAGCAGATCGAGAGCTATGCCCCTAGCCACCAGGTCAGGTTTGGAAACTTGAATTACATTACCGATCTCCGCGGAGACTTAATCTTTGACGGATTCGAGCCCATGCCAGGTGTGCCGCACGATCACGACGAGCACGATGTAGCTCTGCCGTCGGACAGTGTTCAGGAAATCACACCAGCAACCACTCCGGCCTTCAATCCGGAACAGACTGCGCCATCCGAGGACGGGCGGATAGACCCCGCCTTGGAGGCCGCACCCTTAGTGGCGATAGAGCCGAATACTGACCTTACCCCTCATGAGAACCGTGACGCCGAACCGCTGGACTCGTCTCCGGCCACGGACTCCGAACCGCCTGCGCCCATGCATATCGAATCCGATTGGGGGCCGATCATGGAGTTCACCTCCACGGATATCTTGCAGCACTCGCCCTTCGGCGATGTACTAAACTCGTTAAAGTCTCTCTCCCTGTCAGGAGAACCTTGGCTGAACTATGTCTGGCTGGAATGGGATGCGGATGACGAAGAAATTCACTCCCCACCCACCACCCACTTAGTAGCCACTATCGATGATTTAACCGACATGCTCGACTTTGACTCCGAAGACATCGATGGTATGGACAACGACGAAGGAGACGAACAGGAACCACTACCCACGGGGCACTGGACCGCCACCTCATCATATGATATATATATGGTGGATACACCCAAAGAAGGCAATGGCGACAAGACAGCGGAGGATGACCCCTCCAAGAAGCAACCCAAGCGCCGACCTCAGCGGCGCCGCTCTAAGTCTCGCCACAGCAAAAGCGGTGATACCGCACAGAGATAACAAGATTCGGACAAGTGTCAAGATGATGACAATCCTCCAAAGAAGATCTAGAGCCGGAGGATGAACAAGCCAGCCCTCCTGAGCGAGCGGCAGAGGGAGCGGAGGATGACAATTACATGCCTCTCTCCAAAGATGAAGTGAGCCTCGACGACAAAGAATTTGTCATACCCGAGGATCCCGTCGAGCAGGAGCGCATTAAGCGCTGGCTTATAGCCACAACAAATAGCCTGAAGAAAAAACAGCAACAACTTCGAGCTGATCAGGATTTGCTAGCAGACAGATGGACTGAAGTCCTTGCGGCCGAGGAATACGAACTCGAACACCCCTCCAAGGGTCACCCAAAGTGCAGGATGCTACACCGACTTGAGGAGGAAGCATTGAAACCTACATCACCAGCATATGACGCGGCTGATCGGCCACCTCGTGGCCGAGACAGAGAGGCATTTCAGCCAGAAGCTCAGCCCGCACCCCGCCGCCACTCAAACAAAAATACTAAGGCACTGGGAAACACGCGAGACCTGCGAGACGTATTGGAAGACAGGGCAAAACACGGAAGATCGATCTACGGATCACGAGGGCACGCCCCTACGCAGGACGGTGACCACCACGCCAGATACAGTAAAAGCAAATCTGGTCGGGCCGAATACAGCAGGCAAGACTCATATGAGCTGCGCCGCGATATAGCCCAGCCGTAGGCGCCGCACACCCCTATGCTTCACCGACGAAGTAATGGAGCATGAATTCCGTGAGGGTTTTAACCCGTAAATATCGAATCATATGATGGCACAACAGATCCCGCGGTATGGATCGAGGACTTCCTCCTCCACATCCACATGGCCCACGGTGATGATCTACATGCCATCAAGTACCTCCCGTTAAAACTTAAAGGACCAGCTCGGCATTGGCTGAATAGCTTGCCAGCAGACTCTTGGCTGTTGGGAGGATCTGGAAGACGATTTCGACAACTTCCGTGGCACTTATGTGCGACCACCGGATGCCGATGACTTGAGCCACATAATTCAGCAGCCAGGGGAATCGGCCAGGCAATTCTGGACATGGTTCCTTACCAAGAAAAATCAAATTGTCGACTGTCCGGATGCAGAGGCCTTAGCGGCATTTAAGCACAACATCCGTGATGAGTGGCTCGCCCGGCACCTCGGCCAGGAAAAGCCAAAGTCTATGGCAGCCCTCACGACACTCATGACCTGCTTTTGCATGGGAGAGGATAGTTGGCTGGCTCGCAGCAACAACATATCAAGAAACCTTGGCACTTCGGATACCAAGGACAGTAACGACATGCCACGTCCCAGCAAACACAAGCGCCGCAACAACAGCGATAACACCAGGGATACAGCAGTCAATGCCGGATTCAGAGGCTCTAAACCCGGTCAGCAGAAAAAGCCATTCAAAAGAAGCACGCCGGGCCCATCCAGTTTGGACCGCATACTCGATCGCTCGTGTCAAATACACGGCACCCCCGATAAGCCAGCCAATCACACCAACAGAGAATGCTGGGTGTTCAAGCAGGCCAGCAAGTTAAACACCGAAAACAAGGACAAGGGGCTGCACAGCGATGACGAGGAGGAGCCACGGCCGCCGAACACGGGAGGACATAAGAGGTTCCCCCACAAGTGAGGACGGTGAACATGATATACGCAACCCACATCCCCAAGAGGGAACAGAAGCAGGCACTAAGGGACGTATATGTGATGGAGCCCGTCGCCCCAAAGTTCAACCCATGGTCCTCTTGTCCGATCACCTTCGATCGCAGGGACCACCCCACTAGTATCCGTCATGGCGGATCTGCCGCATTGGTCTTAGACCCCATCATTGATGGATTTCACCTCACTCGAGTCCTTATGGACGGTGGCAGCAGCCTGAACCTGCTCTATTAGGATACAGTGCGCAAAGTGGGTATAGACCCCTCGAGGATCAAACCCACAAAAACAACCTTTAAAGGCGTCATCCCAGGTGTAGAGGCCCATTGTACGGGCTAAATCACACCGAAGTGGTCTTCGGATCTCCGCACAACTTCGAAGCAAGGAGTTAATCTTCGATATCGTCCCGTTCATGCAGCGGCTATCACGCATCGCCGGGCGAACCGCGCTTGTAAGATTCAATGCAGCATCGCTGTCGGTGTCAAACCGCGGATCTCGGTAGGGGGTCCCAAACCGTGCGCCTAGGCGGATGGTAACGGAGATAAGGGACACGATGTTTTACCTGTGTTCGGGCCCTCTCGATGGAGGTAATACCCTACCCCGCTTGATTAATATTGATGATATGGGTAGTACAAGAGTAGATCTACCACGAGATCAAGGAGGCTAAACCTAGAAGCTAGCCTATGGTATGATTGTTGTTCGTCCCATGGACTAAAACCCTCGGTTTATATAGACACCGGATAAGTTAGGGTTACACATAGTCGGTTACAATGGTAGGAGATCTACATATCCAGATCGCCAAGCTTGCCTTCCACGCCAAGGAAAGTCCCATCCGGACACGGACGAAGTCTTCAATCTTGTATCTTCATAGTCTTGGAGTCCGCCATGATGATAGTCCGCTATCCGGACACCCCTAGTCCGGGACTCCTCAAGAGCTCCCTGAACCAGGCTTCAATGACGACGAGTCCGCGCGCATATTGTCTTCGCATTGCAAGGCGGGTTCCTCCTCCAATACTTCATAGAAGGTTTTGAACACAAGGATAGTGTCCGCTCGCAAAACAAGTTCCACATACCACCGTAGAGAGAATAACTTTTGCACAGATCTGCCGACGATTCGCGGGCGTGACATCACACCACGGCCAGGCCTTTATATGAATCATTTTTTGCCGTTCCACCTTAGCACGTTTAGCGAGGCGGTTTCCTTGGCACGTCTTATCAAAGCATTGATCGTGCCCCCCTTATTTCGGGATTCCCATCAATACGGACTTGGGTAACCCAACCGTGCCCGTTGGCACGCCTCCTCTATCAAAGGCGAGTCCTAATCGACCACGGGGTGGGCTCTTGGTATTCAACCTCTTTATAATGAGACCAAGGCCCTCTTCTTTTACACCTCCATCGAAGTTCGCCTCGCTCGGGTTCCGACGCCCAAAGCTTCAGATTTAGGCGCTTGCACCTTCGACGATGTCCGCTCCGACCAGCACGGCCGATGGATGTCTTCCTCCATCACGAAGAAGATGTGCTAAAGCTGCGAGACGCCAGTATCTAACCGGCGAGATCTCAGATAGGCTGCCCGCCTGTGGCAGGTCATTCCCACCCGAGCCCGCGCGAACGTGGTGTTCGTGGTCGCACTTCCTTCGGGTTTAGGCTTCCGACGGATCCCTTTGTGCGGGGGCTCATGTTTTATTATGGGCTTGATTTCCATGACTTGAACTGAGTCCATCCTCCATATCTCGTCATTCATTGTCAGATGTGAGGCCTTCCTCCATATTACCCCCACTTTGGATTGTGGCTCAAGACCTTCAAGGTGGAGCCAAAGATGATCGAGGGCAACAAGCAGAGTCGGAGGGGCGGTCATAAGCAAATGTGCTGATGCTCCGTGGCCCAAGGGCTCTTTTCAAGAGGAGCTTGGTTTGTGGCAACGTGAGTGGTTTTATATCACTGCTCCTGGGGCACCAAATGGGTGGCGCCCCGCCTTCCGCCAGTCCACCACAGCGGCTGGCGCCATGGGCCAACAAGGCTCGACTGGGCCGCCCAAGGACGCCTTTGCTGCAGGGCGTGATTCGAGATCTCCAAGAAAGAGAGATCAATCTGTGGCGATGGCGCAGTTATGTTGATCCGCGCCTTCGCCCGCAAACGTCGCCCCCTCCGCCTGTGGGAATTTAATCTGGAGGGACCACGAACTCTCCAAAATTTTATGGGCACGACGCCCGTGGAGATGTATAAACTGTTCTTCGTATCACAAGAGAGGTGTCCGGGCTTGACTGAGGACGCAGGACTAAGCTGCAATCGCCCAGATACTCAAGTAAGTAGTCCTGTGCCCGGACAAGCTGTTCATTCATTTATCATATATATATATATGCCCTTTTAAAGGAGCCGTTTCTTGAACAGGAGTGGATAGCCAAGGCAAAGTTGATAAGGTGTCCGGCTCCCCTCCCAGAGACCACGCCGGATCCCATGCTGACCAAGATGTTGAAGGTCGCACCTTTTGAAGAAGGCGTAGGGGGGAGCGGGGAAGCAACTGCCTCTACGAAGGAGGCTATCAAGGAAGGAGGGATCGAAGGTCCCACCTTTCGAGGAGAGAAGAGGACCTCTTCGGAAGATCCGGAGGTCAAGGCCTCAAAGAGGGGAAAGGAATCTTCGTCAGAGAGTCCGGCGCTGGGAAGTAACCCAGCTGCATTATTTCCCCAAGGGGATCAGCCCTCCAGCGAGCCGTAAGTAAAAAGTAGGGGTCTTGTAAATAAGGAACATCCCTGCATTTATTTATGAAGATAACCGAAATTGTACCTTGTAGTTCGGACCTCAGCCCTTCTCAGCAGAGCTCGTCTTCGGGGGATCTTCTTCCGGAGATGATGGAGAGCGAAATGCCTCCACCTGTCGCACCCTCATGCGGCGGACGAGCCCGAGGTGTCGTCGCATGAGGGTTCCCCAGTCCGCGGGCGGAAGGTCCGGCGCCAAGTGGTGTGCGGTCGGAGGAGCTGAAGGATCTGCTCGGGCGAGCGGCTATCTCAGAAGAACACCGTGCTCTAATGGGTACGGTGATTGAAAGGATTGCATCCGCAGATAGCAGATTGCATGAAGCCGTCAGAAGCTTACTGACGGGGTTCGAGGTACGCAAAAATGATGTACCTTCTAACAGTTATGCATATAGAATGCGCCCTATATAGATAGTAGCCCCTGAGACTCGGTATGTTGTCAAAATTGACAGCGTGCCGAGGATCAAAATCTTAGTTATAACATATCGCCGCTCCTAAACAGGTGGCGGGGCGTCCGCTGGCCGGCCGGACTGATGAATATGCCGAACTAAAGCGGCAACTTGATGAGGCGGATGCGGACATCGCGCTGGTCAATAAACGGTTTGACGAGTCACAAGGTATGCGACTTCTATGCGGACACCTGGTAAGGGAGCTTGACGCCCATGTCTTACTATTTGTATGATTAATGCAGATGGTGCCACTACCGTGGAGGAGCTGCGGGCGGAACTCGCCCGAGCGCAAGAGCAAGCCAGAAGTAGTAATGCGGCCGCTTTAAGGGCGGCCGAAGAGCTAAAAGCTGAACGGGCTGCTCACTGCTGAAGCAAGGAGGAAATGGCCGATATGGCCAGAAAGTTGAAGCATACTACCGATCGCTGCGAGGTTCTTGAAAAAGAACGTCGAGCGGAGCAAGAGAACTGAAAAGGCCGCCGCCGAATCCAAGAATGCCCACTCGGCTTTGAGCGCTGCCAAGGAGGAGCTGAGTCAGCCGGGCAATTGCGGCCGGAAAACCGTTTCGCTGCGGAGGAAATATACGGATCCAAAGTATGCTCAGTTGGACAAGTTGTGGAGTTCGGAGGATGCTTATCCGACTTGGCGGCGAAGGCTGGACGCTGTTGAGCACTTCCGGCAAGAAGGGCATGAAGGAAGAGCTATATTGGTGGCAATTCCATAGTCCGGAGCGTCCTCTTCCGCTGACCGATCGGTTGGCGAATGGGCCGAGCTGAATCGATTGTCCGGATTTGCCATGAAGCATATCTTGACTCATTTGTGGCGGGCGGACCCCACCAAGAGTTATTTTGGTTTAGTGCAGCAGTTCCTTGGTGCGGTATCGCCAGACGACGCAATGAAGCGGTCGGCGTGTATTGAGGAGCGCGGATGGCTCGGGCCGTGTCAAGACATCTTGGGCAGAGATGAAGGCCACCGACGTTGCATCCCAAGATTCGGACAGGAAGCGAGCACCGCCGAGCACTACTTTGAAGAAGTTCCGCAGGCGCTTCGCTTAATAGAGACGCAGTGCTCAAGGATATTATGTTTAAATGACATGTATGACTTGTGAAAACAATGTTTCAATATAATATAAGATCTTTTATACTTGTGCGCCAAGTAGTAAACTACTCCTGTGTGGCCGTTTATGTATATGTATATATAACCTGAAAGATGGCAGTCCTTGGCTTCAGCCCCCACGCACATAGTGTGGGGGTGTTTGCAAAGAAAGCGCTTTTCCACACTTAATCCAACGTCTTGGTCCTGTTAAGCATAGAAAACTAGGCAACCGGACTATAATGCTTTATCACTTTCACTTAGCCATAGGAGTTCGAGGGTGGGGCTACTATATAGCCCCTGGGGGCACCGCACTCTCCCGAATTCGGGGTGCGTATGTGCCTGACCGAAAACCGGTCCTTCATTAATGCGGAGGAATCCTAAACATTCCAGTGAGTCATCGAGTGGTTGACCAGTCTCTCGCTATATCACGACGGTTAGTTTTCGGCTTTCTCTACTGAGGTGCTCGTCCGGCCGAACCGGGGCACAATCGCAGTAGTTCTCCTGGTGCCGTGTTAGCCGATAAAACGGAACGTAAGGCAGCAAAACACAGGAGCCGGGCAACCCAACATTTGACCGAAGACATGATTCGGAGCTGATGCATATAAGGCCTAACTCGAGACGCCGAATACTCCCTAAGGTATTCGGTCTTTATGAAAATGGGCAGAATAATGCCCTAAGCCCCTGGTGTCCAGGTACGCGCAAAAATTCTGGTGCGGCCAATGCCAAAACGCCAGCCTCCTCCTCGATTATAGTAAGGAACCGGGGGATGTATATCTACAAGAGATAGTAAAAAAGGTTTACGCAGGGTCTTAATCTGAAAAGAATCCTTGCAATGGGTCCCTACTGCACGTCTGCGCCTGCGTCTCCGTTGTTCCGTATCCTGGACGGGTGTAGCATGTTGTTCATCTGTAAAAGAGAGGAACTTAGTTTGAAAGAAAAAGGATCGTGCGAAAGATGTACTTTACATTAAATAAACAGAGTACGATTTGAAGAGGTGAAGAAAATTGAGCTTTATTGTCTCTTGTTGTACATGCATGCAGCCCCTTGTATGGGGGTATGCCGCTAGTAGGCGCCGGACTCGTCTAGTCGTGTCCGGGATTTGAATGACCTATTCAGCTTCTTTGACTAGCGGGGCCCGATAGGTGTGGGGCTGTCAAGGCAGTCTCACGTTCTTCCGTGCTCGAGTAACACTTAATACTTCCTTTTAACAAGATGATGCCGCGTGGACCAGGCATTTTAAGTGTTAGAGATGCATAATGCGGTATTGCGTTAAAGCGGGCGAAAGCTTCGCGTCCCAATAGTGCTTGATGGCTACTTTTAAACGGAGCGACATGGAAGATCAACCATTCGCGACGAAAGTTGTCGGATGAACTGAACACTACTTCTAGCAGTATGGAGCCCGTACAATGGGCATGTGGGCCTGGCATTACTCCTTTAAAGGAGGTATTGCTACGGTGAATTTTGGTTGGGTCTATCCCCATCCTGCGGATCCTGATATATCAGGTTTATGTCACTGCCGCCATCCGTGAGGACCTGTGTAAATTGGAATCCGTCGATTATAGGATCCAATATCGAGGCAGTCCATCCTGCGTTCCGGATACTTTCGGAATAGTCCTGATGGTCGAAGGTGATTGGTTTTGACAACCAGCAGCGGGCGCGCTTTAGTGGGCGCCGCTGCTTTTTCCCTTTGCTCACGTGAAGTGAGTTTACTGTTTTAACCTCTTGTGGGAAATTCTTTTGTTTTCGGGGCTCGCTTGTGGTGCTCGTCGTCATCTTCACTTGGTGTGTCGAGCCCTTGTGTTCGGGCGTTGAGTCTGCCGGACTGTTTGAAGACCCAACAATTTCTGTGGGTATGGTTTGCGTGCCTCCAAGAACTGTGGATTTGACATATCTTGTCCAAAATTTTGTTGAAGTTGGATAGCTCATCGCTATTGTCCTTAAGGGCAGTTTTTGTTGTTCTCGCCGTGAGCTTTTGAATCCGTGTTGATGCGGCGCTCTTTGGACTGTACCCTTTAGTCCGGCGCTGGTCCTTGTTGCGCCGTGGTTTCGCTTCCATCCCCGACTTGGATGTACTTGGGTCGCTGGTGCTGCATCTTGCTAGCTAGCTATCCTCTCCCGCAAAAGCGGGTCATGAGGCTTGTTAATGCGGCCATTGTTCTTGGCTTTTCTTGGCCGAGGTGTCATGGCGAGCCATTCGCCTCGGACGTTGTGTTTGAAGGCTGCTAAGGCTTGGCGTCCGGACAATCGACTATTTGGGTCTTTTAGTAAGGAACATATTCCGAATTTCCGGCTGACTCTCGGGCTGTTGGGTTATGTGACTTAAATCGCCTCAGATCCGGAGGGCGGACGATGTCCCTTGAAAATTTGCCCAAACGTATCCTCGAGCTCTTCCCAACTTCCAATGGTATTTTCGGGAGGCTTTTAAGCCAATGCCGAGCTGGCCCTTTGAGTTTGAGGGTAAGTATTTTATGGCGTGGAGATCATCTCCTCTAGCCATGTGTATGTGGAGGATGTAATCCTCAATCCGCACTGTGGTCTATTGTTCCTTCAGATGCCTCTATGTTTACGGGTTTGAATCCCGCTGGAAATTGTGATCCAGCACCTCATCGGTGAAACATAGGGGATGTGCGGCTACTGTATTTGGGTGTGTCGTGTTGTTCGGATGTTTGGCGTGTTGCATTGCTTTGAAGAGCTTGCTTTTTGGCCCATAGATGGACCTAATGGGCCATCCTTTTGATGCTGAATCCTTATGCGGATCGCATATCGGCTTGTGTCTGGCGCCATCTCGCCGTTCTCTTTTTGTCGGGGTCGCCCATCCGACCGGTGGCCTTCTTATTTTTGATTGTGGGGCTCTAAGGCCTCCTCATCGAATTCGGGCAGTAGCTTTCTTTTGGGTAGTCTTTGTTCGGCGATCGTCGCCAGATTTGTCTCATGTGTTGAATACTCTACTCCATCTGATTCTCGAGTGCATCTTCCGCTGTTTTGAGCTTCCGCTTCGCTTTTTTCAGCTACGCAGATGGCGGCGAGCCTTTTGTGGAGTTTATTCTGCTCCAACAATTTGTCCGGCGTGAGATCGTCCGGACTGTTGTCTTCGCCGGGGTCGGGTTGTTTATCCAAGTTGTCTTGTTCGGACGATTGCTCGATAGCATGTTCGTCGTCCACCGGATCGTCTTGCTCTATGGCTGGGTCTTTGTTGAGGCGGGACTTGGTTCGGCGTTTACGTTGCCGTTTTGGCTGCTTTTCGAGGGATTTATCCTTCGTGGCGTCCCGTTGTTCCTCGTCTTCATTTCCTTTAGGTGTATCCACCATGTATACATCATGAGATGAGGTGGTTGTCCAGCATCCTATAGGTGCTGGTTCATTGTTGTCTCCTACATCGTCGTCCATACCGTCGATGTCTTCGGAGTCGAAATCGAGCACGTCGTGTAAGCTTTCGACGGTGGCTACGAAGTGGGTGGTTGGTGGGCGTTGAATTTCTTCGTCGTCCGCATCCCAACCTTCCTGACCGTAATCCGGTCAGGGCTCTCCGGATAAAGAGAGAGACTTTAGTGAATTCAGGATGTCGCCAAAGGGCGAGTGCTGAAAGATGTCCGCGGCCGTGAACTCCATAACCAGCGCTGAATCGAATTCGATTGGCAGGGGCGCGGAGGGTTCGGAATCCGGAGAGGAGTCCGGCACCCTGCAGTTGAGGTCTTCGCAAAGGACAAGGATGGAGTTCGGCTCAATTGCCGTAGAGATTGTAGCCCCCGAGGCGGTGTCCAACCACTCGCCCTCGATCGGGAATCCGCCCGGATTAGGGGTCGAGCAGATCTTGGTGCGGCCTCCGTGGCACCTGTTCGGCTGCAGAGCTAGATCATGCCCATCGAGACAAGGCGGCACGTTGCTGCGGCTCGAATCCATCAAGATCAAGTCTCCGCGATATCGGCCGATAGTTCAAACTTCCAAATCTGACCGATGGCTGGGCGTAGCTTCGATTCGCTCCGGATGGCCAAGCTTAATTGGCCCACGAAGCAAAGCCGCCGAATCGAAGATCTGTCCGGGAGAAAAGTCTCACCTGGACCGCGTCGTTGTTGATGATCAAGGAGCCATCGGGCCTATTGGTGACGACATACGAGGAACTCTCAATGAAAGCAAAATGTCGGTGTCAAAACCGCGGATCTCGGTAGGGGTCCCGAATCGTGCGCCTAGGCGGATGGTAACAGGAGACAAGGGACACGATGTTTTACCCAGGTTCGCCCTCCGATGGAGGTAATACCCTACCCCGCTTGATTAATATTGATGATATGGGTAGTACAAGAGTAGATCTACCACGAGATCAAGGAGGCTAAACCCTAGAAGCTAGCCTATGGTATGATTGTTGTTCGTCCCACGGACTAAAACCATCCGGTTTATATAGACACCGGATAGGTTAGGGTTACAGAGTCGGTTACAATGGTAGGAGATCTACATATCCAGACGCCAAGCTTGCCTTCCACGCCAAGGAAAGTCCCATCCGGACACGGGACTAAGTCTTCAATCTTGTATCTTCATAGTATTGGAGTCTGGCCGTGATGATAGTCCGGCTATCCGGACACCCCCTAGTCCGGGACTCCCTCAACCGCATTATGCATACCTTAAGCTCAAGATGCCAGGACCTAGGGGGGTCATCACAGTCAATGGAAACACAGAGCGCTCGCTCCGTATGGAGGAGCACACTGCGGCCCTCGCAGCGGAGGCACAAAGCAGCCTCTTAAGACTCTGAGTCTCGTTTAGCCTTATACCATGTGAGAGTGGCAAGAACCCTTTCTTCGCCTCACTCATGTTGAACCGCTTCAACACTTTATCTGTGTACGTGCGCTGGCTTAAGGCGAGCAGCCTCCTCGATCTATCTCTATAGATCTTAATGCCTAAAATATAGACTGCCTCACCAAGGTCTTTCATCGAAAACTTGCCATTCAATGACTCCTTGACCGAGTTTAGCATCGAAACATCATTTCCGATCAGTAGTATGTCGTCCACATACAAGACAAAAACACTATCAAGCTCCCACTTAACTTCTTGTATAAAAAAGAGTCCTCTTTGCTTTTGATGAAACCGAGACCAGTGATGACCTCATCAAAATGAATGTTCCAACTCTGAGATGCTTGCTTCAACCCATAAATGGATCTCTTGAGCTTGCATACCTTACTAGTGCTAGTCGGATCGACAAAACCCTTGGGTTGTATCATATACACGTCCTCGGTTAAATTTCCGTGAAGGAAAGCCGTTTTGACATCCACCTGCCATATCTCGTAATCAAATATGCAGCTATAGCTAGTATGATCCTCACCGATTTTAGCATCGCTACCGGCGAGTAAGTCTCGTCGTAGTCAATTCCTTGAACTTGTCCATAACCTTTAGCGACAAGCCGAGCTTTGTGGATCTGAACATTTCCATCCACATCGGTTTTCTTCTTAAAGACCCATTTGCAACCAATGGCAGTTACGCCAGGTGGCGGATCAACCAAGTCCCAGACTTGATTCTCATCAATGGACTTTAACTCGGATCTCATAGCTTCCAGCCATGCCTCGGAATCTGGGCTCACCATCGATTCTGCATATGTGGCCGGCTCGTCGCTTTCGAGCAACAATACATCGCGCACTCTGCGCAATCTCTCCGACCTCCGTGGTTCCGTGCCGCCCACTATGGGTTTCGACCGACTCGCACGATCTCATCACCACCGAGCCGTCCCGAGTGGTCCTCGAATTTCTTCGAGTCGAACCGCCCTCCCATCGGCCTCCCGACCGAGAAACTCTTTCTCAAGGAAAACCCGCTCGAGCAACAAACACTTTGTTCTCTTCCGGTTGTAGAAGCTATATCCCAAGGTTTCCTCGGATATCTCACGAATATGCATTTATCCGACTTGGGTGTAAGCTTGTCCGACATAAGTCGCTTGACAAATGCTTCACAACCCCAAATCTTTAGAAAAGACAAACCGACTCTTCCGGTCCACATCTCATGTGGTGTCTTGTCTACGGATTTTGAAGTGTACCCTATTAAGTGTGAAAGCTGCAGTTTCTAGAGCATATCCCCAGAATGACAACGGTAAATCCGATTTGCTCATCATAGACCGGACCATATCCAACAAGGACTTATTCCTCCGTTCCGACAGGCCGTTTCTCTGTGGCGTACCCGTAGGTGTGAGCTGAGGTACTATACCTCGAATTTTCAGATGATCATCAAACTCCTGGCTCATGTACTCACCTCCACGATCAGATCGCAGAAGCTTTATAGTCTTGCCGAGCTGATTCTCAACCTCGTTCTGAAACTATTTGAACTTTTCAAAAGTCTCCGACTTGTGCCTCATCAAATAGATATATCCATATCTACTCAAGTCATCGGTAAAAGTCACGAAGTACTGATAGCCACCTCTAGCAGTTGTGCTCATTGGACCACACACATCACTATGTATAAGCTCCAACAGCTCGGACGCCCTCTCGCAACTCTTTGCGAAAGGAGACTTAGTCATCTTGCCGAGCAAGCATGATTCACATGTCTTGAACGACCCGAAGTCGGACGAAGTTAGGAGCCCATCATCATGGAGCTTCTTCATGAGTTTCAGACTAATGTGTCCAAGCCGGCAAAGCCAGAAGTATGTCGGATTTATCTCATTAGGCTTATGCCTCTTGACATTCATGTTATAGACCGGTTCCTGTTCTAGATTCAATATAAATAGCCCATCAACAATGGGTGCATAGCCGTGGAACATACCATTCAAAAATATCGAACAACCATTGTCCTTTAAATTGAATTCATAACCTTGACTCATCAAACATGAGGCAGAAATAATGTTCCGACTAAGTGCAGGAATGTAATAACAATTATTCAATTCCATTATGAATCCGGAAGGAAGCTAGAGCTGCATCGTGCCGATCTCCAACGCAGCAACTCTTGCTTTGTTGCCGACCCTATTGTCAATCTCCCCTTGTGCCACACGCCTAGTTCTTACCAGCCCCTACATCGAGTTGCAAATATGAACAACCGATCCGGTATCAAATACCCAAGAGCTACTAGGTATGTCAGCAAGGTAAATGTCTATAACATATGCAACAAGTGTACCTTTGCCTGAAGCAGCATTCCCGGCCTTCTTGCCATGCTTTGCAAGCCACTTGCTACAGTTCCTCTTCCAGTGACCGGTCTCCTTGCAGTGATAGCAAACGGTCTTCAAGTCCGGTCCAGACTTCGACGCAGTGGCAGAGGTTACCCTCTCCGTGCCCTTTGCCTTAGCCTTTTTCTTGGACCAAGTCTTCTTGAACTTAGCCGATTTCTGCACCATCAACACTTGATGTGTGCCTTTCTTAATATCCTGCTCTGCCACCTTGAGCATCCCATGCAATTCAGTGAGCTTCTTATCCATGCCATGCATATGGTAGTTCGAGATGAACGCCCCATAGTCGGGCGGAAGAGAACCGAACAGCATCGAGCCAGCTCATCCAAGAGCGGGAAGCCCAAACGATCCAAAGCTTGCACATATCCGATCATCTTGATCACATATGGGCTCATGGATCACCTTCCTTCAGCTTGCAATCCATCAAGGATCACAGACGTTGAACCTTTCGGTCCTAGCACGTGTTCGAAACATGCTCTTGAGACTCTCGATCATATCGTAAGCCTCAACATTTTCAAAATGCTGTTGCAAATCGGGCTCAATACAAGCCAAACATCGACACGGTGATCTCCGCTGATTCATCAACGAAGTTTCGTAGGCATTCTTAGTTGTGGCATTAGCATTATCGGCAAGTTCCTCCGAAGTGGATCCTCTAGAACATGTTCCTTTTATCATGCTTGAGAACAATTCTCAGATTTCTATACCGGTGGTAAAGTTTGTTCCATTCAGTTTATCCTTTTCGAATTGATTTCAATGGAAAGTTGGGTTGAGCAGGTGGTGCCATTGATCTACAATGAAAGTATGCAATCACTAAGCAATGTGTTTATGTAGAGTAATTCTAGCCTAAACAGAAATACTCCCATCAAGTCAAGATCCTCCGCAAACTCTCGGTGATTTAGGATCCGAATAGCGCATGCGACTAGTGAGCTTTAGCATCACTGCTAGCCAACATACCTAACCGGTAAGCAACTCCTTGCTAATCGTATCTCTATACGACTCCTGTCGGTTGGGAAGGTATCTCATACCCCGGCTCCCAACCTTCTTTGCCACAAGGCCCAAAACCGTTTTGATAGCCTTGTCAAGTTAACCTGATGCAGTGCATGTCCGTGTCCGACACGAACCCTTCAGTTCAAGGACACCCAGCAGCACCCCAATTTTATGAGCCCACTACTAGACATACTTGACGTGCGAAGGTGCAACATCGGGGATGCCAATTCGCTTGATATTAATGAGGGATCTTTCTACCATTCTAACATGCATAGAAAACAAGAAGCATACCAATCACAAATATAACACATATTGTGAAATAGTATGGCTCCTTCATGGACGTTCTTCCAGGTCGGCTCTGACTCCGATGACCATCTACGAACTCCATCTTGTTTGTCACGCCGGGACGCCAAGTCGCCAACCTGATCTCTATTATCCAACTACTACAACTAGTAATGAATTTACATAGAGTCACAAGTCGACACGCAGGTCGTTATACAATATAATGACAGCACTTTGGCTCCCCTTGGTCGACAAACATGACACGCAGCCACGATAAATTACACACATGCATCACATACACATGAGCCATACTATTCACATCAAACCTGCAAAACAAAGTTATGCATAGAATCGCATTCTACCGGTTTGTGTGTCGGGTACGAAATACATGGCGCTACGCACACGGCGGTCCCGCTAGCCGGTTAGCAGGCAGGGTTCGAATGGGCAGCACCCCTCGCGGGTGCGGACAGCGCCCGACGTTTTCAGAAATCATATATCACATCTGAACTCCGTTCACGCCGAATTTTCTGATCTGACCGATCTCATCGATCATCACGAATCCGGTTCGGATTTATGTTTCACTGTTAACCCCGATGGCGGATGACCGACCGGTAGGGGTAGATCGTGTCACGACCTCATCGATCCCGACTGACAGAAAACATAGCCTCAACGATCCCCATGTGCAGTTGATCACATCAACCGTGCACATAGCCGATCTCTTCAAGGACAACAGATCTCATCGCCGCCTCGCATATCTAATATGCATACGATCTGAATCCAAATCCTATAGCAGGGCTCGATACCACCGTTGGGTTCTACGGTAGGGTGCGCCGATCGCAAATTAAAAATTCCTATCGCGCAGTAACATCCAGAACATGCTACGGTAGATGGATCATAGTTCGTTACCACTAGACGCGCAGTGTCGTGCAGCGGAAGAAGAGTTGGGGCAGCGCGTCCGCGTGGATCGTCTCCTCTCGTTCGATCTCCCTCGAACAACCGGTCGTCCGATCCCACGTACGAGTTCGCCGGAGCGGCGCAAGTGCACCGCCTCTAACGGTATCCGCGCGTGTAGGAGGAACATCGTGCGGCGGACTGCTAGGTCCGATCACACAGTCGGCGGCGAGTGGAGGTGGCTATTCACAACACATGCAAACCCTAGTCGCAGCGCCGAAGCGATCAACCGCATGAGTGTGCCGCACTTCCACTTTATATAGGCGTCCGTCTCAGGCTCAACACTTGGGCCTTGCACGGACCCTAAAGCCCAAAGTCTACTCGGTCATGTTCCTAGTCCAGTTCGGATCACATCCGACCAGTGTCCTATGAACCGACCTCGTAGGCTCCTTCCCTTAAGCGCGCGACCCCTTAGGTTCAAGTCGGCTTGGTCACAGTTCGGATCACCTCCGACCTGCACGTTTGGTAGCGGCCTCTAGCAAGGTGTACCGACCACCAAGCAGACTATGAAGCTAGTTAGACGAACCTGTACAACGTGTCACACTTCTGTTCCCTTTGCCGCACGATATATGTTGTCGGGCTTAAGGCGAGACTGTCATCCTTGTTCTAGCCCGACCTCTTTCTCATTCCAGTGATACCGACCACAAACCGGATTATCTCATAATCCTTGTCGCATGGCCATGCTTATCCTGGTCGGATCACACGAGGGGCCCAGAGTATATCTCTCTCGATCGGAGGGCAATCCCATCTTGCTCGACCATGTCTCGCAAAGCATGGGACTGGACAAACCGAAACCTACCTTTGTAACTACCCAACACGGAGTAGCGTTTGGTCGGCCCGAGCAAGTCATCACCATCCCAAGTACATGCGCCACTCAGGTCTTAGGACATAGAACGTATGTTGTACTAGAGACTCACAGATGACATATTGCTGCGTCTCATAGTTGGGTCTGTCCGACTCGGACCTTATCTCGACCAGATCCGACCACGTCGAATCCGACTAGACCTTTCCAAGTCCATATTATCCGTTAGCATCCAATGCTCCATGGCTAGTGAGACCAAGCCATCGACCGTGTCATATGCTGGTCTAGTCGGCTCATGGCGTCCACACAGCCCTTTCTACTAGGGACCTTTTAGGACAGTCATCATACAATGCATAGTCCCACAAACAAGTCACATACTTGCTGATACACATCATTGATAATGTCCAAGGACTATCTTTATTCATAAACACATAGGAAATATCATCATACATGATTGCCTCTAGGGCATATCTCCAACACCACCGACGAACCCCAGGACAAGCCCTTCTCTTTCCAGGAGGTAAGCCGCATGGGGATTCCGGGTCGGAATTCAGGGGCCGCCACCCAGTTGGTGTCACGCGGCTCGATGATGTAGAACCACCCCGACTGCCACCCCTTTATGGTCTCCACATAGGAGCCCTCGAGCCATGTGACGTTGGGCATTTTTCCCACCATGGCGTCTCCGCATTCCGCTTGCTGGCCACCTACAACCTTCGGCTTGACATTAAAGGTCTTCAGCCACAGTTCGAAGTGGGGCTGGACGCGGAGGAATGCCTCGCACACGACGATAAATGCCGAGATGCTGAGAATAAAGTTCGGGGCTAGATCATGGAAGTCCAGCCCGTAGAAGAACATGAGGCCGCGGACGAAGGGTGAAGGGGGAACCCCAGTCCGCGGACGAAGTGGGTAAGAAAGACTACCCTCTCGTGAGGTTCCAGGGTAGGGACGATCTGCACCTCGTCGGGCAGCTGGTGCGCGATATCCGTGGCCAAGTATCCGGCTCCCGCAGCTTCTTGATGTCCTCCTCCATGCTGGAGGATTTCATCCACTTGCCTCCCGCTCCGGACATGATTGGAGCAGTGTGAGGAGAAAGATGCAAACTTGGGTGTAGGAGCTCGAGTGTGCAAGAATGGATGAGCGAGGAGGAAGAAGGCGTGGGTGAAAAAAGGTGAATCCTTATCCCTTTATAAAGGCGGACGAAACTATACGCCCCCACTAGCCTGGTAAACTCGCTTACTCCCCAAGCGTCGTGATTGATGGCGCGGTTGGGTTGCCCACACCCGTATTGATGAGAATCCCGTGATAAGGGGACACGATCTCTGCTTCAACAAGACGTGCCAAGGAAACCGCCTCGCAATATGCGCCAAGGCTGGCTTAGAAAAACGGTTCGAATAATGGCCGGGCCATGGTGATGTCATGATATCAAGTGTGTCAGCAGATTAGATTTGTGGAAATATTATTCTCTCTAAGGTGGTATGTGGGACTTGTTTTGCAGAGCCGGACACTATCCTTGTGTTCAAAATCTTCTACAGAGTATTCGGAGGAAGGAACCCGCCTTACAATGTCGAAGACAGTCTGCGTGCCGGACTCATCGTCATTGAAGTCCGTTCAGGGCCACCGAGGAGTCTGGATTAGGGGTATCCGGACAGCCGGACTATATCGTTTGGCCGGACTATTGGACTATGAAGATACAAGATTGAAGACTTCGTCTCGTGTCCGGATGGGACTCTCCTTGGCGTGGAAGGCAAGCTTGGCGATACGGATATGTAGATCTCCTCCCTTGTAACCGACTCTGTGTAACCCTAGCCCCCTTCGGTGTCTATATAAACTGGAGGGTTTAGTCCGTAGGACAATAACAATCATACCATAGGCTAGATTCTAGGGTTTAGCCTCTACGATCTCGTGGTAGATCAACTCTTGTACTACTCATATCATCAAGATCAATCAAGCAGGAAGTAGGGTATTACCTCCATCGAGAGGGCCCGAACTCAGGTAAACATCGTGTCCCTGCCTCCTGTTACCATCCGCCTTAGACGCACAGTTCGGGACCCCCTACCGAGATCCGCCGTTTTGACACCGACAATGCATCATCATGGCGGCAGACTTGCTACATGCTCACGATGTGGCATTTCTACTTGAAGGTTTACGGAAAGGGGCCATCTTTCCCACTGTGAGAGGGGAAGTTGAGCTATATTTTTAGGGGTAGTTGAGCTGATTATATGGGTCACTACAAAATTTAGCATTTACGAAAGAAATAAGTATACAAATCACCCTCAAATCCACTCTTTGGGATACATACCCCCCTGAACTCAAAACCGGGATAAATAACACCCTCAAATCATCAAAACTGGTTAATAACCCCCTTGAGTGGTTTTTGTCCCATGATACTGATTAGGCGGTGACTGGGCAGAAAATGCCGAGTGGGTCCCATTAGCCAATTGCCTCTCTCTCCTTTCTTTATTTTTCCCTCGCTCCCTTTCTTTCTTTATTTCTTTCTCGTCAATCACAGGCGCCCTTCGCTGTCACCTCCAGAATCGCCTCCCTGCTAGGTCTTGGCAATCGCAGGCGCCCTCCGCTGTCGTCGCCATTGTTTGCAGCTCATCCATCACCAGCGGAACCAAACCATGTGTCTAGGTGCGTGACTCCATCTCTGCTCCTCTACTTCATTACTGGTTTTGTTCGTCGGCGGAATCGCGGCGCCGGTTGATACGTCTCCAACGTATCTATAATTTTTTATTGTTCCATGCTATTATATTATCCTTCTAGGATGTTTTATATGCATTTATATGCTATTTTATATTATTTTTGGGACTAACCTATTAACCTAGAGCCCAGTGCCAGTTTCTGTTTTTTCCTTGTTTTTGAGTACCAAACGGAGTCCAATTGACGTGCCAAATTTTGATGATTTTTTATAGACCAAAGAAGCCCCGAGAGTAAAAGAGTTGGGCCAGAAGAGTCCCGGGCCGTCCACGAGGGTGGGGGTGCGCCCTACCCCCCGGGGCGCATCCCCCTATCTCATGGATGACTCGGAGACCCCCCTGACGTGAGACCTACGCCAAAAATTCTATAAATACAGAAACCTCCAGAAAATAACCTAGATCGGGAGTTCCACCGCCACAAGCCTCTGTAGCCACCAAAAACCAATCGGGACCCTGTTCCGGCACCCTGCCAGAGGGGGGATCCCACACCGGTGGCCATCTTCATCATCCCGGCGCTCTCCATGACGAGGAGGGAGTAGTTCACCCTCGGGGCTGAGGGTATGTACCAGTAGCTATGTGTTTGATCTCTCTGCCTCTCTCGTGTTCTTGATTCGGCACGATCTTGATGTATCGCGGGCTTTGCTATTATAGTTGGATCTTATGATGTTTCTCCCGCTCTATCTCTTGTAATGGATTGAGTTTTCCCTTTGAAGTTATCTTATCGAATTGAGTCTTTACACTACAAAAAAATACACATCCGTGACGATACGTGTTTGTCACATTAGGTCACGTTTTCTGTCATGCATGTACATCCATGACAAATTTATGACAGAATCAAGATAGTCATATACTGTGCTGTCAGAGAAGTGTTCCATGACATTACCAAAATTATCATCACGAAGTGTCCACTTCCATGACGATAAATCGCGTCACGTAAGTGCTTTTCGTCAAGGGTGACCAACACATGGCATCCACCGTAACGGAACGCCGTTAAGCTATCGGGTCCGGTTTTGGATCCGATAACCCGTTAACAGCCCGGACAAATGGGGATTTTCCACGTGTAAAATTCTGATTGGCTGACGGAAACACATGTCAGCTCCGCGTTGGCACAGGTGTCACTCATCCAATGGGCGAGATGCGCCTATGATATGTTGACACGTGGACTGGCCCAAAAGTGGCCCATAAAGTTTAAATGGGCCGGCCCAACTAAAGGCCCACAAGATTTTGCGATCCATAATGGGCCGGCCCAGCAAAAGGCCCATGAGATTTTGCGTCTCATAATGGATCGGCCCAGCTAAAGGCCCACGATATTTTTCGGGCCATAATGGGCCGGCCCAGCTAAAGGCCCACAAGATTTTGCACACCATAATGGGCCGGCCCAGCAAAAGGTCCAACATTCTCAGTTAAGGCCCGTACGGCTAGTGTCAAATCGGCACGTCAAAGTCCTGTCCTAAACTTGTCATCATCGCGGCCCATGGTCACTTCTGGCCCGTTAACAGTTCGCTAAGTATATGGGCCGAATTACGGCCCGGTGTATTTCCGGAATGTTAAAGGTCCTGCTTCATTTGGGCCCATTTACAGGTAAACGACCGTGAAGGATTTGGATCATATTCGGCCATGTCTGACATTTGGCCTGTTAGAGGCCCACTATAGATTTGGGCCACTTTCGCCTGTTGTGATTTTCGGCCTGTTAACGTCGGACGAAATCCATGGGCCATATGTGGCCCAACGTCACGTCGGGCCCATTAACGGCCCATATAAAAATGATGATAATCTAGCCCGACCGAACTTCTGGCCTGTTAAAGGCCCGTGTATTAGGTCGACGCATTTACGGCCCGTCCGAATTTCGGCCTGTGAAAGATCCGCATCGTAAATGGGCCACCATTTCGGCCTGCTAAGACCAGTGGGTTATTTGGCACTATCAGGGCCCAATCTCACTTTCGGTCTTTTAAAGGCCCATGTTTTTATGGGCTCGAGATATTTACACCTGTAAACGTCCTATTGTTACTGAGGGCCCAAATTATGTTTAGGCATGTTAAAGGCCCACTATGGGCACAGGCCTATCAGAAAAATATGAAATCTTATGCTGATTTAGGCCCAGATATTTTTAGTGGGCTACATGCAAATTTCGAACCATAATCGTTTTTAGCCCAATTGGAATGGGCCCGACGAATGTTGGCATGTTGGGCTCCTACGAAGCTTTCGGCCGAATACATTACTAAGATAAACCTACACTATACAAAAAATAGCATCGTAATTATTGCAGCCTTTGGCAGCATCATAAATGTTGTATCACAACAAAATAAATTCCAACCATACAACAAAAGGCATGTTGGCATAAACTTTACAGTCCTTGCAGATAAAAGCACCATCATATGTATAGAAGCACAGATCATTTGACCTGAGTGCTAATGTTTCAGGCTGTAGAATCTGATGGAGCAGCACGGTCTTCACCTTTTTTCTGCCATTGCTCTTGAACAACGAAGCGAATGTCTGATAGTCTAGTTTCAAAACCACTATTCTTGTTTCCAAAACGACGTCCATTAGGGATTGGACTTGTGTCTGGAGCACAGATATATCACTCTGTCTAGCAGGAAGATTTTGTTCAGTAGGCGATTTGGACGAGGTTACTGTCGGTGTCAAAACTGGCGGATCTCGGGTAGGGGGTCCCGAACTGTGCTTCTAGGCGGATGGTAACAAGAGACAAGGGACACGATGTTTTTACCCAGGTTCGGGCCCTCTCGATGAAGGTAAAACCCTACTCCTGCTTGATTAATATTGATGATATGGGTAGTACAAGAGTAGATCTACCACGAGTTCAGAGAGGCTAAACCCTAGAAGCTAGCCTATGGTATGATTGTTCTTCGTCCTACGGACTAAAACCCTCCGGTTTATATAGACATCGAAGAGGGTTAGGGTTACAAAGAGTCGGTTACAATGGTAGGAGATCTACATATACGTATCGCCAAGCTTGCCTTCCACGCCAAGGAAAGTCCCATCCGGACACGGGACGAAGTCTTCAATCTTGTATCTTCATAGTCTATGAGTCCGGCCAAAGATGATAGTTCGCTATCCGACACCCCTAGTCCAGACTCCTCAAGAGCTCTCGAACCAGGCTTCAATGACGATTTAGTCGGGCGCGCATATTGTCTTGGCATTGCAAGGCAGGTTCCACCTCCAATTCTTCAGAGAAGATTTTGAATACAAGGATAGTGTCCGCTCGCAAAACAAGTTCCACATACCACCGTAGAGAGAATAATCTTTACACAGATCTGCCGACGATTCTCGCGGCGTGACATCACACCACGGCCAGGCCTTTATTGAATCGCTTTTTTATCGTCCCACCTCGGTAGCGTTTAGCGGCGGTTTCCTTGGCACGTCTTATCAAAGCGGAGATCGTGCCCCCTTATTCCGGGATTCTCATCAATACAGGCGTGGGTAACCCAACCATGCCATTGATTACGGTGCTTGGGAGATAAGCGAGTTTTACCAGGCTGGTGGGGACGCATAGCTTCGTCCGTCCATATAAGGGGATAAGGATCCACCTTTTCACCCACGCCTTATTCCTCCTTTGCTCATCCATTTCCGCGCACTCGAGCTCCAGCGCCCAAGTCCGCACATCCTTCCTCAACCTTCTCCAGCCATGTCCGGAGCGGGAGGCAAGTGGATGGTCTCCTCCGTCACGGAGGGTCAAGTAAAAAAGCTGCGGAAGGCCGGATACTTGTCTGGCGACATCGCGCATCGGCACCCCGACGAGGGGCAGCTCATCCCCACCCCTCGGCCCCATGAGAGGGTGGTGTTTCTCGCCCACTTCCTCCACGGACTAGGTTTTCCACTTCACCCATTTGTCCGGGGGCTCATGTTCTACTATGGCCTAGATTTCCACGATCTGGCCCCGAATTTCATCCTCAACATCTCGGCATTCATCATCGTGTGCGAGGCCTTTCTCTACATCCAGCCCCACTTCGGCTTATGGCTGAAGACCTTCAATGTCAAGCCGAAGGTAGTGGGCGGCCGCCAAGCGCAGTGCGGAGGCGCCATGGTTGGCAAGATGGCCAATGTCCTATGGCCCGAGGGCTCCTTTGTGGAGACCGTGAAGGGGTGGCAATCGGGGTGGTTCTACATCACCGAGCCGCGCGACGCTAAGTGGGCGGCGGCCCCCGAATTTCCGTCTGGTTTTCCTACGCGGCTCACTTCTTTGAAAGAGATGGGCCTGGCGTGGGGTAATCCGGAAGAGCTGACCGGATTCCAGACCTGTATGCAAACCCCGGTGAACAAGAATCTCAGGCTTGTCAATGTAATCCAGGCTATGCTCACCCGCCGGATCCTCCCATGCCAACAACGGGCCTTCAAATTGTGGGAGTTCGATCCGGCGCAGCACCGGACTCTGAAAAGGCTCTTCGACACTACGTACGAAGATGCCTGGAAGGCGCTATTTAAGGGCGCCGAAGCTCCCACATCCGCTACCGAAGATCGCGGATTCAGCTCGCAGCGTCAAGCTACCGAGGTAAGCTATTTTGCCCTTTACGGGATTCTTGTTTTTCATGGTTTGATTCTATGCGGGATCTAAACTCCCTTACCTTTGACAGGACTGGCAGAACACGTCCGGGCAGGTTAACTGTCCGGCTCCCTTGCCAGAAGACCCAGTAGATGCCCGCTTGACGGGGCTGCTGGTTTCGGCACCGCACGTGGTGCCGGAGAAGAAGGCCAAGAAGAAGGCCACGGGAACTCGAAGGAGTGCCCGGCGCCCGGCGCCGTCGGAATCATCGTCCGACGACTCTAAGGCGGAATCTTCCCGTGAAAACGAGGAGGAGGAAAAAGAAGCCTCTCCCCCAACGGGGGGAGAGAAGAAAAGGAAGGCTCCCCCGACTGGGGAGGCCGGAGGGTCCAAGATGGGAAGGACCCTTCCTCCGAACTTCTCCACCAACGCCGACGACGGCGAAGAGGAGTGGCCATCAAGGGCCAAGCCCCTGGCGAGATCGTAAGTGTCTGGATTCCGAATAACTCATGGCTTTTTCATTTGTCGCATAGTGTCTTCTAATGCCGAATACAACTATGCAGCCCGCCCAAGGACGAGTTGGCCGTTTCGTCGAGCGGGTCCCTGGATCCGTCGGATGTGGAAAGCGATTCACTTCCGGCCGCCTCTTCTCCTCCCGCTGCCGACGATGCCGAGGTGGGGCCCCAAGAGGGGCCCGGTCAGGAGGAGGTGGCCTCGGAGGTACCGCAAGGCAACCTCCCGGACTCCAGGCGCGAAGGGGATGAAACCCCCAAGGGCTATAAGTCCGACCCTGGTCCGGACTCCGTACCGGAACCTTCAGTGGTTCCGAATTCCAGCAGGCGGCCCCTTCATAAGAAGGGTAAGACTGCGACGCCGGTGACCTCTGCCCAACCGGAGGCACCGGATAGCTTGCTGGAGGCGCTTAACAGCGCCTCCATCGACGAGGAGCGCCGCACTGTTATGAGTGTGGTGATCTGAAGTTCGATCCGCCAAGAGCGGGCTGACTCAAGCTCGCAACAGCCTTCTAACGGGCTTTGAGGTAAGTTTTAAGATATGTAAGAAGATTACCGCATAGACAGTAGCCCGACGATGCTTAGTTCGTGTTGGAAAGAAAAGCCGAACTAAGGATCTAAAAAGATATACGTAGGAGTCTAACATAAGTATGTCAATATGGGAATGCAGGCTGCGCTGCTGACCTCTGCCGCACTGATTGCGGAGGTCAATGCATTGAAGGAGAGCCTCGAGCGGTCCGAGAACGAGCTCGGCCTTGCCAAGAAGCAGCTCGAGGACAAGGAAGGTAAGTAATACCTTATGGGATTATATATATATATATATAAGAAATGTGGTTGCAAAAAATAAAAGGAATAACGTGGGTACCGCAGGGGCCACGAACAAGGTGGTGACCCTGAAGGAAGCGGTGTCCGCGGCCGAAAACAAAGCGGCCGCGGAGCGCACCGAGCGAGAGAAACAGGAGGCACGGTTGGCGGAGGTGCGGCAAGAGCTCAAGGCTCTCATGGAAAAACACGAGAGTTTGGAGTGTGACTCGAAGACTCGAGAGTCCGAGCTTGCCTCGGCCCTTGAGAGTGCCAAAGCCGCTAAGGCCGAAGCCCAAAAAGCCCTCCAGGAGATTGAGGCGATAAAGAAGATAGCGGCGGGTAAGGCATTCTTTATGCAAAGCAAGCATGTGAAAGTCAATTATCTGTTACTTACCCGAATCCGGAGCTCTCCAGAGCCTTCGCAGATCTGCCCTTGCAGCAGTGTACGATGCCGCTGCGCTCTACCGAGCCGAAGAAGGGAGCTCGACGGAGAAGGTGTTCTGGTCTCAGTATGCTGAGGCCGAACACCCGGTGCCCTTGAGCGACCAGCTGAAGCAGCTGGTCGAGCTCCACAAGGTCGCCGAACAAGCCATGAAGGGCCTCATAGCTCGGCTGTGGCCTAAGGAAGCCATGCCTGGGAGCTACTTCGGGCTAGTGCGGCGGCTGGTGAACGCCTGTCCATGGATTGAAGTCATCAAGCGCTCCGTCTGCATTGAAGGTGCCCGTAGGGCCCTTTCCCGCACTAAGGTGCATTGGGGCAAGCTGGACGCTGAGAAGCTTGTGACGGACGGACCACCGTCGGGCAAGGATTATCGCAAGCCCGAAATGTATTATGAAGGCATCCTGAAGTGTGCCTGCCTTATAGCGGGTGAATGCTCCAAAGATGTAATTTTTTAGTAGACTCGCATTTGTTATCATGTATGATGAAAACTTGTTCATATGCGCTAAGCAACGCTTTTGAATTTAAAATATTACCTTTTGTGCGGCCGTTTATCAAATTTGAGAGATGGCGAGTCGTTGGCTTCAGCCCCCATGCCACGAGTGCTGGGGTGTTCGGGATAAACTTGAGCGCTCTTGTTCCCATTCTTGGGTCCTTCGAGGGAGGCGCTCAACGCAACGAACCAGGCAACCGGACTATAATGCTTGAACACTCTCACTTAGCCATAGAATTCTATAATCTTAAATTTCGGCGAAGCCCCTAGTGTTCGGAAGACCGAGTTCGGGGCGCTATCCACGCCTAGGCCGGACAATGCCGACTCCTCGCTCTAAGCGGCATAAGTCTTTAGGGACTCGAAAAACCTCTCGAACAGCGACCGGCTCTCGCCCTATCATGACGGTCAGTTTTAGCTTTCTCCGAGGTGCTTAACCCAGCTCAACGGGCACAATCGCAGATGGTTCTCCAGCGCTACCTTAGCCGATATAACGGAATGTAAGGTACCAAAACATGGGAGCCGGGCAAACCCAACTATTGACCCAAGACATGATTCGGAGCCGATGCATATAATGCTATAAGTTTGGGGTGCCGCACTTGTGAAAGTGTTCGGACTTATCACACCATATTTTGGGGTACATAAGCCCCTGCTGTATTGGCCGTACCAAATTGTAGGGTTGCACAATGTCATAACTGAACATATATAAGAAAAAGGAATGCAATAATAGGCAAAAGCTATATATTGTTTATTCAAAAGAGACTACAATGAAAGCAGAACGATACAAATAGTGCGATAAGCAAGGAACGGGACTTTTGACATGTCCCCTCCGTGGGTAAGCTTATGGATTTTATGTAAAGCGGGTATCTTTGCTCGTAATAGAGACCACCTGGACACTCGGCGTAGCTTTCCACTTCCCTGGCTGTTGCATCGTGAGTTCGATGATTCTAATGCCGGACAGGGCTTCTTGAGAACGGAGTCCTGAAAGTAAGAGAAAAAGAAAAAAAGAATGACACAATCGGGAGCCCCTAGTGCGGTTAAGCCGCATCTTTGGGCATGCCGTGGTCGTGCCCCCTATGCCCATGGTATTTTCAGGCGTAGTTATATGCCGCGTAATCTGTATCGCAATTTCACGAGGGTTGGGGTTGGGGCCGCATTGCTACGCGTGTTCGGAACGTGCCAGGCGGTCTTGTTGTAGGTTACTCCGGGCGCGCTTGACGGTGTCCGGCCGTTTAATAGCCAGACTCGAGAGTTGCCTGGAAAGGCTGCTTTGCACTTCTGCCGCGAGGGCCACCGTATGCTCCTCCGTTCGGAGAGAGCGTTCGGTGTTTCCATTGACCGTAATTACTCCTCGAGGGCCTGGCATCTTGAGCTTGAGGTACGCGTAGTGCGGCACCGCATTGAACTTTGCGAATGCGGTTCGCCCGAGCAGTGCGTGATAGCCGCTGCGGAACGGGACTATGTTGAAGATTAACTCGCGCTTGAAATTATCCGAGGATCCGAAGACCACTTGAGTGTAGCGAGCCTGCATAGTTGGCCTCTACACTGGTATGGCGCCTTTAAAGGTCGTCTTTGTGGGTTCAATCCTTGAGGGTCTATGCCCATTTTGCGACTTTGTATCCCGATAGAGCAGGTTCAGGCTACTGCCGCCGTCCATCAGGACTCTGGTGAGGTGAAATCCGTCAATGATTGGGTCTAGAACCAACGCGGCGAATCCGCCATGACGGATGCTAGTGGGGTGGTCCCTTTGATCAAAAGTGATCGGGCAGGAAGACCACGGGTTGAACTTTGGGGTGACTGGCTCCATCACATATATGTCTCTTAGTGCACGCTTCCGCTCCCTTTTGGGTATGTTTGTTGCGTATATCATGTTCACCATCCGCACTTGTGGGGGGAAGCCCTTCTGTCCTCTGTTGTTCGGCGGCCGGGGCTCCTCCTCGTCATCGCTATGCAGCCCCTTGTCATTGTTTTCGGCGTTTAACTTGCCTGCCTGCTTGAACACCCAACAATCCCTGTTGGTGTGGTTGGCTGGTTTTTCGGGGGTGCCGTGTGCTTGTTGCGACGCGACCTGCCATTGCTGTCCTTGGTATCCGAACTACCAGGGTTTTTGGTCAAGTTGTTACTACGAGCTAGCCAGCTGTCCTCTCTCGCGCAAAAGCGGGTCATGAGTGTGGTGAGGGCTGCCATGGATTTCGGCTTTTCCTGTCCTAGGTGCCGGGCCAGCCACTCGTCGCGGATGTTGTGTTTGAAGGCCGCTAGTGCCTCTGCATTCGGACAGTCGACGATTTGATTTTTCTTTGTTAGGAACCGTGTCCAGAACTGTCTGGCCGATTCCTCTGGCTGCTGGATTATATGGCTGAGGTCATCGGCGTCTGGTGGTCGCACATATGTGCCCTGGAAGTTGTCGAGGAATGCGGCTTCCAGGTCTTCCCAACAACCGATTGACTCTGCTGGCAAGCTGTTAAGCCAATGCCGAGCTGGTCCTTTAAGCTTGAGTGGGAGGTATTTGATGGCGTGTAGATCATCACCGCGGGCCATGTGGATATGAAGGAGATAGTCCTCGATCCAAACCGCGGGATCTGTTGTGCCATCGTATGATTCGATGTTTACGGGTTTGAAACCCTCAGGGATTTGATGATCCATCACTTCATCTGTGAAGCATAGTGGGTGTGCGGCGTCTCTGTATTGGGCTATATCACGACACAGCTCAAATGAGCTTTGTCTACTGTGTTCGGCCCGGCCGGAATTGCTGTATCCGGCGTGACAGTTGTCATCACGTGTCGTGGGGCGCCCACGCGATCCGTAGATCGATCTTGTTTGTCTTGACTTGTCCTCCAATATATCTCGCAGGTTAGGCGCATTTCCCCGTGCCTTGGTACTTTTTGAGCGGCGCCGGGGTGCGGCTTGAGTGGAGGGCCGAGAGGCCTCTCTGTCGCGGCCACGAGGTGGCCGGTCGGCCGCGTCGTATGCTGGTGATGTAGGTTTGGGTGTTTCCTCCTCTAATCGGGGTAGCAGCCTGCGTTTTGGGTAGCTCTTGGAGGGGCGTTCGAGTTCATACTCTTCGGCTGCAAGGACTTCAGTCCATCTGTCAGCTAGCAGGTCTTGGTCAGCTCTAAGTTGTTGCTGCTTTTTCTTGAGGCTGCTTGCCGTGGCCATAAGCCTGCGTTTAAAACGCTCTTGTTCGACGGGATCCTCAGGCACGAAAAATTCATCGTCGTCGAGCCTTGCCTCGTCTTCGGAGGGAGGCATATAATTATCGTCCTCTACCTCTTTGTCTGTCGCTCTATCATGCGGGCTGGCTTCTCCGTTCTCCTGTGCTGAATCCTGCTGGAGGAGGTTGTCTTGACCTTGTCCGGGTGTTATTATCTCCGTGCGGAATCACCGTTTTTGTTGTGGCGGGATTTAGAGCGGCGCCGCTGACGCCGGCGCTTAGGCTGTTTCTTGGAGGGTTCATCCTCCGCTGTTCCATCGCCATTCCCATCTTTTGGGATGTCCACCATGTATATGTCGTATGACGAGTTGGCCTTCCAGTGCCCTGTAGGCACTAGTTCTTGGTTGTCTCCGGCATCGTCATCCATACCGTCGATGTCTTCGGAGTCAAAGTCGAGCATGTCGGTTAAATCATCGACAGTGGCTACAAAGTGGGTGGTGGGTGGGCGTTGAATTTCTTCATCGTCCGCATCCCAACCTTCCTGACCATAGTTCGGCCAGGGCTCTCCTGATCAAGAGAGAGACTTTAGTGAGTTCAGGATATCGCCGAAGGGCGAGTGCTCAAAGATGTTTGCGGCGGTGAACTCCATAACCGGCGCCCAATCAGATTCGACTGGCAGGGGCGCGGAAGGTTCGGAGTCCGGAGAGGAGTCCGGCACCTTGGAGTCACGAGCTTCGCAAAGGACAGGGATGGTATTCGGCTCGATCGCCGTAGAGATTGTAGCCCCCAAGGCAGTGTCTAGCCACTCATCCTCGATCGGCGGAGTCGGCTCCGAGCTAAGGGTCGGAGCGGACACCTGATGCGACCTCCGTGGCACTTTGTTCGTGGCGAGCTAGATCATGCCCATCGAGACAGTGCGGCGCGCTTGGCTGTGGCTTGGATCCGTCGAAGATCAAGTCTCCGCGGACGTCGGCTGTGTAATTCAACTTCCCGAATCTGACCTGATGGCCAGGGGCGTAGCTTTCGATCTGCTCCAGATGGCCTAGCGAATTGGCCCGCGGTGCAAAGCCGCCGAATACGAAGATTTGTCCGGGGAGAAAAGTCTCACCCTGGACCGCATCGTTGTTGATGATCGAAGGAGCCATCGGGCCTAAAGGTGACGACACAGAGGAACTCTCAATGAAAGCACCAATGTCGGTGTCAAAACCGGCGGATCTCGGGTAGGGGTCCCGAAGGCGTGCGTCGCGGATGGTAACAGGAGACAAGGGACACGATGTTTTTACCCAGGTTCGGGCCCTCTCGATGGAGGTAAAACCCTACTCCTGCTTGATTAATATTGATGATATGGGTAGTACAAGAGTAGATCTACCACGAGATCAGAGAGGCTAAACCCTAGAAGCTAGCCTATGGTATGATTATTCTTCGTCCTACAGACTAAAACCCTCCGGTTTATATAGACACCGAAGAGGGTTAGGGTTACACAGAGTCGGTTACAATGGTAGGAGATCTACATATCCGTATCGCCAAGCTTTCCTTCCACGCCAAGGGAAGTCCCATCCGGACACGGGACGAAGTCTTCAATCTTGTATCTTCATAGTCTAGGAGTCCGGCCAAAGATGATAGTTCGTCTATCCGGACATCCCCTAGTCCAGGACTCCCTCATTACCTTGACAACCAACCCAGAATTATGCAGGAAGGTGCTTTTTGCACTGCTAGTGGAGAGATACTGACGCACTGCAGCAAGAGGTGACATTGTGCCTGTGGTAGCCTCGCCACCTTCAGGTGGTTGTGGCTGTTCAATCATTTTTTTCCATAGCTTACTGAAAGTTTGAACTTGTAGATTAGTGTACCAGATAAGTTACTAATGAGACAAGAACAAGCAAAGTAGGTTACACGTTTATACATAACTTATTTTGGTGAACTACTGTAATACATTAGCATGTATTGTAGTGCCAACTACATAATAAAATCATTTTCGGAACATATGTCCGTGTAGCATGCCTACTGTATTGTCTATTTCCTCACATTCTTTGACATCTAAGGATAAAGAGACATGGTTTAAAGTAGGATGAACATAGTATGACATCATTCATATCATGGGCAAACAGATATAAAACAAACAGGCTATTTTATCATTGTGTGCGCATGTGAACATAACAACTAGAATACAGATCAAGACCAAAAGAATATCCTTCATATTTTTTTAAACATGTAAGGTGAAATGATACTTTAAGACAACTGTGTATAAAAGTGAACAGAATAACTGACATTGGCTGCAAACCAAGTAGTTAAATGAACACATCACAGTACCAATCAGTTCAAAGGCAGGAGGAGTAAGGACTTAGAACAACGGCTTGAACTGGTGTGCTCATGCCCTTCATCTTACTGGTGTGGCAATCCTTGAAGATTTGCACTACATTCGGTTCAGGTTCTTTTTGGTCCGCACAGGCTTTCCACTGTATTTGGAACAAGTCAATATAGATACGATAATATGGCACAGAAAAAAGAAGGAAGTACCAGCTATTTACAAGAGCCTCCCAGTGTGCAATATAGCTACGAGATCCTGTTGTCTGTTGGAATTTCACTTTAGAACAGTTGGTCTTGTTCTTCAAACAGTTAGCCTAGAAGAAGATACACTTGTAGGGCACATACATAAATACAAGTTCAATATGTGGTCTGATAAAATACATATAGTCTACCTGATACTTTGGATCAGGCCAGTGTTTAACAAGGGCTGTCTAGTCTTCATTTGTAATATATTCCACTGGAGATGTTTGGGCGATTTCATTGTTAGCCTTGCCTTCAAAGTGAGATTTTCTAAGGTGGTACCAATCTTGTCATGAGAAAGTGAAAAACATGAGTGCGTGCTTGTTTAGTTGCATCATCTTTCAGATCCAACTTGAACCTCATCTGTTGAAAAAAGAATGTGAGTCTTATTAGGAGGAAGCTAGAAAGTATGGGACAGAGAAAGACAATATTACTAATTGTGATGAATAACATTACTTGCGGATAAATGGTCAAGGAAGGTGTTAAAATGGGTATTGTCTTTCTCATTCCTGTACTGGATCCATGTTGGGAGTATACGTGCATGACACCTAACGGCAACTGCTGCCTCTGATACTAACTTGGCTGACTCTGTAGCATCACGTGGCCTTTTTAAACCTGCCTCAAAATGGATCTCCATTCTTCCCCCTTTAGATTTTGTTAATCTGTCAAGCATTATCCCTGATGTTTGTTTCCACTTGCGTCGTGGTGCTAGTTCAACAACGAATATGGAAAGTGTTAGTGTACATCAAACTATGAGCGTACATATAAAGGAGCATGCAACTGCAACTTGACTCGGTCAGGTACCATCTTGGTGTTGATGCCCATGAGGTTCATCTGATCTTGCCAAGTCCTGTTGTGTCAGCAGTGCTTCGGAAGTAGTGTTAGGTGTGAAGGCAGCTTGGGGGCTGGCGTTCGAGCAAACGAACGAGTAACTCGTTGAGATCTTTGGTACAGTTGAAGCGGATCTGCGCTGGTGGAGCAGTGATCTTGTGTTTGTAGATTTAGCCGGTGGACTTGGACCTTCTACTGCACTATAAGTACCAGCAGAATCTGGACGGCAGATTCTTTTACGTTTCACCCGACGAGTAACACCAGTCCCTACTATATTATTTCCTTACTCTTTTTTGACTTTGCCATGTCAAGCCGTACCCACGACACAAAAGAATAAAATCGCTCTTCAGAACTCATTGATGCATGATACAGACAAGCAATACTTTGATGTAAGACAAACGTATGAGGATGGAATATGTAAGAAAAATATGACTGCATGACATATTCACAGTTACGATGTGTAAACTAAGCAGAAGGATTTTCAAGAAAATAGAAGTAATGCAAGCTAGACACCATATGAAAGATGCAACCAATATTACTCTGCCAAGTTAAAATTGTATTGTCATAAGTGGCAATTTGAAAAATTAGAAGCAGTACAACATAGAAATCAATGCAAGATGCAACCACTATCAAACTGCCATGTTAGAAGTGTCCAATCATGAGTGACTGATGCGGGATACACAACAGTAGTACTTTGATGTAGGAACATGGTATGATAGATAGATGCAGTGTATTCTGGACACAGAACGCCATGTCATATGCACATGTATAACATATGAACTCGACAAGTGCAATTTAATCAAAATTAAAGAAATACAGGCTAGACAACATATGCAACATGAAACCAATTATCACACTGTCAACTTAGAGCAAGCACCTGCGATGGTGGAGTACGGAGATGAACTCATCATGTAGACTTGGGACTTCAACTTCATTAGCGATAGCGATGGCAAATCTAGAGAGTCTCTGCTTTGCGTCGGTGCGGAGGACCACCAACATTCCCTAACTTACTCTTTTCCTTTCTATTTTACGATATTGCCTTATGAAGTCAAAACCACAAGAAGATGAATAAAATTAGCTCTGCATAACTGGTTGATGCATGATCTGAGCGAACACTACTTTGATGTAAGGCAAGCGCAGGATAGGAGGATGGAATATATACAAAAAGACAGTGTTTCATATTCACACGCACGATAGGAGGATGGGATATGTATGAAAAAACAGTAAGCGGAAGGCATTTCAACAAAATTAGAAGAAATGAAAGCTAGGCACCATATGAACATGCAACCAATATCACTCTATCAGGTAAAAAAGTGTATCGTCGTAAGTGCCATTTCAAGAAATTAGAAGCAGTACAAGCTAGAAGACAATGCAAGATGCAACCTACATCACAGTCCCAAGTTAAATGTGTCTTATGGGTAAGTGATCGTTGCAGGTATAAGTTGTAAGCTAGCAGATGCAATTCAACATAATCAGAAGCAATACAAACTAGATATCATACGGAAAACGCTACCACATATAACAGTTCCAAGTTAGAGCAAGCACCTGTGATGGTGGAGTAGGGAAGATGTGCTCATCATGTACACGTATGTTCTAGAAACAGGAACACGTGTCATATTCACATGCATTATGTGTACAGTAAGCAGATGCAATTCAACAAAATTAGAAGCAATACAAGCTAGACATCATACGCAACATGAAACCACATATAATAGTGCCAAGTTAGAGAAAGCACCTGTGATGGTGGAGTAGGGGAGATGTGCTCATCATGTACATGTATGTTCTAGAAACAGGAACACGTGTCATAGTCACAGGCATTATGTGTAAAGTAAGCAGATGCAATTCAACAAAGTTAGAAGCAATACAAGCTAGACATCATACGCAACATGCAACCACATATAATAGTGCCAAGTTAGAGCAAGCACCTGTGATGGTGGAGTAGGGGAGATGTGCTCATCATCTACACAGCTACGTTGACTGTCTAGCCTTGCGTTGTCTTGCAAATCTTGTTGGGAGGATGGCGGAGTAGAATCTGTAGAGAACCTCCGTTTCAGTTGCTCGGAAGGACCACCATCATCCAATGCCTTGCCAATTTCCTTCAGCTTTATTGATTTTGCATTGTGAGGTCAAACCGACAAGAAAACGGAATATAATCCGCTCTTCAGAACTCATTCATGCATGATACTGACGAACACTACTCTGATGAAAGGCAAAGTCATAATACGAGGATGGAATATGTAAGAAAAAATGGACGGCTTGACATATTCACACCTATGATATGGTAACTAAGCAGAAGGCACTTCAACAAATTAGAAGCACTGCAAACTAGACACCATATGAAAGGTGCAATCAATATCACTCTGCCAAGTTAAAACGGTCACGTCATAGGTGGCGTTCATCAAACTAGAAGCAATACATGCTAGAAATCATATTAAAGACGCAAACCAATATCACACTGCCAACTTAAAGGTGTTCCATCATAAGTGACTGATGCAGGATACACAAGAAGAGTAGTTTCATGTAAGAACATGGTGTGATAGACATATATATTATGCACCAAAATAGGAAAGCGTGTCATTTAACATGTATCATGTGTAAGCTAAGCAGATGCAGTTTACACTAATTAGGAGCAATACAAGCTAGACACCATATGCAACATGCAACCAGATATCACACTGCCAAGTTAGAGCAAGCACCTTGGATGGTGGAGTAGGGGAGCGGAGACTTGGACCTTGTAATGCACTATCAGTACAAGGAGAATCGGTACAGATGCTCCGTTTACGTTGCTGCAGAGGACCACCATCATCGCCTTCCTTCCTCTTTCTTGATTTTTCCTTGTCAAGTCAAACCCACAAGAAAAAGGAATAAAATTTGCTCTTCAGAACTCATTGATGCATGATACTTACAAACACTACTCTGATGAAAGGCAAAGTCATGATACGGGGATGGAATATGTACGAAAAAATGGACGGCTTGACATATTCACACCTATGATGTGGTAACTAAGCAGAAGGCACTTCAACAAATTAGAAGCACTGCAAACTAGACACCATATGAAAGGTGCAATCAATATCACTCTGCCAAGTTAAAATTGTCTCATCATAGGTGGCGTTCATTAAACTAGAAGCAATACATGTTAGAAATCATATTCAAGACACAAACCAATAGCACACTGCCAACTTAAAGGTGTTCCATCATAAGTGACTGATGCAGGATACACAAGAAGAGTAGTTTCATGTAAGAACATGGTATGATAGACAGATATAGTATGTACCAAAAATAGGAAAGCATGTCATATTCACACGTATCATGTGTAAGCTAAGCAGATGCAGTTTACACTAAATAGGAGCAATACAAGCTAGACACCATATGCAACATGCAACCAGATATCACACTGCCAAGTTAGAGCAAACACCTTGGATGGTGGAGTAGGGGAGCGGAGACTTGGACCTTGTAATGCACTATCAGTACAAGGAGAATCGGTACAGATGCTCCGTTTACGTTGCTGCAGAGAACCACCATCATCGCCTTCCTTACTCTTTTCCTTCCTCTTTCTTGATTTTGCCTTGTCAGGTCAAACCCACAAGAAAAAGGAATAAAATTTGCTCTTCAGAACTCATTGATGCATGATACTGATGAACACTACTTTCATGTAAGGCAGCCGCATGATAGGAGGATGGAATATGTATGAAAAACAGGGACGGCGTGACATATTGACATGTATGATGTATAAAGTGTAAACTAAGCACAAGGTGCTTGAACTTGTTAGAATCAATGCAAGCTAGAAACCATATGAAAGATGAAACCAATACCACTCTGCCAAATTAAAAGGGTGCCCTAACAAATGTATTTGACCAAATTAGAAGCAATACATGGCAACAGGCTAGAAATAATATGCAATATGCAACGAATAAAGGTGACTCATCGTAAGTGATTGATGCATGATACAGAAGAGAGGTAGATTCATGTAAGAACAAGGTTAACACATAGATGTAGTGTGTACCAAAAATAGGAAGGCATGTCATATTCACGGTATAATGTGTAAACTAAGCGGATGCAATTTACCCTAATTAGAAGCATTACAAGCTAGACACCTTTGTATGCAACATGCAACCACATATCACATCTGCTGAAGTTAGAGCAAGCACTGTGATGGTGGTGTGGGGAATTGCGGTCATCAACTAGAGAGCTACGTTGACTATCTTCATTTAGCCTTGCTATTTCTTGAGAATCATGTGGGAGGATGACCTTGCACTCTTTAAGCAGTATAGCGTCTCACAGTAACCCACTCGGGTGACTGTCTCATCATAAGTGATTGACGAGGGATACAAAAGAGCATTAGTTTGATGTACGAACATGGTTAATAGACATATGTAGTATGTATCAAAAATAGGAAGGCATGTCATTATCAAAGGTATAATGTGTAAAGTAAGCAGATGCAATTTAACCAAATTGGAAGTAATACAAGCTAGACACCATATGCAACATGCAACCACATTTGACAGCGCGAAGTTAAAGCAAGCACTTGGGATGGTTGTGTGTGGCAATTGAGATCATCAACTGCAGAGCTACGTTTACTATCTCCAACTACTGACACTGCATCCTTTAGAGCGCTGAAAAGCTTAGTGCTTATCTTCGAATTACACTAGAGCGACTTCTGTCTTTTCTTTTCAGCATTCATCAACACTGCGTCAGAGTCTGAAATACCCATGCATAAAAAAACAATAGTGTGAGTATGGGTGAAGTGTGTGCACAATTAGTACAGTGTAAAGGTAGCAGATAGCAGGTCAGTGAGAAATAAATGACGGGAGACATATGATGGCTCTACAACATGCATGGCACACTAAATTACTACAGGATTCTATGAAAATAACATTCTACTAAAAACAAATAGGTCAGTCCATTTTTTCTGCACCGTCCTACGTACAAAAAATGGGCAGATCGCCTTCATCTACCTCCAGCCAGTCACTGTTGACGATCTTCCTCGAAACGGCAGCGACCACCGGCCCAGTCCCCCTGCCTGCCCCCCCCCCCCCCCGGGCCATCAATTCAAGCCCCACCGACCTCCAGATCGGGCGCAAGCAGCTCCTACGCCCCACACCCCTATGATAGACACCGATGTGCCGCTTCCCTGGCGAACAGGCGGACTAGGTGCTCCGCGCGCCTAAGCGGGTGCTGCTTCTTTTAATTGCGGTTCGACTGACCCTGAATTGAAATCCAGGTAGACTACTGACCTCTAGCAAAGGTGAAATAGTAAAGGGAGGAAACCTTGCGCATTTAGTGTCACGAAGAAGATGCAGTAAGAAGCGCTCAACTAGTTTCTTCCGTGGGATGAATATGGTGTGAGCAGAGACGTAAGGTTTGCATGAATAAGGGAAGAGGAGTACCTCTTTCTGCTGGCAGTGATGTGTCTTCCTTCTGTTTTTCCAATGATCTTCTTGTGGTCCGCTTGAAACGAGAAGTTGTGGAGGACGGTGCAGCCTTGGACGAACCCATGGCCAAGTTGTTGAGTGTGGTGCAGTGGCCGTCTATCAGCGGCAGGGAAGCGGATCTGAAGCGGCGAACTACGGCGTAGCAGGAACAGCTCCGGTGCGGTGGATGGTTGCGACAATGGAGCGGCAGCAGTGAGGCGCAGGACGGCGTGGTCGGAGTAGTTCTAGTACGGCGCACGTTGGTGTCGGCGTCGTGGAGGCAGCTCTACCTTGGCTTCAACTGCTAAGTCCTTGAGGGCGTTGCGGTTGCGGTTGCGTTGGACGACGACGTCGGGGTACCGGCTCCGGCGTGATGGAGGAGGGCGGCGGTGGATTGGGCGCTATGGGGTGGAGGACGGAGGAGGCTGGGGTTTCGCGGCTGGTGGAGAGGGCGTTTTGGCGCCCACGGAGTATAAATAGGGAAACGGAGGGAGGCGGGGAACTAAGGGGGAACAATGTTTCGGTTTGGGACGCGCTTGTTTGAAATTTGGGGAAAGTTACAAACTTTGCCCCCATCTAAAATTTCGGACATATTGCGGGTTGGGGGTAGGACAGTAATCTCAGGTGTCCCAAATGTGGGCGGGATAGATTTCGGCTGAGCGCATGGGTGTTTAGGCGCCCATGGCGTATGAATGCCTCTCGGAGGCGGTTGAGACTGGCGTCTTGGTGAAGTTACAAACCTACCCCGGTTTAGACCTTTGGACATCGGGCCGATAGGCTACACGGGCCAGAGTCAGGACAGTAATTTCCTACCACCAAACATTAGTCTCGCGCGGTTTTGGGTGACCAGAGGCCTATTTGGCGCTTCGTTCAATATTTGGGAGTAGAAGCATTAACGTTTTCGGTTCTCTTGAATTGAACATTCAGGATTTGTCAAACTTCACAAATCTTTACTCTTAAAAATCCTAATGCTACGATTATTTTGGAATGGAGGTGGTACATTTGAATATACATTGTACATGAGTATATATTAAAAAATATGCAACTTACCTCAGTTCATGCATGGTTCCAGATATAATCTCCTTGGTTGCAAAAAAAAGTTAGACATGCGTATGAATATATATAGCATGTTCAAACGCACAACAAAGATTGATGCCCCCTTTTACATCTGATTTACAAATGCCATTATCTTGGGTTCAAATAGATGAATGCACTTCCTATGAATTCGAATCTTCAAAACCCTCTTTATGTTGAATTCGACATGTATTCTATTTCGTAGCTAGCAATTTGGAATGTATCCATGCAAGTGACAAATGTATAAAGTGCTTCACACTAACAACATGGAGTGCACTAATTAATGTTTATATATGAATTGCAAAAGCATCCATTGCCTGTATTTCAAACCGCTCTCACTCTATGGATCGATAATATGAAATAAACACATGCACATGCTAGAATTCAATAGAGTATGGGTGTCTGATAGACTGATTTTCGTCCATACGCAATTTGCAAAATTCATGATCTCATCCAAAAATAATAATGCCATTTATATTTTAATTTAATGCGTAGAACCGCCTTTTACACGTAGATGCACTATGCCTCGGCCCGTTCTCACAAACGCGCTATATATCTCTCTATCTACCGCATAAGTGCACACACTTTATATGCATCGGCATTTCTCTTTCACACATGCTCACAATATCTCTCGGGGTGTCGGGGAGTCTCACGCACATGCTCTCTCTGTAACTCTCTCTCTCTTTCTGACTACTATGTACCACTCTTTTTACTAATCTCAGTTGGAAAACACTATTTCTCTCACATGCATATATACACACGCACGGTCTCTACTAGCCCTCTATATGCACATATATATATATGCCTACGTGTCTCCCGCACGCACGTTATCTTTAGGCCTCTCTTGCACACATTGCCCCCCCCCCCCCAGACACACCTCTCTCTTAGTAGTTGGCAGATATGATTCCATCATATCATTCGGTAGGATATCCCTGACTGTTAGGCTAGATGGTAATACAAGGCAAAGTTTTACCCTAGTTCGGACCCTTGCAGTTGAGGAAAAAGTCTACTCTTGGTACTGTATATTAGTGATAGGGGTGTGTACAAAGTACACGTGAATACCAGGCATTGTGCGTGTGTGTGTGTATACTATCGATGAACTAGCCCAAGCTTATATAACATACTGGGGGCCTAGGGTTACAAATCATATATAGTCGACTTATCACCAGTGGGGATAGAGTCCTCCGCGACTCTGGTAGCTAGCTTTGTGTTGTACGCCGAGTCCTCCACATGGGTCTTCGTATAACGCGTCTTGATCCAACCTATGTGCCGAGGATGGAACCGACCCATGAGTCCTCATGTTGACCCACCACAACTAGAAATGATGTGCCCACCACACCACACACGCAATCGTCCACTAAGAAAATAAGCATATACAATAGTACAATGTTATACATGAAAGTTCATTGCATGGTGCATCCAAAAATATTTGTTCTGCATTGTGAATGTTAATATATTCTCCTAAAATATTAGTCACGGGAAAGAGAAACGAAGGGCATATCTCTCCTTGTCTCCGCCGGACATCCCCTCTTTCTACACCACTTTCACGTGCGCACACAAACTATCTCTCGGCCCTCTAAAACTATGCATGCCCACGACACATTCACGCATGACGGTCACTGTATTTCAAGCTAAAGCACTATACGGTCACTGGAGTTCATAATATGCTCATTACGGTCACCGTATACATTCCCGTGGTGATCATATGGTATCTAGCTCACGATACGTCTCCGTATTTTCTTGATGACACTGACGGACTTTGCATTTGATGTGTGCTCTGTATTTTGTTGATGACACTTATGGTCATTGTATTTGAAGCTAAAGCACGATATGGTCACTGGACTTTAGAATAAGCTCATCACGGTCATCACATACATTATGTCGTGCTAACCAACATGTGGTTGGATGGTTAGGAGGACAGTGGTTTCTCGAGCCCACCAAGGTTAAAGTCCCAGTGCTCGCATTTATCCTGGGTTAATTTCAGTATTTTCCAGCGATGTGCGTTCAGTGGGAGGAGACGTTCAACTCGACTACGAAGCACCTATGGTGACTTCATAAAATCTCAAGATTATATGCTGGCTCACTCTCTCGAAGTTGCTCATAGGGGTAGGGTGTGCGTGTGTGCGCTTATAGCGGTGAGTTCTTGCACGTATATATGAGCCCTTGCGTCTGTATCATGTTTAAAAAATAAATGTCATGATTATACGGTCACTGGCTCACCCGTACAACTCCGTATTTTGTTGATGACACAATCAATTGACCAGTCAAACGTTCCACGTGGCGCAACTAGTGTTGCACCATCGGGGCGCGTAACCGTGGGGCCCACCTGTCAGCCCGTATATGAAAGAAAGAAATGGTAGTTTGAGTCTGTACTGTGTTAATAAAATACATTTTAGGGTGATCATACGGTCACTGGCTCACCATACAGCTCCGTAATTTGTTGATGACACGATCAATTGACCAGTCAAACGGTCCACATTCAGCGCATATATGAAGGACAGAAATGGTAATAAATTAGTAGTCGGTGGGTACTCGAAGTCGTGAGACCTCGGTTGGCGATCGCCGTGGTGGGGCGTTGATTGGCGGTGGGGTGGGGATCGCGGAGAAAAGCTCGGCGGCGGGGCTAGAGGATGGCGGTGTGGTGGTGGACGGCGGTGGGGAGTGGTTTCAGGGGGCGGGCGGCGCCGCTGGTGCGGGCGGCGGCATGGCGGCGAGGGCGGTGGTGGCTGGCGGCTCAGGGGGTGGAGTTTGATGATAAACTGCAGGCCCTTGACTTCGTATCCAACGGTTGGAAAATCTAATGACCAGAGATGAAAAGTCAGTCGACTGACGTGTAGCCTCACCCCGCATGTACACATGCATGCACGCATGCAGGCATGCAACACAGACACGTACACATAACAAACACACGCACGCATGCAGGCGTGCAACACTGACACGTACACATGCACTCGCGAACACACGCACGTACGCACACATGCATGCAACACTAAAGTGTACCCTTGCGCGCACGCAACACTCGCACGCCTACATGCACACAGCACACGACACAAGACACACGTTCAACCTATACGTGCATGCACCCTTTGTTAAGGACATGGATTGTTACGGGTATCAATCTATCTTATCTGTGATAAGCAGAACATTGATGTTTGCAGCGGTCTTTATGAATCTGGCGATCGAACGGGCTATCAACATAGTAGGCTTATCTACATGAAAAGGATGACGTCACACTCAATGAACAATCATCGGTTTATGAAATGCCCGCTTCTGACGGCCCTGGCCCACCAAAGGTTCCTTTGATGTGCGCTGTCTGCGTTGGGCACTGACATGCAGACCATGTACCCAAAGAACCACGTCAGTGGAAGAACAGCGCGGTGTCCTACGTCAGAGTCGAGGGCGCCACTCGCTGCACGCCCGACTGAACACGCCTCCTTGCCGCATTCAAACGCCTCCATGAAACCCGCCTGTGTGGAAGCCGAGAAACCCACTCTGGACACACGTCCGTTCATGACCGGGTCGGCATTAAATGCAACGCTGGCCGAGATCCTCCCGTCCGCCGTCTATTTAATCTCCTATTTAAACGAGGCCAAACGCCGGCCAAGAATCGCACACCTCCGTCGTTCCCCTATCTCCTCCTTCACCATTTTGTCCACTCTTACAATGGCTTACGAAGAGTAGTTATTCCGCACAAGCCATTTTTCTAGGTTTGTACCTCTCACACACACCCACGTAGGTGGGGGACGTGCATGAAGAGAAGAGGTGCATGCACGGCGCACGTACTCCCGTCTCTTTCCCAACCACACCCGCGCGGGTACATGGTGGAGCTCATTTCTGTACGAAAAGGCAGCCCATGTGGTAATTTGACCGTGTACTGGTTGTCCACTTGGTGGAGGGAGGATCGTCTACCACGGGTGAACAAACAAATTGCAACCTGACGCGTTATGTTAAAAAAGAGGCAAACCATGTGGGGCCTGCCTTAGAGGCAAGGCTCTATACTCTAGAGTACTTTTGATGTGTCCCGTCAACTCGCAGAACGAGGAGAAGCTTGCTTAGTACGCCGTCTCCCCTGCCCACGGGCGTGGTGGCTCGCAGAATGAGGTGAAGCTTGCTTACTAGTAGTAGTACTATACGCCTTACGCCCGCTCCCTCGCCCACGCGCGCGGTGGCTCGCAGGACGAGGTGAAAATTTTACTAGTCCCTCTGTTTACTCCTCGTCCCTACTACCTTGGTTGGAGAGATTATCATATTGTTTGGAATATATATGTTCTTTAGTACTCCCTCCATTTACTTATACAAGGCCACTATAAAAAAATACATTTTGCATCTATACAAGGCCACAAATAGTAATCGAGACAAAAGTTACTACTCCCTCCTTTCCAGTTTATGGCTCAATTTCAAAATCTCTCAACCAAGGTAGACGGTGAGTGGTCGAATTAATTTCGTACTCCTAGTTTGCACAAGTAATTAGTACGCTCGTTTTTCTCAAGAAGCTATCTTTACCGAGGCATTAATTAGAATGAATGCATGAATGACCACTAAATTTCCATGAACTTCTACATGCATTGGTGAGTTTTCTCTTGACCTTTGCTTGCATCGGGTGATCTAGCACCTCGAAATCCAACATGTGATGGTACTACTACTAGTAGTAGAATTGAGACTTATAAAACGGAAAAACGAATGTTTTTTAGATGAGCCCTATAAACCCTAGTGGGTACGTACTCCGTAAAATCAGATTTTCCCAAAACTAAGTCGCTCAACCTTTATTTGCTTGTTTCCCTTCCTGCCTGCTTGCCTCGAATAGACTATGCCAAACTCCCCTGCCTGCCGCGCGGGAAAAGACCCGCCCTCACCTTTTTTAGTCCGGGTTTGTATCGATGGATCGCGTGAAGCAGCAAAAACCCAAGCCGTGTCCTTTTCAACCTGGGTTTTTTTAAACCTGATGAACAATTTACCCTCGTGCTTTTGTACAGTTTGTAAGCTGGAGTTAGATGTTCTTACCCTTTCCAACTCGGCTGTGACTGTCATATTTTCTTTGAAGCAAGGCAAATGGCTTTCCAGTCATTTAATTTAGAGTGAAATACTGTAACAACTAACAAATCCCAACCAAGGGAAATAACATCACTCTCGCTGGTTGCTTGAGCTCACTGTGCATTACATAAGCCAAGTGATTAGCCCCCACCGGCACCCACAAACTTATTTTGAACTAGCACATCAAATGGGCTGTAAATTTTCATAGGAAAGGCTGCATGACCGTGACTGATTTGGATTCTGACATTTCGGACCCGCGAGGAAATAGCCTATCCAAGGTGGTGTCGACTTACTAGCCAGTCAACAAACGATTCTGCCTACTAGCCGTTGGATTGACATCCAACATCTGTCGTGTATCTTCTATCTCTTGTCTTCTTCTTCCTCCGGCCACCCAAACCAAACCACCCCGTCGGCTCCCTTTGCTCCCGCCTCCCATGGCTGGCTGCGCCTCCACCGCCCTACCGTACGTACCCTCCAACGTTGGCCAGTCCCTCCCGCTATTCCCCCACACGTCCTGTTATTCTCCGGCGACGTCAGCCCCAACACGCACCCTTTTGAACGATCAACCCTCGTACTCCCCTCCGCCTGCGACTGGACCGGTGCATCTTCCATGGCTCCTGTTCGTTCCGTCCGAGGCCTCGCCATCGTCCTCCGCCTTGCGGCCTTGGTTCGCTCGCCGTGCGCGGTGCACCACCCTCTTGTGTTGTCAACGTTCTCAACAACCGAGAGGAACAAGGAGATGACTGTACGTAGAGAGGACGACAGTAGGGACCCACCAACGTCATGGCAGTACGCAAGCAAGTGCCCCTAAGCCCAAAAATGTGGTTCCTCCTAATGGTTAGACATCTGGGGCTCACGCCATTGTCAACGTAGTCAATAAACGAGAGAATTACACTCACGAAGCGGTGACACGGGGACCCAAAGAGGTCGCTGAGTTTAATTTTTTAGGAACAAGCAATTGTTATTTATACTAGTTTTAGCGACGGATCGAGGGTAAGAACGGGCTGTGCGGGGGCTGTGGCCCGTCTAGCCAGGGTTTTATTTATGTTTACCACATCATGAGCCCACTTGTGTTTTTTTCTTGCTGAAAATGGCTAGCCCAGTTCTATTTTTTTTTAAAGAAATACCCAAACGAGGCCTGCTTGCTTTATCAGCCCTGCTGGGCTGCAAATCTTTCAAGACGAGGAGAGTTTCATTCGGTTTGCCCAGAAATGGGCTGTACATTTTTAAAACACATCAAACCGGGAATTAGTTTCGATTTTTTATTACAAGATATTAAATTCCATTGATTTTTATGCGTGGACAATTATTTGGATTTTATATTTATATAAATTATTTTTCAAAATAGTTTGAATGTGAATCGATATTTCGGGATTAAAAACAGTTGACTGCACCGAAATATGCAAAAATTCGTATATTTTTTAACCGTGGCCACAATATGGGGTGTAATGCTAACAAAAAGAAGATGGGCTCTAAAAAAATTCTTAAGAATTAGCAAATGGGCTGTACATTATTAGAAATAATGCACACGAGAGCAGTGACTGTTGGATGTCCATCCAAGGGCTGTCGTTCTTCTTCAATCTCTGCTTGTCCTACTCCAGCCGCTCAAACAAGCGCCGGTGGGACTGCCTGCTCCCTCCTCCCACAGCCGGCTATGCTGCCGCGCAGGCCTCACCGCCCCACCATACTCCCATCGCTGGCCTAGCCATCCCTCTACTCACCCACACCTGCTGTTATTCTCCAGGGACGGCAGACAAACCAGTAAACCCTCGTACTCCTCAGTGTGGGAAACAACTGCCAAGTCTTCCCTGGCTCTGTGTCATTCCCTTCCTAGGCCTCGTCGTCGTCCACCGCCCTGGTGCTCTCGGCGCGGTCTGGTCAACGTGGCCAATGAACGACATCCATCGGAAGTGGACTGTACGTGGAGAGGCTGACAGTTGGGTCCACGGCCGCACACAAGGAAATTCCTCCTTATTACGCGCAAAATAATGATTCCTCCACCTGACAGCTAGGACCCACGGGAAGGGCTTCTGTATTTCGTGAAAAAAAGTTCCCCCCGCTGACAGGTCGGACCCACCAGCTATATCTTCGCACGCAAGGAAGTGCGTCCTTATGATGCAAAAAATGAATACCCCCTGCTAGCTGGGACCCACCATAGTGGGTGGCTGACTTGTGGGCCTATTAAGTTGAGGGGGACAGAGGGCTTTGTCAACTTAGTCAATATGAACGATTCTAGCTCCAGTGACCATCCGATGTCCATCCAACGACCATAGTGCTTCTTCAACCTCTGGTCTTCTTGCTCCAGCCGCCCAAAGCAGCACCGGTCGTGCCGCCCGCTCCTGCATCCCGTGGCCGGCTGTGCTGCCGCGGAGGCCTCACCGCCCCCATACTACTCCCACCGCTGGCCAGGCCATCCCTCCACTCACCCACACCCCATGTTATTCTGCGGCGACGGCAGCCTCACACCGCAGCCGAACCAGTGAACCCTCGTACTCCTCTCCACGTGGGCATCCACTGCCGCGTCTTCCCCGGCTCCGCGTCATCCCCTTCCTAGGCCTCGCCGTTGTCCATCGCTTTGGTGCTTTCGGCGCGGCGTGGTCAATGTGGTCAATGACCGACTTCCATCGGAAGAGTACTGTACATGGAGAGGCTGACAGCTGGGTCCACGGCCACAGCCCAGTTTTTTTGTGATTTGCCAAGTAAGTCACTTTGTCAGGCCTGTTGGGCTGCAAATCTTTCAAGACGAGGAGAGCTTCATTTGGCTGTCCGAGAAAATGGCCTATCAGTAATGAGAAATGGGTTGTACATTTTTAAAACACATCAAACCAGCAATTAGTTTCAAGTTTCTTTTTTTCATTTCGAGATTTTAAATTGCATTGATTTTTATGCGTGGACAATTTGTTGGATTTTATATTGATATACATTTATTTTTAAAATCAGTTTGAATGTGACTCGAAATTTCGGGATTAAAAACAGTTCAGACCGCACCGAAATATGCAAAATTTCGTATAATTTTTAAACCGTGGCCACAATATGGGCTGTAATGCTAACAAAAAGAATATGGGCTCCAAAAAAAACCTTAAGAATTAGCAAATGGGTTGTAAATTATTAGAAATAATGGTAGATGGGTTGTATGTTGTTTTCCACAGATTTGAGGCTTTCCTAAAAAAAGGTTGACGCACAAGTAGTGACTGTTGGATTTCCATCCAATGGCCGTCGTGCTTCTTCAATCTCTGCTCTTCCTGCTCCAGCCGCTCAAACAAGCGTCGGCGGGATTGCCTGCTCCCTCCTCCCCATGATCGGCTGTGCTGCCGCGCAGGCCTCACCGCCCCACCGTACTCCCATCGCTGGCCTAGCCATCCCTCTACTCACCCACACCTGCTGTTATTCTCCGGCGACGGCAAACGAACCAGTAAACCCTCGTACAGTCGTACTCCCCTCAAAATGGGAAACAACTACCGAGTCTTCCCTGCCTCCGTGTCGTTCCCTTCCTAGGCCTCGTCGTCGTCCACCGCCCTGGTGCTCTCGGCGCGGCCTGGTCAACGTGGTCAACGACCGACATGCATCTGAAGTGGACTGTACGTGGAGAGGCTGACAGCTGGGTCCATGGTCGCACGCAAGGAAATGCCTCCTTATTACGCGCAAAATAATGATTCCTCCACCTCACATCTAGGACCCACCGGAAGGGCCTCTGTATTTCACGAAAAAAAACGTTACCATTGCTGACAGCTCGGACCCACCAGCTATATCTTCGCACGCAAGGAAGTGCCTCCTTATTACGCACAAAAAAATGAATACTCCCCCTGCTAGCTGGGACCCAGTATAGTGGCAGGCTGACTTGTGGGCCTACTAAGTTGACGGGGATGGAGGACTTTGTCAACTTAGTCAATATGCACGATTCTAGCTCCAGTGACCGTACGATGTCCATCCAACGGCCGTAGTGCTTCTTCAACCTCTGGTCTTCTTGCTCCAGCTGCCCAAACCAGCGCCGGTCATTCCTCGTGCTCCTGCCTCCTGTGGCCGGCTGCGATGCGGCGGAGGCCTCACCGCCCCCTACTACTCCCACCGTTGGCCAGGCCATCCCTCTACTCACCCACACCCCCTGTTATTCTATGGCGACGGCAGCCTCACACCGCAGCGAACTAGTGAACCCTCATACTCCTGTACGCGTGGGCATCCACTGTCGCGTCTTCCCTGGCTCCGCGTCATCCCCTTCCTAGGCCTCGCCGTCGTCCACCGCCTTGGCGCTCTCGGCGCGGCGTGGTCAATGTGGTCAACGACCGACTTCCATCGGAAGAGTACTATACGTGGAGAGGCTGACAGCTGGGTCCACGACAATCGCAAGGAAGTGCCTCCTTATTACGCGCAAAATAATTATTCATGTACCTGACAGCGGGGATCTACCGGACGGGCCACCGTATTTCGCAAAAAAAACGTTTCCCCCTGACTGCTGGGACCCACCAGCTACATCTTCACACGCAAGGAAGTGCGTTCAGGCAAAAAAAAATGATTCGCCCCCTGACTGCTGTGACCCACCAGCTTTATCTTCGCACGCAAGGAAGTGCCTGACAGTCGGGACCCACCTGGTCGAAGCGTACGTAGCGTTGTCATTCTGGTCGTGAACGTGTACGTACATACTGGTCAATGTAGAGCGCGCACTTGTCGTAGTTGAGGCGCGCATGTAGCATGTATACGTACGTACATCGGCCAGTGTGCAAGAAAGAAAATACGGCCACGTACGTACATACGGGCGGGGTCTCAAACGCCTACTCGCGCATACGTACGGACAGGGCTCGTGTACATGGCTGGGTCGGAACGGAGAAACTGTGTCGTCGTCGTGTTTATGGGGAGGCAACGGAATGCGTCATGTTCATCGGGAGGCAACGGAACGCGTGGGAGCCAACCGGCTTGGACGGAACAACCAATGCAAACGAGGCCTGACGTACCGCAGAACGGAGGAAACGGCCTTGTGTTCGACCGGCCACGTTTGAAACGGGATCCTGTTCATCGGGAGGGGTCTGGCGTACCGCAAAATGGAGGAAACGGACCTCCTACGGTTGAAACGGGGGTCCTGTTCATCGGGAGGGGTGTGGTGTACCACAAACCGGAGGAAACGGACTTGTGTTGGAGCGCTACGGTCGAAACGGGGGTCCTGTTCATTGGGATGGGTGTGGCGTACCGCAAAACGGGACTCCACGGGATACTGTTCATCTCCACCATCGACCCCCTCCAGCCTCCACGGGCTACTGTTCATCCACCGTCGACCTCCTCCAGCCTCCACATGCGGCTGTTCATCCACGGACTCCTGTTCATCCAGCCTCCACCGCGCGCTACTCCACCGGCTACTGTTCAACCAGCCCTCTCCATGGGCTCCTGGTCAACCACCCCTCCACGAGCTACTGTTCATCCAGCCCTCCACCGTCTGTTGTTCATCATGCCCTCCACGGGGTGGTCCTGTTCATCCAGCACTCCACGGGGTCCTGTTCATCTCGCCCCAACCGCTCGTCGACCGGGTCCTGTTCATCCAGAGGCAACACCACGGGTCTGTTCATCCACCCCCACCGAACTGTTCTTCAACCCCCCTAGCAATGTTCATTGTTCATCCGGAGGCAACACCACGGGTCTGTTCATCCACCCCACCGGGAACTGTTCATCAAACCCCCCAGAACGCCTTTGTTCATCCGAGGCAGCATCGATCGGCTTGAGTTAGCGGCGATGGCGAAGAATCGCTCGATCGGGTTCGATTAACAGCCATCGATCGATTGCTCGGGTTGAAGCGTGTAACTGCGGTGCAATCACTCGGGTTGATTAGAGCCCAACGCCTCGCTCGGGTTGATTAGAGCCCAACGCCGCGCACCACGCTGTGCGTGTATGATAAGCGTGCATCGCTAGGCCCCGACCACCCACCGTGGCAGGAACACCCGATATTTTCCTCGCCCTCGCTTCTACCATGGTTTTTCCGTCATGGGCGGCCCAAAGAATATCACGCAGCTGCGTCTTGGCCCACCGGGACAAAAGCCCATTTTACATCATGATTTTTGTCATAGAAGTAGGACCCCACCACATCTATGATGATACCGTGTTTTGTCACAATTATTGTCATGTCATAAGTATGACAGAAAAAATTGGTTTGGCCCAAAATGTCATGGATGTGTCTTTTTTTGTAGTGTTAAGGATTTGAGAACACTTGATGTATGTCTTGCATGTGCTTATCTGTGGTGACAATGGGATATTCACGTGATCTACTTGATGTATGTTTTGGTGATCAACTTGCAGGTTCAGTAACCTTGTGAACTTATGCATAGGGGTTGGCACACGTTTTCGTCTTGACTCTTGGTAGAAACTTTGGAGGATGGAATATATACAAAAAGACAGTGTTTCATATTCACCACGTCTGATGGGAGGATGGAATATGTATGAAAAGCGATGGCGGAAGGCATTTCAACAAAATTAGAAGAAATGAAAGCTAGGCACCATATGAACATGCAACCAATATCACTCTATCGGGTAAAAAAGTGTATACGTCGTAAGTGCCATTTCAAGAAATTAGAAAGCGGTACAAGCTGAAGACAATGCAAGATGCAACCTACATCACGTTCCCAAGTTAAATGTGTCTTATGGGTAGTGATGGTTAGAAGTATAAGTTGTAATGGCAGATGCAGTCAACATAATGAAACAATACAAACTAGATATCATCACGGGCTTCCACATATAGGGTTCCAAGTTAGAGCAAGCACACAGATGGTGGTGAGTGGGAAGATATGCTCATCATACTGTATGTTCTAGAAACAAACACGTGTCATATTCACATGCATTATGTGTACAATGGCAGATGCAATTCAACAAAATTAAACAATACAAGCTAGACATCATACATGACATGAAACCACATATAATAGTGCCAAGTTAGAGAAAGCACTGTGATGGTGGAGTAGGGAGATGTGCTCATCATACATGTATGTTCTAGAAAGCAGGAACACGTGTCATAGTCACAGGCATTATGTGTAAAGTAGCAGATGCAATTCAACAAAGTTAGAAGCAATACAAGCTGGACATCATCGCAACATGCAACCACATATAATAGTGCCAAGTTAGAGCAAGCACTTGTGATGGTGGAGTAGGGAGATGTGCTCATCATCTACAGCTCGTTGTTATCTGTATCTTGTCAAATCTTGTTGGGAGGATGGCGGAGTAGAATCATAGAGAACCTCCGTTTAGTTGCTGGAAGGACCACCATCATCAATGCCTTGCCAATTTCCTTCACTTTATTGATTTTGCATTGTGAGTCAAACCGACAAGCGGAATATAATCAACTCTTGAACTCATTCATGCATGATCTTGTGAACACTACTCGATGAAAGGCAAAGTCATATCGAGGATGGAATATATGAAAAAATGGATGACGACATATTCACACCTATGATGTGGTAACTAAGCGAAGGCACTTCAACAAATTAGAAACTGCAAACTAGACACCATATGAAAGGTGCAATCAATATCACTCTGCCAAGTTAAAAGCAGTCACGTCATAGGTGGCGTTCATCAAACTAGAACAATACATGCTAGAAATCATATTAAACGCAAACCAATATCTGCTTGCCAACAAGGTGTTCCATCATAAGTGGTGATGCAGGGATACACAAGAAGAGTAGTTTCATGTAAGAACAGGTGTGATAGACATATATATTATTACCAAATAGGCGTGTCATTTAACATGTATCATGTGTAAGCTAAGAATGGGTTTACACTAATTAGGAAGCAATACAAGCTAGACACCATATGCAACATACCCGAGATATCCACTGCCAAGTTAGAGCAAAGCACCTTGGATGGTGGAGTAGGGAGGCGGAGACTTGGACCTTGTAATGCACTATCGATACAAGGGAGAATGGTAGATGCTCCGTTTACGTTCTTGCGGAGGACCACCATCATCGCCTTCCTTCCTCTTTCTTGATTTTCCTTGTAAGTCAAACCCACAAGAAAAGGAATAAAATTTGCTCTTGAACTCATTGATGCATGATACTTACAAACACTACTCGATGAAAACAAAGTCATGATACGAGGATGGAATATATGCGAAATGGGCTGACATATTCACACCTATGATGTGGTAACTAAGCGACACTTCAACAAATTAGAAGCCTTGCAAACTAGACACCATATGAAAGGTGCAATCAATATCACTCTGCCAGATTAAATTGTCTCATCATAGGTGGCGTTCATTAAACTAGAAGCAATACATGTTAGAAATCATATTCAAGACACAAACCAATATCACACTGCCAACAAGGTGTTCCATCATAAGTGGTGATCTACGGGATACACAAGAAGAGTAGTTTCATGTAAGAACATGGTATGATAAACAGATATAGTATGTACCAAAATAGGAAAGCATGTCATATTCACCGCATATCATGTATAGCTAGCGAATCGATTTACACTAATTAGGAGCAATACAAGCTAGACACCATATGCAACATGCAACCAGATATCCTTTTGCCAAGTTAGAGCAAACACCTTGGATGGTGGAGTAGGGAGGAGACTTGGACCTTGTAATGCACTATCGATTACAAGGAGAATGGTCTGATGCTCCGTTTACGTTCTGCAGAGAACCACCATCGCCATGCTTCTACTCTTTCCTTCCTCTTTCTTGATTTTGCCTTGTCGAGTCAAACCCACAAAGAAAAAGGAATAAAATTTGCTCTTGAACTCATTGATGCATAATCTTGATGAACACTACTTTCATGTAAGGCAGCCGCATGATAGGAGGATGGAATATGTATGAAAAAGCAGGACGGCGTGACATATTGACATGTATGATGTATAAAGTGTAAACTAAGCACAAGGTGCTTGAACTTATTAGAATCAATGCAAGCTAGAAACCATATGAAAGATGAAACCAATACCACTCTGCCAAATTAAAGGTGCCCTAACAAATGTATTTGACCAAATTAGAAGCAATACATGGCAATGAGCTAGAAATAATATGCAATATACAGCGAATAAAGGTGACTCATCGTAAGTGATTGATGCAATCTGAAGAGAGAGTAGATTCATGTAAGAACAAGGTTAACACATAGATGTGAGTGTGTACCAAAATAGGAAGGCATGTCATATTCACGGGTATGTCGTAAACTAAGCGGATGCAATTTACCCTAATTAGAAGCATTACAAGCTAGACACCATATGCAACATGCAACCACATATCACCGCTGCGAAGTTAGAGCAAGCTTTTGTGATGGTGGTGTGAAATTCTTGTCATCAACTAGAAGCTACGTTGACTATCTTCATTTAGCCTTGCTATTTCTTGAGAATCATGTGGGGAGGATGACCTTGCACTCTTTAAGCAGTATAGCGTCTCACATTAACCACTAGGGTGTTGTCTCATCATAAGTGATTGGAGGGGATACAAAAGCATTAGTTTGATGTGAACATGGTTAATAGACATATGTATATGTATCAAAATAGGAAGGCATGTCATTATCAAAGGTATAATGTAAAGTAGCAGGATGCAATTTAACAAATTGGAAGTAATACTAAACACCATATGCAACATGCAACCACATTTGACAGTATGAAGTTAAAGCAAGCACTTGGGATGGTTGTGTGTGGCAATTGAGATCATCAAGCTATGAGCTACGTTTACTATCTCCAACTCGTGACTTTGCATCCTTTTAGGCTGAAAAAGCTTGGTGCTTATCTTGAATTACTAGGCGACTTACATCTTTTCTTTTGACATTCATCAACACTAGCGTCGGTGCAGAAATACCCATGTACATAAAAAACAATAGTGTGGTATGGGTGAAGTGTGTGCACAATTGAGTACAGTGTAAAGGTAGCAGATGGCAGTCGGTGAGAAATAAATGGCAGGGACATATGATGGCTCTACAACATGCATGGCACACTAAATTACTCAGATTCTATGAAAATAACATTCTACTAAAACAAATAGGTCAGTCCATTTTTCTGCACCGTCCTCACGTACAAAAATGGGCAGATGCCTTCATCTACCTCGGCCAGTCCTTGTTGCGATCTTCCTCGAAAGCGGCGGCGACCAGGCGATCCCCTTGCCCCCCCCGGGCCACATCAATTCAAGCCCACCGACCTCGAGATCGAGCGCAAACATCTCTCGCCCCACACCTATGATGACACGATGTACGCTTCCTGGCGAGCAGGCGGACTAGGTGCTCCAGCGCGCCTAAGCGGGTCTTGCTTCTTTTAATTGCGGTTAGTGACGAATTGAAATCCGGGTAGACTCGACCTCTAGCAAAAGGTGAAATAGTAAAGGGAGAAACCTTGCGCATTTAGTGTCCGAAGAAGATGCGATGAAAGCGCTCAACTAGTTTCTTCCGTGGGATGAATATGGTGTGGCGAGGCGTGAGTTTGCATGAATAAGGGAAGAGTACCTCTTTCTGCTGGCGATGATGTGTCTTCATACATTTTTCAATGATCTTCTTGTGGTCGCTTGAAGCGATTTGTGGAGGGCAGTGCAGCCTTGGGCGAACCCATGGCCAAGATTGTTGAGTGTGGTGCAGTGGCCGTCTATCGGCGGCGAAGCGGATCGAGCGGCGAACTACACGTGCGCAGGAACAACTCAGGTCGCGGTGGATGGTTGCGACAATGGGCGGCAGCAGTGAAAGCGCCAGAGCGGCGTGGTCGGAGTAGTTCTGATCTGGCGCCGCGTTGGTGTCGGCGTCGTGGAAACATCTACCTTGGCTTGCCCCTTTAAGTCCTTGGCGTTGCGGTTGCGATTCACGTTAGACGACGGCGTGGAGTACCGGCTCGGCGTGATGGAGAGGCGGTGGATTGGGCGCTATGGGGTGGAGGGCGGAGGAGGCTGGGGTTTGGCGGCTGGTGGAAGGCGTTTGGCGCCACGAATATAATAAGGAAGCGGAGGGCGGGGAACTAAGGGAACAATGTTTGGTTTGGGGCCGCTTGTTTGAAATTAGGAAAATTACTTTGCCCCATCTAAAATTCAGACGTATTGCGGGTTAGGTAGGGCGATAATCTCCGGTGTCCCAAATGTGGGCGGGATAGATTTCGGTTGGCGCGCTGGGTGTTTAAGCGCCCATAGCGTATGAATACCTCTCGGGCGTTTAAGGCTGGCGTCTTGGTGAAGTTACAAACCTACCCGGTTTAGACCTTTGGACATCGGGCGATAGGCTACGGGCAGTGGAGCGGTAATTTCCTACCACCAAACATTAGTCTCATAGCGGTTTTGGGTGACGAGAGGCCTATTTGGTAACCGTTCAATATTTGGGAGTAGAAGCATGCGCGTTTTCGGTTCTCTTGAATTGAACATTCAGTTTGTCAAACTTCACAAATCTACTCTTAAAAATCCTAATGCTACGATTATTTTGGAATGGAGGTGGTACATTTGAATATACATTGTACATGAGTATATATTAAAAATATGCAACTTACCTCAGTTCATGCATGGTTCGAGATATAATCTCCTTGGTTGCAAAAAAGTTAGACATGCGTGTATGAATATATATAGCATGTTCAAGCGCACAACAAATTGATGCCCCTTTTACATCTGATTTACAAATGCCATTATCTTGGGTTCAAATAGATGAATGCACTTCCTATGAATTCGAATCTTCAAAACCCTCTTTATGTTGAATTCGACATGTATTCTATTTTAAGTAACTAGCAATTTGGAATGTATCCATGCAAGTGACAAGCGTATAAGTGCTTCACACTAACAACATGGGCGCACTAATTAATGTTTATATAATTGCAAAAGCATCCATTGCACGTATTTCAAACCGCTCTCCTCTCTGGATCGATAATATGAAATAAACACATGCACATGCTAGAATTCAATAGAAGTGGGTGCCGATAGACTGATTTTCGTCCATACGCCAATTTGCAAAATTCATGATCTCATCCAAAAATAATAATGCCATTTATATTTTAATTTAATCATAGAACCGCCTTTTACGTAGATGCACTATGCCTCGGCCCGTTCTCACAAGCACTATATATCTCTCTATCTACATAAGTACACACACTTTATATGCATCGGCATTTCTCTTTCACATACTCACAATATCTCTCGGGGTGTCGGGAGTCCTCACATTTGTCTCTCTCTGTAACTCTCTCTCTCTTTACATTACTATGTACCCTCTTTTTACTAATCTCAGTTGGAAAACACTATTTCTCTCACATGCATATATACACCATACGGTCTCTACTAGCCCTCTCTATATGCACATATATATATATGCCTCGTGTCTCCCTTACGCCGTTATCTTTAGGCCTCTCTCACACACATTGCCCCCAGGACACCTCTCTCTTAGTAGTTGGCGAGATATGATTCCATCATATCATTGGTAGAGATATCCACATTGTTAGGCTAGATGGTAATACAAGGCAAAGTTTTACCCTAGTTCGGACCCTTGCGGTTGAGAAAAAGTCTACTCTTGATGCTTGTATATTAGTGATGAGGTGTGTACAAAGTACTGCGTGAATACGGGCATTGTGCGTGTGTGTGTGTATACTATCGATGAACTAGCCAAGCTTATATAACATCTTGGGGGCCTAGGGTTACAAATCATATATAGTCGACTTATCACCGGTGGGGATGGGAGTCCTCATGACTCTGGTAGCTAGCTTTTGTGTTCATGAGTCCTCCACATGGGTCTTCATATAGCGTCTTGATCCAACCTATGTCCGAGAGGATGGACGACCCATGAGTCCTCATGTTGACCCACCACAACTAGAAATGATGTGCCTACCACCACACTGCTCGTCCACTAAGAAAATAAGCATATACAATAGTACAATGTTATATGAAAGTTCATTGCATGGTGCATCCAAAATATTTGTTACGCATTGTGAATGTTAATATATTCTCCTAAAATATTAGTCGCGGAAAAGAAAGCGAAGGCATATCTCTCCCTCCATGGGACATCCCTCTTTCTACACCACTTTCACGTGCACACAAACTATCTCTCGGCCCTCTAAAACTATGCATGCCCACGACACATTCCGCATGGCGGTCCTGTATTTCAAGCTAAAGCACTATCAGGTCTTTGGGTTCATAATATACTCATTCACGGTCACATTCCCGTGGTGATGATCATATGGTATCTAGCTCGTACGTCTCCGTATTTTCTTGATGACAGCAGCGGACTTTGCATTTGATGTGTGCTCTGTATTTTGTTGATGACACTTATGGTCATTGTATTTGAAGCTAAAAGCCGCGATATGGTCCTTTGGACTTTAGAATAAGCTCATCCGGTCATCACATACATTATGTGTGCTAACCAACATGTGGTTGGATGGTTGGGAGGCGATTGGTTTCTCGAGCCCACCAAGGTTAAAGTCCAGTGCTATCGCATTTATCTGGGTTAATTTCGGTATTTTCCAGCGATGTGCGTTCGATTGGGAGGAGCGTTCAACTCGACTACTGAAGCACCTATGGTGACTTCATAAAATCTCAAGATTATGCTGGCTCACTCTCGAAGTTGCTCATAGGGGTAGGGTGTCGTAATGCGCTTATAGCGGTGAGTTCTTGCGTATATGAGCCCTTATGTCGTATCATGTTTAAAAATAAATGTCATGATTATCACGGTCCTTTGGCTCACCGTACAACTCCGTATTTTGTTGATGACACAATCAATTGACCCGATCAAAGCGTTCCGCATTAGGCAACTAGTGTTGCACCATCCGAGTAGCGTAACGTGGGGCCCACATGTCAGCCGATATATGAAAGAAAGAAATGGTAGTTTGAGTGCATCTTTGTGTTAATAAAATACATTTAGGGTGATCATCGGTCAACTTTGCTCACACTCTGACTCCGTAATTTGTTGATAACACGATCAATTGACGGTCAAACGGTCCACATTAGCATATATGAAGGACAAATGGTAATAAATTAGTAGTCGGTGGGTACTTTCAAGTCGTGAGACCTCGGTTGGATGTCGCCCGTGATTGGGCGTTGATTGGCGGTGGGGTGGGGATCGGGAGAAAAAGGCCTTGAGAGGCTAGAGGATGGCGGTGTGGTGGTGGACGGCGGTGGGGATGGTTTGAGCGGAGTAGGCGGCGCCAGCGGTGCGAGCGGCTTTGACGGCGAGGGCAGTGGTGGTGGCGGCTCGAGGTGGAGTTTGATGATAAGCTACGGGCCCTTGACTTCGTATCAGCGGTTGGAAAATCTAATGACCAGAGATGAAAAGTCGGTCGGCCGGCGTGTAGCCTCACCCGCATGTACACGGCATGCACGCATCTGAGCATGCAACACGAACCGCGTACACACTAACAAACACTGCGCACGCATGCGGGCGTGCAACAACGGCTGCGATACACATGCACTTTCGCGAACACGCGCGTGCGCACACATGCAACACTAAAGAAAGTGTACCCTTGCGGCGCCGCAACACTCGCGCGCCTACATGCACACAGCACACCGCGACACAAGACACCGTTCAACCTATCGTGCATGCACCCTTTATTGGGACATGGATTATTCTGGTGTCAATCTATCTTATCGTGATAAGCGAACATTGATGTTTGCAGCGGTCTTTATGAATCACAGCGTATCGAGCGGGCTATCAACATAGTAAAACATCTACATGAAAAGGATGACGTCACACAATGAACAATCATCGGTTTATGAAATGCCGCCGGCGGCCCTGGCCGCAAAGGTTCCTTTGATGTCTTGTTGTCTGCGTTGAGCACTGACATCGCGAACCATGTACCCAAGAACCCGTCGGTGGAAGAACAATGATTAATCTCATCGGTCGGCGCCTGGCTACGCCCGTGAACCGCCTCCTTGCCGCATTCAAAGCGCCTCCATGAAACCCGCTTTTGTGTGGAGCAGAAACCCACTCACGGACACCGTCCGTTCATGACGAATTAGGCATTAAATGCAGCGCTGGCGAGATCCTCCCGTCCGCCGTCTATTTAATCTCCTATTTAAGCGAAATGAGCGCCCGACCAAGAATCGCACACCTCGTCGTTCCCCTATCTCCTCCTTCACCATTTTGTCCACTCTTACAATGGCTTCGAAGAGTAGTTATTCCGCACAAGCCATTTTCTAGGTTTGTACCTCTCACACACACACCGTGGGTGGGGGGGCGTGCATGAAGAAGAAGGTGCATGCAGTAGCCACGTACTCCCGTCTCTTTCCCAACCACACCAGCGGGTACATGGTGGAGCTCATTTCGTATGAAAAAGAGGCAGCCCATGTGGTAATTTGACCGATGTACTGGTTGTCCACTTGGTGGAGGAGGATGCGTCTACCACAATTGAACAAACAAATTGCAACTTTGACAGCGTTATGTTAAAGAAAGAAAACCATGTGGGGCCTGCCTTAGAGGCAGGCTCTATACTCTAGAGTACTTTTGATGTGTCCGTCAACTTGAGCAGAGAGAAAACTTGCTTAATCACGCCTCTCCCCCCTTGCAGGCGTGGTGGCTCATGAATGAGGTGAAGCTTGCTTACTAGTAGTAGTACTATCGCCTTCACGCCCGCTCCCTACGCCCACTGTGATGGCTGGGGCTGAGTGAAATTTTACTAGTCCCTCTGTTACTCCTCGTCCCTACTACCTTGGTTGGAGAGATTATCATATTGTTTGGAATATATGTTCTTTAGTACTCCTCCATTTACTTATACAAGGCCACTATAAAAAAATACATTTGCATCTATACAAGGCCACAAATAGTAATCGAGACAAAAGTTACTACTCCCTCCTTTCAGGTTATGGCTCAATTTCAAAATCTCTCAACAAAGGTGAGCGGTGAGTGGTCAATTAATTTATTACTCCTAGTTTGCACAAGTAATTAAATGCGCTCGTTTTTCTCAAAAAGCTATCTTTACCCGAGGCATTAATTAGAATGAATGCATGAATGACCACTAAATTTCCATGAACTTCTACATGCATTGGTGAGTTTTCTCTTGACCTTTGCTTGCGGGTGATCTAACGCACCTCGAAATCCAACATGTGATGGTACTACTACTAGTAGTAGAATTGAGACTTATAAAGCGGAAGCGAATGTTTTTAGATGAGCCCTATAAACCCTAGTGAGTGCGTACTCCGTAAAATCAGATTTTCCCAAAACTAAATCGCTCAACCTTTATTTGCTTGTTTCCTTCACTGCTTGCCTCGAATAGACTATGCCAAACTCCCACACTGCGGCGAGAAAGACCGCCCTCACCTTTTTTAGTCAGGGTTTGTATCGATGGATCGCGTGAAGCAGCAAAAACCCAAGCCGTGTCCTTTTCAACACTGGGTTTTTAAACACGATGAACAATTTACCCTCGTGCTTTTTATGGGTTTGTAGTGGAGTTAGATGTTCTTACCCTTTCCCTTTCAATTGTGTTGTCATATTTTCTTTGAAGCAGGTGTAAACGATGAAGAAACTCCATATTAATGGACTTTTGGAACCACTTGATTATGAATCACTTGGTACTTGCGAACCGTGCCTCATGGGCAAGATGACTAAAACGCCGTTCTCCGGTACTATGGAGAGAGCAACAGATTTGTTAGAAATCATACATACAGATGTATGTGGTCCAATGAATGTTGAAGCTCGTGGCGGATATCGTTATTTTCTCACCTTCACAGACGATTTAAGCAGATATGGGTATATCTACTTAATGAAGCATAAGTCTGAAACATTTGAAAAGTTCAAAGAATTTCAGAGTGAAGTTGAAAATCATCGTGACAAGAAAATAAAGTTTCTACAATATGATAGTGGAGGAGAATATTTGAGTTACGAGTTTGGTCTACATTTGAAACAATGCGGAATAGTTTCAAGAACTCACGCCACCCGAACACCACAACAGTAATGGTGTGTCCGAACGTCGAATCGTATTTTACTAGATATGGTGCGATCTATGATGTCTCTTACCGATTTACCGCTATCGTTTTGGGGTTATGCTTTAGATACGCCGCATTCACGCTAAATAGGGCACCATCAAAACCGCTGAGACGACTCCTTATGAACTATGGTTTGGCAAGAAACCAAAGTTGTCGCTTCGAAAGTTTGGGGCTGCGATGCTTATGTGAAAAAGCTTCAACCCGATAAGCTCGAACCCAAATCGGAAAATGTGTCTTCATAGGATACCCAAAGGAGACAGTTGGGTACACCTTCTATCACAGATCCGAAGGCAAGACATTCGTTGTTAAGAATGGATCCTTTCTAGAGAAGGAGTTTCTCTCAAAGAAGTGAGTGGGAGGAAAGTAGAACTTGATGAGGTAATAGTACCAGCTCCCTTATTGAAAGTAGTTCATCACGTAAACGGTTTCGTGACACCTACACCAATTAGTGAGGAAGTTAATGATGATGATCATGAAACTTCAGATCAAGTTGTTCTTGAACTTCAGAGATCAACCGAGTAAGATCCGCGCCAGAGTGGTACGATAATCCTGTTCGAAGTCATGCTACTAGATCATGGTGAACCTACGAACTATGAAGAAGCGATGGTGAGCCCAGATTCGCAAAATGGCTTGAAGCCATGAAATCTGAGATGGGATCCATGTATGAGAACAAAGTGTGGACTTTGGTTGACTTGCCCGATGATCGGCAAGCAATAGAGAATAAATGGATCTTCAAGAAGAAGACCGACGACGACGGTAATGTTATCGTCTACAAAGCTCGACTTGTTGCAAAAGGTTTTCGACAAGTTCAAGGGGTTGACTACGATGAGACCTTCTCACCCATAGCGATGCTTAAGTCGTCTCGAATCATGTTAGCGATTGCCGATTTTATGATTATGAAATATGGCAAATGGATGTCAAAACTGCACTCTGAATGGATTTCGGAAGAAGAGTTGTATATGATGCAACGGAAGGTTTTGTCGATCCTAAGGAGCTAACAAAGTGTGCAAGCTCCAGCGATCCATTTATGGACTGGTGCAAGCCTCTCGGAGTTGGAATAAACGCTTTGATAGTGTGATCAAAGATATGGTTTTATCTGAGACTTTTGGAGAAGCTCAGATTTACAAGAAAGTGAGTGGGAGCTCAGAGCATTTCGATATTATATGTAGATGACATATTGTTAATTGGAAATGATATAGAATTTCTGGATGGCATAAAGGGATACTTGAATAAAAGTTTTTCAATGAAAGACCTCGTGAAGCTGCTTACATATTGGGCATCAAGATCTATAGAGATAGATCAAGACGCTTGATTGGACTTTCACAAAGCACATACCTTGATAAAGTTTTGAAAAGTTCAAAATGGATCGTGCAAAGAAAGGATTCTTGCTCAGATTATAAGGTGTGAAATTGAGTCGACTCAATGCCCGACCACGCAGAAGATAGAGAGAAAATGAAAGGAGTTCCTATGCTTCAGCCATAGGCTCTATCATGTATGCAATGCTGTGTACCAGACCTGATGTGTGCCTTGCTATTAGTTTAGCAGGAGGTACCAAAGTAATCCAGAGTGGATCATCGACAGCGGTCAAGAACATCTGAAATACCTAAAAAGGACTAAGGATATGTTTCTCGTTTATGGAGGTGACAAAGAGCTAGTCGTAAATGGTTACGTCGATGCAAGCTTTGACACTGATCCGGATGATTTTAAATCGCAAACCGGATACGTGTTTATATTAAACGGTGGAGCTGTCAGTTGGTGCAGTTCTAAACAAAGCGTCATAGCGGGATGTACATGCGAAGCAGAGTACATAGCTACTTCGGAAGCAGCAAATGAAGGAGTCTGGATGAAGGAGTTCATTTCCGATCTAGGTGTCATACCTAGTGCATCGGGACCAATGAAGATCTTCTGTGATAATGCTGGTGCAATTGCCTTGGCAAAGGAATCCAGATTTCACAAGAGGACCAAGCACATCAAGAGACGCTTCAATTCCATCCGGGACCAAGTCCAGGTGGGAGACATAGAAATTTGCAAGATACATATGGATCTGAATGTTGCAAACCCGTTGACTAAGCCTCTTCCACGAGCAAAACATGATCAGCACCAAGACTCCATGGGTGTTAGAATCATTCTTGTGTAATCTAGATTATTGACTCTAGTGCAAGTGGGAGATCAAGGAAATATGCCCTAGAGGCAATAATAAAGTTATTATTTATTTCCTCATATCATGATAAATGTTTATTATTCATGCTAGAATTGTATTACCCGGAAACATGATACATGTGTGAATACATAGACAAACATAGTGTCACTAGTATGCCTCTACTTGACTAGCTCGTAAATCAAAGATTGTTAAGTTTCCTAACCATAGACATGAGTTGTCATTTGATTGACAGAATCACATCATTAGGAGAATCATGTGATTGACCTGACCCATTCCGTTAGCTTAGCACTTGATCGTTTAGTATGTTGCTATTGCTTTCTTCATAACTTATACATGTTCCTATGACTATGAGACTATGTAACTCCCGTTTATCGGAGGAACACTTTGTGTGCTACCAAATGTCACAACATAACTGGGTGATTATAAAGGTGCTCTACAGGTGTCTCCAAAGGTACTTGTTGAGTTGACGTATTTCGAGATTAGGATTTGTCACTCCGATTGTCGGAGAGGTATCTCTGGGCCCTCTCGGTAATGCACATCACTATAAGCCTTGCAAGCAATGTAGCTAATGAGTTAGTTACGGAATGATGCATTACGTAACGAGTAAAGAGACTTGCCGGTAACGAGATTGAACTAGGTATTGAGATACCGACGATCGAATCTCGGGCAAGTAACATACCGATGGCAAAGGGAACAACGTATGTTGTTATGCGGTTTGACCGATAAAGATCTTCGTAGAATATGTAGGAGCCAATATGAGAATCCAGGTTTCGCTATTGGTTATTGACCGGAAACAGTTCTAGGTCATGTCTACATAGTTCTCAAACTCGTAGGGTCTGCACGCTTAACGTTACGATGACAGTTATATTATGAGTTTATGAGTTTTGATGTACCGAAGGTTCTTCGGTGTCCCGGATGTGATCACGGACATGACGAGGAGTCTCGAAATGGTCGAGACATAAAGATTGATATATTGGATGACTATATTTGGACACCGGAAAGGTTCCGGGTGAGATTGGGACTATACCGGAGCTCCGGGGGGTTACCGGAACCCCCCGGTAGGTATATGGGCCTTATTGGGCCTTAGTGGAAAGGAGGGAGAAGGAGCAAAGGAGGGGGCGCGCCCCCTCAAGGCCAATTCGAATTGGGAGGGGGGCCCCCTTTCCTTCTTCCTCCCCTCTTCCTTCCCTCTCCTACTCCTAATAGGAAAGGGGGCCAAACCTACTTGGAGTAGGATTGCCCCCTAGGGCGCCTCTCCCTTGGCGGCCCCTCCTCCTCCCCTTTATATACGGAGGAGGGGGCACCCATAGACACACAAGTTGATCTTCGTGATCGTTCCTTAGCCGCAGCGGTGCCCCCCTCCACCATATTCCACCTCGGTCATATCGTAGCGGTGCTTAGGCGAAGCCCTGTGTCGGTAGAACATCATCACCGTCACCACGCCGTCGTGTTGACCGAACTCATCCCCGACACTTTGCTGGATCGGAGTCCGGGGATCGTCATCGAGCTGAACGTGTGCTAGAACTCGGAGGTGCCGTAGTTTCGGTGCTTGATCGGTCGGGCCGTGAAGACGTACGACTACATCAACCGCGTTGATATAACGCTTCCGCTTTCGGTCTACGAAGGTACGTGAACAACACTCTCCCCTCTCGTTGCTATGCATCACCATGATCTTGCGTGTGCGTAGGAATTTTTTTGAAATTACTACGTTCCCCAACATCCGTGACATTTTGGGCCGAACGAAATTTTTTTCTGTCAGACATATGACACTTCTATGACGATAATTGTGACAAAACCCGGTATCATCATAGATGTGGTGGGCTCCTACTTCTATGACAAATAATCATGACAGAAAATGGGCTTTTCGTCCTGGGCGGGCCGGAGACGCAGCTGCATGACATTCTTTGGGCCGTCCATGACGGAAAAACCTTGGTAGAAGCGAGGGGAGGAAAATTTCGGGGAGTTGTCGGTTACGGTGGGAGGTCGGGGGCCGAGCGATGCGCTGCTTTCTCTCGTGACTGTACGCTGCGTGTGTGCGTAGGCGTTGGCTCTAATCAACCCGAAGCGAGGCATTGGGCTCTAACTAAACCCGAGCGATTGCACTGCGAGCTACGCGTTCATCGAACCCGAGGGATGGATCGATGGGCGTTAATCGAACACGATGGAGCGATTCTTCGCCATCGCCGATCAAGTCGATCGATTGGATGAACAAAGTGAGTGTTGCGGGGGGTGGATGAATAGTGAGCGGTGGCGTTGCCTCTGGATGAACAGGACCCGTGGTGTGGAGGGCTGGATGAACAGATACGGTGGAGGGTGGCGGTGGAGGGGTGGTTGAACAGACCCGTGGTGTGGAGGGCTGGATGAACAGAGACGGTGGAGGGGTGCCCGTGGAGGGGTGGTTGAACAAGAGCGGTGGAGTAGCGCGGTGGAGGCTGGATGAACAGGAGCCCGTGGAGGCTGGAGGAGGTCGACGGTGGAGATGAAGCAGATCCCGTGGAGTCCTGTTTTGCGGTATGCCACACCCTCCCGGCGAACAGACCCCTGTTTCGACCGAAGCGCCCAACACAAGTCCGCTTTTTGCGCACGCCGCACCTCCCGATCAACAGGACCCCTGCTTCAACCGTAAGAGGTCCGCTTCTCCGCTTTGCGGTACGCCACACCCCTCCCGATCAACAGGGCCCTGCTTCGATCGTAGGAGGTTCGCTTCTCCGTTTTGCGGCACGCCACACCCTCCCGATCAACAGACCCTGCTTCGACCGTAGGAGGTCCATTTCCTCGCCAGCGGTACGCCAGGCCCCTCCCGGCGAACAGGATCCCGCTTGAACGTGGCGGTCGAACACAAGGCCGCTTCTCCGCCAGCGGTACGCCAGCCTCGCTTCCATCGCCTGTTCCGCCCAAGCCTCCCGATGAACACGACCACGCATTCCGCTCCGACCCAGCCGGTTGGCTCCCATGAACACGACTAATGACGCTGTTTCTCCGTTCCGACCCAGCCATGTACGTATGCGCGAGTAGGCGTTCGAGACCCTGCTCGTATGTACGTATGTGGTCAGATTTTCTTTCTTGCACCTCGCCGTTGTATGTACGTGTACACATGCTATGCGCGCTTACTACAACACGCGCGGCGCCTCTACATCTACGACACGCGCGCGCTTACATCGACCAAGATGTACGCATATGTTCGCGACAGAATGACAACGCCACGCACGCTTCACCAGGTGGGTCCCGACCGCCGTGCACTTCCTTGCGTGCGAAGATGTAGCTGGTGGGTCCCAGCAGTCGGGGGTGAATCGCTTTTTCACGAAATACGATGGCCCGTCCGGTGGGTCCCCGCTGTCCGTGGAGGAATAATTATTTTGCACGTAATAAGGAGGCACTTCCTCATCGCGCCGTGGTCCAAGTTGTCGCCTCTCCACGACAGTCCACGTCCGATGGAAGCCGCCTTGACCACGCTGACCACGCGCGCCGAGAGCACCAGTGGCGGTGGACGGCGGCGAGGCCTAGGAAGGGACGACGCGGAGCCGGGAAGACGCGTGGATGCCCACGCCAGAGGAGTATGAGGGTTCACCGGTTCGCTGCGGTGTGAGGCTGCCGTCGCCGCAGAATAACAGGGTGTGGGTGAGTAGAGGATGGCCACGCCGATGGTGGGAGTAGTAGGGGTGGTGAGGCCTCCGCCGCCGCAGCCGCCACGGAGGCAGGAGCACGAGGCACGACTGACGCTGGTTTGGGCGGCTGGAGCAAGAAAACCAGAGGTTGAAGAAGCACTACGGCCGTTGGATGGACATCGTACGGTCACTAGAGCTAGAATCGTGCATATTGACTAAGTTGACAAAGCCCTCCGTCCCCGTCAACTTAGTAGGCCCACAAGTTAGCCTGCCACTATACTGGGTCCCAGCTAACAGACGGAGTATTCATTTTTTTGTGCGTAATAAGGAGGCACTTCCTTGCGTGCGAAGATATAGCTGGTGGGTCCGAGCTGTCAGCGGCGGTAACGTTTTTTTCGTGAAATACAGAGGCCCTTTCGGTGGGTCCCAGATGTCAGGTGGAGGAATCATTATTTTGCGTGTAATAAGGAGGCATTTCCTTGTGTGCGGCCGTGGACCCAATTGTCGGCCTCTCCACGTCTGATCCACTTCATATGCATGTCGGTCGTTGACCATGTTGACCAGGCAGCGCCGAGAGCACCAGGCGGTGGACGACGGCGAGGCCTAGGAAGGAACGACACGGAGGCAGGAAGACTTAGCGCTTGTTTCCCACGCGAAGGGAGTATGGTGAACGAGGGTTTATCGTCTGCGTCGCCGCCGCCAGAGAATAACAGCAGTGTGGGTGAGTAGAGGGATGGCTAGGCCAGCAATGGGAGTACGGTGGGCGGTGAGGCTCTGCTGGCAAGACAGCCGGCATGGGAGGAGGAGCGAGCAGTCTCACTGGAGCTTGTCTCGAGCGGCTGGAGCAAGAAGAGCAGAGATTGAAGAAGACGACGGCCGTTGGATGGCCATCCAACGATCCGCTAAAGGCCAACCTTTTTTAGGAAAGCCTCAAATCTGTGGAAAACAACATACAGCCCATCCGCCATTATTTCTAATAATTTACAGCCCATTTGCTAATTCTTAAGGTTTTTGGAGCCCATATTCTTTTGTTAGCATTACAGCCATCTGTGGCCACAGTTAAAAATTATCTGAAATTTTGCATATTTGGTGCGGTCCGAACTGTTTTTAATCCCAAATTTCGACTCACATTCAAACTGATTATAAAAATAAATGTATATCAATATAAAATCCAACAAATTCTCCACGCATAAAAATTAATGTAATTTAAAATCTCAAATGAAAAAAAATTGAAACTAATTGCGGTTTGATGTGTTTTAAAATGTACATCCCATTTCTCATTATCGATGGGCCATTTTCTCGGCTAGTCAATGAAAGCTCTCCTCGTCTTGAAAGATTTGCAGCCCAACAGGCCCGACAAAGAGACTTACTTGGCAAATAACAAAAAACTGGGTTGTGGTGTGGACCCACTGTCGGCCTCTCCATGTACAAGACTCTTCCGATGGAAGTCGCCTTGACCATGTTGACCATGCAGCATGGAGAGCACCACGGCGGTGGACGACGGCGAGGCCTAGGAAGGGACGACGCGGAGCCGGGAAGACGCGGCGGTGGAAGCCAGCGGAGAGAAGTACGAGGGTTCTTGGTTCACTGCGGTGTGAGGTTGCCATCGCCGCAGGGCCCGCCAGCGGTGGGAATAGTAGGGGTGGTGAGGCCTCTGCGGCAAAGACAGCCGCCACGGGAGGCAGGAGCATGAGGCACAACTGGCGCTGGTTTGGGCGGCTGGAGCAAGAAGACCAGAGGTTGAAGAAGCACTACGGCCGTTGGATGGACATCGTACGGTCACTGGAGCTAGAATCGTTCATATTGACTAAGTTGACAAAGCCCTTCGTCCCCGTCAACTTAGTAGGCCCACAAGTCAGCCTCCCACCAAGGTAGGTCCCAGCTATCAGGGGGAGTATTCATTTTTTTGTGCGTAATAAGGAGGCACTTCCGGTGGGTCCGAGCTGACAGCGGGGGGGGGGGACGTTTTTTTCGCAAATACGGTGGCCCGCCAGGTGGGTCCCAGCAGTCAGGGGCAAACATTTTTTTTGCAAAATACGGTGGCTCGTCCTGTGGGTCCCTGCTGTCAGTTGGAGGAATCATTATTTTCCGCGTAATAAGGAGGCACTTACTTGCTGCGCCGTGGACCCGGTGAGACTCTCCACGACAAAGATACTTCCGATGGAAGTCGCCTTGACCACGCTGACCTCATCGCGTTCCGCTGCATGCATGCGCCCATGGGCGTGGTGCGCCCCCACCGTCGACCTTCACGACGGTCATCTTCCGATGACTCTCGGTTGTTGACCACGTTGACCACACCATGTCGAGCGCACCTGCATCGGAACGACCGGAGATGGGGAAGACGGGCGGTGGAGTCGCAGATGAAGAGGAGTGGGAAACTTCATCTGGTTGGTCTTGCGGCAGCACAGCCGCTGTGCACGGAGACAGGAGCAAGAACAGAGGTTGAAGAAGGAGCACGGCTGTTGGATTAACATCCAACGGTCCAGCTGCTAGAATCATTTGTTGATTGTTGACAAAGCCGTGCGTACCGCCCGCTTAGCAGGCCCACAAGTCACCACCAAATCTGATGGGTCCCGGTATCAACGGATGAATAATTTTTCGCAAAACAAGGATGCACTTCCTTCCATGCGAAGATACAGCCGTGGGTCCCACCTGTCGTGGAGGAAACATTTTTCAGCTTAATAAGGAGGAACTTTCCTTGCGTGCGACCATGGACCTCGTGGGTCCCAGCCGTCGAGCTCTCCACGTCTGATCCTCTTCCGATGACTCTCGTTTGTTGACCACGCCACACCGAACACAGCGAGGCGCTGGACGACGGTGAGGCCCCGGACGGGAACGACTCGGAGATGGGAAAATGCGGCAGTGGAGTCGCAGATTGAGAGGAGGAGAAGGGTTATAACTGGTTCTGTTGCGGTGTGGGGCTGTAGTCTGTGGAGAATAACAGGAGGTGTCGAGGGGTGGAGGGATAGCCTGGCCGGCGGTGGGGTAGCGCTTCGCAGCGATGCGTGCTAAGCAGAGCCGCTGGCCGCCAGAGGCCGGACCAAGCGGTCCCATCGACGCTGGAGGAAGAAGACAAGAGATTGAAGGTGCATGCTGGCCCTTGGATATAAATCCAATGGATGTGGATGACACAATCATTTGTTGACCAAGTTGACAACTCCTGCGTAGGCTTCGACCTATTGGCCCACATGTCTGCCTGCAAAAATGTGGCATATATTTAACCCATGTTTTCTAGAATGTACAGTCCATTTGATGGGCTGGGTGAACAAATAATTTCGCGTCAATCAGGCCCATTTATATTTTCTAAGAAATCCTAGCCCATTTGCACTTCCTTGAAATACACGTATTAGGTGGGCTCGTTATATATATATAATGTTATGTTAGAAGGAGCAATTAATATCAAAGAATAAACCGGAGAGGCACATTACATATATATATATATATATAATTAAAAAATTAGCGAGTTATTGCTCAAAATAAAAATTAGAGCGTTATTATTAAATTGGTCCTTAAAATCTTCGCAAGCTTTTGTACGCAATCACCAGGATTTTCCTTGCCTGTGAGTCAAAAACAACCAGGATTTTTCGTTAAATATTTACTTTTATAAGTTAATAACACGTGGGATGTTTTTATAATGTATATATAAGTCTCTATAAAATATACGATAATAGTAATAATATAAATATATATAATGTGGTTAGAAGGAAAACATAAATTGACACAACATTACTTTTATAAGAGACCTGCGTTTTATACCCGACAAGAGGCATACTAACAAGTTCACACACAAATACAATGTAAAAGGTAAACATTCATATCAAACTCAGGTTCACAGGACACGCTCATATTCATAGCCAACATTCACTATCAACAACTCAAAAGATTCATATATACACAAGCTCAGCATATCTATGCATCCAAATGATTGATAGATCACACGACAATATTCATACATAATTCACAAAAAGATTCAGATATACACATGTTCATTATGTTTATGCATCCAAATGATTGAGATCACAGCCAATATGATTCATGGACGAACTTTAATTACCTAGGGTACAGACTGGTAAATGGTGTTCAATCGGAGGTACTGCTTGCTAAAATTAGTTTTTGTACGAGTAAACTTTCGAGTACATAAGAGGCAGCACAGACAGTCTGAACTTGGCTTGTAGGTTTATCCTCAAATAGTGGCCTCGTGCCGAGGGAGGTTTGAGCAACTTGGCAACTACTTTCATCCAACTAGTTTACTGGCTCATCTTGGTCCCTGTATCTCGCCAAAATTCTACATTGCGAGCGAGAAAGGAGGCGGTTGAGAAAATGAACCACCCAAATTTTTTGTGCAGTACAACTGAAATGGAGAATCCTTGGCGTGCAGACTGATTAAGTGGCAGATGAATATACGCGTCAACCAACTTGTCTGGAATCTTTAGACTCCATGCCGTATAGTTCGCTACCATATGTGCCGATAACCAACTGGCACAAGTTGGGACCAAAGACTGGACTATGTTTTTCTGGGCTATGCACCAAGCAATATTTTTGGCGTTCACTCTCCTAATACTTGGAGTTTGACAATTGGTTGACGCCGGTTGATACTCGAATGAATATAGGCACTTCTTGTCAACATCGATGCTTGTCTGAGTGAACTTTGGAGTACATAGTAGCACCATAAGTACCTATCCATCTGATTATTTTGTGCAGTTCTACTGAAATCACCCGATGTAATGATTTGCCTACGAGTTCAGTCTCCAAATTACTCCTTTATGAAATCGGAAAACAGTAGCACAATACCAAATTACCAATACATATGACAGGCACAATAATCAGGATAAAGACCAGTACCAACCTGTGTGAGGTAGCATATCAATTACTATTTCCTTTGACCGAAGCCGAGATAAGCCAAGCGATCGACAAAGAAAGGAAGAAAGCAAGCGGAGATTAGCGACTGACAGGAAAGGACGGAAGTTGTCGAGGCAATGAAGCACCCAAAGTTTTTGTGCAGTTCCACCAAAATTGAGCATCCCTGTTGGCACATATATTGAGTGAGATTACTGTAATAGTGGGACTAGTTGATGAAACATACACTAACAAATAGAAGCACCCTCATTATCTTAATGGGTAAAGTTATCAACATAGTAGTCTTGCTTAAATAGAGGTATTAGTTTATTTAATCAGTGCCAATTAGCTCAACTCAACACTCAAAGCATTGCCATTTATCATAGGTTGCAAAACTTAAAAGTGCAAAGATAAAGGAGTTTCTCATGATAGTAGCACGATACAAATAGAGATGACAGCAAACTAATATGGATGAAGGCCTTAGGCCTGCACTCAACCTGAGAAAAAAGCTTATTCATGTAGTCCCATAAGAGATGATAAAGCACTCACTTTGGAATCACACAATAGTATATATTTTGTGCACTTCAAATGTATGGTTGAAATCACTCTTGTTTACCAAAGTCTTGAGATTATATCGAAGATTATCAAGAACTTCCAGCAGAGTTAAAGCAATGGCTGGGATACAGTTCATTGTATTGTCTTGTGTAGTTCCACTAAAATGTATGATTGGCACAACATGATCCCTGTTTGCACAAGTAGGAACAAGGTGAAACCTTCATTAGCTTAGTGAGAAAGGATAGGAAGACATTAGCATATTACTCAAACAGAGCATCAAATTCATGATGGACAATACGTAAAACATTGCCTCATTGAACCAATGGCAATAAATTGACATGCAAAACAATAGCACTATTATGTCATGACACTAATAATATTCCCTTCCTGCTCCACCACATGATTCACCTCCATAGACAAACATTCACACATACATGATTCAGCATAGGGTCCTACTAAAGATTTGTTTAACTCCAACAGGAAAATTAGGCAGTAATAAATTAGTGGTACTTAAGTACTCCTAATTAATTAATGAGACAGCAGAAGTGGAAGGGCTCCCTAGAGGATCGTCTCACATGTAAGGTAGTCGTTGCCGGAGCCCTTGAATAGCCTCGACTGAGGCCTCTGGCTTCAGCAAGATCGCCTTGGCACTGTTTATTCTTCTTCTTCTTCCTCTTCATGCTCTATTTCTCTTTCTCCTCACCAGTACATGATTGGCCTTCTAATTCAGAATTGGTTTTGTCAGTGAGGGAGTACAAGTGTACTAGTAAAAAACAACATTATTTTCTCATGGCAGTCGGAAAATAGAGATGAACACATGCATTAAATATCATTCTTACCTAAAGGAAGGTTATGGCGCCAATATGGATGATGAGGATTGGAACACAGATCTCCCTTTGTGCAGTTCCACCAAAATGAACCAACTGTTCCATTCGACATTCCAGCTTAAACAACACAAAAGTCACTTCTTTTAAGAAGAGTTTTGTGCAAAGGCACAAAAGGTCACAACACAGAACTGTGTGAATTGATATCCTGTTTGCACAAAAGGCACAGAGGAAATAGTCGAGTCTCAAACAATTACAGGCAAAAACATTTGGCTAAACTTGTCGAGTCTCAACAATTACAGAGCAAAAATAGTGGCATGGCTTCATTTTTACCAGGACATTATATTAAGAACAGCTAAGGCTGCGTTCGGTTCACGTGTTTGGTGCAGGATTTTCAGAGGAACACAATTCCTACAGTATTCTTTCCTTCCAACCGCTCGAACACGGAAAGGTGAATAGTGTTTCATAGGAAAGCTGGTCCAGTAGTACTGATTCCATCGGATTAGAAACATCCACGCTGCTCATTTTTTGGGCGGAAGCCCGAGGCAAAGCGCCGCTGCCATGCGTTAGATAGGTTGTTGTGCTGTGTTTGCCCGAATAAAAAATCAACCTATGTGTGGTACGTGAGGTGAGGACAAGAGTAGTCACTTTGTGCAGCGAATAAACAAATAACATCTCATCTTGCCAAGCATGCTACTCTAAAAAAATCTGTACATTTCAGAGTCCATCCGAACACATTCTCTTGAGAGTTTCCTCCGTTCGCTATTCCATAGTTTTATACCTACATTCCTTTCCTATTCGGTCCTCTTTTCTACCCCTTTATTCCGACCGAGCCTAAATATTTGGTATAAGGGCATGGGACAAGGTGGGTGCACCAGAAGACAAACACCATGTACATAAACAGGGGCATAAAGTGGTGATTCATAGTTTGTTGCCCTGAGAAACAAACATCCAAGAAACATATCTGGGTTGGTCCCATTTTTGTTCACTCTAGCCACCTACTCCTATGTGTGGATAGCAAATCTAGTCATGGTCATACCACTGTGTACAGCGTTACCCCTATATTTCCCTTTTCGACCAAGAGACCGGTTGGATGACCAGTCTGTACTACTTTCATCCCCTTTCCTTCCTGTTTGTACCAAGTCCGATGTACATACTAAATTCCCCCACCCCCACTTTATTTCAATGACAAGTATTTTTGGACGGAGGGAGTACAAGATTTGACTCCATGAAGTAGCTTTACCTCTAACAATAGAAGAAAAAAAATAGGTGACGTTGGACCATCCGATCGAGAGGGGCTGAGAGGTAGAAAATGATGCACATGCAGCTGACGTAGCGAAATGGGGAAGTAGAGCTAAGGCGGTTTCAAACGAAGATATACCAAGGTCGTCGGGATGTGGATAGGTGGGCGGCGGAGGCGGATCCGCCCACAGCAACGCATTTAAGGATCGGAGGACCTCCTGCACGGCGCCGCCGAGAGATAGCAGTGCGGCCGGCGGTGGGTATCCTCCTCGCTGCCGACGACGGCCTAAACGCTGCCCTCCTCCCTTCACCGGCGGAGGGGATATGTCCGGATCTGTAACCAGCGGTGAGGATAGAAAGCCAGTGTTTTTGAAGGAGAAAGACAGTGTTACTACCCCTATCTTGTTTAGATCTAGAGAGGATGAGAGTGTGTGAATAGAGCAGCCCTAGCAAGCAAGCGCGAGGCTCCGCCTATATATAAGTAGTGGGGTAGTTTTCCTTTTCACTCCATCAAAACAATCGCTTAAAATTGTGTACTACTACATGCCGTGTCGCGGTTTTTTAGTTGTTGATTGTTTTTGAGATAGCTACCCGCTTGTTCCAAGTGGTGTTACGTGTGTCATGTCGCACTTTGTATCGCTCAAGTCGGTACTACAAGTCCCTCCATTAAATGAACAACCACCCTCATAAAAATTGTGAACAAGCCCACGACTAAAATTAGCGGAAACGTGGGTTGCCCCAACATGCATTATTATTTATATTTTCTACTCCTCCGCTCCTAAATATAAGTCTTTTTATTAGCCACACCTAAGACAAGAATTTTTTATTAGCAGTGAACCCCACATGTCATAGACACAAAAATTGTGGCAAGATTCCTTAGGCAAGCCAAACTGTGTCTAACAATTTGAGCAACTCATGTTAGGCAAGTGTGGCAAGTGTGGGAAAAATAATGTGGCAACATAAGACAAGCATAGTCACAATCCAAACAGCCCCGTAATTTTTTGTGACATGCATGAAAATTTGGTTAGTTAAATTTATAGTCAAAATTTGGCAAGGTGCATCAAATCAACACATGCAAGTATCAAAAGGGAAGTCACGGCATGCATGCATGCGTTGTACTCCCTACGTTTCCAAATATAAGTCTTTTTAGAGATTGCAACAAGTGACTACATACGAAGCAAAATATGTCTACTCCTACAATAGCCCATTTGAAATGTGTAAAAAGACTTTTATCGAGTGCAGTGGTTTGATGTGTCGCGTCAACTCGTATAAGACCGAGAAATTTGATTACTACGACGCCTTCTCCCTCGCGGACGAGCTTCGGTGTTTTAACTACACCTGCCTTTGGCTGCATGACAGTGGGCCAACCACTGTTGGGCCCCTGTCATAGACGCAAAGGCAGGAGCAGTAAGTAGAAGCTTTCACTACACGCTATCTCTCCCGCACGAGGTGGACGGACATGCAGCGATGGTTCGAGCATCTTGTAGAAGTAGGAGTAACATCATTGTTCGTCTTTTCAAGAGGCGAAGAGCCAAGCGCAAACCGAACGTGGCGATTCATGTAACGCCACGTGATGCGGTTCCTTGAGTACTAGCCAGGCTCTTGCATGAGACAAAATTGTTATTGTTTAACAATTAAACTCCATTATCCATTGGTTGATACTGCTCAAGATAGGTCCACGCGGTTAGCACCGTTTCCTCCTGGGGTCACCAATGTTTATTTGCTAATTAATAGCATTCCATGCAATGAACTAGCCATTGCAAGTCATTAAAAGCATGCACACCTCTCATCTCTTATTGTTTGATACGTATGTCAAGAAACAAGAAACAAGGTAGAAATTAACGCACTGTGCCTAAGTGTTTTGGGACAATTTGGTTTTCGTAAGATGACTTACACACCTAGACGGAGGGAGTAGTATAGACCTGTAAACCGGAAAGGAGTATTTGCCTTTCTAGAGATTTCAACAAGTGGCTAGACTACACCGTGTGCAGTACCCCCCTTCCGGTTTATAGGGCTCAAATCTCAAATCTCATGAACCAAGGCATTTTGCGATTGGAGGAATGTATCAGATCTCAGACTTTACAAAACTACCCTAATTAAACTCATGCATTAATTACGTAGTTCTCTCGTTTTCCTCTCCGCCTTGGTCGAGGTGCACAATATTGAGCACTCCTATATGACTAGCCGCTCTATCTACATGGGGACATTTCAAAGCATCCGGGCCCGCGTGCCATCCACCAAATCACAGCGAGGTGCTAAAGTCGAGACTCACCTGTCACCCCGGTGTGGCCGTCATGACCCGTCATATCACAAAACCCACACCTTTACCAGCAGTGGTAAGGTGGCCTCCAAGTTGGACTGGACGAAGCAACCATCATTTCATTGGAATGCTCGTTCAAGCCCTTTCTTCCCTTTCTTGAAGAAAACCTCACTCCATGCTACTCACTTCTGCCATTTTTCTTCTCTACCGACGAAGGAAAGGTGGGCGAATCAGTTATGCTGCTATATTTTCATTCCAATAATCTTCTTTTTGCGAAGCACCGACCGATTCTCACATCCTATTCTTTTCCCGTTTTCATTGCGATTGTGGTTTCCTTTCGATTGCTTTTTGTTTGTCGGTTCATTGATGGATCTGGAGCACTAGGCAAAGAGTTGCGGCGGACAACCCATCGGAGACAGCGATCTCCGTGAAGCGAGCACCGACCAACGAGTTGACATGTTGGCGGGCCAACCCATGGAGATGAAGAACTCCAAGAAACAAGCACTGGCCAAAGAGTTGAGGACGTTGGCGGACGAACTCCTCAAAGAAAGTTGGAAGAATAGCAAGGGCCCCACCGTGCCTACCCCAGGAACTCTGATTGCCACCTATGTGAGGCTCAAGACCGAGTTTGAGGAGATAGTCGCCGTTGAGAAGCAAGATTCCCGGCAAGGTGATGGCCCCATCGAGGACGAGGAGATGGCCCCCGGAGGGATGAGATCCCCTGGTGAGCTGCACAAGGTAAAAAATAATGGCTTATTACCATAGTTGTTGTTTTTGATTATTTGCAATGTGCTTGCTTTTTGATTATTGTGCTTGCTAATATGTTAGGGTTGTGCAGGTGCCGGTGGTTGTCCTTGATGATTCCGATGTCGTGGCCCGCTCTGCTGGCATCGCCCGAGATCGATTCGATGCGCTGTCCATCCTGTGGACATCGCCCGCAGATCGATTCCGATGTCACGGTCGATCCTGTGGACATCGCCCGTAAATCGATTCCCATGCCATCGTCCGTGTTGTGGTCATTGCCGAGAGATCGATGACAAGAAATAGTTGGTCGCGCTAATCCTTGTGGTAGTTTGCATTGCCTCGTGTTTAATTACCGTAATGATGTGTGTTATCAAACCATCTTAGGGCTAGTGCACTGTCTTGTGTGGGCGGATCTTGCTACTTTTGTTTGATAGTGAATCATGTGATGAATCATGCGAACCCTCTCCGAGTTATGGAAACAGATGTATCCTAACCAGCTTTTGATGTAATATATGGCATGCTTAGATGTAATTTTGAACTGTTTATCATATCAGCAGGGCTTGTTTGATGATTCTTGGTGCTAGTAGGCTAGCTACTGTGCGATCTAGTGCTTGCAAAACACTCACCGAAGAGAAACGTTGGGGCTGATGAGCTCGTGGTACGCTTATACTTATCCCTCGTCGATCAACCAATAGCCCTAGCTCCTAAAATTGTAGGCTTAGTGATCGATCAAACAATAGTCGACATACATTCAGGCCTCATTTGGTTCATAGGGTAGGAAAATCGTAGCAAAAGTACAGAGAACGTGCAACACAAAATCATAGCAAAGGCAGTAGACGTACTCCCTCCGCTCCAAAATAGATGACCTAGGCGGCTAGTTTGGCCTAGTGGGTTTCGGTGATATGACGTGGTACAGTGCCGCATACGGTCTTGGCGTGTGGTAGCAGATATTGCGGGTACAGAAGTTTTCTTGAAGAAGCGGAATTCAACGAAGTCATGATGGTTCCTTCATCCGAACAACTTACAGTGGGAAAGGTTGGGCCTGCGATACGACCGGGTAGACCAGGATAATTTTGTGCATGGCAGGTGGACCAGGATGGTCGACGTCCCACATGTCGGCGAATGAAAGTATTCTTTCCGATATAGAGGACGGCAACGAGTATTCATTATTTATTTTTATGAAAGCTATTGTCTCCTTTGTTACTCCTTGACTTTGTCAATGCCTCTCTCTCCTCTACATAAGCGGGGACTACTTGCTATGCATGCAGCGGCGGGCATTTGGCGTCTTGAGGGCAGGCGGTGAGAGCGGGCTCGAAGCGGTCCGGACTCAAAGATGGCCCACCTCACATTATCACCGTATATTTCTTGGAGTCCGTCGTGGCGGGCGGGCGATCTCTCCCTCCCCGTTTTCTCTTCTCGGCCGGCGCCGCCGAGCGATTAGATTTTGGCTATCGATGGTTTATTCAATTACGGTCCCACATGTCAGTGAAATTGCAAGACAACGCGTGTCTCCTCTGGTGAGCAGCGTGCGAGCCGGACTGTCGGGGTTGCGACGCGTACGAGTCGTAAGTGTGTCGCCTTTTCCTTTAGAACTTGCGAAGCGTAACATTTTCGCGCGATCGATTGATAGAAATCCAGAACAAAATGACAAGGGCGGTGCTTTCCCGCTCGTTAGGTGGGCTAGTTCGAGTGATATGACGTGCTACAGTGCCGTCCACTTGCTCCATTTTTATGTAAGCAAGAGTTTACACTCTTACACGGGAGGAGTGCGAAACACCGGGGATCTGATTTTGATCGAGGGAGAACTGTTCCCTGCCAAATAATGGAGGATTGTTAGCGATTATAGCATGATAGTTAGGGCATCTCCAGCGCTGGCCCACAAATTTACATCGGCATCTATCCGAGGACACTGATGGATGCCATCCGATGCTGCCCGCATACCTTTCGACAACTATATGAACTAACCGGACGAAATTCGTGCAAACAAAGCAAATTTCAAATTGACCGGATGAAATTCATTACATTTCGAGAACTTTTCCTATAAAATGGATGAAATTCATTACATATTTCGCACAAACCGTACTAAAACCTACTGTAAACCTAATATAAACGATCGCCGGGCCCCGACCACCATGTCCGGCCATGAACCCGAGAAAGCAGACCATTGCCTTTGCCTCCTCCTTATTGAAGGAAATATGCCCTAGAGGCAATAATAAATGTTATTATTTATTTCCTTATATCATGATAAATGTTTATTATTCATGCTAGAATTGTATTAACCGGAAACATAATACATGTGTGAATACATAAACCTACAGAGTGTCACTAGTATGCCTCTACTTGACTAGCTCGTTAATCAAAGATGGTTATGTTTCCTAACCATGAACAAGGAGTTGTTATTTGATTAATGGGATCACATCATTGGTTGAATGATCTGATTGACATGACCCATTCCATTAGCATAGCACCTGATCGTATAGTTTGTTGCTAGTGCTTTTCTTCATGACTTATACATGTTCCTATGACTATGAGATTATGCAACTCCCGTTTGCCCGAGGAACACTTTTGGTGCTACCAAACGCCACAACGAATCGGGTGATTATAAAGGTACATTACAGGTGTCTCGAAGGTACATGTTGGGTTGGCATATTTCGAGATTAGGATTTGTCACTCCGATTGTCGGAGAGGTATCTCGGGCCCTCTCGGTAATGCACATCACATAAGCCTTGCAAGCATTGCAACTAAAGGTGTTAGTTGTGAGATGATGTATTACGGAACGAGAAAAGAGACTTGCCAAGAATTGAGATTGAACTAGGTATTGGATACCGACGATCGAATCTCGGGCAAGTAACATACCGATGACAAAGGAACAACGATGTTGTTATGCGGTCGACCGATAAAAATCTTCGTAGAATATGTAGGAGCCAATATGGGCATCCAGGTCCCGCTATTGGTTATTGACCGAGAGAGGTGTCTCGGTCATGTCTACATAGTTCTCGAACCCGTAGGGTCCGCACGCTTAAAGTTTCGATGGATGTTATTATGAGTTTATATGATATTGATGTACCAAGGTTGTTCGAGTCCGGATGAGATCACGGACATGACGAGGAGTCTCGAAATGGTCGAGACATAAAGATTGATATATTGGAAGCCTATATTTGACTCGGAATCACTCGGGTGAAATTGGGAATTTTACCGAGTACCGGGGTTCTGGAACCTCCGGGAGTCAATGGGCCTTGATGGGCCTTAGTGGGAAAGAGAAAAGGGGGCCCTATAGCTGGCCGCAGCCTTCCCCCCTTCCCTAGTCCTATTAGGATTAGGAGAAGGGGGTGGCGCCCCCTCTCTCCCTCTCCCCTTGGTCAAACCCTAGTTGGACTAGGATTTGGGGGGGGGATCCTACTCCTAGTAGGAGTAGGACACCCCTGCGCCTCCCTCCTAGGCCGGCCAGCCCCTCCCCTTCCCTCCTTTATATACAGGGGCAGGGGGCACCCCATGACACACAAGTTGATCGATTAGATCGTTCCTTAGCCGTGTGCGGTGCCCCCTTCCACCAGATTACACCTCGATCATACCGTAGCGGAGCTTAGGCGAAGCCTGCGTCGGTGGAACATCATCATCGCCACCACGCCGTCAGGCCGACGGAACTCTCCCTCGACACTCGGCTGGATCGGAGTTCGAGGGACGCCATCGAGCTGAACGTGTGCAGAACTCGGAGGTGCCGACGCTCGGTACTTGGATCGGTCGGATCGTGAAGACGTGCGACTACATCAACAGCGTTGTTATAACGCTTCGCTTTCGGTCTCACGAGGGTACGTGGACGACACTCTTCCTCTCGTTGCTATGCCATCACCATGGTCTTGCGTGATCGTAGGAAAATTTTTGAAATTACTACGTTCCCCAACAGTGGTATCGAGCCTGGTTTTATGCGTTGATGTCATATGCACGAGTAGAACACAAGTGAGTTGTGGGCGATACAAGTCATACTACCTACCAGCATGTCATACTTTGGTTCAGCGGTATTGTGAGATGAAGCGGCCGGACCGACATTACGCCAGACGCTTACGCGAGACTGGTTTCACCGCTGTGAGCACTCGTTGCTTAAAGGTGGTGGCGGGTGTCTGTCTCTCTCACTTTAGTTGAACCGAGTGTGGCTACGCCCGGTCCTTGAGAAGGTTAAAACGGAGTCTATTTGACGAAGTATCGCTGTGGCTTTGATGCGAGGTAAGAACGGTTCTTGCTCAGCCCGTAGCAGCCACGTAAAACTTGCAACAACAAAGTAGAGGACGCCTAACTTGTTTTTGCAGGGCATGTTGTGATGTGATATGGTCAAGACATGATGCTATATTTTATTGTATGAGATGATCATGTTTTGTAACCGAAGTTATCGGCAATCGGCAGGAGCCATATGGTTGTCGCTTATTGTATGAGATGCAACGCCATGTAATTGCTTTACTTTATCACTAAGGAGTAGCGATAGTCGAGAAGCAATAGTTGGCGAGACGACAACGATGCTACGATGGAGATCAAGGTGTCGCTACGGTGGCGATGGTGATCATGACGGTGCTGCCGGAGATGGAGATCACAAGCACAAGATGATGATGGCCATATCATATCACTTATATTGATTGCATGTGATGTTTATCCTTTATGCATCTTATTTTGCTTGTGATTGACGGTAGCATTATAAGATGATCCCTTACTAAATTATCAAGAAGTGTTCTCCCGAGTATGCACCGCTTGCGAAAGTTCTTCGTCTTTGAGACACCACGTGATGATCGGGTGTGATAGGCTCTACGCTCAAATACAACGGGTGCAAAACAGTTTGCACGCGAATACTCAGGTTATACTTGACGAGCTATGCATATAAGATATGACCTCGGAACACGGAGACCGAAGGTCGAGCGTGAATCATATAGTAGATATGATCAACATATTGATGTTCACCATTGAAACTACTCCATCACACGTGATGATCGGTCATGGTGTAGTTGAAATGGATCACGCAATCACTTAGAGAATTGGAGGATATTTTTCTAAGTGGGAGTTCTTAAGTAATATGATTAATTGAACTTAAATTTATCATGAACTTAGTACCGATAGTATCTTGCTTGTCTATGATGTGTAGATAGATGGCTCGTCTTTGTTGTTCCGTTGAATTTTAATGCGTTCCTTGAGAAAGCAAAGTTGAAAGATGATGGCAGCAATTACACGGACTGGGTCCGTAATTTGAGGATTATCCTTATTGCTGCACGGAAGAATTACGCCTGGAAGCACCGTTAGGTGCCGGGCCTGGTGCAAGGGCTGCGCCGAAGTTGTGAACGTCTGGCAAAGCAAAGCGATGACTACTCTATAGTTCGATGTGCCATGCTTTACGGCTTAGAACCGGGACTTCAACGTCGTTTTGAACACCATGGAGCATATGAGATGTTCCAGAGTTGAAGTTAATATTCAAGCGAATGCCGGATTGAGAGATATGAAGTCTCCAATAAGTTCTATAGCTGTAAGATGGAGGAGAATGGTTACTGTCGGTGAGCATATACTCAGAATGTCCGGATATAACAATCACTTGATTCAACTGGGAGTTAATCTTCCGGATGATTGCGTCATTGATGAATTCTCCAATCACGCCACCAAGCTACAAGAGCTTCGTGATGAACTATAATATGCAAGGGATGACCAAAACTATGCCCGAGCTCTTCGCGATCTTTGAAAGCATGGAGGTAGAAATCAAAAGGAGCATCAAGTGTTGATGGTTAACAAAACCACTAGTTTCAAGAAAAGGGCAAAGGAAAGAAAAGGAAACTTCAAAAGAGCAGCAAGCAAGTTGTGATCAAGAGAAGAAACCCAAGTCTAGTCCTAAGCCTGAAACTGAGTGCTTCTATTGCAAGCAGGCTGGTCTTTGGAAGCGGAACTGCCCCAAGTATTTGGCGGATAAGAAGGATGGCAAGGTTAACAAAGGTATATGTGATATACTTGTTATTGATGTGTACCTTACTAATACTCGCAGAGCACTGGTATTTGATCTGGTTACATTGCTAATATTTGCAACTCGAAGCAGGGCTACGGATTGCGAAGATTGGCTAAGGACGAGGTGACGATGGCGTGGAAATGGTTCCAAAGTCGATGTGATCGCAATGGCACGCTACCTCTACATCTACCTTCGGATTAGTATTAGACCTAAATAATTGTTATTTAGTACCATCGTTGAGCATGAACATTATATCTGGATCTTGTTTGATGCGAGGCGGTTATTCATTTAAATCGAGAGAATAATGGTTGTTCTATTTATATGAATAATATCTTTTATGGTCATGCACCATTGAAGAATGGTTTGTTTTACTTAATCTTGATAGTAGTGATACACATATTCATAATGTTGAAACCAAAAGATGCAGAGTTGATAATGATGGTGCAACTTATTTGTGGCACTTGCCGTTTAGGTCATATCGGTGTAAAGCGCATGAAGAAACTCCATGCCGATGGACTTTTGGAGTCACTTGATTATGAATCACTTGGCACTTGCGAACCGTGCCTTATGGGCAAGATGACTAAAACACCGTTCTCGGAACTATGGAGAGAGCAACAGATTTATTGGAAATCATACATCGATGTATGTGGTCCAATGAATGTTGAGGCTCGTGGCGGATATCGTTATTTTCTCACCTTCACAGATGATTTGAGCAGATATGGGTATATCTACTTAATGAAACACAAGTCTGAAACATTTGAAAAGTTCAAAGAATTTCAGAGTGAAGTGGAAAATCATCGTAACAAGAAAATAAAGTTTCGCGATCGATCGTGGAGGAGAATATTTGAGTTACGAGTTTGGCCTACATTTGAAACAATGCGGAATAGTTTCGCAACTTACGCCACGGAACACCACAACGTAATGGTGTGTCCGAACGTCGAATCGTACTTTATTAGATATGGTGCGATCTATGATGTCTCTTCTTGATTTACCGCTATCGTTTTGGGGTTATGCTTTAGAGACGGCTGCATTCACTTTAAATAGGGCACCATCTAAATCCGTTGAAACGACGCCTTATGAACTGTGGTTTGGCAAGAAACCAAAGTTGTCGTTTTTGAAAGTTTGGGGCTGCGATGCTTATGTGAAAAAGCTTCAACCTGATAAGCTCGAACCCAAATCGGAGAAATGTGTCTTCATAGGATACCCAAAGGAGACAGTTGGGTACACCTTCTATCACAGATCCGAAGGCAAGATTTTTGTTGCTAAATTGGAAACTTTCTAGAGAAGGAGTTTCTCTCGAAAGAAGTGAGTGGGAGGAAAGTAGAACTTGATGAGATAATCTGTATCTACTCCCTTATTGAGAAGTAGTACATCACGAAAACAGTTTACGTGACACCTACACCAAATAGGGAGGAAGCTAATGATGATGATCATGAAACTTCAGATCAAGTTTCTCTGAACTTCAGTAGATCAACCAGAGCAAGATCCGCACTGAGTGGTACGGTAATCCTGTTTTGGAAGTCATGTTTGGAACATGATGAACCTACGAACTATGAAGAAGCGATGGTGAGCCCAGATTCCACAAAATGGCTTGAGGCCATGAAATCGAGATGGGATCCATGTATGAGAACAAAGTGTGGACTTTGGTTAACTTGCCCGATGATCGGCAAGCAATTGAGAATAAATGGATCTTCAAGAAGAAGACTGACGCTGATGGTAATGTTATCGTCTATAAAGCTCGACTTGTTGCAAAAGGTTTTCGACAAGTTCAAGGGGTTGACTACGATGAGACTTTCTCACCCGAAGCGATGCTTAAGTCCGTCCGAATCATGTTAGCAATTGCCGCATTTTATGATTATGAAATTTGGCAAATGGATGTTAAAACTGCATTCTGAATGGATTTACGGAAGAAGAGTTGTATATGATGCAACGAGAAGGTTTTGTCGATCCAAAGGAGCTAACAAAGTGTGCAAGCTCCAGCGATCCATTTATGGACTGGTGCAAGCCTCTCGGAGTTGGAATAAACGTTTTGATAGTGTGATCAAAGCATTTGGTTTTATCTGAGACTTTTGGAGAAGCCTTGTATTTACAAGAAAGTGAGTGGGAGCTCAGAGCATTTACGATATTATATGTGGATGACATATTATTGATCGGAAATGATATAGAATTCTGGATAGCATAAAGGGATACTTGAATAAAAGTTTTTCGATGAAAGACCTCGGTGAAGCTGCTTACATATTGGGCATTAAGATCTATAGAGATAGATCAAGACGCTTAATAGGACTTTCACAAAGCACATACCTTGATAAAGTTTTGAAAAGTTCAAAATGGATCGTGCAAAGAAAGGGTTCTTGCCGGTATTACAAGGTGTGAAGTTGAGTAAGACTCAATGCCCGACCACCGCAGAAGATAGAGAGAAAATGAAAGATGTTCCTATGCTTCAGCCATAGGCTCTATCATGTATGCAATCTGTGTACTGACCTGATGTGTGCCTTGTGTAAGTTTAGCAGGCAGGTACCAAAGTAATCCAGAGTGGATCATCGACAGCGGTCAAAAACATCCTTAAGTACTTGAGAAGAACTAAGGATATGTTTCTCATTTATGGCGGTGACAAAGAGCTCGTAAATGGCAGTTACGTCGATGCAAGCTTTGACACCGATCCGGACGATTCTAAATCGCAAACCGGATACGATTTACATTAAACGGTGGAGCTGTCGGTTGGTGCAGTTCCAAACAAAGCGTCGTTCGGGATCTACATGTGAAGTTGAGTACATAGCTGCTTCGGAAGCAGCTAATGAAGGAGTGCGGATGAAGGAGTTCATAACCGATCTAGGTGTTGTACCTAGTGTATCGGGTCCAATGAAAATCTTTTGTGACAATATGGTGCAATTGCCTTGGCAAAGGAATCCAGATTTCACAAGAGAACCAAGCACATCAAAAGACGCTTCAACTCCATCCGGATTTGGTCGGTGGGAGACATAGAGATATGCAAGATACATACGGATCTGAATGTTGCAGACCGTTGACTAAGCCTCTTCCACGAGCAAAACATGATCAGCACCAAGACTCCATGGGTGTTAGAATCATTCTTGTGTAATCTAGATTATTGACTCTAGTGCAAGTGGGAGATCAAGGAAATATGCCCTAGAGGCAATAATAAATGTTATTATTTATTTCCTTATATCATGATAAATGTTTATTATTCATGCTAGAATTGTATTAACCGGAAACATAATACATGTGTGAATACATAAACCTCTGAGTGTCACTAGTATGCCTCTACTTGACTAGCTCGTTAATCAAAGATGGTTATGTTTCCTAACCATGAACAAGGAGTTGTTATTTGATTAATGGGATCACATCATTGGTTGAATGATCTGATTGACATGACCCATTCCATTAGCATAGCTTTTGATCGTATAGTTTGTTGCTAGTGCTTTTCTTCATGACTTATACATGTTCCTATGACTATGAGATTATGCAACTCCCGTTTGCCCGAGGAACACTTTGGGTGCTACCAAACGTCCACAACGAATCGGGTGATTATAAAGGTACATTACAGGTGTCTCCGAAGGTACATGTTGGGTTGGCATATTTCGAGATTAGGATTTGTCACTCCGATTGTGGGAGAGGTATCTCGGGGCCCTCTCGGTAATGCACATCACATAAGCCTTGCAAGCATTGCAACTAAAGGTGTTAGTTGTGAGATGATGTATTACGGAGCGAGAAAAGAGACTTGCGAACGAGATTGAACTAGGTATTGGATACCGACGATCGAATCTCGGGCAAGTAACATACCGATGACAAAGGGAACAACGTATGTTGTTATGCGGTCGATCGACCGATAAAAATCTTCAGAGAATATGTAGGAGCCAATATGGGCATCCAGGTCCCGCTATTGGTTATTGACCGAGAGGTGTCTCGGTCATGTCTACATAGTTCTCGAACCCGTAGGGTCCGCACGCTTAAAGTTTCGATGGCGATGTTATTATGAGTTTATATGATATTGATGTACGAAGGTTGTTCGAGTCCCGGATGAGATCACGGACATGACGAGGAGTCTCGAAATGGTCGAGACATAAAGATTGATATATTGAAGCCTATATTTGGACTCGGAATCACTCCGGGTGAAATTGGGAATTTTACCGGAGTACCGGGGGGTTACCGGAACCTCCGGGAGTCAATGGGCCTTGATGGGCCTTAGTGGGAAAGAGAAAAGGGGCCCTATAGCTGGCGCAGCCTTCCCCTTCCCTCGTCCTATTAGGATTAGGAGAAGGGGGTGGCGCCCCCTCTCTCCCTCTCCCCTTGGTCAAACCCTAGTTGGACTAGGATTTGGGGGGATCCTACTCCTAGTAGGAGTAGGACACCCCTGCGCCTCCCTCCTAGGCCGCCAGCCCCTCCCTTCCCTCCTTTATATACAGGGCAGGGGCACCCCATGACACACAAGTTGATCGATTAGATCGTTCCTTAGCCGTGTGCGGTGCCCCCTTCCACCAGATTACACCTCGATCATACCGTAGCGGAGCTTAGGCGAAGCCCTGCGTCGGTGGAACATCATCATCGTCACCACGCCGTCGTGCTGACGGAACTCTCCCTCGACACTCGGCTGGATCGGAGTTCGAGGGGCGCCATCGAGCTGAACGTGTGCAGAACTCGGAGGTGCCGACGTTCGGTACTTGGATCGGTCGGGTCGTGAAGACGCACGACTACATCAACAGCGTTGTTATAACGCTTCGCTTTCGGTCTCACGAGGGTACGTGGACAGACACTCTTCCCCTCGTTGCTATGCCATCACCATGGTCTTGCGTGATCGTAGGAAAATTTTTGAAATTACTACGTTCCCCAACACTTATCCGCCTCGATAACCTCCTCCACCGGAGCACAAGGTTATGAAGATTTCCGCCTCCATGTCGCCATCAAGCGGCTAATGGGCCGCCGATTTTTATCCCACCAAGCTTGGCGTCGACTGAGTGGAGGAGCGGTGGCCTTCCTAGGACCAGAGCGGTGGCGACCTACCGTGTACTACTCTTCCTCGCTGCCGGCTGCGCCCGCGCACGCGCGCCGGCTTCGTGGTCATGGAGGTGGAGGGCGGCCGGGGGGGAGCCGGCGATCTCCTTCGTTTGCTCCTGCGACAGTATGTCGAAGAGAGCTTTGGAGCGCGCCTGGAGCGGAGCCGCCGATGTCCCTCGTCTGCTCCTGCGATAGTACGTCCAAGAGAGCTTTGGAGCGCCAGGAGGCCATGGTTGAAGTGGTGCCGACAGAAGGAAGGGACCGGAGGAGAATAAGTGTGGGTCTTTGGCTATGGCTGGGAGCTGGGGCTCAAGTTAATATAGCGTGCGAATGGCAATGAGCCGCGGCAGACGGATGGACAACTGGCGCCGGAGTAGGTTTGTCGAGCGTGAATGGGGACGCTGCTTCAGTGACTTAACTGCAGATGCGTTTGGGTTACTGACATGTGGACAGAACGGGCATCTGGCCCGCATGTCAGTGACACACCAATTGTACCTACAGTTAAGTCCGGTGAATGAGGCATTGACATTTTGGAGAGACGGTGACCGTTTCAGGCGGGAAGCGCGCGCTAGAAATGGAAGGGGTTTCGGTGTGCAGTGGCACTAAGATCGGTCACTCACGATAGTACATACTCCGTACCATACTACCATAGTACCCTCTCTAGCTTAGGCTGTTTTATAGATTGTCGTTGTGATGGACGATATACATGAGCAAGGCGGTCCGAGTATGACCGTTGGTGTTGATCTAGGTGAATACATGCTCGGCGTTCGCGTAGGCCTCCATCAAACGTCTAAACAGTAATGTCAGGCAACGCCGGGGCGCGCAGGTGATGGGCTCGCCGTTTGCGTTGCGCCATGAGCAGGACTTTGATTTAGAGGGCGACGTGCATGCATTAGCATGCTTTGACAGCGTGAGCGTGAGTGTCTGATGCGAAGTATTTCATTTTCATTTGGCTGACGAGGGTGCGTTGCAGCGACGAGTCTGTGGTTTGATTCCCCACATACGCATAATTTTGGTTTTTACCGTATTTCTTTCTCCATTTACAGGTAGGCCCGCGTAGATAGATAAAGAACACGAGCCGATGAGGCGCATGCGGACTGTTTGACTGGTCAACCATACAAATACGGAGCTATACGCTGAGCCAGTGACCGTATAATCACCATATCTCATATACAATGATCAAAATGAACTATCAAGACAAGTTCGATGACCGCCAATGCATTTTACTCGGTAATAAATGACCAGGATTGAAGGGGAATCCTAATTTGCTTCGTCTTCTGTCCTTGAGCTCTTGACAAACCAATGCACTATACGGTTGTCTAGCCACTCCACCCTAGAGCTCTCACCAAGCGTCGTTCATGCCACCGCGCCGCACACTAACCGGTAAGGCAGCGATGGCATCCCACCGCGCCGAGTTCCTCGCCGCCCACGAACGCACACAAAATGGTAGGGAAGCGATGGCATCCCACCGTGCCAAGTTCATCGCCGCTCGCGACCTCACAACTATGTGGGAGGAATTTGAAGATGCCAAGGCCGAATGGGAGGTAGAGCAAGAGGCGGCCAAAGTTGCACAGAGGGAGCGGAAAAGTCAGAAAGCACTCAAGAAAAGAGAGGCCCGCCGACGCAAGAAAGAAAAGGACGCATGCGCTGCTGCGGAGAGGTCGGCGGAGATCCAAGCACGGTGGGGTGTCGCCGACAAAGCCGGGAAGGAGAACGACGGCGTCTGGCCAGCATGTGAGAAGTAGTAGTACTAGTAGTTAGTGTGTGTGTCCATGTCTGAGTACGAGCATGTACCAGTACTACTAGTTACTACTGTAGTTTTTAGAGCAAATTACTAGTACATTAGCCTAGACTAAATGGAAACATTCCTATCCTATGCATCAAATGGCATCTCTTTCTCTATAGGAATTGAGATGCATGTCATCTCACTTCCTATGATTTTCATACTCCTATCCTATGAATGAAAGGAGGCCTCTGTTGGAGTAAATACTGTAGCTAGCAGTACTGCTGGTACAGTAGTTTTCTTCAAGAAGCGGAATTCAACGAAGTCATGATGGTTCGTTCGTCCGAGCAACTTCAAAGTGGGAAGTGGGCCTGTGATTTGATGGCTCATTACTCATTGTTACTGCGGCGACGACCTGGGTGACTCTCCCTTGGAGTTCTGCGTGCATGGCAAGTGGACCAGGATGGTCGACGTCCCACATGTTGGCGAACGGAAGTATTCTTTCTGATATCGAGGAGCAAGGAAACCGCGTGGTATAGTATCACTGCTGATTAGTTCGCAAAAAATAGTATCACTGCCGATTTATAATTATTTTTTATTTCTGATGAATGCTAGCGTTTCAACTCTTACGACGAAGGGTGCCAAACACGACACGTGTTGGATGTCCCACACATCAGCGAAAGGAGTGGGACATGAACAGCGTGGTAGAGCCCAACGTAAAAAAACAGCATGGTAGAGCGTCTCCACTTCTGGGTCAGAGACCACACGTAGTAGTACTTAGTGGTATGAACGATACAAAGTGCGACCTGGAGAGAAAGACACGTCTAGTTGGAAGGTCTCGGGGCATACAGGTAAACAAATATAAAAGTTAATATGTGCCTCCAACTAATATAGTAGTAGTAAGTACTTAGGCACGTACTCCATAACATCACCGTGCATTGCACGTACAACATTTAGTGGTAGTACGTAGTAAGAGACAAATGCCGCCCAAGAGTTCCCTTCTCGACCTACACTTTTGGGTGTTTGGTAGAGTGTATGGAGGGTGCATGAGTCCACAATAGTTTAGCACAAATACACTAGAAGCATGCATGAAGAGAGCATGCATGAAGAGGGGTGTTGAGTTGAGCATGCATGAAGAGGGAACAACTATCTTTGAGACGAGAACGCAACCAAACACACCTCGTATGCCACGCATGTTTATACCATTTGTGCCTTTCTACTTCACTTCTTGTGCTACATTACTCAGTTCGCACGTCCACTCCTCGGGTACATGTCCGTCTCGTAGTTTCAGTCCCACGTGTTCTTCATATAGATGGAACGATCGTTGCATAACACGTGCACCTTGATGCTAGATGTCTCGCGTGTTGGCAAAAGGATGAACAAAGCTCACGTAAAAAAATAGAGTGGAAGAACAATAGATTCGGACGACCGAGAAGGAGCAAGGAACCTCGTGGTGGGCGCCGCACTCATAATATTTAATATTATTCAACGATATAAAATTAACCAATCATCTCCACAAAGGACTGGAAGAGTACGAAACACGGCAGCCCAAAGTGTAGTTACATCATACTAGTACATGGCTAACCCACGCTATCACCATATTTCTTGGCTTCCGTCGACACATATCTCTAGTAATCCAAGAGCTTTGACGCTTCTCCTCCTCGTCTCTATCAAAGTGCGGCGGGCTGGCGTTTCTGCCGTCTATTGAGGTCGGTTAACTATCACATGTTAGCGACATGCCAAGAGCATTCTAAAAAAAATTCCTTTCACGTTCCATTTTCAAAAAGAAAAAAATCCTTTCACGTACGAATTTGCATGTATGATTTGAGCAACTTGCATGTCCTATACTTCTCCTGTTTGATACTCTAACTTAGCTAGAGGTTAGACTAACTCATGACTAACCCTGAACTAACTGTAGCCAAAGAGGTGTTTGGGTGACAGGGTTAGATTGACAATAAATGCACTTCATGGAGAGAGAAAAGTGATTTTTTAGTGGTCCCAATGAGAACTATCTCCAGTTAGCACCTCTTGGGTGGGATAGTTTTTTTTGGTGGGTTCGGTGCAACTTGCTCCAATTTAAACCCTCATGCTTGGATACTTTAGGGCTATTTGAGCCCCAACTAGCTCAAACTAACTCTAACCCATGGATCCAAACAGGGCCTATGGCCAGTCTCGACGCGGAGCAGTCGCGTGCCCCGGGAAGCGGTGCTCTCTCGGCCGTCGCGCCACTTCAAAGCCGGCGCCAGTGAGAGGTCGCCTCCGCTCTGGCCGGGCATTAATGCGGCACTGACGCTCCAGGGCGACGCTGACCGTTTCACGCAGGAAGCGCTGCCAAGGGAGTATAGATTTTGAACCGTTTGGTGTAGTAGTAATGGTAGTTTGCAAAACTACTCAATTATTGCACTCGTTTCCTAAGAAATTGTGGTAAAAACGTTACTCCACAGCCCTTCCCTTCTCCTTCCTGGTCGTGATTTACGTGGCCATGTTAACGTGGTTGTGTCAAAAAATGTCACTTTCGCTCGTGATTTGCGTTATATAATTACAAGCAAGATTCTCGTGCATTGCACGGAACATCAATATGCATTCTTTTACAAAACACCTGTTGTGATTGACCCATGCAGGAGTAATCCCATGTGTAAAAACTAATGATATCTCGAGAATTTTATCGGAAAACTGGTATCTCGAGAATGTCATCGAAAAAATGAAAGATGAGAGATAAGGCGAGGAGGAGTGGATCGTGGTGGTGGTGGTGGTGGAATGGGCGGAGGTATGGGGATGGGCCAGGCGCGCAAAGCGGCAATGCCACCATGCATGCTAGATTGTTCGAGACTTATTCCTTTTTAATTGCTGAGCAATGAGGTTGCGGGAGATAATGATGTGGAGAGAGGTGTGGGTATCTTTTGTAAAATTATCATAGTTTGCTTTCTATCCGCCGATATAGATCATACGGTCTGTATTACAAGATGGCAGGCACACCATCATCGCCAACTCGTTTTTTATAAGGGTACAGATGATAAGTTTGCTGACTACTAAAGTAAAGTGGAATCTATCCATGTTATGCAAGTAAATAAAGGTGATTGTTTATCATACGGGTAAGGTTGGATGAAGGGTGGTAGGAACAAATGCTCCGCCTAGAGCATGTGTGTGTGAGATGGAGTCTTAGTGTGTGTGTGGGGTGTGTGTGTGTGAGAGAGAGAGAGAGAGAGAGAGAGAGAGAGAGAGAGATGGAGTCTTAGTTTGTGTGTGTGTGTGAGAGAGAGAGAGATGGAGTCTAAGTGTGTGTGGGGGGAGGGGTGCGTGCGTGTGTGTGTGTGTGTGAGAGAGAGAGAGATGGAGTCTTAGTGTGTGTGTGGGGGGGTGCGTGCGTGCGTGCGTGTGTGTGTGTGTGTGTGTGTGTGTGTGGGGTCCTCTGTGGCGGATGTAATTTAAGTGTGCATGGCTTCATCATAGAGAGGTGATGTGTATGGCAGAGGCCACCAACGATGGGGTGCGAGAGAAAATGCCCGAGAGAGGGAAGAGAAGGTGCGCTGGCGTGAGAGGAGTCGACATCGAGAGAACGCGTTTGTTCGAGAGACACCGAGGAAGACTACTATATATCGATGGTGCATGTAGGCGGGAATTAAACAAAGGGATGGTCTTATTGGTTTCGGGATATAGGGAAGAGTGAGAGGAGGCGGGGGGTAGCTAGAAGGAGATTGTTAAGTGTGAGTGTGTGTTTTGCCCATCCAAAGTGGAAGTTATGTGCACAAAAGAGGAGAACGATTCAATGTGGCGTTAGGATTGAGGGTAATTAACTACGATGGAGACATAGAGACCTTGAGCGTGCATGTGTGAGAGGTATACATGTATACGTGGGATGTGTGTGTGTGTGTGTGCATGATGATCGAGATAAAGAAAGAAGACATAAGTCATAAGATCAACGACATGGGAGAGACGGGTCGGTATGACAATATGCATGCATGTGAGAATGCAGGGAAGAAGGCCCGACAATTGAGCATGTGTTTTGTCTTTAAGAGATAGTGGCGTGGGCTGGAGCATGCATCTATGGCGAGCGGAGGGGTGAGGCATAACGATTGTGCAAAAGAGATCAACCTATAAATGCATATGTATGGAGAGACATATATAGTGTGGGTGATAGGAAGCAAGACTCCTGCGAGAAAGAAATGTTGACGGAGAAACTACAGATAGATACAGAGATGGAGATGCTAGCTAGAGGGACATCCGTTAGTTTGGGTGTTGGAGATGACCGTCGGGTGGTTCAAAGGGTGAAGTTATATATGTGTGAGAGGGCACTTGACTGCATGTAGAGAGAAACATATGTAGTGTGTGTGATAGGAATCAAGAGTGAGGCGAGAAAGAAGGTTGATGGAGAAGCAGATAAATAGAAAGATAAAGATGCTAGCTAGTGTGCGTTAGAGATAGGAGTCGAGTGGATCGGAAGGCTGGGTTATGTGTGTGGGGTGAGAGAGAGAGAGAGAGGGTGTATGTGAGTCACATACAAACAGATATCGAGAGAAATGAGATCCAGAGAGACGGAGTTTTGTGTCTCTGAGAGAGAAAGATATTTCACAACGAGAGTGATAGCTAGAGAGACATATGAGGGAACACAAGATATCTCTAGGGAGGGAGGGTGTGTTTGAGCGACATACAAGAGAACAATGGAGAAATATGAGACCCAGGGAGACAGAGTTTGTGTTGTGTGTGAGAAAGAGATATTGAAGAGGAAGAGTCGTAGGTTCTCATATCTAAGGAGCGAAAGACATCTCTGTATGAGGGGTGTGCGAGTGGCACACATGGGAATAGTTGAGAGAAATGAGACCCCAGGAGACAAAGGTTTGTGTTTGTGTGAGAGAAAGAGATTCCACATGGAGAATCATAGCTAGAGACACATAGCAGGGAGCGAGATATACTTAAAGAGAGATAGAGTGATGAAGGTCGAGGGAGAGAGTACCGTCAGTGTGTTACGAAGATAAAAGATCATTGTCGACATACAAGTAGCACGAGAGATGCCTGAGAGACGATGAACGTGTATAGGTCCAGAGAGATAGTCCTATATAAGCATGGGTGATAGCTATATGAGACGAGTATCTGAATTAAAGGGGATTCAATTATTTAAACTGGAGATCACGACATCGATAATATCATAACGCAAATTGGTGTATCAAACATGCATATTCATTTGAATTTGGGCACACGTGTAATGTTATATAGTTTATCAATATTGGTGATCCATAGATTCTTTAATTACAAACAATGCATGGTTTATATGCAATTAATGTCTAAACGGGATTAAACTATATGTTGCGTGTGTGAAACACATTATACATGTTTGAGAAGTTAAAAAAACCCGCATGAAACACACATTAATTGGAGACAGTTAGCGAGGAATGCATACATTGGATTTCAACATAAAGTGGTTTCAAATATTTGAAAATCCAAATTGATGGATACAACCTTATGAATCTGAGATCATGCCATTTGTAAACCATATTTATGTATAAATGGTGTTTTGCTTTTGAAAGTATATATAAAAAATGATGTATATAGAATGTAATTCCAATTGAAAATGGATCCCGCCCGAAAAGAATAGTAGAATACAAACGGTATTCGAATTGAGTTGTCACGATAAACGTGCACTGTGCAAAATTTGAACGAAGCGGGGAAAGTCGCAGTAACCGCCCGAAACCAAAATCTGCGAGATGGAAATCACTACTGCCTATCCCTGCCACGCAAAGCCTATCTGCTGGATTTCTATAGGTTTCAATAGGGGTAGGTTTGTAATTTCACTCAAACATGACGTAACCGCCTCTCACCCGAATTCATACATGGTGGGCGCCAAAACACAGTGTGCCCTCGGCCGAAATCGACTCCCTCCCCGATTCATATTCATACACGGTGGGTGCCAAAAACAAACTCTCATCGGCAAATATTCGGTGTATGCGAGATTACCATCCTATCCCCAACCGACTAATGTTGCTGTGATGTAGTAGAAATTTGAAACGGGGGCTAAGTTTGTAAATTTGCTCGCATTTGAGACAAGCGCTACTGAATACATGGTTCCCCTTCCTCTCTACCTCCCTTTTCCCCATTCGTACTCCGTGGGCGCCAAAACACACTCTCCACCCCACCCTCCTCCGTCCGCCGCCGTCCGCCATCCCATCCACCGCCGTCCTCCTCCACCATGCCAGAGCTGATACCCCGACGCTGTCGTCCATTACAAGATATCGACCTCTCTCATCCACGCCTTCGGACCGGGACCTTGCATCCCGTCCTCTCGCTTCATCTTCGCCGTCGTCCACCTTGCCGGCGCCGCTCCTACGACCGTCTTGTCCACCGCGCCCTGCCGCCACTGTCTACCCACCTAGATCTGCTTCCACGTCGCTGACAGCTATCGTTACCGCAGCACCGTCAAATTCTCAGCAGATGCGTACACGGCGCCGCACCAGAGGCGGTACTCTTTCGTATCTGCTCAACTTATTTATCGCAGCAAGAAAATAGATCGCCATTGCTTTACTCTGATTTCTTGTCTTGGTTGCGAAGTTGCCTTTGTCCGGTTTGCACCTTCAGATCCGCCATGGCACGCTCAACACTATACTCCCAATGCTTATGGTTTTCCCTTTATATTCCACACTAGTTAAATCACGAGAGACTAAATTTCAAAATTGGGTGGTCGATTTTCGAGCTCGCGGAGTTCGCCGTTGCGATCCAAGGGGCTCGGGTGGTTATGGGGCCTCGCCGAACAAAGAAAACTCGGCGGGTGGGGGTGGGGATGGCGGAGGAACACAGGCGGTGGGGGCGGTGGTCCGCCGGTGCCCGTGCGGTGTTCTCAGATGGGAAGAATTAAGAGACGAGGAAGAAGAAGGGTTAGGAGGCGAGGATCTTCATCCAACCGCTGGAATGGTCGAGAGACAGTGGGAGTTGCATTCTTAATGCGCTTTGGTTCATCTTGTGTGGGCACTGCGCAACCAACATTTTATTATCCAAAATCTGCTTGCTCTTCTTTACCATGTTCGATAGTGCTGGCTCAGACGTGATCGATAGGCTTTCAATTACTAGCAGCAATACAACACCGTATTTTCAAGCAGTTCCACTTTCTCGATTTATATATCGTGGTTATGGTGTACCGTTATGTACACTATGATCTGCCTAGTTGTTGTGTGCTCTTGTTATCATGGTTTGGCAATAAACTCGTATACGATATATTATGAACCTATCATCCGCCACTATCCTTACTACGGAGCCTATTTTTGTGTACTTATGCAGATTATATAAATGCACATACGATATTACAGCACACATGAGCTCTCTCATGAGAATCCGGTGATAGCACATAAGTGTTTAGAGGGCGCCCCTATATTAGAATATCATCTGCATTACAAGATAATCTCACAACTATTTATGTTTTCATGGTTCTCCGATATCATACGCAATTACAGTGAATATCAGAATCCGCGCATCAGAAGAATATTGTGGAACACTACAATGACTTACAAAATTGGCACCAAGGCATTGAGTGCCATTCTGGAAGCAATGAAACTCGTACACTCCCCACCTGTTGATTCTTGTTTAGAATATCATCCTAATGACTATTCTAACCTCGAGGAGTCAAAGGCAGATGGCCTGTCCTGTTCACCCATCAAAGTGCTTGTTCTAATTTGGCAAGGTTTTATTGATTGTGCGTATCTTGCATATGTTGTCTTGCATTTCTTCTACTTTGTTGCACCACCATCTGCTTAGTTTACTCATCATATAACTCGAGATGCCATGCCCATCCATTATCAATACATATTCCATCTGTCGTCATACCATGTTTTTCACTCAAATGTTGTTCTTGTGCATCGACATCAAAAGGAAGAGGGTGATTGCGAACTGAAGGAGCACCAGCAAAGTCCTTGAAAAACATGGTGTCGGAGAAATCGACACGCCCACTTATATTGGTTGTACAACCAAAGTGACACAAAACATAGGACCGACTCACAGACTGTACCCATACTTCTTGGCCACACCACTAGCCCCACCACACAGGATCTGCACTCCGACCAAAAGGTATACCGATTTCATTTGCCATAGCACCAGCCGTACCACGAAAAATCCCACTCCCGAGAAAAAGTACAGCAAGTCCACGGCCAAGACCTATCCCAAGCTGCAGAGACGGCCAATTCCTGCAGATTGGAACCCCATTCCATTTATTCCTAGTTTAAAAGACAATGCTTTCAATGTTGTTAGGGACTACGTGCATATATTTCCATCATGGGAAGATTATAATGAAGACAAACACCATTTTCACATCTTCCTGTCCAACATACGTGTAAGTGCTATTATTCATGGTTATTATTTTCCTGTTTTCTACTGATCGAACACATCAATGATTTATATTACATTTGTTGTAACTAGGTGAGGGTCAATCTGGATAGTCATGACGAGCAAAGCTTGCTTGTGCTTTTCAAGGAAGCATTGCAGCGAGATCGGTGTTACCCGAGGAAATCACACTTTGATGGCAAGTCTATAAACGAATTTCGGTGAAATCTCCTGTGCTAAATTTAGAAGACATTGAATGGAAAAACCTTGTTATGCACTAGTCTCGTTCCTGGATGAGGTCATCTATGAAATCACATGACAATTTGAACTTCTACTTTTCCGCATGTGCCTTACGGATCTTTTTGCAGGAAATCTGCTCAAGAAGAATTCGGTTTGAAAAGAACGACGAGGATATCGCAAATATGCTGCCTGCTGCTTTGCTCTTATTAGTATCTGTTGTCCTGTATCACTGTACTTGCATACATACCTGGTTCATTATGTGACAGCAGTATGCATGATAGCTTGCTTATCAATTGTTCGCTCCAAATTATCTGATCTGTATGAATGGTTACATTAGTGTAGAATATATCCAATGCCAATGAATTTTTTCAGCTCCGCATTGTTCTTGTAAGTACATGTTGTCCTTTATCATTGTACTTATATTGACAGATAGTTGTTCATGTACCATCACTCTGCAGCTTATTTTCCTTTACCCTCCATTTTCTACACATCAGATCTATATTTACTCTTACCATAAGGTTGGTACTAAAGAATTTTAGCTGTGCATTGCTCTTGGCTGTGCCTTTTGCCTGTATCACTGCACATACATTTATAGCTACTTGGTTATGTAGCATCACTCTTCATCTTATCTTAAATATTCTCCATTTTTTCGTATATTATCACATCTATATTTACTCTTAACAAAATGTAGAATAAAGGGAATGCTTATGAAGAACATTAGGTGCTAAACTTCTTGAATTGCCCCCCATCGGCATGGACAAGGGCTTTATAGAGCCTGTCTTCACCGATAATGTAAGTTTGTCCTTCTCAAGCCTTCAAACTTTGTTGTGTATATTTGGTTAGGCATGACTGCAACAGCTGTTTATTTTTGGTGTTTGCATCAAATTGCATGTTTAAAGTTTATTATGTAGTTCATAAACAAAAGTTTGTCCTTCTCAATTTAAGTTTTCAGTTGTACAACCAAGTTCCTTCTTCATACCATGTAAATTGAACTATCTGAGCAAGTGATCTTCTTTTGCCTTTGCATGTATGCTTCATTCTTCATCCGTAATCCAGTGGTGTGGTGAACCTACCCACTACAACACAATGTCATATTCTGCAATGTCTTAACTATGAACAATGTCATATCACCCGCAAAAAAAATTCTACTACTCCCTCCGTCCGAAAATACTTGTCATTGAAATGGATGTATCTAGATGTATTTTAGTTCTAGACACATCCATTTTGATGACAAGTAATTCCGGACGGAGGGAGTATTATTTAAACCGTCTCTTTATTTGCCAATCTGAAATGGGATAAATTGACAAAGACACCGACCATTGATACTTATGAGTTCTTGATCGTAATCCGGTTGGTGTCGTGAAGCTGCCAACTCCTTCACAATGTCATTTCCTGCCATGTCTCGACTGAACAATACCATATTGTGTTAATGCAATTTTAAACTGTGTCACTTTATTAAATCAAGAAGAAATGTGATGAATTGTCAAGACCTTGATACTTTTATGTGCAAAACCTGTCATTTATGCGCTTGTTTATCTTTTGAGTGAGGAAGATATAAGTGTTGAAAAAGCGCAGATCTCATCATCTTGCTCATTTGCTGCTATGCGCTGCAGCTCCCAAAGAGGCTAACCTTTCTTGAACTCTATTGAAGTGTTGTCGGTTTTGTATATTATTTTGTTGGCGTGTTTATTTGCTTTGGTGGCGATCTTTGATGCCCAAAGTGTATGTAATCATTGTCTCGCTTGTGTTTTATTATCGTAGTGGCAAACTTTGATGCCCAGTGGATGTAATATGCCGTAATTTCTTTATTGTATAGTCTAGGTTTTTTCTTATTCACGATGCTGCAGTTATTTTACTGTATATATATCCTGTCTTCGCAGTAAACCGGCCAAACCGTAAAATTACGGTACATAATCGGGCCGTCATGCAATCAAGATGTATGATCCGCATCATGGGCTCCGTCAAACTGGCCCACTAGTAGATTCGGGCCTTTAATAGGCCGAGTAACCCCCGGCCCTCTTTTCACAAGAAAACTCAATGGGCTTTTAGGAGGCTTAGAAGTAGGCTGGACCTGAAACGTGTCGAATAGCTCACGGGCCGGCAGCAGCCCGAAATGGACCCCAGCCCATGATTGTGCGAATCAATTCATGGGCTTTTAACAAGCCAAAGTTGTCTCGGTCCTTGTTTGGCCCAATCAGATATCGGCTGCGAGCAGGCCGGATGCAAACCGGGCCGTAGTTAGTCCCAACTATATGACGGGCTTTTAACAAGCCGAAATTAATATAGGGCCGAAATGTTAAATGGGCCCTTAACAGGCCGAAACTAATATCAGGCCAAATTACTAAATGGGCCTTTAGCAAGTGGGCCCAAAAGCATAGCATCCAGTCAACGGGACGAATCTGATATGGGCCATAATTGAGCCCAAAGCCTCTTAAAGGGCCGGACCTGATCTGGGCCGTGATTTGGCCTAGAAAGTGGGAGGCTTTTAACGGGCCAGATCTTATATGGGCCATTATTAGGCCCGGAACGTCACAGACCATTAATGGACCGGATCAAATATGGGCCGGCATTTGGCCCAAAACATGGCAGCCAGTTAAGGGGCGGGCCTACTAGGGTCCTCAAAATCTTATGGGACAAATGGGTCGGCCCATTAATGTCGGAAATCTCGTGGGCCTTTAGTGGGCGGCCCATTATGATCCACAAGAATTTTGTGGGCCTTTACAGGCCGCCCATTATGGCACTAAAAATCTTGTGGGCCTTTATTGGCTGGCCTAATATGGCCCGTGAAATCTTGTGGGCCTTTAGTGGGCCAGCCCATTATAGTCCGCAAAATCTCGTGGGCCTTTAATCGGGCGGCCCATTATGGTCCGCAAAATCTTGTGGGCCTTTAGTTGGGCGGCCCATTTAAACTTGATGGGCCGTGCCACTGTCGACGTATCATAGGCGTATACATCCAATGAGTGGATGACATCGTCCTAACGATGAGCCGACCGTGTTTCCTCCAGCCAATGATGATTTTTCACGTGGAAATTTCCCATTGGTCGGGGCTGTTAATGGGTTATCGGATCCAAAATCCGACCCGATAGCTTAACGGCGTTCCATTACGGTGGATGCCACGTGTCGGTCACCCTTGACGAAAGCACTTCTGTGACGCGCGATTTATCGTCATGGAAGTGGACACTTCCGTGATGATAATTTTGGTAATGTCATGGAACACTTCTACGGCAGCTGTAACATCCCAAATTTTGGAATGTTAATATAATTAATTGAATTGTTTGTTTGTTTGCTTGAGTGAATTAAACTTGAGTGAAATTTGAACCTTTTCAAAAACTTTTGAAAGAGAGGGAATAAAATGACTTTCCCTTCTCCGGTAAATTCAAATTCATCCTATTAAAATCAATGAGAGAAGATGACATGACTTCTTCAACTATGAAGAATTTGAGCGGAGTTTTGCAATTTAATTCTTTCAAATATTTGCACTTGTTTCTCTATTTTTCTTCCCCAGAAATACCCGAAAAATAAATTCTTGCAAGCAAGAAAGAGCGGAGGAAAATGACCCTCCAAAATCAGGGGCATTTTGAAAATATTTGAGCCAAGAAAACCAAAGTTTTATTTAAAATTATTTGCAAAAAGAAATAAAGCCTTTAGGGATTTTCTGAAAAACATTTTTTAGGTTTTATTTTGGCCGTGGAATAATGCTCATCATCTACATTTTATTTTTCCGATAATTTTAGTATATAAAAACTCTTTATTCGAATTGATTTGATTTCCTTTTTATTGTTTTAGTTTCCTAATTTTAAAAATAGGAATGGAATCGTTTTATTAGGAAAAACCTGCTGACCCATTAAGCACTTTCCTATTCTAGCCCAACAAGAGATCATCTCCTTCCTCTGTTTCCTCTCACGTTACATAAGCTTTCCATGTCCATGGAGACAGAAATCTCCACCTTCCCGATCTCCCTCGTCTTTCCATCCCAGCGCCTCCCGAGACCGCCTATAAAACCCCCGCCCTCTCCTCGTTCCATTTTTCCCATCACCACGCCCCCGCCCTGCCCGTAGCCTTCTCGCCACCGTCCTCCTTTTCCTGCCTAGAACGCTCACCAGAGCTCTCCCAGAGTCCGACGCCAGAGTGAGCAGCACTGAGGCGCCAGCGCCACCTCCCAAGCGCCGACCCCCTCCTCCGCCACCCCCACCCTCGCCGGCGACCTCGCCCCCTCGCCGGAGCAGCCCTCCACATCGCCGTCTCCTTCCTGCCATCTCTGCCTCACGTACAGGTAACTCCGTTTTCGTTTTCAGATTTATTCCTGTAACAGATTTAGTTCCGTTCTTGTTTAGCTTATAACTTTTGATCTAGAAGTCCAATGATGCTGATTCTTTTATGTTAGATCACAATTTTCTTGTAGTTTCCAAAATATATAATTTGTCTATGTTTGGATTTATAAAATTGAGTTAGATCAGATTTGAATTAAAGCTTGTTTTGCTTATTCGGGAGTTTAAAATAGATTTTATTTGATTCTTTTTCTACTGATCACTAGTGATCATATTTACCAGTGGTAAAAACTTCAAAATTGTTTGAGTATTTTAGCTTATTGTTTCATGTAAAACAAATTCTGTTTTAGTTCTATTGAATTATAGCTACTTCTTTTTTATAGTTGTTTTTAAATTATTTTATTTTATATTTCAGAAAGTTTATGTTTGGTTTCTATTAGTTAAACAGTAGGTGTTCAACAAGTTTTTATATTTATTTTTATTTTGTTATCGTGAAATCAATTCAAGTTCGCTAATAACTTGCAATGGATTTCTCTGTTTTAACTCCCAATTGAAAATACTTTCAAAATAGCTTTATGAAAAAATACTTTTTTGTCTTAACTAAATTTATATTTTATTCTCTGTTATTTTAGTGTTTTATTTTCCGTTAGACAAAACTATTTTTGTGAATGTTGTAGAAGAAGACTCCTAGTTTTATTTGAAGTTCCTTGGATTCTTATTCGCTCTCTCTTTTGTTTTGATTGTTAGTGTGAGTGCTTATATGAATGATATGTTTGTTATATAGATTTCATCGAGAGTGACGAGTAGTCTATCAAGTTATTTCTTGAGAACGATAATTCTTCTTCGTCAACATCACCGAGCAAGTTCACTTTGACCATGCTTTCTTACCTATGTTTTATTGCATTTAGTGGCACCTTTGCAACCACCCCTCAATAGTGTTATTGAAATTCTTGTAGTTGAGTAGTATGCATGAGGTAGGAACCCATCACCCTGTTACCAAGCCGGGACGTTATTTTATTCTAATGCTACGCTGTAGTAGGCGGGGTTTGGTATGAGTGTTCGAGAGTGGTGTGAAGAAGGAGGACTCTACGTCAATGACGACAACTCCATGATGGAATCTGCAAGGACTGCATCTTCAAGACCTCAAGACTTCAAGACTCGAGACAAGAATTCAATACACACCATCGGGTGAAGGGCGGTTGTGGGCACCTGGAGAAACCAGTGGTTGGCGGGATGCATGGAGAAGCGCCATGACATCTTATGGAAAGCTTCACCCAGACTCAAAGAGACGGAAGAATACTTCACGCCGGAAGCTTACATGCAACCGCAAGTCATTATGGGCTCGCTTGGTTGACCTTAGTTGTGACTCTGGCTGGGGCGGTACTAGCAGATGTAGAACTACGGTAGGATGGGTTGAGTAACGGACGGTGGTCGAGGAACTCTTTGGAAGACCATGTTTCGGTCATCTTGTTCTCAAACACCCTGAAGTGCGAGAACGTAAAGAGAGGGATCGAATCTTGCGGGTAAAGTGTACAAACCTCTGCAGAGGGTTATAACCTAATCGATTAGCCGTGTCCCGATTACGGACAATTTGAGCCTCTGGACTTGGATCTATCTCGGAACTCTCAACACCGGATTGATAACTTAATTGTGGGCAACATATGATGATTTTGGGTTATGAGACATCGGTTGGCGGAACCATGTCATGATAGAAAACTCCTTAGTACAGACTTCATTCTATTCCTTTGATGTAGGTAAAATAAAATCAGCTTTTACATAAACAAAACTCGAGATCTGAGCCATAAAGCCATATTGCATATAGTATAGTTTTATCATCTGTTTTTCTCATATTGTGATCTTGCGGTACATTCAATGTCTTGACCTACACGGCTGCAACGTATCATGTTGCAGATTTTTCCTCGACAGTAAGAATTACGATCTGAGGTTACGGTCTACACTCAACCTGCCGATGGCGTTGATGGGACTCCACACCCGTTTGATTGTTTCGCTGAGTATTATGAGGTATATATCAGTTTTACGTTATTTATGCATGTGATTGCACTTTGATATATACATTGATGTACTGTGTGTGCCAGCATACTGATCCAGGGATGGCATAGTAACACAGAGGCTTGACCATCTGAGGTCGGGTCGCTACAGCAGCACAGGTATGACTATCTTGATTCTGTCATAAATTTGTCATGGATGTACATGCATGACAAAAAATGTGACCTACTGTGACAAACACGTATCATCACGGAAGTGTATTTTTTTTGTAGTGGCACCACCGCCTGCCTTACCACCCCCTTTAGCAGTCGCACCATCAGAGTTCACCTTGATCCACCCCTCCTCCGGTGGTTCCCACTTCTGCTTCTCTCTTTGCGTCGATGTGTGACTCACCTTGGGATGCACATCACTCCATTCATCCATGTGCGCTAGGACTGTGGCCAAGATTTCATGTGGTGGTTTAATCCTTCTCCCCTCCCTTGCTTTATTTCTTGCTAACAATAGCCCATAAATGGATTGTGTCATCGCCTCCTTCTCTTCATCAGTCTCTCCCGCCAGCCACTCGAGTAGCCAGCGTGCTAACTCCCTCCGGGAATCCATCGGGCATGGTGGGATCGCCACCATGACTCCCTTCTCTGAGTGAAATAGCTGCTATCCTTCGCCTATGTAGCTCAGAACCTACCGCAAGCCCATTCAAAATGAGTCTCCACAAGTGTATCTTTGCTTTCCCTGGTGCATTTGTGTCCCAAAGTGCAGTGTAGCCTTTATGATTGTTCACCAAGCTCGAAGAATCCGGCCATCCGGATCTTGCTCAGATCATAGACATTTTTAGATGATAGGCCGATCTCACCGTGAAAATGCCATTCTTTGTAAAGTTCCAGGTTTGGTAGTCCTCTACTCCCTCGCCACCAACGGCAATCTGTAAAATATCCGCAGCATCATCTGGTGAAAACATCTCCATAACCCTATCTCGGTTCCATCTACTACCATCCGGAGTTAGAAGGTCCGCCAACCTCGTCACACCCGGGATGAAAATATGCTCCAAGGACTTCAATGATCCACTTCTTGGAATCCAGTTTGCATGGTGTATGTTAAATCTTGATCTGTCTCCAATTCTCCATACCAGCCCCTCCCTCAAGAGGTCTCGACCATGTAAAATACTATTGAAAGTGTATGAGGTTGTTGATGGACAAGTAGCGGTCATTATGGAATCTTGTTTGAAATAGCGTTCCCTGAGAACCCGAGCGCACAAAGACTCCAGAGATTGCATGATCCGCCAAGCTTGTTTTTCAAGAAGGGCCTGGTTGAACGCTTCTAGATCTCGAAACACATTTTTTGCCAGGAAATCCAGTGTACTTTCCGTTCTCCATCTCTAGCCCCCCGCCGGAATTTTGAAGAGATAGAATTCAGGTTCCCGCACATATTCTTAGTGAGAAGGAAACCACTCATGATGGACGTTGGTACAGCTTGGAGTCCCAACTTTATTAGTACCTCCCTAGCTGCCTTGGAGAGGCCCTGCCCCTTCCATCCACTACATTTTCCCTTAGAACTCTCAGTGACATAATGGAAGGTGCCATCTTTGGATCTTCCAACCAGTGTTGGGAGACCCAGATATCTCTCGCTAAGTGCTTCTGAAGACATGCCCAGTGCGGCCTTGAGCTCCACCTTAGTTGTTTCTTGACAACCTTTTCCGAAGAAGATAGACAATTTCTGTAAATTTACCTTTTGACCCGAAGCTGCTTCATGTATGCTTAGTATCTCCTTCAGCGTCTCCATATTCTTTCTCGATCCTTCCAGGAGAACTAAGCTGTCGTCGACGAAGAGTAGATGTGTTACATGGGGGCCAGTGCTCCCAAACTTCACACCTGAAAGTGCTAGTTATCGACTAGAGGGGGGGTGAATAGGCGATTTTTATGAAAGTCTTCAAAACACGGATGTTTCGAAGACAAACAACAGAAATGACCTAATTGATATGCAACGGAAGATAAACTACAACAAGCAAGCCATAGTCAAGTATGCAATAATGTGAACGGACAAGACTGATAGCAGCTATGTAGTAAGGATCAGGATGGAAGATAGTTTGAAGCCAAACAACGATAGTAGTCAAGCAATGAAGTCAAACAGATAAGACATATAAGCAATGACTTCACGAAGACAAACTCAAGGTAAAGGAGGGAAGGAATAGAACCAGTCACTCACTACTAGGGAAAAGGCTAGCAGCAGCGCGGGTTTTAGGTGTATCGATGGCGGGCGGGCGCTACTAATAAGGCGCTATAGCTAACATATAGCGATGGAAGCGTGGTGGCTGACACTCTTGCTACACAAGTGTAGCAGCGGTCTTGATTCTGAGGAGCACGCCATTGCTAGTAGCTGCAGCGTCCTTTGCAACAACGCTCATCGCTATAGCGCGCTGCTGCTAACTTCTATACACTCACTCTGCTAATTTAACAGGTTTTTGTTTTTTTGGGCATATTTGTTTTGTATTTGAACAGGCTTTATAGAAGAATCTTTAGCACATAGAAATGTCATCATGATACACATACAAATGCTGCGAGACCACGAATATAATCATAGCATATACATACAAATAGTCTCATCATAATCATCATCCAACACAAAGTGGTCTCTCGTCATCATCTCGAAAATAGCGATACAAGTCCTTGATTACTTGCAAATACATCGTCATCCATCTAAACAATGGTATCGCGAGAAGAGCTATCACTTTGAGTACATGAGTTCGTATCCTCTCTCGCATTAGCGTGAACCTAAACTAACTACTGCCGTCGCTCGAAACCGAAACCGCAACACGGGCTCGACACTCCGACCACTCATCGTATATATACTCTGGCGTAGCACTTCTTCGCCATCGATGATCTATGCACCTGCATCGTCACATGAGTCGATGATATGCAACATATATAGTTGAGCAACGAAAGAGATAGACTTGACAAAAATAGAAACAACATATCATAAGCATAAATAACAAAGTTCATCGTACCCAAAATGCCCTAACTAGAGTGATCTTCGCTAGTCGAGGAGGAGGATGGTTTAATTACATCACAAATAAAGTTTCATCACAAGCATAACTCAAAGTTTTGTCATACGGAAAGTATGGACTAAGCAGACACATTGTCATATATCGACAATCACTCCAACATGCCGTGCCATCCATCGAGGTCGGGGAGATAGTCCCGAGCTTAGTGAAAGGCTTCATGTCGAGACGCGAGAGGCTATCCATGTTTGGACGTCTTCCGCGACATTTGTCCTTCTCCGTAGAACATCCCTGTTTTTCCGACGACCTCTTTCATGATGATTTGGGCAAGTTCGCTGGATGTTATAGAACTCAGCTCAAGTCGATGATCCTCGATATCTCCTATGTCCTTTGCCCATTGCGAGAATATGGGCATCGCCAGATGTAGGTGACATTTGAAGGTTACGGTGATCCCGTCGTACTCAAAGCATGTGGTGTAGAACATAGAATCCATCATTAAGAGAATCATTCGGTTCTTTGGATGCAGCGAAGTTGGTCTTATGGCGAATGGCGGCCTGCCGCCCTTCTCTTCTTGTCCCTAACCTCTCCACCCCTTGCTTGGTAGTAAAACATAGCCTTTATCGAGAACATCTTTGATGTGGGTGTAATCCTTTTGTGAATGTTCTTGACGAGTCCAAGTAAAGAGCGTGGGAGAATCGGGGTAGAGGAAGATGAGGACGGCGCGCCCGCCGCCCAGCATAAAATAAGTACACCTCAAATTAATGAGCCTCCACCGTGCAAATGAATTATTGAAATCGAAGGAAGGATAGTAGCGCGGATGACTTACACGGGATGATAAGGCACGAGAATCGCCTCCTTGTCCTTATTGGCGAGCATGAAACTGACGATGTAATCCCACGCGTATTCATGCTGCTCTGCACAAACTACCAAGAAGCTCTCGTGCATGTAGTACGGGTCAACGACACAGATATGACGTATCTGCTCAACCCCAATGATGTAGTTCATGTGCAAGGCATAAAGGCGGACAAACGTAAAATCCAGCTTCTTCACGTGAAACATGTCGAATATGTAATCGAATCGGAGGAAGAACTTATCCGCAGGGAAGCTGTCGACGTACGACATTTGCCGCGGAACGTTAACCACGTAAAGTGGGTATCCTAGATCTTTCGAGGCGATGAGGCATTTCTCTACCCGCAGCACATCGTCATGAAGTCTCCTTAGATCGCCGAATCTGGCCCGTAGCGCTGTTGCAGGTAGGATTGGTTGACCGTGGATATGCCATTTATCCGCATCGGGGATATCTATACGGTCCTGAAGCCGAGGCTGCTGAGGCGGCTGGATCATAGAATCAGCTTTTTTGCCTTTCCTCGCTCTCTTCCTAGACTTCTTTACTACCGGAAGGTCGTCAATATCGTTGAGGCGGTAATTCAGGCACCGACTCATGACGCTCAAACCACGAGGCGCGATATAGACATATTGTTCAGCGCCATCGTCATCCTCATCCTCATCCATGGCGATGTCATCAGCGACTAATGGAGCCTCCTCCTTACCCCGTCCGCTATCACCCAACCCGACACCCGACGCTAATTGGGTAGGTGGGGTTTCGTCGGCCTGCAAAGAAAAGTCTGCGACGTGAGACATCCGAAAGGCAACGAAAACGGGAGATTATACATTTATATTGAAGGGGGCCGGTGTAGACAGATACCGTGAGGGCGTCGAGCTCAGCCAAAGACGAAGCACCGCCGAGCACGTGCGGTGCGGAGCGAAAAGGGAGCAGGTGCGGTAGCGGTGCGGGAGCGGTCGCGGGAGCAGTGCTCCCAAGAAGTCGACAAGGGAAAGTCCTCTGCATTTTTCTGGATTTTCCTTGTCCAAGTGATAACGCCCGTCACCAAGGAAGTAGACAAATCTACAACCACCTGTTTTTGCGGCAGCTACCGCTGTTCGATCGGTATCGAGATGATTTCTTCTCAACCGCAATCTCAACCTTCTTGTCGATGTTTTCTTGATTAACCTCCGTCTTTCCTTTCTCTCCTCCGTGGTCTCACGGTAGTACTTCTTCCACGTGGCGCCGTCTCGACACCATGCGCGGCGTCCATGCGACGGTCGAGTATCCACGGTTGTCGTTTCAATATGTTCAACGCCGGTTGAATGGAGTGTCCCACGCAGGCCTCGCCAATGCCTCGACGGCGAGTCGCTTTCGGCCGCAATCCGGTGCTGCTCTCTCTGCAAAAGGCACAAGGATCGTTTACAAATATGACTAACGTGTGCAGTCGAATTGATCAGAAACTAAAATTACCAGCAGTCTCATGAACTCCGTAATGACCGGTGTTGTCTCGTAAACCTTCTTCAGTGGGTCCCAACGGTGTCGGGCCCTCAGGACGTCACGCTCCTGCGGGACGGTGAAATCCGCCAAGGGGTCTGGGATGCCCAGACTCGTGGCTTCCGCATCCTCCTTGGCCCATTTGGACCTCTTTCCGCCGTAACCATGGCTTCCGAGGTGGTGGCTCCCAATGTTCCTCTTTTGAAGCCCCTCCATGTACTTAGACTTTTTTTGGCAGCTTCGGCCTCACAAGCCTCCTTGAATATTTGAAACTGATCTTCTGTGATTGTCCGATTATCCTTTACAATCTCGGAGTAGGGTTCCCCGTCGTTGATCTTTGCTTTCACTCGATTTTTCCAGGCGGCCAACGCGTCGCTAAACTTGGTCATGGCGTGTTTGTTTATCTTCTTCATTGCGGGTCCTCGCCCGGATCTTCATAATCCTTCTCATTCGGCCGGGAACAAGAATATCTGGTGAAACTTCTTTAGGAGGAGCTCCTCATATTTTCTATCTTCGTAGTTTCTCATCATTGATGGTGGCGGTTGTCCGTACGATGCAGCCAATTTGATTGCCGTAGCACGCGCGCGCTTCCTCGGGCGCCTTTGGCTCAAAATTGCCGTCGTCCACCTCCGTGACCAACAGCCTAGTAGTCCTGAGTTTGTTAGGAAGCCGTTGCCTCTTCGCTTTCGGTTCTAAACCGGCTCCGCTCCCCGAGGCAGCACCGGTCTCAGCGCCGGTCTCGATGCGGTCTGAATCTCAGCGCGGTCTCGATCTCAAGACCGGTCTACGTGTCGGTCTCGATCCCGATGCCACGGTGGGCCTAGCAACAACATCGGTTGATCGTCGATACAGCTAAAATATTCGTCTGCCGCCAGGTAGACGTCGTCGCAATCACCAGAACCCTGTCCTTCATCGTTGCTAGCCATGTTTCCTATGATTAAATCTAGTCAATTAATTCTAGACCTAATAAAACGAATAATGACATAAAAAAGGACTATTGTTTTGCAGGAATGTTGACTCCTTCCTGGTGCGGCAAATCCGGGCACTCGATATGTCCTAGTTTGTAGCACAAGTCATGCCGAAATTCACGGAAAATTTCGCATGACCTTTGCTAAAAAGTGGACAAATCGAGAACCTGAAATTTAGGAACAGAAATGAATCAACATTCCGCAAAACATAGGCCACTCAAAGATCATTCCCTGGAAACAACAAAGCCACTTGGGCACAATCGAACAACTTCAATGAAAAGATATAACATGACCACTTCAATGAAAAATAAAATTTGCCTAAATTCTTTTCCTTGAAAAATAGTGGTCTTTTCAAAAATCAAAAACCTTTCAAAATGACCTCACTAAACACTTCTCTGCCTAGGACAGAACCCAAATTATGTTGATCTAGCTATTCCTCTCCCTCACACAAACACACAGTATTATCTATAACCCTTCTCTGCCTAGGACATAACCCAATTAAATTGCATAGGAACTCCATTTCTCTAACCCTTCTGACCTAATGCTCTAAAATAAAATTTTCCTCTAACCTAGCCAACCTACTTAACCTAGCTTGTTAATCCAACGAACCTAATTAACCTACCTATTTAACCTAGTTAGTTAATCTAGTTTACCTAGATAATTAACCCTAATTAAACAAGTTAACGCAGCTAGTTCTCTGTCAAAGCCCAAAATAAATTTTTGCACTAATTAACATAGATAATTAACCTAATTAAACTAGTTAACCTGACTAGTTCTCTGTCAAAGCCCTAACTAAATTTTTGCACTAACCTAGATAATTAACCTAATTAAACTAGTTAACCTAACTACTTCTTTGTCAAAGCCCTAACTAAATTTTTGCCCTAACCTAGATAATTAAACTAGCTAACCTATGCATGAGAGAGAGAGGAGGGTGGGGCTTACAGAGGATGGCTCCGTGGTGGGACGGAGGCAGGTGGTGGTGGAGGAGGCAGGGCGTCTCCGTGTGGCGAGGGAGGCAGGGGCGTCTCCGGTGATGGCGAGGGAGGCAGTTGTGGCGAGGAAGGATCTGGTGGCGTCGATGGCGGCTCCGGTGGCGTTGACGAGGCCGCGCAGCTCCGTGGCGTTGGGGGCGGCTCCGGTGGCGTCGACGGCGCACGGCTCTGGTGGCGTCGACGTTAGCAGGAGACGGCGGCAAAGTTGGGCGACGGCGAATCGGGAGACAATGGCGTGGGGTGGGTTGAGGATTTGGGGAGAAGTGGTGGCGGGGAAGCGGTTTTTGGTTAAGTCAAACTTAGCGGTAGCGTGTTTGGTAAACGCGCTATAGCTAAGATAGCTATAGCGGTTTTACAAAAGCGCTGCTGCTATAGCTATGTAATTTTCTTCCATTTTTAATTTCCTTTTCTGTTTCTATAGCGGGGTCTAGGACATGCATCTGCAGCAAAGTTAGCTATAGCGCCTCTTACAAACACACGCCGCTATGGCTTCCTCCGTTTTTCGCTTTTTATTTATTTTGCTTTACATTTTATTTTTTGCTTTCTCCTTTTATATTTCTTTCATTTTCATTTACTTTTCTATTTGTTTTTCATCTTATTTTATTTCCGTTAGTAGTAGCGCTCTTCCTAGGAAACGCGGCGCTACTTATTCTCTAGCGGTGGCGCTTTACTAGCCCGCTCTTGCTATGCGTAGCCTATCATTCTAGCAATGGAAATATTAGTAGTAGCGCTTTTGCCACTACACGCGCCATCGCTAAAGTTGTATCTCAGAAGCGGTTTTTTACGGTCGCTATCGCTATGTAGCACTAGCGCCCTTTTTGACCCGCAGCTGTTGCTAAATTTCGTGTATAAGGTTTTCCCTGGTAGTGACTTGTTGAAGACACAGGATTTGTTGGACCAGTTCGATTGTTGTGACAACTGTACATCTAGTTAGGGAGGCTGAGATTCAACTCGAGAAGACCGTGTCTTCACCTTATTCCCCTTGAGCTAAGGACACACAGTCCTCGCCCGATCACTATGGTAAGTCTTCAAGGTAGACTTCCGAACCTTCATGAGCGATGTTCACGGCAATCCACAATGACTCTTGGATGCTCGTAACGCGACGCCTAACCGGCCGGAGGATTCACGGTCCTCAAGTGTAATAAGTCTTGTGTCACATGACGGAAAACTTGATGATGCCTAACACTCTTTGGCTCGGGTGTTTGGGCTTTGTCCTCGCAAGGATTTCTCTCTCTCAAAGGCTTCGAGGTGGATTGCTCTCAAACGACAAAAGCCGTGCACTAACTCTGAGCAGCCACCAATTTATGGTGTAGGGGGTGGGCTATTTATAGCCACTAAGCAACCCGACATGTTATGTCCGAAATGACCCTAGGTCACTAAGGAACTGACACGTGTTCCAACGGTCAGATTTCAAACACACACGGCAACTTTACTTGGGCTACAAGCAAAGCTGACTCATCCAGCTCTGGATAAGTTTTGCTCTCATTGTCTTCGTCAAGACATAGGATTTGGGTTGAGCATCACTTCAGTCATTCTGACTATGATCACTTGGACCCCACTTAACAGTACGGTGGTTCCTATGACTCAACAAAGAAGAAAAGGAAACAACGAAACAACACAGTCTTCGTGCTCCATAGTCTTCACTCAATGTCTTCTCATGTCATAGTCTTCAATGTGAATATCTTCACATACCGCCATTGTCGTCAATGTCTTCATACATTTTTAGGGGTCGTCTCCGGTAGGTAAACCGAATCAATGAGGGACACTACCTGCGTTATCCTGCAATTCTCACAAACGCATTAGTCCCTCAACCACATTTGTCGTCAATACTCCAAAACCAACTAGGGGTGGCACTAGATGCACTTACAATCTCCCCTTTTTGGTGATTGATGACAAACTGGTTGAAGTTTTCAACGGGATAAAATATGTGAAATTGTAAAGGATAGGAATTGTCTTCATAAGTGGCAAAGGCTCCCTCAAGATGTGCATATAAGTAGTTTGCTTTTGGAATGCAAATGCACATGGCAGGTTGTACTTGTGGAGATCCTCTTCAACTTATGAAGATAATTCATCATGCATGAAATGATATAGCTAAGAGAATGACATGCATAATGAAAAATGGACGTCTGCAGAATGATCTAAGTGCGGAAGTTATCATCGCATCATGCGGAATTTATCATCGCACGAGTAAAGCAAATAAGTAGCGAGGCGACCATCGAGTTTAAGTGTTACAACTCAAAGAACCAAATGTATCAAAACGAGAGTTGTAAACACTAGGCAAAATATTTATGCAACCGCCTTATGAACCCGCTTGAAGACTATCAAACTCATATGCTTCTCCCCTTTTGTCAAGAAGGACCAAAAGGTTTGAAGACATAGAGCATCTACTCTTCCTCTTCTTCAAGAAGATGATGCAACAGGTTGTCGTTGTTGGTTGGCGGTGCGAGCGAGCTTGGTGTAGTGTCGATTCGATGCGTAAGTAAGGCGGTGAAGTAGCATCGGCTTCATCATCGATCACTCTGGCATTGGCGGTTGCAGCGGAGGAAGAATAGTCGAGTCTTCAAGTGATGGAGTTCGTCGTGGGACTGCATTCCGTGGAGGAGTGGAGTCAAACTTGAAGCGCTCGGTGAAGCCATCGCCTTGAAGATCTGCTTCAAAGATCGAGCAGGTCAAACTCTTCCATGATCGCCGATGTGTCTCGTGAGTGACAAAAGCATTCTTGGTGGCAAGGTTTCAATGCGATTGACGCCCACCAAGAGGCTTTGCATTTGACGCTTGATCCAGAGTGATGCTTATCTTGCTTTTGATGCGGCGCCACAAGAAGTTCTCGATCATTGAGGACTCGAGAGCGCCCGAGGCCTTTGGCCAATTGTGCTCTCGGTGGCTTCGATCCGCGCACGATGAGGCGACGTGTGTTTCCGGCCGAGGATAGACACGAGATACCACTTGGACGCCTTCCATGGGTTGAGAGAAGTGTGGTGATCTACGCTCAAGACTTAGTGGCGTTTTGGCAGGCTCGTGGTATATGGCTTCAAGCGGATATATCAACCTCTCGTAGAAAGATCGATGATTGCAGCAGAGGGTTGATAGTTGATAGCGAGTGCATCTTGATGAGGCGCATGACCCATGGAGCATAGAACTTCAGACCAAACAGATCAGATCCAGACGCAGCCAGTTGTCGGATGAAGAATTCTTGCGTGTTGAAGCTGATGCCATTGAGAATGTAGAAGACCAATGTCTTCATTGCTCCTTCTAGTTTTGCAGATGATGAATGCCCTTTGATAGGCCATAGAGTTCGCCTGATGATGTGATATATGGTACGAGGCAGATACTCAAGGTCATCAACAAAGAAGTGCTGAGGGTATTCAGCATCGTGTGGCAGTGGCTTCATCATGCTCAACATCTGACTCATCTCGGGTTCTGGCTTATGAAATATGCTCTCCAAGGCATCGCGGTGGAGTTGGCATCCAGGTTCAAACAGCTCTCCGGGAGTGGGTAGGCCTGTGAGCTTAATGATGTCAAGAGCTTTGGCTTCATGATGAACGTTTCCTGTCATCCACTCGAGAACCCATGTCTTTGTATATCTGTTGTGGCCGCGGATGTGGAGGGTAGCATAGAATTGAAGCACTAATTCTTCATTCCAGTGTTCTTTGTCTGTAACGAAACCAAGCAGACCTGCATCATGAAAGCAATCAAGTGCTTCTTCTAAGAACGGCAGTCCGGCAATGGCTTCAGTGTCAAGGCGCATATGAGGGAAAATGCGGCCTTGATCATACAGAACACATGAGTATTAGCTTCTTTGCTGATAGCTCCAGAAACGGTCAGATGAGATCCTTGTCCTTGTGTAGGGGTTCTTTGCACTGTCAAAGAAAGTATTGTGGGCTTTGAAGCCATTTGCATTGAAAGAACCCGCTGAGGTGGCGGTGCGAAACCTTGGCGTCTTGGCCGGCTTCGGACCGAGGCCTATGCTCAATATGATAGTCGAACCGAGGACCCGAGGCATGAGGCGGAGGGACCGTAAGGCCATCTTATCGTGACTAGCTCGCCATAGTTGTATGCTTGCTCGATTGTGTAGGGCCTTGGTGGCGGAACTGAGCGATGGGGCAAGAATCGAGGCTTGAGCTGCTCACTAGATGCTTCGGAGCAGATTGCCTCATTGGCTTCGTGCACATTTCCTTCATGGCTCAGAGGCGGTTGGTACAGTTCACATTGGCTTGACCATGACCACGCCATTGGCTTCATTGGTGTTGGAGGTGGGAGCCTCAATGTTTTCAACCTCTACTTGAGGAGCTGGAGGGTCGGGCACTGGCACATTGATATCAGGTATAACTTCTTCAATTATTGGGGGTGTAGGAACACGTTCTTCTTCTTCTTGTGTGTCATCGGCTGATGCAGCCGGATTGTCTTCAGCAGCTTTGGCTTCAGACACAGAGACATTCACAGTTGGAGTGGCTTCTGAAAACACTTGACATGCAACAGGTTGGTGGTGCACTTCTCCTTCTGGAACGCTCGAAAGAGGCACTTGAGGCCTTTGACCTTTGCGAAGCCTGCGAAATGCTGGTGACGCCTTTGGAGATGGGGTTGCCTGGGCCTCAATGTCTTCCTCTTCTTCTTGCTGGTGCTGTTGGGGAGTGACTTGTTGTTGGGGAGTGACTTGTTGTTGGTGAGTACTAGGAGAGTCGTCATGTTGCGGGCGATCAGCCCATGAAGCATCCTGAGCAATTGGCATCAGAGGACGACCAATGCTGATGAGTTCGCTGTTTGTACGAACAGGCGATGATACCACATTGTACTCGATTTGAGGAAGAACTTCATCATCTTCAACATTGTCATGGTGACCAATGTCTTCAAAGATGATGGGATCACTGTTGGAATCTCTTCACTTCAGAGCCTCTGTGGAAGGTGCTCATGAACAGTCATGCGAAGTTCTTGGGTTGCGAGACGGGACGAACCACGGAAATGGGTTCAACAATCAAGGGCCTGTGGGAGCAGCCCGATTCTTCTTGGTCTTTAGCTTCTTCTTGGAGGGAGCAGCATCATCGAGGCGTCGATTTTTCCTTTTACGGCTTCAGCCTCGGCAGCCCTCATCTTCTTCTCGCTCGAAGCGCTTGACGGACCTTTGGCTTCGAGCTAGTCATGCTGCTTGGGAAGACTATGCGGGTTCTTCCCGCCTTGAAGGTGCAGCTTGGTCGATGAAGACTTCTTTTTCTTTGCAGCCATCCTGGGGTCGATGCCAGGACGGCCAAGAGCCTTGCGCTTCTCAGCCTCATTGTAGGCAAGCACACACTTGTCAGCTAGAGCCTTCATGCGCTCACGAGAGCCTCTGGCTTCTTCATGTTTCTTGACAAAGGCTTCCTTGAGGTCGTGCAGCATGACCTTGAAGTTTTTAATGTCTTGCACGCTGAGTGCAGCCATATGCTTCTTGAACTGAGCCTTTTCATAGTCAATCTTGTGCTTCGGTTCAACAATCCGCTGAGCAAGAGCTAGCTCAGAAGCAATGGCGCCGTTGAAAGAGACGCTGAGGCCAATAGGAAGTTGCAGATCTTCAAAACTGATGTTTGGGGGTATCAAACCATTCATCAATGAAGTGATGGATGATAGCCACATCAAAGAGAGGCAAGTTGTTGAAGATTTCTGCTTCTTCTTTGCTCTTGATAAGTTGCTCAAGAGCATCATCCGCAAGATCGTCATCACTTGACAGATCAATGTGCTCTTCACGCAGAATGGCAGCTGGGGTCAGTGTCAGTTCAGTATTCTTGACAAGTTTCTTTCTCTTCTCCGTCTTCTTGGAGATACGGGATTGATCCTCAGACTGTGCACTGGCTTCAGGAGGTGCAGTGGCCAGTGGCTTCACACGTGAAGCTTTTGGAGGAGCAGCTAACTTTGAAGCCTTGACTTTCTTAAGTTTCTGCGGCTTTGGAGCAGGAGCAGGAGCTGGAGCTGGGGCTTCATCAGAGTCAGCATTGTCATCAGAATGATCCACTTTGGCACCTTGGACCAAGATGTAAGTGATGAGGCCATCAAGGTTTGAAAAGGGACCGATGACATTGGGTTCAGCGTCACGTGAGCCGTCAGCACAGGGAGCAGAGGGACCAGGGTTGAAGTCTAATCCCAATGACTTCTTATTTTCCTTTGCAGAAGCCTTTGTGTGCTGGAAATTGCGCTTGAAGAGATTGTCATCACGACACCAGAGCAAAGACATCGGGTCGGCATTCTCAGGCTGAGGTCCACAGACCATGCAAGGATAGAAACCTTGTGCAATAGCTTCAGCCATGTTCTTGGGAGGAAGGCCTCGAAACAGAATATCACCCCAAGGGCTTCGATAGCATTCTTCTCGGCATATTCTGTGTGACGAAATTGTACTTGAACCAATCGTTCAGCCTAATATCGCCGAATCCATTGGATTCGCGTCTTGCGCTGATTGTAACTCTCTTCGGGATCTGTCTTGTACAGCTCTGCGAGGTCATCAGGCATATCTTTTGAGGTTCCCTCACGACGCTGTCTGCCGCCCTTCCTGACTGATTTATCTGTAGCCATGAGCTTCAAACTGAATGGCTTCACGCTCAAAGGCTTCAAAGGCTTGCGCTTTTGGATGAACGAGAACGGCCGGAGAGTTAGTTTGATGTGTAAGAATTCTGCAAACGAATGCGCATAATGAGAACCAAGGATTCTCCCACGGATATGTACCGTGACAGCATTAGAGATGCGAGGAAGGGAAGAGGTCATATGCATTCTCGGAAGATTTTGAAGATAAATCGGTTTGAAGACATTGACCTCATGATGCGAAGACATTCACTTATACTGTTGAGAGTTGGTTCCGATTTGTACGAATCCGTGAATAAGTACAAGTGAGGAATCTAACTAGTTGTGAAGCTTAAGTGAATATACTAGGCGAGACGAGATGCGCATGAATAGATCTAACATAGTATGGACAGAAACCAATTTTGGCAAGTAGGATGAATCTTCAAGATCAAAAAGATGGTAAAAATAGAGTTATATCTACCACTTCGAAGAACTGCTAGACGGGAAGAAAAGAGGCCGAGCAGTTCAATCCACCGTGCCCTAACTTGGCGACGGAGGACACCTACGGCGGCGGCGGAGATGAAGATGTTCGCGGCCGGCGTGAGGACGGCGTCGGAGAAGTCGCGGCAGCTAAGCGCTTCGTCGCCGGCATCGTTGAGAGCTAGCGGTGGCGCTAGGGTTTTGACGAGGTGGAGAGGTGGAAGAAGATTTTCTTTACCGCAGGGGACAGGTATTTATAACGAGGTGTGCGGCGCAGCGCAATTACGCAGGTGCCCCTGGCGGTTCACATCTGAGGGGCACGTGGCACGCATGCAACATACTCTGAGATGTCCCACGTTCCCACGCCCGCCCGGTTTGTCGGATGGTCGTTCCGGCTTCTCCAGAGTTCAACAGTAATGATGAATCATTTAAAATAGACTTAAAGTTTGTCTCTGTGTCTTCTACTGACAAGGACGCAGAGAAGACATTCGACAGTTTCAATAGAATGCATATGATTTGGACAGATAGAGTTTGAGTTAGAAAGCATAGAGAGATTGGGGTCCGATCACATTTACTTAGTTCAAAAGATTCAACTTGAAGACATAGCTATAAGTGAATGCTGTAGAGGACAAATATATATATATATATATATATATATATATATATATATATATATATATATATATATATATATATATATATATATATATATATATATATATATATATATATCGCAACAACAACCAAATCAACATAGTGAAGAAAATGAAGATAAGTTGAAGTTGAAGACAAATCAAATGCAAAGATATTGCAGAAATAACGCCATGAGTGAAACACTTCAAACAAAGAAATTTGGTGGTGGCTTTACCCACCGTATAGGAAGTATTAGACCCAGACACGGCGCACAATTATCGTGGCGCTCCGAAGTCAAATTCCACGTTAATGTATTCACACTCAGAATGTAAATCTTCATTGATTGAAGATATACGTTAATTCGTGTGTTGCACATCTAAGTCATCAACATGCATAAGTGTTAGGATGTGTGCTTGATCACAGGACATTTGAGGATTCCAAGATATTTAGCTCACACCGTAACTTGCAAAACCTTTTCTCATCCAAGGGCTTTGTGAAGATATCGCCGATTGCTCTTCAATGTTGATGTGAATGATGTCAATATCTTTCTTCATGACATGATCCCGAGAAAATGATGACGAATTTCAATGTGCTTTGTCTTGAGTGCTGGACTGGATTGTTGGCAATCTTGATGGCGCTTTCGTTGTCGCAAAAGAGAGGTACTTGTGTCGATTGATGCCATAGTCCTTGAGAGTTTGCTTCATCCATAGAAGCCGAGCACAGCAAGATCCAAAGAACAATGTATTCAGATTCAGCAGTTGAGAGTGATACAGTTACGCTTCTTTGAAGACCAACAGACGAGTGATCGTCCCGAAAGTGACATGTGCACGATGTAGATTTGCGATCCACCTTGTCACCAGCATAATCAGCATCCGAAAATCCAACCAAATCAAATTTTGAGCCCTTTGGATACCATAATCCGAGTGTTGGGGTGTGAGCCAAATATCGAAGAATTCGCTTCACAGCTAAGTGATGCGATTCCTTTGGTGCCGCTTGGAATCGAGCACACATGCAAACACTAAGCATATTATCTGGCCTAGATGCACATAGGTAAAGTAAGGAACCAATCATGGAGTGGTATACCTTTTGATCGAACTCTTTACCATTGTCGTCGGGACCCAAGTGGTGTTTGGATGGCATTGGCGTCGTGTATCCTTTGCACTCTTGCATTCCAAACTTCTTCAGACAATCTTGGAGGTATTTTTCTTGAGATATAAAGATGCCATTCCTTTGTCGATTTAATTTGAAGACCAAGGAAGAACTTGAGCTCTCCCATCATGGACATCTGATATTGTTCTTGCATCATGTATCCAAACTCATCACTATACTTCTGGTTGGTGCAGCCGAAGATAATGTCGTCCACATAAATTTGGCATACAAACAGTTCACCATCATATGTCTTCGTGAATAGTGTGGGATCAAGGGATCCAGGTTTGAAGCCTTTGCTCTTCAAGAAGTCTTTGATTGTATCATACCAGGCGCGAGGAGGTTGTTTGAGGCCATACAGTGCTTTATTTAGCTTGTACACCATATCAGGATGTTTTGGATCTTCAAAGCCAGGTGGTTGAGCGACATATACTTCTTATTCAATCTTGTCGTTGAGAAATGCACTCTTCACATCCATTTGATAGAGCAAGATGTTGTGGTGGTTAGCATAGGCTAGTAGTATGCGAATGGCTTCAAGCCTAGCTGCAGGTGCAAATGTTTCATCGAAGTCAATTCCTTCAACTTGAGTATATCCTTGAGCCACAAGTCGTGCTTTGTTTCTGACGACTTGACCATGCTCATCTTGCTTGTTTCGATATATCCATTTGGTGCCAATAATGTTATGCTTTGAGGGTCGACGCTTGACAAGTTCCCAAACATTATTCAGCTTGAACTGTTGAAGTTCTTCTTGCATAGCTTGAATCCATTACGGTTCCATAAAAGCTTCAAAGAACTTTCTTGGGTTACGATATTGACACAAATGAAAAGTGCCCACGTAAATTTGATAGCTGTGTTGCTCTTGAGCGAGTAAGCGGACCAGTGCATTGATGCTATCGATTATCTTCTCAATCTGTACTTCATTTGCAACTCGAGGATGAATCTAGACGAAGACTTTGCTCATCCGATCATTGTCATCATTGTCTTCAGGTGAGCATTGTCTTCAAAGTTGGTTAGGTGCAGAAATGATAAGTTCCTCTTGTTGTGCTTGAAGGCATGATTTCACCGGTTCCCATCACTTGATAGATTCGCTGGTGAGCTTCGTCTAGTGTGCTTGGGGGAACTCTCTTTGTGAACCATTGGTTTCATCAAATCGCACATCTACAGCTTTCGACGATTTTGTAGAGATAGAGATTGAAGACTCAGTAAGAGTGTGAGTCCTTTCCAGAATCGAGCATGAAGCCTTCGTGAGCTTTGGGTTCAAATTTTGACTTGTGATGGGGATCCTTGATCCAAAGACTTAGCCCCAAATACTCAAGTGGCGACATTTGGCTTCTTGCAAGAAGGAGCTCATAGGATGTTTTGTTGAAGCTTATGGATATAAACACGCTTGATGACGTGACAAGCTGTATCAATGGCTTCAGCCGAGAACTTTCTTGGTGTCTTGTACTGCCGAGCATCGTTCGAGCCATCTCAATGAGGGTTCTGTTCTTGCGATCCACGATGCCATTTTGCCGAGGTGTGTATGGAGCGAGAGAACTCATGAGTGATTCCCATGGTATCCAGATAAAGATCAAGTCCGTGTTCTTGAATTTAGTGTCGTTATCACTTCTGATATGCTTGATCTTGACGCCATAATTGTTCATTGCTCGATTGGCGAAGCGTCTGAAGACATCTTGCACTTCAGTCTTGTAGAGAATTATGTGCACCCATGTGTATGTTGAGTAGTCATCAACAATGACGAAGCCATAGAGACAAGCAGTTGTTGTGAGGGTAGAGTAATGAGTAGGGACAAACAAATCCATGTGTAGCAGCTCGAAGGGTTGAGATGTCGTCATGATTGTCTTCGAGGGTGCTTTGCCTAGTCATCTTTCCGACTTTCGCAGCACCACATAAATGATCCTTCTTGAACTTGACACCTTGATGCCTATGACATGCTTCTTCTTGGCGAGTGTGTGTAAGTTCCTCATGCCAGCATGCCCCAGCCTCCGATGCCAGAGCCAGCATTCTGAAGCATGAGGTGTCATACCCTACAGTACAGTTAGGGGGATAGGCTTCACCAAGAGCATTGTGAAGCATAAACATTTGATGAGCAAGTGGATTATTGAAGCTTAAATCAAGATTAGGACTGATAGGATGAATGGCAAACGATTCAGAACAAAATACATAGTGAGACCATTTGGGCATTTGATCTTGTGCCCTACAAGATGTTTTAGGTCCCCAAAGAATAGCATCCGACGCCTTTGATTTTGGTGGAGACCCTTTCCGCAAAAGAAAGTTAATTCTTCTTAACCACCCACATCTTGAGGGGTGTCTTAGAAGCAATGAGTCTAAGTGCAACATCGAGAATTTTGGCTTTGGAGCCCTAGCAAATAGCCTTGCAGGAGATGAATGATACTCATATGAATAAGGAAAAGTTTTTAGTTCTATGAACATAGCGGTTTGAAGACACACGCCATATTCATAAATTTGAGTACGGTTTCCGCAAAACATTGGCGTTAGGGTGACTCTGTGAGTCCTCCGTCTGTATGAAGCCTTTGGACCATATGACGCCTTAGGTCTGGGTTTGTCTTCTTCCTGTGTGGTGTCATGATGACATTCTTTGGAAGATTCTCAAGACAGCTTTTGGGAACCCAGATCTTCTTCATAGGCGGTCCATTCCTGCAGTTAGTACCAATATACCGCAAACACTTCACCATTACGATTCTTGAACAGCTTATAGTTTGCATCAAAGGATTCATCAATGACAATAGGGTTAGCAGGTAAAGCCGGATAAGGTGGATGGATCCACTGAAGATCCCTTTGTAGCAACCCATGTGGTTTTGGGATCCGCTCGGGCTTCCAAGAGGAACCATCAACATTCATTTTCCTCTCGAACCCAACACCCTCTTTCCTAGGGTTTGGTTCGAATCTGCTTTTGAGGACATCATAAAGTGTCCGATGCCCTTTCGGACTTTTATACATCCCTGTTTCAAGCAATGTCTTCAACCTAGCATTTTCATCGGCAATAGCAGTGGTATCCTCCATGAGAGGGTTAGTTACCACATTAGTAGTTGAAGACAATGCAACAAGAGCAGCAGATTGAACATTCAAAGAACAGAGGTAGCTATATCATGCTCAAGGCATTTTAGACATGGTGGTTCAAATCCATCCTGGCGGAACTGATCATTGAGCCTTGAAGTGACTCATTCTCCTTTTGAAGATCTTCATGAGCCGCTCTGAAGTTCTCAAGCTCTTGCTTCCTTTGAAGATAATCATAGGAGAGCTTTTCATGAGTAGTTGAGAGCGTTTCATGACGACTTTCAAGTTATTGGTACTTAGCATGAAGATTTTTAATGTCTTCAACTAAGGACTGTGAGCGTGTCATTTCCGCGTCCAACAGGTCATCGCTTTTGTCTAACAGTTTTTGAGTATGTTCCATAGCTCTTTGTTGTTCAGTTGCAATTTTAGCAAGTGTTTTGTAGCTGGGTTTGGATTCACAATCAGAGTCATCTTCACTTGATGTTTGAAAGTAAGCATCACGTGATTTTACCTTGGCACCGCGTGCCATGAAGCAATAGGTGGGAGCAGGGTCGTCCTTGTCATCAGCTTCAACGTTGGTGTAAAAGTCATTGTCTTCAGTGTTGAAGATGGACTTGGCAACATAGGTTGTGGCTAAAGCCAGACTTGCAACGCCAGGGTCGGACTCCTCTTCAGACTCCACCTCCACCTCCTCAGAAGCAGATGAAGGAAATATGCCCTAGAGACAATAATAAAGTTATTATTTATTTCCTTATTTCATGATAAATGTTTATTATTCATGCTAGAATTGTATTAACCGGAAACATGATACATGTGTGAATACATAGACAAACATATAGTCACTAGTATGCCTCTACTTGACTAGCTCATTAATCAAAGATGGTTATGTTTCCTAACCATAGACATGTGTTGTTATTTGATTAATGGGATCACATCATTAGGAGAATGATGTGATTGACATGACCCATTCGTTAGCTTAGCACTTGATCGCTTAGTATATTGCTATTGCTTTCTTCATGACTTATACATGTTCCTCGTAACTATGAGATTATGCAACTCCGTTTACGGAGGAACACTTTGGTGCTACCAAGCGCCACAACGAATCGGGTGATTATAAAGGAGTACTACAGGTGTCTCCAAAGGTACATGTTGGGTTGGCGATTTCGAGATTAGGTTTTGTCACTCCGATTGTCGGAGAGGTATCTCTGGCCCTCTCGGTAATGCACATCACTATAAGCCATGCAAGCAATGTAGCTAATGAGTTAGTTACGGAATGATGCATTACGTAACGAGTAAAGAGACTTGCCAAGAATCTAGATTGAACTAGGTATTGGATACCGACGATCAAATCTCGGGCAAGTAACATACCGATGACAAAGGGAACAACGATGTTGTTATGCGGTTTGACCGATAAAGATCTTCGTAGAATATGTAGGAGCCAATATGAGCATCCAGGTTCCGCTATTGGTTATTGACCAAGAATAGTTCTAGGTCATGTCTACATAGTTCTCGAACCCGTAGGGTCCGCACGCTTAAGGTTACGGCGCGGCTTTATTATGAGTTTACGAGTTTTGATGTACCGAAGGAGTTCGAGTCCCGGATGAGATCGGGGACATGACGAGGAGTCTCGAAATGGTCGAGACGTAAAGATCGATATATTGGACGACTATATTCGGACTTGGAAAGGTTCCGAGTGATTCGGTATTTTTCGAGTACCGAGAGTTACGGAATTCGCCGGGAGTATATGGGCCTTATTGGGCCATACGGGAATAGAGGAGAGAGGCGAAAGGAAGGAGGCGCGCAGCCCCCTCTGGTCCGAATTGGACAAGGGTGCGGCCCCTTTCCTTCCTCCTCTCCCCCTCTTCCCCTCCAACAGGAAGGAGGAGTCCTACTCCGGTGGGAGTAGGACTCCCTTGGCGCCGCCTCCTCCTAGGCCGGCCGCCTCCCCTTGCTCCTTTATATATAGGCAGGGGGCACCCCATGATACACAAGTTGATCTTCGTGATCGTTCCTTAGCCGCAGCGGTGCCCCCTCCACCATATTCCACCTCGGTCATATCGTCATGAGTTTAGGCGAAGCTCGCGCGGTAGAGCATCATCATCGCCACCACGCCGTCGTCTTGTGGAACTCATCCCCGACACTTTGCTGGATCGAGTCCGGGATCGCCATCGAGCTGAACGTGTGCTGAACTCGGAGGTGCCGTGACGTTCGTCTTGGGATCGGTCGGATCGTGAAGACGTACGACTACATCAACCGCGTTGTCATAACGCTTCCGCTTACGGTCTACGAGGGTACGTGGACAATACTCTCCCCTCTCGTTGCTATGTCATCACCATGATCTTGCGTGTGTGTAGGAAAATTTTAAAATTACTACGTTCTCCAACAGTGGCATCCGAGCCTGGTTTTATGCGTTGATGTCATATGCACGAGTGGAACACAAGTGAGTTGTGGGCGATATAAGTCATACTGCTTACCAGCATGTCATACTTTGGTTCGGCGGTATTGTGAGATGAAATGGCCCGGACCGACATTACGCGTACGCTTACGCGAGACTGGTTTCACCGCTTCGAGCACTCGTTGCTTAAAGGTGACCGCGGGTGTCTGTCTCTCTCACTTTAGTTGAACTGAGTGTGGCTACGCCCGTCCTTGCGAAGGTTAAAACAGCACCAACTTGACAAACTATCGCTGTGGTTTTGATGCGAGGTAAGAAAGGTTCTTGCTCAGCCCGTAGCAGCCACGTAAAACTTGCAACAACAAAGTAGAGGACGCCTAACTTGTTTTTGCAGGCATGTTGTGATGTGATATGGTCAAGACGTGATGCTATATTTTATTGTATGAGATGATCATGTTTTGTAACCGAAGTTATCGGCAATCGGCAGGAGCCATATGGTTGTCGCTTATTGTATGAAATGCAACGCCATGTAATTGCTTTACTTTATCACTAAGCGGTAGCGATAGTCGTAGAAGCAATAGTTGGCGAGACAACAATGATGCTACGATGGAGATCAAGGTGTCGCTACCGGTGGCGATGGTGATCACGACGGTGCTTCGGAGATGGAGATCACAAGCACAAGATGATGATGGCCATATCATATCACTTATATTGATTGCATGTGATGTTTATCCTTTATGCATCTTATCTTGCTTTGATTGACGGTAGCATTTTAAGATGATCTCTCACTAAAAATTATCAAGACGTGTTCTCCCTGAGTATGCACCGTTGCCAAAGTTTGTCGTGCCCAGACACCACGTGATGATCGGGTGTGATAAGCTCTACGTCCATCTACAACGGGGGCAAGCCAGTTTTGCACACACAGAATACTCAGGTTAAACTTGACGAGCCTAGCATATGCAGATATGGCCTCGGAACACGGAGACCGAAAGGTCGAGCGTGAATCATATAGTAGATATGATCAACATAGTGATGTTCACCATTGAAAACTACTCCATCTCACGTGATGATCGGTTATGGTTTAGTTGATTTGGATCACGTGATCACTTAGATGACTCGAGAGATGTCTGTCTAAGTGGGAGTTCTTAAGTAATATGATTAATTGAACTTAAAATTTATCATAAACTTAGTACCTGGTAGTATTTTGCAAATTATGTTGTAGATCAATAGCTCGCGTTGTTGCTTCCCTATATTTTGATATGTTCCTAGAGAAAATTGTATTGAAAAATGTTAGTAGCAATGTTGCGGATTGGATCCGTGATCTGAGGTTTATCCTCATTGTTGCACAGAAGAATTATGTCCTTAATGCACCGCTAGGTGACAGACCTATTGCAGGAGCAGATGCATACGTTATGAACGTTTGGCTAGCTCAATATGATGACTACTTGATAGTTTAGTGCACCATGCTTAAACGGCTTAGAATCGGGACTTCAAAGACGTTTTGAACGTCATGGACCATATGAGATGTTCCAGGAATTGAAGTTAATATTTCAAGCAAGTACCCGAGTTGAGAGATATGAAGTCTCCAACAAGTTCTATAGCTAAAAGATGGAGGAGAATCGCTCAACTAGCAAGCATGTGCTCAGATTGTCCAGGTACTTCAATCGCTTGAATCAAGTGGGAGTTAATCTTCCGGATAAGATAGTGATTGATGAATTCTCTAGTCACCATCATTAAGTTACTAGAACTTCGTGATGAACTATAGTATGCAAGGGATGACGAAAAATTCCGAGCTCTTCGTGATGTTGAAATCGACGAAGGTAGAAATCAAGAAAGAGCATCAAGTGTTGATGATTGACAAGACCACTAGTTTCAAGAGAAAGGCAAAGGAAAGAAAGGAACTTCAAGTAGAATGACAAGCAAGTTGTCACTCCCATGAAGAAGCCCAAAGCTGAACCTAAAGCCTGAAACCGAGTGCTTCTACCGCAAAGGAAATGGTCTTTGGAAGTGGAACTACTCCAAATATTTGGTGGATAAGAAGGATGGCAAAGTGAACAAGGGTATATTCGATATACAAGTTATTGATGTGTGCTTTACTAGTGTTTATAGTAGCCCCGAGTATTTGATACTTGTTGGTTGCTAAGATTAGTAACTTGAAACAGGAGTTACGAATAAACAGAGACTAGTTGAAGGGAAGTGACGATGAGTGTTGGAAGTAGTTCCAAGATTGATATGATCATCATCGCACACTCCCTATACTATCGGGATTAGTGTTTATAGTAGCCCCGAGTATTTGATACTTGTTGGTTGCTAAGATTAGTAACTCAAACAGGAGTTACGAATAAGCGAAACTAGTTGAAGGGAAGTGACGATGAGTGTTGGAAGTAGTTCCAAGATTGATATGATCATCATCGCACACTCCCTATACTATCGGGATTAGTGTTGAACCTAAATAAATGTTATTTGGCGCTTATGCTGAGCATGAATATGATTTGATCATGTTTATTGCAATACGGTTATTCATGTAAGTTAGAGAATAATTATTGTTCTATTTACATGAATAAAACCTTCTATGGTCATACACCCAATGAAAATGGTTTGTTGGATCTCGATCGTGTGATACACATATTCATAATTTTGAAACCAAAAGATGTAAAGTTAATAATGATAGTGCAATTTATTTGTGGTAATCGCCGTTTGGGGTCATATCGGTGTAAAGCGCATGAAGAAACTCCATAAAGATGGATTTTGGAATCACTTGGTTATGAATCATTTGATGCTTTTGAACCGTGCCGTTTGGGCAAGATGACTAAAACTCCGTTCTCGGAACAATGGAACAAGCTACCGACTTATTGGAAATAATACATACCGATGTATGCGATCCAATGAGTGTTGATGCTCGTGGCAAGTATCATTATTTTCTAACCCTCACATGATGATTTGAGCAGATATGGGTATATCTACTTGATAAAACATAAGTCTGAAACATTTGAAAAGCTCAAAGAATTTCAGAGTGAAGTGGAGAATCATCGTAACAAGAAAATAAAAGTTTCTACGATATGATCGCAGAGGTAAAATATTTGAGTTACGAGTTTGGTCTTCAATTAAAACAATGTGGAATAGTTTCACACCTCACGCCACCGAACACCACAACGTTATGGTGTGTCCGAACGTCGAATCAAGCACTTTATTTGATATGGTGTGATCTATGATGTATCTTACCGATTTACCACTATCGCTTTGGGGTTATGCATTAGAGACAGCTGCATTCACGTTTAATAGGGCACCATCTAAATCCGCTGAGATGACACCGTATGAATTATGGTTTAGCAAGAAACCTAAGCTATCGTTTCTTAAAGCTTGGAGTTGCGATGCTTATATGAAAAGGTTTCAACCTGATAAGCTCAAACCCAAATCGGAAAAGTGCGTCTTCATAGAATACCCAAAGGTAATCGATGGGTACACCTTCTATCACAGATCCGAAGGCAAGTTATTCGTTGTTAAGATGGATCCTTTCTAGAGAAGAAGTTTCTCTCGAAAGAAGTGAGTGGGAGGAAAGTAGAACTTGATGAGGTAATTGTACCTTCTCCCTTATTGGAAAGTAGTTCATCACGTAAATCAGTTCCATTGATTCCTATACCAATTAGTGAGGAAGTTAATGATGATGATCATGAAACTTCGATCAAGTTACTACCAAACCTCTCGAGATCTTCCAGAGTAAGATCCGCACTGAGTGGTACGGTAATTATGTTCGGAAGTCATGTTACTAGAACATGATGAAACCTACGAACTATGAGGAAGCGATGATGAGCCCAGATTCCGTGAAATGGCTTGAGACCATGAAATCGAGATAGGATCCATGTATGAGAACAAAGTATGGACTTTGATTGACTTGCTCGATGATCGCAAGCCATGTTAAATAAATGGATCTTCAAGAGGAAGACGGACACCGATAGTAGTGTTACTATCTACAAAGCCCGACTTGTCACAAAAGGTTTTCGACAAGTTCAAGGTGTTGACTACAATGAGATTTTCTCAATCAGTAGCGATGCTTAAGTCTGTCCAAATCATGTTAGCAATTGCCACATTTTATGAAATCTGCAAATGGATGTAAAACTACATTCTTTAATGGATTTATTAAAGAAGAGTTGTATATGATGCAACCGAAGGTTTTGTCAATCCTAAAGGAGCTAACAAAATGTGCAAGCTTCAATGATCCATCTATGGTGGTGCAAGCATCTCGGAGTTGGAATAAACGCTTTGATAGTGTGATCAAAGCATATGGTTTTATCTGACTTTTGGAGAAGACTGTATTTACAAGAAAGTGAGTGGGAGCACTACATCATTTCGATAAGTATATGTGAATGACATATTGTTGATCGGAAATAATGTAGAATTATTCGCAAAGCATAAAGGAGTATTTGAAAGGAGTTTTTCAAAGAAGGACCTCGGTGAAGCTGCTTATATATTGAGCATCAAGATCTATTGAGATAGATCAAGACGCTTGATAAGTTTTTCAATAACTACATACCTTGTCAAAGATTTTGAAATAGTTCAAAATGGAACAAATAAAGAAAGAGTTCTTGCTCTGTGTTGCAAAGGTGTGAAATTGAGTAAAGACTCAAGTCCCGACCACGGCAGAAAATAGAAAAGAGAATGAAAGTCATTTCCTATACCTCACCATAGGTTCTATAAAGTATGCTATGCTATGTACCGCACCTATTGTATACCTTGCTCGAATTTGGAAAGGAGTACAATAGTGATCTAGGAGTAGATCATCGACATTGGTCAAGAACATCCTTAGTGAGGACTAAGGAAATATTTCTCGATTATGGAGGTGATAAAAGAGCCCGTCGTAAAGAGTTACATCGATGCAAGTTTTTACACGATCCAGATGACTCAAAGTCTCAATCTGGATACATATTGAAAGTGGGAGCAATTAGCTAGAGTAGCTCCGCAAGAGCATTATAGACATAGAGTATTTGCAAAATACATACGGCTCTGAATGTGACAGACTGCTGACTAAGCTTCTCTCACGAGCAAAACATGATCATACCTTAGTACTCTTTGGGTGTTAATCACATAGCGATGTGAACTAGATTATTGACTCTAGTAAACCCTTTGGGTGTTGGTCACATGACGATGTGAACTATGGGTGTTAATCACATACAGATGTGAATATTAGTGTTGAATCACATGATGATGTGAACTAGATTATTGACTCTAGTGCAAGTGGGAGACTCAAGGAAATATGCCCTAGAGACAATAATAAAGTTATTATTTATTTCCTTATTTCATGATAAATGTTTATTATTCATGCTAGAATTGTATTAACCGGAAACATGATACATGTGTGAATACATAGACAAACATATAGTCACTAGTATGCCTCTACTTGACTAGCTCATTAATCAAAGATGGTTATGTTTCCTAACCATAGACATGTGTTGTTATTTGATTAATGGGATCACATCATTAGGAGAATGATGTGATTGACATGACCCATTCCGTTAGCTTAGCACTTGATTGTTTAGTATATTGCTATTGCTTTCTTCATGACTTACACATGTTCCCTGTAACTATGAGATTATGCAACTCCCGTTTACGGAGGAACACTTTGGTGCTACCAAACGTCACAACGAATCGGGTGATTATAAAGGAGTACTACAGGTGTCTCCAAAGGTACATGTTGGGTTGGCGATTTCGAGATTAGGTTTTGTCACTCCGATTGTCGGAGAGGTATCTCTGGGCCTCTCGGTAATGCACATCACTATAAGCCTTGCAAGCAATGTAGCTAATGAGTTAGTTACGGAATGATGCATTACGAACGAGTAAAGAGACTTGCCAAGAATGTGAGATTGAACTAGGTATTGGATACCGACGATCAAATCTCGGGCAAGTAACATACCGATGACAAAGGGAACAACGATGTTGTTATGCGGTTTGACCGATAAAGATCTTCGTAGAATATGTAGGAGCCAATATGAGCATCCAGGTTCCGCTATTGGTTATTGACCAAGAATAGTTCTAGGTCATGTCTACATAGTTCTCGAACCCGTAGGGTCCGCACGCTTAAGGTTACGGCGACGGCTTTTATTATGAGTTTATGAGTTTTGATGTACCGAAGGAGTTTGGAGTCCCGGATGAGATCGGGGACATGACGAGGAGTCTCAAATGGTCGAGACGTAAAGATCGATATATTGACGACTATATTCGGACTTGGAAAGGTTCCGAGTGATTCGGTATTTTTCGGAGTACCGGAGAGTTACGGAATTCGCCGGGAGTATATGGGCCTTATTGGGCCATACGGGAATAGAGGAGAGAGGCCGAAGGAAGGAGGCGCGCAGCCCCCTCTGGTCCGAATTGGACAAGGGTGCGGCCCCTTTCCTTCCTTCCTCCTCCCCTCTTTCCCTCCAACAGGAAGGAGGAGTCCTACTCGGTGGGAGTAGGACTCCCTGGCGCGCCTCCTCCTAGGTGGCCGCCCCTCCCCTTGCTCCTTTTTATACGAGGGGGGGCACCCCATGATACACAAGTTGATCTTCGTGATCGTTCCTTTAGTGTGCGGTGCCCCCTCCACCATATTCCACCTCGGTCATATCGTCATGAGTTTAGGCGAAGCCTGCTACCGGTAGAGCATCATCATCGCTACCACGCCGTCAGGTTGTGGAACTCATCCCCGACACTTTGCCGGATCGGAGTCCGGGATCGCCATCGAGCTGAACGTGTGCTGAACTCGGAGGTGCCGTGACGCTCGGTACTTGGATCGGTCGGATCGTGAAGACGCACGACTACATCAACAGCGTTGTCATAACGCTTCGCCACGGTCTCACGAGGGTACGTGGACAATACTCTCCCCTCTCGTTGCTATGTCATCACCATGATCTTGCGTGTGCGTAGGAAAATTTTGAAATTACTACGTTCCCCAACAGCAGACACCTCCTCTGAATCCATTTCCTTGCCAACAAAAGCACGAGCCTTGCCAGATGAGCTCTTCTTATGTGATGAAGACTTTGATGAGGACTTGAAAGAAGACTTTGAGGATTTCTTCTTCTTTTTGTCATCAGAATCATATTCCTTGCTCTTCTTCTTCTTCTTCTTCTCATTGTCCCACCGTGGACACTCGGAGATATAGTGTCCAGCTTTTCTTGCACTTGTGATGTGTTCTCTTCTTGTAGTCTTGAGTGGAAGCTTCATCATTTCTTGAGCTGGATCGTGAAGACTTTCTCAAGCCTTTCTTCCTAGTGAACTTCGAACTTCTTCACAAGCATAGCAAGTTCCTTTCCAATGTCTTCGGGATCATCGTAACCGCAATGATTCTTCTTCGATGAGGAAACAACTTTTGCCTTCAAAGCGCGAGTTCGCCATAGTTGGGACCATAGATATCTCTTTTCTCGGATAGTTGGAACTCATGTGTGTTGAGCCTCTCAAGTATATCGATTTAATCGAGTGTCTTGAAGTTAGGACGTTCTTGTATCATGAGGGCAAGGGTGTCAAAAGAGCTGTCAAGTGATCTCAGAGTGTCTTGACGATTTCATGCTTGGTGACCTCGGTGGCGCCGAGAGCATGAAGCTCATTTGTGATGTCATGAGGCGATCAAACGTGAGCTGGAAATTTTCATTGTCGTTTCTCTTGAAGCGGTTGAAGAGGTTGCGAAGAACACCGATCCTTTGATCTCTAGGTTGAGACGCTTCGTTGACCTTGGATAGCCATCCAGCACTAGCTTCGACGCTTCAGAGCACTCACACGGCCATACCGTCCTTTGGTCGATGACCACAGATGATGTTCTTTGCGGTGGAGTCCATTGAATGAACTTCTTGACATCGCTAGGGTGACACCTTCACCGATTTAGGAACACCGTTCTTGACGACATACCGTAGGTCGACATCATGGCTTCAAGATGCATGCGCATCTTATTCTTCCAAAGAGGGATAGTCATTTCCATCGAACACGGGCAAGCGGCGGAGACTTTGATTATCCTGCAATGATATAGCTAAAACTCCGGTGGTTAAACCGAATCACACGTAACAAGGGAGTAGCTTGCTCGATACCAATTGAAAGTGCTAGTTATCGACTAGAAGGGGGGTGAATAGGCGATTTTATGAAAGTCTTCAAAACACGGATGTTTCAAGACAAACAATGAAATGACCTAATTGATATGCAATAAAGATAAACTACAACAAGCAAGCCATAGTCAAGTATGCAATAATGTGAACGGACAAGACTGATAGCAGCTATGTAGTAAGGATCAGGATGGAAGATAGTTTGAAGCCAAACAACGATAGTAGACAAGCAATGAAGTCAAACAGATAAGACATATGAGCAATGACTTCACGAAGACAAACTCAAGGTAAAGGAGGGAAGGAATAGAACCAGTCACTTGTTGAAGACACATGATTTGTTGGACCAGTTCCAGTTGCTGTGACAACTGTACATCTGGTTAGGGAGGCTGAGATTCAACTCAAGACCGCGTCTTCACCTTATTCCCTTGAGCTAAGGACACACGGTCCTCGCCCAATCACTCGTAAGTCTTCAAGGTAGACTTCCGAACCTTCACGAGACGACGCTCACCGCAATCCACAATGACTCTTGGATGCTCGAACGCGATGCCTAACCGGCCGGAGGATTCACAGTCCTCAAGTGTAATAAGTCTTCGTGTCACATGCAGGAAAACTTGGTGATGCCTAACACTCTTTGGCTCGGGTGTTTGGGCTTTGTCCTCGCAAGGATTTCTCTCTCAAAGGCTTCGAGGTGGGTTGCTCTCAAACGACAAAAGCCGTGCACTAACTCTGAGCAGCCACCAATTTATGGTGTAGGGGTGGGCTATTTATAGCCACTAGGCAACACGACCTGTTATGTCCGAAATGACCCGGTCACTAAGGAACCGACACGTGTTCCAATGGTCGATTTCAAACACACACGGCAACTTTACTTGGGCTACAAGCAAAGTCGACTCATCCACTCTAGATAAGTTTTGCTCTCATTGTCTTCGTCAAGATATAGGATTTGGGTTGAGCATCACTTCACCATTACGACTATGATCACTTGGACCCCACTTAACAGTATGGTGGTTCCTATGACTCAACAAAGAAGAAAAGGAAACAACGAAACAACACAGTCTTCGTGCTCCATAGTCTTCACTCAATGTCTTCTCATGTCATAGTCTTCGATGTGAATATCTTCACATACCGCCATTGTCGTCAATGTCTTCATACATTTTTAAGGGTCGTCTCCGGTAGGTAAACCAAGCAATGAGGGACACTACCAAGTATCCCGCAATTCTCACAAACGCATTAGTCCCTCAACCACATTTGTCGTCAATACTCCAAAACCAACTAGGGGTGGCACTAGATGCACTTACAACACCCTTCAACTTGTTCTCTGACTGTGCTTTCCTCAAAAGAGCAGAGAAACCCTCAATGCAAAAAAGAAACAGATATGGAGATAGAGGGTGTCTGAGACCTCAAGAGGGAAAAACACCTAGATAAGCCACCATTCAACTTGACGGAGAAGCTCGCCGTTGTCACACATCTCATGATCATTACTATCCAACTCGGGGCAAAACCCACTCTCTCCATCATTCACTACAGAAAAACCCATTCAACTCTATCATATGCCTTCATCACATCCAACTTGACTGCACACAGTGGTTTTCCTCTTTCTATTGTGAATTGCATGGACACACTCATATGCCACTAATACATTATCCATGATGAGACGTCCAAGCACAAAGGCGCTCTGTTCATCTGAAATGAGAATGGGAAGCACCACTTTAAGCCTGTTAGCTAAGACCTTTGTAGCAATTTTGTATAGTACATTACACAGACTAATGGGCCTAAACTAAGAAAGCGTTCCGGTGAGTTCACTTTCGGTATCATCACAATCACAGTTGCATTGAAACTCTCTAGGTTGTGGCACCATTTAAAAAGTCCCGAACAGCTCTGCACACATCATCTCTAAGCAACAACCAATGTTATTGCTAGAATAGCACCGGTAGGCCATCAGGACCCGGTGCCTTCGTTGGCCCCATTTGAAAGAGAGCTTTCTCTATTTCCTTGTCCAAAATTGGGTCCATCAAGGCTGTGTTCATATCATCTGTAACTGCTGCCAGAATGTTCTATAGTAGATAACGCAGCCGCCATTGCTCTCATATCATCATCACTCATACACAGCTTCCTGCCACAGCCTCTTGACCGTATTATTTCTTTTCTGATGTGATGCCTATTCTGGAAATACTAAGTGTTCTGATCACCTGCCTTTAGCCAGTCGACCCTAGATCGCTGCCTATACATAATCTCCTCGCGCTCGTACACCTCTCTTAGCTGTTCTTCAATGTCCCTCACCTCTTGTTGGTATCCTGTTGACAAAGCCCTTTCCTTCGCTTCCAGGAGATGCGCCTTCAAATGCTTGATCTTCTTCCGAATGGAACCAAAAACCTCTCACGCCCACCGCTGCATTGATCCCGGCATGCTACCCAGTTTCTACCATACATCTGTTAGGCCCTCCTCTCCTGAGTTCACCGCATCCCACGCCTCGGCAATCATCGCTTCATACTGCTCATGTCTAATCCATGCCTCCTCAAACCGAAAGGGCCTTGGTCCCGCACCTGTGTGACATGGAGCCATCTCCAGTACATGAACTAGGAGGGCCTGGTGATCTGATTCCTCGGTTAATATATGTTCAACTGTAGTCTCTGGAAACATACTTAGAAAATTGTCAATGCATGTGGCTCTGTCCACCCGGACCTGAATATTATCCTGTTCATCTCTCTTGTTATCCCATGTGTATGGGTACCCCGAGAATCCTAGGTCCGCCAGACCGCAGTCGACAAGGCAGTCTCGGAAGGCCTCCATCTGTGTGAAACTTCTCTGGTTTCCTCCAATCTGATCCGTATGGAACATGGCTTCGTTGAAATCCCCGACACACATCCAAGGGAGGTTGTCCTACGCTCGAAGATACTGAATAGCATCCCACGATTTTTTCCGTAGTTCCGTGGCTCTCCATAGAATCCAGTGATTCTACAAAGTTTTCCATCCCACGCTACCTCTGCATCAAGGAAGTATTGGCACCAAGGCCTCACCGTGACCTTGATGTGCTCCCTCCACCACAAAGCCAGCCCACCACTTCTTCCATTACTATCCAACACTACTCCACTTCGGAAACCCAAGCTCCATTTCAGCCTTTCCATTGCTTTTGCTGACTTTTTTGTTTCACAAAGAAACACCACCGCTGGTTTGTGTGACCGTATCAGGTCCTGCAGTTCGCCCACTGTCGAGTCCAACCCCAAGCGTCAACAGTTCTAGGCTAGGAGATTCATTGGTCTCAGCGGCCCCGTGCGCCAGGGCTCGCCGCTTTGTCATCGTTCTCTTAGATACGGTCAAACACCGAGGTAGTTTTCTGCCTCGTATCGTGAATGAAGCCATCCTCATCTCCTTACCTGTCAGGATCTCCCTTTGCCACCCATACCTGCCTTGGCCCCCTCTTCCTGCTTTCCCGCTCTCTTCCACCATAAGTGCCACGACGATGTGTCTCCACATTCTCCCTTCTATGAATTCTCACATAGTGACCCTTACGTCTATCTCGGGTGCCATACATATCGGATCCCCCCAGTGGGTTATCCCGACCCGTCTCTGCATGCTGCCCGTTATGGCCCATCCGCATGTGTTGCCCTCCCGGGTAGCTGCTTCTTTCCCTCTGCTGCCATTCTCCATCTTTCTGTCTCGGGCCATCTCTGTGAGTGGATGGATCCATCAATTTGTCCCTTAGTTCATTTTCCCTTCGCACTTCCAATTTTTCTCTAAGGTCCTGACCACGAGGCGCTTCATACTTGTCCTTAGCTTTATTTGGACTAGACACTTACCCCGCTGGGTGCCTCGGACGCTCACCAGTGCGACCATCTGAGGTGCGTGAAAATTCAGCATGCAAATTCCTCTTTGTGGGTATATCCCGAACCCTGAGATGCTCTAGGTTCTTGTTTGCACTCTCACCAGTGTGAGAACTCCCCCAACTAAAATTGCTGCTGCTAGCCCCAGCCATAGACCCATCTTTACCTGAATTGTTCCTCCCCGGAGAGGCTCTAAGCCAGCCCCCCATTGTTGTGACGTGTCGACTGGGGGATCACATACACCTCCAACATGCACAAGTCTACCACAATCAAAGCAGAATTGTGGAACCTTTTCATAGTAAAAGTCAAACCAAGTCTTCTCCTCATCATCCTTCTTCTTTCTTAAATAGAAACCCCTGACCAGCGGCTCAAATACTGAAATTTTTGCTCCGACCCTTAAATTCTGTCCCCTCACAAAGCCCTCCTTATCCACATCAACCTTGACAAGCTCCCCAAGCCAATTCCCCAATGCTCTGCCAAACTCTCCCGTCCTCTTGTCAGGAGGTAAATCCGTGACTCTCACCCACACATCAATCGTTTCAAACACCATCTCTGACGGTCGCTTACCACCCTCGTACTCCTTCATGATGAGAACATTGAAATCGAATTGCCATGGTCCATTATGTAGCACATGCCTATAGTTTCCTTCTGACCCGAAGTGAACCTCAAAAATATTTGGGCCGATCTCTGCAAACTTTGCTTCTCTATGAAGACCCGCTCTAGGCATGGTTTTCTCAACCACTGACATTTTCATTGGCCTGGGAGAACATACCTTACCAACTGCTGACCAACGGTGATCTCTACGAACATGAGGTTTTGGATCTTCAAACACAAAGCCTTCTACCTCTTTGTCCATGAGCACCATGCCACCCAACCACGCTGAGGCTTGCTGCCGGATTCGGCGTATTGCTCTCCGCAGGGGACTTGCCCGCCCGCCGCTAGCAGATCCATCGTCCTTCCGCGCCGGCGGCGTGACCGCCGTCGCCGCTGATCTAGATGGCGTTTTGTTTACCGTGGCCGCACCCTTTCCTCCTACTTCCCCCGCCATCAACACCGCTCCAAGACGGGGGAACGCAGACTCGTTGACCTAGGTCCGGAAGGACGCTGTCACCGTCCCATTCCCAGCCGAAATCCAGCCACCCAGATGCACCAAAACCCTAACCCTAGCATGAGAACGCGATCGCCTCGCGATCGCCTCCCCCCCTCCCCCCCCAAAAAAATATACCCCCTCTACGCGGCCTTGTTGATCGTGTTTACCCGTATGCCGCTTCCCGTGCTGCTCATTTCCGTATACCGCTCCCATCTCACACAACCCCCTTAAACCCCAGAAGCCTCCATCCGCGGCGGCCCCCACGAAAACCCTAGCCCGCCATGGCCCTCGCGCTCCGCCTCCGTCGGGCCCTCGCCGCCGCCTCCTCCTCCGCATCCATCCTCCGTCCGACCGCCTCCGCCGCGGCAACCCCCCATCGGCCCCCCCTCCTCGCTCGCTTTGTCGCGCCGCTGCCGCGCCCGTTCCTCCCCGGCGGCGCCGCTGGCTTCCGGTCGACAGCGGCGGCAGCGGCACGGGGAAACTACGGTGGTGGGGCGGACGACGCCAAAATCGACCCCGACGAGATCCTCTTCGAGGGGTGCGACTACAACCACTGGCTCATCACCATGGAGTTCCCCGACCCCAAGCCCTCCCGCGAGGAGATGATCGAGACCTACCTGCAGACCCTCGCCAAGGTCGTCGGAAGGTATAACGAAGTCCCCCTTATTTCGTTTCTCGTCAGAAATCTGTGAATCGGTCAGGAATCGGACCTGTCTTCGTGTCGAATTAGTCTTATTTCGTTTCTCGTTTAGAAATGTGTGAATCGGTCAGGAATCGGACTCATCTCGTGTCGAAGTAGTCTCAGAGGATGAGTCTGATTGCTTTCCTTTCCTCTGTCTTGTGTATGGTTGGAGTGATTGAAGGCTGCGTATGTGTGGTATTCATTTGGTTCGGATATATGGCGTGCTGTTAGTTTGATTCTCGTTCCATATTAATTTTTTTTTATTTGCAAAGGTTTACAATACTAGTCTGTAGTTGCAATTGCTGGAATTATTGAGCTGTTTGTTGCTTTTTCAAGTGAGTGGGTGATAGCTTTGAGGGTGGCTGTCATCTCCAGGTGGCTATGGATCTGAATTATGTCAACAAAGTTTGATTCTTGCGATAATGTGCCTTGTTCTACTTATGGCGACTAATAACGTTTGAAAATTTACTATGCTCGATAGCTCCAGTGGTTTAGTCGTGAATGATGCAATTTTTTTGTGTTTCATCAACATTTTTTGACTTGAATAAACAAGAATTATGGAACGCAGGGAGTAGTTTGATACACTTATGTCCTGTATCATTATTCATTGGAGCATTTCTGTGTCTGTGGTGATTTGAAGTATTCAAGATATTCTAAATCCACTGCTATTTATTATTTCCTGACCGTAAAGACCTGCATTTTCCATAATCTAACCATACATTTAATCCTGGCTTTTTTAGTTAGGGCTCTCCACTAAACTAGATGTGGGCCACTAGGCAGAAATATCAGAAGTAGCACCTCAAGATTGACCTCAAAACTAATGCGTACTTTGTCGTTTTGCGCTGTCAGCTTTGTTGCTTTCTTCTGTATGAAATTAGAATAGTAGTTAACTGGTTATAAAGAGAAATATAGAATAATTTGATTTTGAAGAATGGCAATGGTAATATTTTTCATAACGTTTTGGTAATATATAACTTCAGTCATTATGAGATCCACATCTAGTATTTTGTATGTACTTTTCAGTTCAAGGATCCCATTATCTGTTTATAGTTTCTGCAGTATGTTCTTATTCATTGAATTTGATGGTCACTGTTAGCGAATGGTCTGTTTCTACACCAATGAATACTGCTAGCGAATGGTTCCCTATATTTGATGGTTCTGTTTCCGCTCTTAAAAGGTTAAGTCGTTGCTCTTGCCTAGAATTTGTGAAGCTGTTGCTTATCAAATTGATGGGTCTGAAATTATCTAGTGAAGGCATGCCCTTATTTATGATGCTAATGTTTCTTCTGACTGATGTGTAAGCAATGTAATATCATTTGCAACATTTAGCTGAGCTCTTAGCTTCTTGTAGTTATGAGGAGGCTAAGAAGAGGATGTATGCTCTTAGTACAACAACATATGTTGGTTTTCAAGCTGTAATGACTGAGGAAATGTCAGAAAAGTTTCGCGGTGAGATGATGTGATACCTAGACTTATATTCTGTTTGAAATGTTTGTTATTCTATAAATTTAAGTACCTTCTTTTTTTGCATTTTGATCAGGATTGCCTGGAGTTGTTTTTATCTTGCCTGATTCATATTTATACCCAGAGACAAAGGAGTATGGAGGTTTGTTGTATTCTTGTTTATCAATTACTGTTTAGTAAGTTCATATGCCCCCGATCTTATCTGTATGTGTGAATTGATTCATCAGGAGACAAATACGAGGATGGTGTCATAACTCCAAGACCACCACCTGTTCAGTATAGCAAACCGTCAAGGAATGATAGAAACCGCAACTATCGTGGAAATTATGAAAACAGTCCTCCACCGCAAGGTAATTACCAGAACAGTCCTCCACCTCACGGAAATTACCAGAACAGGTCACCACCACAAGGAAACTTCCAAGGGTCCCGCCCACAGCAAGACGTAAGAGCCTATGCTCCACAGCAGAATTACACACAAGCTGGACAAGATGGTAGAGGCTATGGGAGGAATGATTCCGCCGACCGTCCAGGTTACAATGCGCCTGGTGGGTACCAAGGGCGTGTAAATGAAGCTGGTCAAGGTTTCCAAGATCCACAAGAGCGCAGGAGTTTCTCGCAAGGACAGGAAGGAGATCTCAAGCCTGGTGGCCCTTCAGCACCTGGAAATTATGGTCAACCGCCTGCACCTGGAAACTATGGTCAACCACCTGCACCTGGAAATTACGGTCAACCGCCTGCACCTGGAAATTACGGTCAACCGCCTGCACCTGGATCCTATGGGAAGCCATCTGAACCTCCAGCTTATGGGCAACCGTCTGGGTCGAGATATCCTGGAGGTAACCAAGGGGGTCCTGGTTATGGTGGAGACAACAGACAGGGTGCAGCGCCTGCATATGGAGGAGATAACTTGCGAGGGGTTTCTGGTCAGTATCCTAGCCCAGGTGAAGGACAAGAAGGGAACTGGCAGGTATGAAAGCCTTTGTCATATGACTTCTACTGGCACTATAGACAAGTAGTATTTGATTGAAGATGACCAATATTGATTTCTTCTGTCCATAAAGCTTAAATTTGTACAATTTGTCCATAAAGCTGTACATCGAAGCAACCTATGAATATTACTTGATCATGCCTGCAGCGCTTGCCTGCTGATGGTTTGAAGTTTGTATGTTGACTGTTAGATTTGTAGTTTCAACATGTCTCAGAAGTGGACTAAATTTTTGGCCTTAATTCTCATGCCCATATGTTTGGTAAAACACTAGAGCAATGAACCTGCTAGGTTTTTAAATGTAAAAATGCAAGCATATATGGGGTACTATTAAATTTTGTATTAGGAAATCCTGGCGCATACATCAGCCCTGAGGAATATGCTTATGATAAATTGTGCCTGCAGTTTTGCTTATACCGTTAATCTGTGGCTAATTACTGACAATTCTTCATTTTGGTGTCGTGCAGGGTAGGCAGTAAGGACCTGATGAGAAGTAGCTTCACTTAAGAACAAGGCCTGATGAGAAGTTGCTCTACTTGAAACGTAGAAATTTCCACCTGTAAAATAAACACCTGAACTACTTTATTGTGTCTTGTTGCCTGCATTCGCATCAGACTTATTATTGATGTGTGTTACTATCTCTTGTAGCCATAGAGTTGACGTTTGGAAAGGCTTGTGGAGTCTGGAGTGGTCCGTGCTTTTGATGGATGTTTCGTGCTTTATTTGTCGTTGAATTTGTGATGTATTCTTCCAACTTATGCTACAAGCGGTAGAGTTGTTGCATCTGATGGCCCTTACATTTGCACTATACATACAAGTTGATGCCTAAAATTGCAATATTCCTTTATCATGGCTGAGGCGATCTAACCGTTTCACCTGTGTTGGGAAACGATCGTAGGTAGGTGTACCATGCAGTGTCAAGCATATAGTAGCTGTGATTGTCACTCCTCGATGCTCATTGACATTCACTAGACTTTTCCTGTTCGATAGGTACCGTTTAGATGCTTTGGTCGATCTTAGCATTGGGCATCTCAATCCCTTCGTATGAGATCTAAAAAGATTTTTGGGGTCAATTTTCAAGATCTACAGAATAAAATCTACTTTTCAATGGAATAGTATTGTGATACAGGACATAATGAAAAGTGCAGTAAAATATATGGTTTCTTTATGAGCACTTTACGAGCATACCTATGGACGCACCCATGCACGTCCTATCCATATGAGCACACCCAAGAGACGGATAAAGGTTGAGATTGATGAAATCACCACAAATACATTATAGTCGATAAGAACATCATTTTTCATCGAACGAACATTGCCTATAATAAATCTTGGAAAATGCAAACAACTAAACATGGTGGACTAGTTCTACCAGAAGGAACTTAACCATCGGAACTCCTTCCCCTCAACGACAACTAGGTTGAAGACCTCATCCCCTCCAGGCTCTGTCAGCCAGCTCGTGCATTCGCCGCCCCTCGCGGCAAGGGAAATCCCGGTTCCACGGCTTCGGGTATTAGATTAGGTAAGGGTTTTTTAATCCTCGCAGGGGTGACATTTGAACTGATGAGGACGCTTCATCTTCGTGTTGGTCTTCCAAATCTAATCCTCCTCGAGTCTGTCCGGGAGGACGGGCACGCTGAAGCTACGGTGTAGATTCATGTCGTCTCCTTGTGGTAGCGAGATTAGGGTTTCTCGTCGTATGTACGCGACGACGAGATCTGATGTCAGGCGCTTTTGCTGGATTATTTCTGATGGGTTAAAGGGTTCGACAACAACAATTGCGGCTCAAGGACGTTGGTCCTTAGGGGCATGTGCACGAAATTTCTTGACTACCATCGATTAGGTCAGAGCCTACTCTAATAGGAGAGCAGCGGCAGAGGCGCGTCGGTGACTCGTTTTTGCGATGGTAGTGGTCGTTCGATGGTCCAGACACCTCAATGTAATTTTTATGTTTGGTATGTTTTGAACATCTGGTGAACTTTTATAATAATATATGGTGGACATCCATCACTCGCGTGAAAATAAAGGCCTCGCGTGGAGTTCCGGTAATCCAAAATCATCACTTAAAATAAAATTAATTTCACTTGGCTACAAATAAAATTTGGAATGATGCCAATTGCGTGACTCAGCTTAAATGTGACAAGCACCACCTGTCCTGACCCCCTCCCATGTCCACACTATAAATATCAGCTGGTGTGAGGCAGCAGGGATGTATGCCACACACAGAGCCCCAAGGAGACCCATCATCATACATACATCAGAGAAGGAATTGTATATCAAGTGTGAAGAAGAAGAAGAGGTGAAGCCTTGCATGGAGATGGAGAGCCTCCCTTCATCCGGTAGCCAAGAATGACTTGCCTATGCAATGCCTCTGCTAACTGATCCATCTCACCATCGGCTGGGAAGCCCCTGTGATGGATGCAGTTTGTGTGGTTGCATGGGTGGGTCTTCTTGGCTAACCAGAGTGGCTCTCATCCACCATGCCAGGCCATCCCTCTTCAAGAAACAAAGAAAATCTCTCTGAAGCCACTGGCTTCGATCTCCTCTGCAGATCGAGTTCAGTTTGCCAATGTGATAATCATCTACGCGTCCTGATCTTACCTTCTGAATTCTTCTCTCTTCACGTGAGAATCAAATGCTGCTTCTTCAGGTGGGCAACTCTTGGATTTAGAATTCAGGTCATCATTGTGTGATTATGGTAGAGAATGCACTGTTTTCAGCTCGGGAAACAAGAGAAGGAAGGCCTGCAGCGCCAAAGTTACCAGGTAGATGGAGACAATTTCCCTGCTTATTTTCTGATGTTCTGCTGCCACCAGGTGCATGCAGGGTTTGCCAGGTATAGGCCGTGCGACAGCCGTCGCCGGATCCAAGAATTGCAAGCTTCTTTCTGCCAGACCGAGCGGCGGTGTGCATGGCCACACGTGTGCCATGAACTACAGCACACATGGACGTGTCCCGTCCTGACGTGTGCCCTCGCCGTGAGCACGTTGCACAGAGGGTTTCGTCTCCATCTGTCCAAGTGTCATGTTCCATGCTGCGAAATTTGTTACAGCCAACGTGTAGAAACAAACAAGAATTCAGATCTTTCTAATGTATAAGAGCATCTACAGCCGGGCCGCCCCAAACCCACGACTGGGAAGACGGACTGGTCACCAACCGCCAAGAAAATGCAACCCAACCGGGCGCTCCGAACGGGTCTCAAACGTCTGGGCTGACCGATACACCTCATATCCAGCCCTAATCTAGGACGGATATGAGGCGGCCCGGGGTTCCATTTAACCCAGCATTTACCCGCTCCTCCTTCACGTCTTCTCCCGCGAGGCGCCCCAGAGGCCAACCCAAACCCTCGCTGCCGCTCCCTCCTTCCCCTCCTCCTCGCCGCCCGCCCAGGCGCGCCGGGCGGCTCTGCTATTACCGGGCGGCCGGGCCTTTGTCTCCCTTCGGGCGGTCTTGGCGCTGGGCGGCGCCTCGGGCGGGCTCCGGCGCGCGCTGGTGGGCTGGTGCGCACTCTGCCATCCTTGCCTCCCGGGCGGGCGGCTAGGCGGGTGGCGTGCTTGTGCCTGAGATGGCGACGACTGCAGCGCGGCCAGATCTGGCTCAAGGTGGCGCGGGCTGCAGGTGGCCACCTTTGCCGTGGCCACGGCAAGTGGTGGTGGCAATGCAGCAGTTGGTGGTGGTGGTGCGGGCCGGAGGTTGGAGACGACAGCCGCGGCGGCTCTTTCGGATCTGACCTCTCGGCGGCGCGGGCCGCGACGGCTAGGGCTGCCGGCGGCGGCCCTGACCGAGGCCCCCTCGGCTGGTTGGGGTGGCGGCGCAGTGCCGGTGGCTGCACGGGTGCGTGCCCGGCGACTGATGTGGTGGTGGCAGGTTGATTGCGGCGGTGGCCAGATTGTTCTGGCGTCGGCCCGTCTGTAGGCTGCCTGTATCGGCCTTCGACCCCTCTCCTCGGCGCCCGTTCGCTTCTCTCGCCGGAGGGCTGGCTTTCTCCCGGCTGCGGTCCATCGACCGTTTCGCACCCGGCAGCAGAACCGGCCCGTCTCGCGCTCGGCGGCAGGACTGCGCTCGTCTCGCGCGCGGTGTAGCAGGACGGCTCAATGGAGGCTTGTTGTGGCCGGCCTATTGGGCCTCGGCGCTGGGACCGGCCAAGGGTGCCAAAGGCGGATCCTTTCCGCCCGTCTCTGCGGTTGGGGTAGCGGCGGGGCTCGGGGGACTTGGTGTCAAGGTCTTGGATTCCGGGACGGCGCCCTGGTGGTGGTGGCGCCGGTGCTCGTGGGCAGAGCTCGTGCCTCGGTGTTGTCCGACTGCCACGGCCGTGTGGACGGCGTGGTAGCCGGGGTGTGGCGTTCGGCGGCGGTGAGTGTTGGCCGGGGTGAAAACCTACTCTATCTTCGGACGGACTGGCGACGCGAAGGTCGCTCCCTTCTTGAAGGCGTCGTGGCGGCTACCATTGCCCGTCGTGTTGCTCCAGGGGAAACTCTGATCCTCGGATCGGGCGGTGGCGGCGCTCCGGTGCCGTATCCTTCCTGAAGGCGCCGCCTTGGAGCCCACGGTTCGTCATATGCGGCTTCACTTCTTCAGACGATGCCCCCGCGGCTCTTGTAGTGCTAGGGAGTGTATTGCTGCGCTCAGCGCCTATGTATCCTGCCTTGGGTGTGTGTGTGCGTTTGTGGTGGGTGAGTACGGTTGTATCATCTACATGCAACGCCTAACCAAAAAGGTTTGAAAAATCATATCTGTGTACTTGTGTGCGAGTTAATTCTATGTGCAGTAAATTAGAAGGAATTTTCAAACATATTGGTCTCACGACATGGACACATGCATACGTATGCATGGAGTGACATGGCATTTTAATTTAAAAAAATAGAAAAATGATCAGAAACACATGAAACCTTGGTTGATGTAATGTCATGCCACCAAGATGATGTGGTAAAGTAATTGGCATGTTTGACGAATGTTCGGACACACGCCCCTCACAAACTAGAGCAACTCGCTAGAAGGTTCGTGGTTCCGAGAGGGAACAATGCATGTTTGATGACGAACGGGAGATAGCTTCCTCTTACGGCCTCAATTTTTTTCCTACGTTTAACGTGCACTAATACAACTGTCATGTGAAAATTTGGTAATTTCAGGGGTCATTTGACCTTCTAAAGACATTTAAGTGATTTTCTAACCATTTAATGACCGTAGTTCAAATTCGAACTACATCTACATGCAACGCCTAACCAAAACGGTTTGAAAAATCATATTTTTGTGTACTTGTGTGCGAGTTAATTCCATGTGCAGTAAATTTGAATGAATTTTCAAACATATTGGTGTCAAGGCATGGGCACATGCATGGAGTGCATGCCATGGCATTTTAATTCCAAAAAAGAAAAAAATGATCAGAAAAACATGAAACCTTGCTTGATTTAATGTCATGCCACCAAGATGATGTGGTAAAAAAATTGGCCTGTTTGACCAAAGTTTGGACACACACCCCTCACAAACCGAAGAAACTCACTAGAAGGTTCGTGGTTCCGAGAGGGAACAATGCATGTTGCTGACGGACGGGAGATAGCTTCCTCTTACGGCCTTAAAAATTTTCCTACGTTTAACGTGCACTAATACAACTGTCATGTGAAAATTTGGAAATTTTTAGGGGTTATTTGACTTTTTAAGACATTTAAGTGGTTTTCTAACCATTTAATGACCGTAATTCAAATTTGAACTACATCTACATGCAATGCCTAACCAAAACGGTTTGAAAAATCGTATTTTTGTGTACTTGTGTGCGAGTTAAAAAATCATTAGAAGATGTAAATATCTGGTGTTCAAAAAAGAAAATGTAAAGATCTGGCAAGACAACTGGCCCCCACACGATTGGCACTCTATCTCGCGGCTCGAGGTTTAGTAGGTGATTGGCGGGATCATTAATCAAACATGGTTCTGTATTGGAAACTGTCAGCTATTATGTTCACACGCAGATTTGCTGTGGGAATTGTGTGTAATTCAAACTACAGTACTCATAAATTCCGGCGACCAGCGTGTGTACTGTCCCCGTCGATCTAGATTCCGGCCGCCAATAAATACTACCTTGCTCACGCCGTCCCGCCTGCATTCTCATCTACATCCTCCCCTCGCTCGCCCTCTCTCTCTCTCTCTCTCTCTCTCTCTCTCTCTCTCATCTCTACCATGGCGCCATCGCCCATCGCCGACGAGGAGTCGCCGCCCCGAGGACGCTCACTCGATTAGTAGCGACGAGGACCCCTACGCGTCGCCTGACGAGGTTGCGCCAGACCCCCCAACTTTGGATTGGTTTTGGGGCCAGTACAATCTTTGTCTGTGGAAGTCGCTGCTGCCGGCTGAGAAAGCCAGGCAAGTGGCGTTCAAGAAGGAGATGGTGTAGGAGGAAGCTAGGTACCAGGCGGCCTGTGAAGCCCGTGATGCCGCCTGGAAAAAGGAGGTGGCAGAGCTTTGGGGGTGGGCGCGTCGTCGTGCCGAGGAGGTGTACAAAGAAGGGTACTTCGCGAGGAAGGTCATAGGCGCTGGGCGCCTCGTTGCTGCGTGGAGGTGGGCCGATAAGCTCCAGCGTGCCACCGACGAGGAGCTACGGTGGGCGCCCAACGAATTGGTAAGATCGGCCGCGCGCGTCCGCCAGCAAGAGGCAGATCGGTACGTCAAGCGCTGCGAGGCGGAGTACTACCTCCGCACTGGGAAGACGCCGCGCACCAGGGAGCTGCTGGCAAGGGGCTGCCGGAATACTGGCCCCAGGAGGGATTTTTGGTTTTAGTATTGTTCGTTTTCAGTTTTATCCATTGTACCTAGTAGTTAAGTATCATCACGTATATGATGATATATATATATATATATATATATATATATATATATATATATATATATATATATATTATTAATTCCATTTTCTATCTGTTTTTGAATACTAATTTAAATCTAGCTGTTATCATCCACATATACAGAATGGAAAGCGTATACACACACATTGAAACAGAACATATAAGAATGGAAAACATAGTACACACATTGAAATAGAGCAATACTATGATTGCTGTGAATACAAAACTATTCAAGTTGAAACAACTTTTCAAAATAAAACGCGTCCATGAGACCATGACCAGCAGCCCTTGCCTAGGGCAGCTCTTGGCTCTGCCTGAACTCGTGCAGGCATTCGTCCAAGCGGTCGACACGCTCGTGGTACATCTGGAGCGCGGTCTCGAGCTCCAAGTTGGCTATTTCATTGGAGATCACCAGCTCGAGGATGCGACGGCCATGTTCCTCTCATCGCGCCCTGTGGACACAGGCCAAGAAGGCGGTCGAGCCTACGGACCAGCGCGTTGGCATCCAGCGGGCCGCGGACAAGGCGAACGGCGGCACCCATGCGAACGGCGCGGCGGTCGTCTCGGTGGGCACTGGCGTGGCGGCATCTGGTGCAAGTACGGCGCCGAGGGCCTCGCCCACACTGGCGAGGAATGGGGTCTCGACGGGACGTGTACCCAGCTGCGACGCCGTGTCGACAGCAGGCAAGTGCCGATGGATCCGCTCTTGCTGTGCGGCGCGCTGCACCTGTCGCTCTGCGGCGCTCCAACGGTCTCGCCGTGCGGCGAGCCACAGCCTATTGGCACGGACGCGCCTAGCTTGCTCTGTGGTGCGCCATCGATCATGTTGTGGGGCGAGCTGCAACCTGTCGGCGCTGACATGCCTATCTTGATCCGCGGCGCTCAAGCGCCATGCGCCAAAGGTCTGCTCAACCCTGGCGATGACGCGCATCACAACATCGTCCATTCCGTTGCCGGGGAGCACCTTGGCCTCAACGGGCCGTGACGCCTGCTCGTTTTCCTCGTCGACGAGGTTGACGGCAGAGGTGGCGCTTTGGTGGGTTGGCATGCTTGGAAAAGGTGGATGTGCTATAGGCTGCACTTGTCACCTCCGTGCGTCGCGCCCCCCCTATGCGCAATATAGCAGGGTGGCGGGAAACATGTGAGGAAATGGCGGGAAACGGTGGTGTGTACATAAAACGCCATCAAATAATGGAAACTTAGCATCAAGCTAGCACAAGAAGTAGATGATGATCAGATGAACACGGACCACACTAGGGATCCCGTCGGTGATGAATTCATCAATCCCAAACGGTTGAATACTAGCAAGCGTTTTCCCACAACACACACAGCCTATTCCATCACAAATAGGTCGGATGGATCAACTGTATGCCACGTATCGCACATTGTCAAAGAGTAATACGGTATACCTTCTTTAACATGTGTTAAAAAATAAAAAAAATTAAAAAACAAGGACCTCGAGGTTAAATTAGCTGAGGGAATGGGGCATTTCGGTCATTTGACCGAAATGACTCATCCCAGCACCTAATTTAACATCAACACAACTTCCCATCCAGTCACCCATCCGATGGCTACTCCAGCCTAAACACACTTAACTTAATAGTTTTCTTACATGAGCTACTGGTGGAACAGCTAGTCCTTGCTGATAGGAATGCCTCTTCGTATCCTTATGGCGTATCCGGATGACCGCCCGTCCCACAATGGCCAATAATGTTGTGTAGACAGAGCATATCACATACGCCTTATTAGAAGCAATCGTCTGCGTAATTATCGGTCTTCGCACACATTTCTGATCACAGACCTGTTTGCCGCGTATCACACACATCTTGTTATATTGAGTCGTTTCTGTTCTCTTGCCTAATCACAAACAGTTCATCCGAGTGAATTGTATGTTGTACATCGCACACACCTTGATCGGGCTGTCCGTTTCTTTTGTGTTGCCTAATCACAAACAGTTCATCCGAGTGAACCGTATGCTGTACATCGCACACACCTTCATCTGGCTGCCCGTTTCTTTTGTTCCTCCTCAGAGCAAACAGTTCATTGAACTGAACCGTATGCCCTTCATCACACACGCAACTAAAACCTGAACTGTGTTTGATGCATCCGTCATCGCAAACGTTTTATACATTTCTAACGGTTTTCCTATACCACCGTTTGCGATCATTGCATCGCACACAGTTTCTCAAAGGGTCTCTGATCGTAGTGTCGTGTTAGCAGCATCCTGCAGTAGTGCTACATCACCGTTAGAGAGGTGGATGTTACCACGAAGGCACACCAACGCCATGAAGGCTCACCCTATTCTCCCTTTGAGACAACACCACAAAGGCGTTTCTCAACCACTAGTGGTAGACCTTGGTGAAGGAAAAATGCTCTAGAGGCAAAAGCAAAGTAGTTATTTTTTATTTACTTATATCATGATAAATGTTTATTATTCATGCTAGAATTGTATTAACCGAAAACTTGATACACGTGTGGATACATAGACAAAACACAGTGTCCCTAGTAAGCCTCTACTAGACTAGCTCGTTAATCAAAGATGGTTAAGTTTCCTAACCATAGACATGTGTTGTCATTTGATGAACGAGATCATATGATTAGGAGAATGATGTGATGGATAAGACCCATCTGTTAGCTTAGCATAATGATCGTTAAGTTTTCTTGCTATTGCTTTCTTCATGTCATATACATATTCCTTTGACTATGAGATTATGCAACTCCCGGATATCGGAGGAATACCTTGTGTGCTATCAAATGTCACAATGTAACTGGGTGATTATAAATATGCTCTACATGTATCTCTAAAGGTGTTTGTTGGGTTGGCATAGATCAAGATTAGGATTTGTCACTCCGAGTATCGGAGAGGCATCTCTGGGCCCTCTCGGTAATGCACATCATAATAAGCCTTGCAAGCAATGTGACTAACGAGTTAGTTGCGGGATGATGCATTAAGGAACGAGTAAAGAGACTTGTCGGTAACGAGATTAAACTAGGTATGAAGATACCGACGATCGAATCTCGGGCAAGTAACATACCATTGACAAAGGGAATAACGCATGTTGTCATTACGGTACGACCGATAAAGATCTTCGTAGAATATGTGGGAACCAATATGAGCATCCAGGTTCCGCTGTTGGTTATTGACTGGAGAGGTGTCTCGGTCATGTCTACATAGTTCTCGAACCCGTAGGGTCCGCACGTTTAACGTTCGATGACGATTTTGTATTATATGAGTTATGTGATTTGGTGACCGAATGTTGTTCGGAGTACCGGATGAGATCACGGACATGACGAGGAGTCTCGAAATGGTCGATAGGTAAAGATTCATATATAGGATGATAGTTTTCGGACACCGGAAGTGTTTCGGGGGTACCGGGTACATATCGGGTCACCGAAAGGGGTTCCAGGCACCCCCTGGCAAAGATATGGGCCTTATTGGGCCAAGGGCGGGACAAACCAGCCCCTAAGGGGCTGGTGCACCCCCATATGGGCCGGCCTAAGTGGAGAAAGGAAAAGGGGAGGAGGAAAGGAAATAGAGGAAATAGGATTCCCCCTTCGTTTCCCCTCTCCCCTCTTTCCTTCCCCCTTCCGGAGATAAGGAAAGGGGCGAATTGGAGGAGGCCCCCCAAGTAGGATTCGTCCTACTTGGGGCGCTCCATGGCTGTCCCCCTCCCCCTCCCACCTATATATATGTGGGGAGGGGGCGCCTAGAACACACAACAAACATTGTTAGCCGTGTGCGGCGCCCCCCTCCATAGTTTATGCCTCCGGTCATATTCACGTAGTGCTTAGTTGAAGCCCTGCGCGGATCACTTCACCATCACCATCACCACGCCATCGTGCTGACGGAACTCTCCCTCGACACTTTGCTAGATCAAGAGTTCGAGGGACGTCATCGAGCTGAACGTGTGCAGAACTCGGAGGTGCCATACGTTCGGTGCTTGATTGGTCAGAACGAGAAGAAGTTCGACTACATCAACCGCGTTGTCAAACGCTTCCGCTTTCGATCTACGAGGGTACATGGACACACTCTTCCCCTCTCGTTGCTATGCATCTCCTAGATAGATCTTGCGTGATCGTAGGAATTTTTTGAAATTGCATGCTACGTTCCCCAACAGTGGCATCATGAGCCAGGTCTATGCGTAGATGTTTTGCATGAGTAGAACACAAAGAGTTGTGGGCGATCCTAGTCATACTGCTTACCACCAACGTCTTATTTTGATTCGGCGGTATTGTTGGATGAAGTGGCCTAGACCAACCTTACACGACCACATTCATGAGACCAGTTCCATCGACAGACATGCAACTTGTTTTGCATAAAGGTGGCTGGCGGGTGTCTATTTCTCCAACTTTAGTTGAATCGAATTTGACTACGGCTGGTCCTTGTTGAAGGTTAAAAGAGCAAACTTGACGAAAAATTGTTGTGGTTTTGATGCGTAGGTAAGAATGGTTCTTACTAGAAGCCCATAGCAGCCACGTAAAACTAGCAACAACAAAGCAGAGGACGTCTAACTTGTTTTTGCGGGGCATGTTGTGATGTGATATGGTCAAGACATGATGTGATATATGTTGTTATATGAGATGATCATGTTTTGTAAAAGTTATCGGCAATTGGCAGGAGCCTTATGGTTGTCGCCTTATTCTACGAAATGCAATCGCCATGTAATTGCTTTACTTTATCACTATGCGTTAGCGATAGTTGTAGAAGCAATAGTTGGCGAGAGGACAACGACGCTATGATGGAGATCAATGTGTCAAGCCGGTGACAATGGAGATCATGATGGTGCTTTGGAGATGGAGATCAAAGGCACAAGATGATGATGGCCATATCATGTCACATATTTTGATTGCATGTGATGTTTATCTTTTATGCATCTTATTTTGCTTAGTACGGCAGTAGCACTATAAGATGATCCCTCACTAAAATTTCAAGGTATAAGTGTTCTCCCTGACTATGCACCGTTGCGACAGTTCGTCATGCCGAGACACCACGTGATGATCGGGTGTGATAAGCTCTACATTCACATACAACGGGTGCAAGACAGTTTTGCACATGCAGAATACTCGGGTTAACTTGACGAGCCTATCATGTACAGACATGGCCTCGGAACACTAGAGACCGAAAGGTCGAACGTGAATCATATAGTAGATATGATCAACATAGAGATGTTCACCATTGAAAACTACTCCAACTCACATGATGATCGGACATGGTTTAGTTGATATAGATCACGTGATCATTTAGATGACTTGAGGGATGTCTATCTAAGTGGGAGTTCTTAAGTAATATGATTAACTGAACTTCATTTATCATGAACTTAGTCCTGATAGTTTTTTTATATCTATGCTGTAGATCAATAGCTCGCGTTGTAGCTCCTATATATTTTTGATATGTTCCTAGAGAAAACTAAGTTGAAAGATGATAGTAGCAATGATGCAGACTGGGTCCGTGATCTAAGGATTATCCTCATTGTTGCACAGAAGAATTATGTCCTTGATGCACCACTAGGTGACAGATCTATTGCAGGAGCAGAAGCTGACGTTATGAACATTTGACTAGCTCGGTATGATGACTACTTAATAGCTAAGTGCGCCATGCTTAACGGCTTAGAACCGGGACTGCAAAAACATTTTGAACGCCACAGAGCATATGAGATGTTACAAGAGCTGAAATTGGTATTTCAGACTCACGCCCGTGTCGAGAGGTATGAGACCTTTGACAAGTACTTTGCCTACAAGATGGAGGAGAATAGCTCAGGCAGTGAGCATGTGCTCAAAATGTTTAGGTACTACAATCGCTTGAATTAAGTGTGAGTTAATCTTCCAGATAAGATAGTGATTGACAAAGTTCTCTAGTCACTATCACCAAGTTACTAGAACTTTGTGATGAACTATAATATGCAAGGGATGACGAAAACGATTCCCAAGCTCTTTGTGATGCTGAAATCGGTGAAGGTAGAAATCAAGAAATAGGATCAAGTGTTGATGGTTAACAAGACCACTAGTTTCAAGAAAAAGGGCAAGGGAAATAAAGGGAGCTTCAAGAAGAATGGCAAGCAAGTTGCCACTACCGTGAAGAAGCCCAAAGCTAGACCTAAGCCTGAAACTAAGTGTTTCTACTGCAAAGGGAATGGTCACTGGAAGCGGAACTACCCCAAATACTTGGCGGATAAGAAGGATGGCAAAGTGAACAAAGGTATATTTGATATACATGTTATTGATGTGTACTTCACTAGTGTTCATAGTAGCCCCTGGGTATTTAATATCGATTCAGTTGCTAAGGTTTGTAACTCGAAACATGAGTTGCAAAATGAACAGATACTAGTTAAGGGCGAGGCGATGATGTGTGTTGGAAGTGATTCCAAGGTTGATAAGATCACCATCGCACACTCCCTTTACCTTCGGGATTAGTGTTGAACCTAAAATAAATGTTATTTGGTGTTTGTGTTGAGCATTAATATGATTGGATCATGTTTATAGAAAACTGTTATTCATTTAAGTCAAAGAATAATTGTCATTCTGTTTACATGAATAAAACCTTCTATGGTCATACTATAGCGATCCGACCTCAAACAGTCAAATCTCTGTGTATAATTGTCATTCATGGATCTGTAATGCTGACACACACAATACTTGAAGGATTTATGACAGAGTGCAATCACACACTTATTGCATCGAATGTCTCAAAAGAGAACTTATTACAATAAATATGGCTTAAGGCCATCTAAATAAGATAACAGCGGAAGGCTTGGAAAATAAAGTGAGTCCATCAACTCCAATGGCATAGCTGAGTGCACGACAACGACCTAGCGCACCTTACTCTTCGTCTGAAAAGTCTGCAACATGATATGTTGCAGCCCGAAATGGGTCAGCGCATGGAATATGCTGGCAAGATAACACAGTAGAGCAATGAACAAGTAAAGGCTATCACTACATGCATATATGGCTGGTGGAGGATCTATGGTTATAATGTTTTTACGAAAAGCCATCTTTTTCCTACATCAAAGGAATATATTTTTATTTAACTATCATGGTAGTTGAAACATTGAGAATGGTAAATCCCCATCTCAATCCCAATTAAAGAAGTAATTAACAACCCAACAAATTAATTAGAGTGATGAGATCAATATGATAATCCAAGAATCCAGATACTCAAGATGTCCATAACCGGGGACACGGCTAACCATAATTAGTTTATACACCCTGCAGAGGTTTGTGCACTTTTCCCCATAAGACTCGATCTCCTCCGTTGGATTTCTCGCACTTCAAGGTGTTTGAGAAATGGATGACCGAGACACAGTCTTTCAGAGACATTAACTCTTTACTCTGGGTGGACAGTACCAACCTACATCCCCTACATCTGCTAGCCCACTACTGAAAGAGGTCATGTAACATACTCAACTATGCTAGAGCCCATAATAGCTTGTCGCTGCACACGGAAGTTTCTAGCATGAATAATCTTATGATCCCTTTGAGCCTGGGTGGCGAACCAAAAAGGACAACACTGTTATATCCCCAGGTGCCCGCAACCAATCCACCCAGATGTGTGTTTAAGTAGCCACCTTAAGTTAACCATTAATTAACAATCTCACATCTGTCATGGATACACTCAAACCCAATCCACGTCTATGAGCATAGCATAGCAATATAAGCATAGCGTAGAAGTAACTCCCAACGGTTTGATAATAAAAGGGCAATAGGTTCTACCTCATCATCTACTTCCCAATGCCCACATGTTAAATCAGATCCTACTCATTCAATGTTTGAAGGTTGTAACTAATGCATAAAACTGGGTATAAAAAGAGTATGATCAATGTGTTACTTGCCTTGCTGACGATCTGCAAACCCTAGAGACTCGTAGTAGCACGCTTCGCACTCCGGGAATTCTATCACAAACAAACAATAGAATACATAAGCAATCAAGCATAGATGCATGGGTAAAACTCAAATAAGAAGATCAGAGCTGAAAGTGCAACTGAAGAGCTTCGATTTGCAAAAAGAATCAATCGAATCGGAGCTACGGAACTGAACTAGGGTCAAAAGAACTTCAAATTCAAATCTGCTTGAAACCAAATTTTAAATTTGTCAAAACCTTGTTCAAGTTGATTAAACAGAAAGAGGGGCTCAAGACTAAGAGTTTGGCGTCGGTTTCATTGGATTTGGACAAACGGTTTAGAAACGGCGAGGGTTTGAAGATCAGGGGCTAATCTGCGATAAAAATAATCACTGATAGGTCCCTGGCCAAAAATAAACAAAAAAAGAAAAATCTATCGGACGAACGTCCGCTAACAGAGACGAACGGGCGAACGCGTTCGTTTAAACGAACGAACGTTTACTAAATAACTAAACCGAATAAAACCAAACCGATCTGAAAAAAAACCAACTAGGGTTTTTACCGAAAATAAAAACCGACGAGAACCGGCAAAAACCGGCGGGCGGCGGCGCGACAGCGGCGGTCGGATCTGCGGCGGTGCGGATCGCGAGGCGGGGCTAGTGTTTCGGGGGCGCGGGGCGGGCTGGCGACTTGGGCTGGGGCGGCCTCGGGCGGCTTATAAAGCCTGGGCACAGACAGAGTACGACCCGGGCACGGCCCAAAAAGGTCGGTTCATTTTTTTAAATAAGATTCCGCCGAGAAAAATCCTAATAAAATATAATTTTTTTTTTCTAAAAATGCCAAAAATGATTTTCGCCGTCTAAACAGAATATTTAGAACAAGGTGAACATTTTCTTGGCCTAAAAATGCAATTTTTAAAAATGCATATTTTTCTAATTCAAATAAAATAGCAGTAAAATCCAAATAAAATTATTTTATTTGATTTTAACATTTTCCTCCAATATTTCATTTATTTTGGAGAAGTCATATTATCTCCTCTCATACGTTTTAATTTGAAATATTTTTGGAGAGAAAAATAATTAAAACCAAAATGATCCCTGTTTCAATATTTGAGAAAATTCAAATCTCTACCTAATAATAAAGCACCGACTGTTTCTGCCCGCACACCCGTCGTGACACTTTTGCAAAAAAGCCCCTACTATTTTCTGTATTCAACATGCAGTCCACAATTAAGTGACAGACCGAACCGTTATTTTACATTTTTTCATAAACCCCCCGGACCTTTTAGATAATTCATCCATGGATCATATTTAAGTCAAACAAATGTTTTTCTAAATTATTCATATCTTTTAAACCGTAACTCCGATTTTGACATATTATATATGAAATTTGATTAGAAAAATATGTAGAATATGAATATGAAATTATGTTTATCCATTAAATATTTTTAAATATATTTTTGGAAGATATTTAGGTCAAACAAATACTTTGTTAAATTATCCGTACCTTTTAAACCGTAACTCTGATTTAAACATATTATATATTAAATTTGATTAGAAAAATATGAAGAATATGAATACGATGTTATTTTTACATGTTAAATATTTTACCTCTGAAAAACCTCGCAGGAGAAAACAATAGATTTCTCATCGCGCGCGCTAGAGAGAGAGAGAGATAGAGATAGAGAGAGAGAGAGAGAGAGAGAGAGAGAGAGAGAGGAGGGAGGGAGGGAGGGAGGGAGGGAGGGAGAGAGAGACGCCTTAGGATTAACCACATTCAAACATGTTTTGGTTTGCGTGAAAACTTAAGGCACCGCCGGCGAGGGTGAGAAAGAGGATAAGCGGCAACACAAATGTGATGCCTCGCTAAAATAAAGGAGATGGACCCATTGTTGTCTTGAGTGATGGTTGTTTGGTTAAGAGCGTGTGTTATTTTTTTCTCCCGTTGCAACACATGGGCTCTTTTGCTAGTATGAAAATAAGAAAATCCCCAACTCTCTCCGTGGGTCCTTGAGTTGCTTAGGATTTTTTTAGGATCACACCCAAATGCAAATAGAATATGATATGCATATGATGACCTATGTATAACATTACAAATTGAAAATTTGGGATGTTACAAACCTACCCCCCTTAGATGAATCTCACCCTCGAGATTCGGGTTGGCTAGAAAATAGGTGTGGGTGGTCTTTGCGTAGATCTTCCTCTTGTTCCCAGGTGGCTTCATCCTCGGTATGGTGGCTCCACTGAACTTTGCAAAACTTGATAACCTTGCTGCGTGTGACTTGGCTGGAAAACTCGAGAATCTTGACTGGTTTCTCCTCATAGGTCAAATCACTATCCAACTAAATTGCTTCCAGTGCCACTGTATCTCTCAGAGGGGTATTGGCCATCTCAGCATGGCACTTCTTCAACTGGGAAACGCGAAATACATCATGAACTCCTGATAGTCCTTTGGGTAACTCCAACTTGTAGGCTACTTCTACCATACGTTCCAAAACTCGGTACGGTCCTACAAATCTCAGGGCTAACTTTCCCTTAACTCCAAAACGTTTAACTCCTCGCAGAGGTGACACACGAAGATAGGCTCTGCCTCCGATTTCATAGACTACCTCCTTGCGTTTCGAGTCTGCATAAATCTTCTGCCTGGACTGACACTATAAAAAAAAGACACATCCGTGACATTTTGGGCCGAACGAATTTTTTTCCTGTCATACATATGACACTTCTATGACGATAATTGTGACAAAACCCGGTATCATCATAGATGTGGTGGGCTCCTACTTCTATGACAAAAAATGATGACAGAAAATGGGCTTTTCGTCCTGGGTGGGCCGGAGATGCAGTTGCATGACATTCTTTGGGCCGTCCATGACGGAAAAAACCGTGGTAGAAGCGAGGGGAGGAAAATTTCGGGAGTTGCCGTTCACGGTGGGAGGTCGGGGCGGCGATGCGCTGCTTTCTCTCGACACGTGCGTAGGCGTTGGCTCTAATCAACCCGAAGCGAGGCGTTGGGCTCTAATCAACCCGAAGCGATTGACCGCTGCGACGCGTTCATCGAACCCGAGCGATCGATCGATGTCTCGTTGGCGAACCCGATGGAGCGATTCTTCGCTATCGCCGCTAATCAAGCCGATCGATTTGATGAACGATGGCGTTGCGGGGGGTTGGATGAGCAATGAGCGGTGGCGTTGCCTCTGGATGAACAGGACCCGTGGTGTGGAGGGTGGATGAGCATGAGCGGTGGAGGGGTGGCCATGGAGGGTGGTTGAACAGACCCGTGGTGTGGAGGGCTGGATGAGCAGAGAGCGGTGGAGGGTGCCCGTGGAGGGTGGTTGAACATTAGCCGGTGGAGTAGCGCGGTGGAGGCTGGATGAACAGGAGCCCGTGGAGGCTGGAGGAGGTCGACGGTAGCCCGTGGAGGCCGGAGGAGGTCGACGGTGGAGATGAACAGTATCCGTGGAGTCATGTTTGCGGTACACCACACCCTCCCGGCGAACAGGACCCGTTTGATCGAAGCGCCCAACACAAGTCCGTTTTGTCCGCTTTTGCGACGCCACACCCTCCCGATCAACAGACCCCGTTTGACCGTAGGAGGTCCGCTTGCTTCGTTTGCGACGCCACACCCCACCGATCAACGGGACCCCGTTTGACCGTAGGAGGTCCATTTCCTCCGCTTTGTGGTACGCCGGACCCCTCGATGAACAGGATCCTGTTTGAACGTGGCTGGTCGAACACAAGGCCGTTTTCTCCGCCAGCGATACGCCAGCCTCGCTTCCATCGCTGTTCCGCCCAAGCCTCCCGATGAACACGACCACGCATTCCGTTCCGACCCAGCCGGTTGGCTCCCACGCGTTCCGTTGCCTCCCGATGAACACGACGCATTCCATTGCCTCCCCATGAACACGACGGATTCCGTTGCCTCCCCATGAACACGACGACGACGCTGTTTCTCCGTTCCGACCCAGCCATGTACCTATGCGCGAGTAGGCGTTTGAGACCCTGCCCGTATGTGCGTGACGTGGTCAGATTTTATTTCTTGCACCCTCGCCGCTGTATGTACGTGTACATGCTACGTGCGGCGCCTCTACTACGACACGGGCGCGCCTCTACATCCACCATAATATATATATGTACACTTCGCGACCAGAATGACAACGCCACGACGCTTCGACGGTGGGTCCCGACCGCCGTGCACTTCCTTGCTGCGAAGATGTAGCTGGTGGGTCCCAGCAATGGGGCGAATCGTTTTGGTTTTTTTTTGCCCGGACGCACTTCCTTGCGTGCGAAGGTGTAGCTGGTGGCTCCCAGCAGTCAGGGGGGAAACGTTTTTTTCGTGAAATACGGTGGCCCGTCCGGTGGGTCCCATTGTCCGTGGAGGAATAATTATTTTCAGCGTAATAAGGAGGCACTTCCTTGTCGTGGGCGTGGACCCGGTATCGACCTCTCCACATACAGTCCACGTCCGATGGAAGTCGTTCCTTCACCACGTAGACCACGCGCGCCGAGAGCACCGTGGCGGTGGACGACGGCAAGGCCTAGGAAGGGACGACGGGAGCCGGAAGACGCGACGTGGAAGCCCACGCCGAGAGGACTACGAGGGTTCACCGTTGGCTGCGGTGTGAGGTTGCCGCCGCCGCATGGCCTAGCCAGCGGTGGGAATAGTAGAGGCGGTGAGGCCTCGCGGCAAGACATCCGCCACAGGAGGCGGGAGCATGCGCACGACCGTGCTGCTTTGGGCGGCTGGAGCAAGAAGACCAGAGGTCGAAGAAGCACTACGGCCGTTGGATGGACATCGTCACGGTCCTTTGGAGCTAGAATCATTTATATTGACTAAGTTGACAAAGCCCTCCGTCCCGCCAACTTAGTAGGCCCTAAGTCAGCCTCCCACCAAGGTGGGTCCCGGCTAGGGGGTATTCATTTTTTGTGCGTAATAAGGAGGCACTTCCGGTGGGTCCGAATGACAGCAGCAGGGGAACGTTTTTTCGCGAAACACGGTGGCCCGTCGAGTGGGTCACAGCAATCGAGGGCAAACGTTTTTTCGTGAAATACCGTGGCCCGTCCGGTGGGTCCTATTTGTCGGTGGAGGAATAATTATTTTCCGCGTAATAAGGAGGCACTTCCTTGCGGCTGCCGTGGACCCAGCCTGCCGCCTCTCCACGACTGAGTATTCTTCCGATGGAATTCGGTCGTTGACCACATTGACCACGCCGCGCCGAGAGCACCACGACGGTGAGGCCTAGGAAGGGGACGACGCGGAGCCGGGGAATACGCGGCGGTGGATGCCCACGCGGAGGGTTCTTTGGTTGTTCGGCATTGCCGTCGCCCACAGAATAACGGGGGTGTGGGTGAGTGGAGGAGGATGGCCGGCCAGCGGTGGGAGTAGTATGGGGCGGTGAGGCCTCGCGGGCAGCACAGCCGACCACGGGAGGCAGGAGCAGGCGGCACGACCAGCGCTGCTTTGGGTGGCTGGAGCAAGAAGACCAGAGGTTGAAGAAGCACTACGGCCGTTGGATGGACATCGTACGGTCAGTCAAGCTAGAATCGTGCATATTGACTAAGTTGACAAAGCCCTTCGTCCCGTCAACTTAGTAGGCCCACTATCTTTGGGTCCGAGCTAGCAGGGGAGTATTCTTTTTGGGCGTAATAAGGAGGCACTTCCTTGCGTGCGAAGATATAGCTGGTGGGTCCGAGCTGCCGTCCAGTGGTAGCGTTTTTTGCAAAATCTGAGAGCCCTTTCGGTGGGTCCCGGATGTCGTGGAGGAATCATTATTTTGCGGCGTAATAAGGAGGCATTTCCTTGCGTGCGGTCGTGGACCCAGGTGTCGGCCTCTCCACGATAGTCCACTTCCGATGGATGTCGTTCATTGACCACGTTGACCAGGCCGCGCCGAGAGCACCGAGGCGGTGGACGACGGCGAGGCCTAGGAAGGGAATGACACGAGCCGTGGAATACTCGGCAGCTTGTTTCCCGCGGAGGAGTACGAGGGTTTATGGTTCGTGTGTTGCCGCCGGAGAATAACATCATGTGTGGGTGAGTAGAGGGATGGCTAGGCCAGCGATGGAGTGCGGTGGGGCCAAGACGCAAAGACAACCTGCCGCTGGAGGAGGGAGGAGCAGCAGTCTCACTTGGCGCTTGTTTGAGCGGCCGAGCAGGAAGAGCAGAGATTGAAGAAGACGACGGTCGTTGGATGGACATCCAACAAGATATAGGCCATCTGTGGAAAGCCTCAAATATGTGGAAAACAACATACAGCCCATCGCCATTATTTCAAATAGTTTACAACCCATTTGCTAATTCTTACGGGTTTTTGGAGCCCATATTCTTTTTTTAGCATTACAGCCCATATTGTGGCCACGGTTAAAAAATTATACGAAATATTGCACTATGTCGGTGCGGTCTGAACTGTTTTTAATCCCGAAATTTCGAGTCACATTCAGACTGATTTTAAAAATAAATGTATATCAATATAAAATCCAATAAATTGTCCACGCATAAAAATCAATGCAATTTAAAATCTCGAAATGAAAAAAAGACATTTGAAACTAATTGCCGGTTTGATGTGTTTTAAAAATGTACATCCCATTTCTCATTACTGATAGGCCATTTTCTTGGCCAGCCGAATGAAGCTCTCCTCGTCTTGAAAGATTTACAGCCCAACATGCCTGATAAAGACTTACTTGACAAATCACGAAAAAACTGGGCTAGCCATTTTCAAAAAGTAAAAAAAACTACTGGGCTGGTCTGTGGTAAACATAAAAGAAAAGGCTGTCTAGACAGGCCAGAGTGTCCCGCACAGCCCAGTTGACACCCCTTCCGCCTCAAAAACAAATTAGATAAATGCCACTCCAATTATGGGGATTCATAAAATGCCACTGCAATTTCCAAACTTTGAAAATGCCACTGCAATTTTGCAAACTTTGAAAAACGCCATCGCAGTTTGCAAACTTTGAAAATGCCACTCTGGACTTCAAAAATGCCACTAGAAATGGCATGAAATGGCATTTTCAAAGTTTGGAAATTGCGGTGGCATTTCTGGAGGCATTTATCAAATTAACCCAAAACAAAAATAATTGGGCGAGCTGTTGGGTCCCTCGTGTCACCGCTCACAGTAATTCTCTCGTTTATTTACTACGTTGACAATGGCATGGGACCCGGATGTCGAAATCCACTAGGAGGAGCCATTTTTATTGGCTTGAAATAAGGAGGCACTTGCTTTGCGATCGCCATGACCTTGGCAGGTCCCTGCTGTCATCCTCTCCACGCACAATCATCTCCCGATTGTGTACGCGTCAATTTGCTAGGCCCACAAGTCAGCCTCTAAACCCGTGGAGGACAAATACAACCCATTTAAAAAATAACAGCCCATTCCATACGCTCAAACGGAAAGTTCAACATTCAGAGCAAAGTAATGTGTCCGATCCACATATAGAGTACTGAACTTCCACCTTGACAACCATCATAGCCAAGTTAACTATCTACTCCCACTAGACAAGTACTAACTTACTCTTAGCTAACTAGACGATGCCGGCGGTACACGCTAAACGCCGGCACCGGCGTCCTGCGCCTCGCCTCGGACTTGCCAGAGGTGCGATAGGGCGCGTTGCTCGCGCGCGTTGGCCCTTTCCATGCCGGCGTGGTCCACCGAAGCTTCGGCTTCCAAGCGGGAAACCCACTTGACGAGCTGGTAGTAAAAATCGGCGTCGCGAACGCGTGCGTGCCCGACAGCCTCCAGGGCTATTTGCCGGGCGCCGGCCTCCACGTAGTCGGCCCAGTTGCGGGCGCTCTGCTCGCGACTCAGAGCGTCGGTGCGCTGCTGCTCCATGTCCCGCTGGCGGCGCAAATCGGCGATAAGCTGCTCCTCCGCCAGGCGGTCGCGCTCCAACAACTCCTGCTCCTCCGCCATGCGGTCGCGCTCCAACAACTCCTCGATCTGCGCATTGCCATCTAAAGACAGATAGAATGCCTCCTCCCTCCGTCTGCCTTCCGGTGAAAAACCGAACACTAGTTCCGGCGGTGACCGCCTCCGGCATCGCCTACCGCGGACGGGCGAGGGCATGGCGGACGTGGCGAGCAACGTCGGGCCGGTGGGGGCTTATGAGGATATGGCGAGTTGGGTCACGGTGGCACTGGAGAAGGCCGGGAAACAGTACTTATAGGGGGAAGGTAGCGCGATGGTCATCATAATTCAATGCATAATGGCTTAGCGCGCCAGCTTGCCGTGGAAAACTAGGGAAACTGAAATTATGACTGTGCCGTCCGGTCCCGTGTGGGTCGCACGCCGGCATGGCAGTCAAACGAGTGCACTCGAATCATCTCCCTCCTTGTCAATAATGATTTCACGGATTTAAAAAGCCCGCAACAATTAAAGCGTATCTTTTTCGCATCGTTAGCTGCCTTAATTACGGCTGGCTGCATGCAGCACTCGTAATCGCCGCAGCAATCTGCGGGCAGCATGCAACGAGTCGCAGCCGAGGGCACGCATGCAGCCACTTAAATCGCTGGAATTAATTAGGCTTAAACTTCTGCATGCCGTTAGTTATTGCCATGCCTTGGTCTTGATGCTTTGCTCATGGGACTAATAAACCCGGACGGAGGGAGTACCTTGGTTGGTGAGAGGTTTGAATTAAGCCCTGCAAACCGGAAAGGAGGTACTAGTACGTGCATGATCCGCTATTTATTCGTGTAGGATCGAATAGGTCGTTTCTTGAATTGAGCCCTGCAAACCGGAAAGGAGGTAGTACGTGTGTGATCCGCTATTTATCCGTGTAGGATCGATAGTGTAGCTTGTCAGTTTCTTCAGAGGTAGGCATTTTTATCCGTGTAGGATCGATAGTGTAGCTTGTCGGTTTTTCGAGGTAGGCATTTTTATCCGCTCGATAGTGTAGCTTGTCGGTTTCTTGAAGTAGGAATTTTTATTCAAAAAACTGCCACTTCGCATCTTGCGTCGCAAATAAAACTGCCAGGAGCGCATTTGTATGCTAGCTAGTGATTGATCAGTAACTTGTAAACACTGAGCGAACAGAAATAAGTAATTGTTAATGCATCTCAATGATTCACAGATCATATACAAATATGTAGCTCCAAAAGAAAGATCAGCCACTTCAGATCTTGCGTCGCAACTAAAAGTAACTAGTACGATTCCCATACATAAGATCAACATGTTAATGCATCTCAATGATTCACAGATCATATACAAATATGTAGCTCCAAAAGCAAAGATCTAGAAAAAACATCTGTTCTTCCTACTAACATGGATGCTTCTCTTGGCCAACATTCAATACAGACTGAAAGACAAATTTGTTTGTGAAGTCTACAATTCCTCTTGCAAACGTAAGTGGTTTCACCAACAGCTGGAACCATGAGAATGAACCACACATGATGGAGGAACATCCCTCGCAATATGATTTGGTCTTCTCTCGATCACACCATGAGACTATTTTCGAATACAAACTTTAACTTAGGGAAAATGATGCCCATTGTTTAATCAGACCAAAGCAATGAAGCACCTAGTGTTGGCCAATAAATAGTACAGATACTACTTTTCTGCAGTCCATGAAGTGACTATCCAATCTTTGTGTCTATTTTCAAATGGCACTGCATGCGATGACTATACTATTCTCTTGTGCAGTTCAACCAAAATTGCGGACACTTTGTTTGTTTGCCAATAGCAACGGGCAGACATCTCTGTCTGCACAAATATCAAGCAGCTAGTAAACATATACCACACCATGTTCGCAGTGATGGAAGAGGTGAAATCGATACAACGAAATTGAGCATCCAATCATTGAATCCTGTCCTGCACCTCTAATGTAGGTCCACCCCGCCAATAAATTCACATGCAAACCACTAGTATTACTATCTAATGACAATTACAAAAGAGTAGCAAGATAGTAGCAAACCATGTACCTTCGTAATGAACAGCTCATAGTGCCACCAATTGGATATAAAGGTTTGGAAAAAAACATGCTCCTAATGTTGAACCAGTTGGACTTTTTGTGCAACTCCACTAAAATCGAGCATCCCTGTTTGCATAGATATTGGAAGTGTGATTACTATAAAAGTGGCACTAGTTGAAGCATAGACTCACAAATATAAGCATTCCAATTTCTTAATGGGAAAAGGTAGCAAGACTGTTTCTAACCACCTGTTTGAAGGAATAAATAAAGCAACAACGGCTGATGTCAGGAAGGCATACATAGTTTTTTCTGAAAAACTGAGCCATTCATGACCTTTCCTCTTCTTTTAAGAAAATTTTGTGCAGTTCTACTAAAATAAAATGTCATCACCGCCTTGACAATTTAGTGACACTGTACAAAAGGAAATGACTTAACATTACATCATGATGTCGGGTATGTAGTAGACAGGCATTAGAGAAAAACATACAGACCTCCTCCGATAACATAATGAACATTAATTTTAGCAAAGGTGTGACTAGCTTTACCGGATAATTTGAGTGAACTCTACACCCTCTGTTCCTTAATATAAGAAGTTTTCGCGGTTCAATTTAAAGTACCCAAACGTCTAGTATTTAGAAAAACAGGTAGTAGTTTTCTTGAGCACATATCTGGGAAAGCTTGCCACACTTTATTTATGTCCATACGCTAATGCAACACCATTGAATACTACAAATATACACTAATCCAAGTGGCTAGTGCAACAAGAGAGTAGTTAGTTTATTATAGGCACAATACAATGGTTTTCTTGAACAGATTTCAATAAAATCTAGCACTTTGGAAGGTTTCTATAAGAATTAACAATACAAAATGTAAAGGTAACAAGTTTCAGCATTGGTATACTAGCTGTGCATGAGCATTAAACCAAATACAAAAGTCTGAAGGTAACTAGCATTATTAACTAATGACAGTATAAAAATTGCAAACCATGTACCTCCAAGGTAAATATCATTTCGAACTCGGGGACCTTAAAATTGCTATCCCAATCTTGATAATCGATCAAACATAAAAACTTGATCGAAGCGAATCAAGAGAACAGCCGAGGAGGAGGTGCCCTCTTGACCTTTCCTCTTGTCTTCATAATTGTGCATGCGGTTTAACCAAAATAAAATGACATCAACGCCTTGGCATTTTGGTGACACTGCATAAAAAAATTAACTTATCTCATGAAAGTGAGGTATGTAATCTATAAGCATTAATAAAGGCAAAAATCTGAAGGTAGTAACAAGTTTCATTGTTGGTATCTTTGCTGTGCAATAGCATTAGAATGCCTTAGCTGAAAAATCTTTAATACATCCACAATCAACAGCTAACCTCGAAATGATCCAAGGACATTAAATGGCACCGCTTAAATTTATCTGTGGCATTAGACCGAGAGCGGCATTAGTTAAATGTGGCATCACTTTAGCAGTAGCATTGCTTGACTTGATCTGGCGTTATACTAACAGCAAAAAAGTGGCAATAAGAGCATGGGAGGCCCATTAGGACAATTGGGCGCACCGAGACGATATACCTCCACGCACGCAGAGTGGCGAGGGAGGTATGGTTGCCCGTGAGCAACAAATATCCGGCAGCATATGTGGATTACGTCCCATTTTTGTTCTCTTTAGCCACCTTTTTCCTACGTGAGGACAACAAACCGATCGACCTGGTCATTCTCTATTGCGTTGTCATCTTTGTCGGTGTCAAACCGGCGGATGTCGGTAGGGGGTCCCGAACTGTATGCGTCTAGGCGGATGGTAACAGGAGACAAGGGACGCGATGTTTTTACCCAGGTTCGGGCCCTCTCGATGGAGGTAATACCCTACCCCGCTTGATTAATATTGATGATATGGGTAGTACAAGAGTAGATCTACCACGAGATCAAGGAGGCTAAACCCTAGAAGCTAGCCTATGGTATGATTGTTGTTTGTCCCACGGACTAAAACCCTCCGGTTTATATAGACACCGGATAGGTTAGGGTTACACGTAGTCGGTTACAATGGTAGGAGATCTACATATTCAGACGCCAAGCTTGCCTTCCACGCCAAGGAAAGTCCCATCCGGACACGGGACGAAGTCTTCAATCTTGTATCTTCATAGTCTTGGAGTCCGCCGTGACGATAGTCCGCTATCCGGACACCCCTAGTCCGGACTCCTCAAGAGCTCCCAACCGGGCTTCAATGACGATGAGTCCGTAGCGTTGATTGTCTTGACATTGCGAGGCGGGTTCTTCTCCAAATTCCATATACTTGTCGAATAGTGTCCGACTTACGATAAATGCTGCGCCCTAGCTTCTACGCCCAATAATGGCCATCTTCCACATGTTTGAATGAATGCTGAAAAGCCAGGGTATTTTACAATTACCCCCTAGCCACATAAATGAGCCGCCTATAAAAGGGCAAGGATCTAGATCTGAGTCACACCATCCCTCCTTCATGAGCTTTCATCGAGCGCCTCGACCAAAGCCCATTCCATCATGGATAGTCGACGTGGCTCCTCCTCTCGCGCTCCCAGCCCTCACCGAAATTGGGAGAGATGCTCATCCCAAGATAGTGAGCTAGTTATACTCCAAGCCAAGGGATTTCTCCCCGGCCTTCATGGTTCCGGTTCGAGCCGGACTTGCCACCTACAAGGGCGGAAAGCAAGCGGAGAGCGTCCCCGATCCCTCTAAAGGAGAGCGGTATGCTCCATCTCTTATCTAGTAAGAGGACTCGATTTCCAATCCATCCGTTTCTCCGGGGCTCTTGGAGTTCTACGGCCCCAATTGCACCACGACTCCGCCTCCATCTCGCACATCGCGGGCTTCGTGGCCCTTTGCGAACTGTTCTTGGCGCCGAGGCTCATTTTGGGCCGTGGAAGAGAATATTCTGCCTAGTACCCCATTCTCGTGAGGGGTCAATATATCAAGTGGGCGGAGCCGAGCTATGGCGCATCGCCGGGACCGGATACTTATCCGGAACCCCAAAGAAGGCGCCCAAGACTGGCCTTGAATGGTTTTACATGGAGGACGCCCGCTGCCGGATCCTGTTCGGATCGGCCTTCCGGAGTTCAGCAATGCTCCTCACGAAGAAGCGCCTAAGCTGGGGCGCCTCGGAGCCCGGAGAGAAGATGACCGGGATGTCCTTTATTTGATGAGCCGAATAAAGTTATCTTGGCTCATGCCGGATTGACCATGACAGAGTCATGGCAATCACGATTATGAGGAGTGCAGCCGCCCAAAGACAGGCCACCCCATGTGGGACTTCAACGGGAGGACGATGCCACCCGCCATGGCCGCAAAGGGCCAGGATCGGCCACCGAACTGGTGAAGATCTTGTGCGCTATGTATAAAGGGAGGAGGAGGATTTCCTTCATGTCAATCCATCAAGGAGTTTTCCTCGAATAATCCTCAAGCTGGGTAAGCAAACATCTTTGTGACCTGTCCGATCCATGTTCCCATGGTTAAATATCTCATTTCGTGGTTTTACTTGCAGAACTGCGCGGACTATGGAGAAGATACACAGCCCGCTTTCACAACCCGAGGATCCGAACGGTCCTCGATCCGACCTCCAAGAGGATCCAGATATAAAGGTGGAGTTGATCGACGGGTATTCCACCAACTTAGCATCGACAATGCGTTGGTTGCCATTACGGCCGATTACCCGAATACTTCCACCTCACAGTAAATGAGACCGAGATCCCAAAACCCCGATAATGACCCATCCATGCTTATTTTCGACCATCAGATACCAATGGTGCTTCATAGGGGTACCTTCGAGGCAGGAAGCCGAGCTCAGCGCGGCTGGCCAACAAAAGGCGCAGTGGCCCCGCAGTTAAAAAAGAAGTGCGGTCCGGATCGAAACTCCGCCGAACGGTATGGCGGTCACCATACTCCCAGGATTGATTCCGAAGGCGATTAACGCCGATGCTCTTTTCAGGAAAAGAGCGCGCCGGATGAGTCCGGAGAGGTTATAATCGAACCTTCACCGCCAAGCTTCAAAGCCGGGTCCCGAGGTCGAGGCGAAAGCACGAGATGTGCGTCGGATGCTCATCCGCCAGAGGATGCCGACAGGTTGTCCGCCACCAACTCCGAGGTGGAGAGCGCCTTGAATCACAGGCATCACCGGACAGTTCTTCGTGACGCATGTTTCTCCCAAGAGGCCTTGAATGCCTTTGATTCGGGAGATGCGCACCTCCGTGCCGCCAAGATGGTCTAGCCAGATCCACGGAGCAAAGATGTAAAGGACATACGGGTAAGAAAATTTGATGATTATATATGCCAAGAGCTCCCGAGACTTAAAATAGTTAGAATAACTGATTTAAGGATCATTTATTATGCTGAGATCTTCTGTAAAAGAATACCCGACTGTCCCAGAGCTTGAAGAGTGCAGGGCCCAACTTGAGGCCAAGACTAGCCGCCACGGGGAGCCACAGAGACCCCTCCGTAATATACGCTTCAAGATAAATAGTTTATGAAGTGCGGCGGTGTGTAAATCTGACAAAAATATTGCAGATGGCGCCGGACTAGATCCGGACAAGCAGCAGCTCTTGCGCCAGCTAAAGGCCGGAGAGAGCGTGCTGACGAGGGTGCGGTAGGAGAAAAATAACCTCCAAGACGCCAACACCAAGCTGGGTGAGGAACTAAAGGATGTTCGTGCTCAGTATGTCCGACCAGAAGGAGAATCGGCGGCTTTGCCGCGGCATTTTCAAGAGTGCTTGAGCGAACTTTGAAAGAGTTCGCGAGGAAGGCAACTAACATAAACATGTATGTAGGTTTGCTCACTGTGTCGCCCCGAGGAGGAGATGCCCAGTTCTTGGCGATCTTCTTCCCGAATCTGCATCACTGCACTGAACGAGTCCGACAGTGATGAAAGGCGCGGCCAGCCTTGTGGCCATCTATCTCCTCCCAAGGCATTGGGGAGCTAGCAAGCGGCTTCAAGGAGCACGGCGGCGCTCCGGCTATGGAAGATACGGCCTGCCGTCAAGGCGCCAGGAGGCTCGGGCCATGGTGAAGACGCTGTACACGGGTTGACCCAAACCACATGGCCGAGGTCGGACTGTGGGGCGGATGGGATGGAGATCCTCAGAAAGTTTAGTGTACGGCCAAGTAGAATTGGCCGCCAAGTATTCCCAAGCAAGATTGTAAATTAGATAGCCTATTAGATGGCATTGAGGAGGAATACAATGAGTCGAGTTGACTATGTAAAAATATGACATGAAAAATGTCTTCTAGCCGGATTGTAGATCGCTTGTCATAGCGGGCCTTTTCGCTCGACCTCCGGACCCAATAGTCCGGGTGTGTCCGAATACCTTCGTGGTTATATAAGAACCGTGGTATGCATGGAGACAAGGCGTAGGGGTCATTGTTGCTGTATCGCATAAGTGCCCAACTAGTTATGTTATATTACATGGGTAGTAAGAAACATCTTCGGGAGAATAGTTCCGTTAAGGGTTCCTTTATTTGGGATGCATGCCCTAAAGTGCATGTCAAAGCTGCTATGAAAGCAGAAAATCATCCGGGGCAGATGGGTAAATAGTTAAAATCATCTTTCAGTTCACCGACCGAATATTCCCTTAAGAACGCTAGCTTTCGGCTTCACCCACCGAGGTACACATCCGCTGACCCGGCAAGAATAATCGCAGAGGTGCTCCTTTACCACCTAGCCGAACAATCGGGAACGAGGGGTAAGCACAAAGCGTGCAACCCAGCTTGGCAAAAACTTAAGTCATATCGATGCATATAATGGTGAATAAAAGGTACATGCGAAGTTTAACGCATGTGTTGGGCATGAAGCCCAGATAAATAAGCTTCATAAAGAAGCCCCCTGTATAATGAGCGCGGGCAGCGCTCAAGTGTGTACGAAAAAAGCGCTAACGAGCCTCTAGAGGCTACAAGAAGAAGAATGAGGAAGGAGAGAAATAAAAGACAGCACAAAAGCAAAAATAAAGAATGCGGAAGGAGGAAGGAGACGAACTTGGAGTCCGGCACTTAGGCGTAAAATCTTCGTAGACGGGCTGCGTTCCATGGGTTCGGCTCGAGTCGGTTATCCGATGCGTTTCGAAGACGGTATGCTCCGCCGGTCAGGACCTGGTCAATGATGAAGTGACCTTCCCATTTGGGCTTGAGTTTGTCCTTTTTCTTGTCCGGCAGCGAGAACTAGTTCGCCAACGTTATAAGCTTTGGCCCGCATTTCCTCGCTTTGATATCTTCGAGCCTCGCTGTTGATAGAATGCGGAACGAGCTTTTGCCACGTCGCGCTCCTCCTCCAATGCGTCCAAACTGTCTTGCCGATCGAGCTCGGCTTCTCTTTCTTCATACATGCGCACGCGAGGTGAGTCATGTATTATGTCGCAAGGCAAGAGTGCCTCTGCACCGTACACCATGAAGAATGGTGTGAATCCGGTAGTACGATTCGGCGTGGTCCACAGCCCCAGAGTACGGACTCGAGCTCCTCAACCCAGTGCGTGTTAGATTCCTTGAGGGACCGCACTAGTCTGGGTTTAATGCCGCTCATGATTAGACCATTTGCCCTTTCGACTTGGCCGTTGGTTTGAGGGTGATAGACTGAGGCATAATCGAGCTTGATGCCCATGTTTTTGCACCATAATTTGACCTCATCGGCCGTGAAGTTGGTGCCATTATCAGTGATGATACTGTGGGGGACACCGTAACGGTGCACTACCCCTGATATGAAGTCTATCACCGGTCCGGATTCGCCGCTTTAATGTGCTTGGCCTCTATCCATTTGGTGAATTTATCCACCATGACCAATAGGTATTTTTGCTTGTGGGTTCCTCCTTGAGGGGTCCAACCATGTCAAGCCCCTGCACCGCGAACGGCCGGTGATGGGTATAGTTTAAGGGCGGTGGGTGGCATGTGGCTTTGGTTAGCAAAAGTGGCAACCGACGATCGTTGGACTAAGTCCTCAAGATCTGCCGGGCCGTCGGCCAATAAAATCATGTACGGGAGGCCTTGCCTACAAGGGCCCGGGCTGCAGCGTGGTGCCCACCCAGTCCGGCATGAATTTCAGCCAGGAGGTTTCGCCCTTCCTCTTCGGAGATACACCTTTGAAGGACTCCGGTAGTGCTTTTATTATAAAGCTCTCCCTCATGGACTTTATAGGCTTTAGAGCGCCGCACTATGCAGCGAGCCTCATTTTGGTCTTCGGGGAGTTCCTTCCTAGTTAGGTAGGCTAGGAATGGTTCCGTCCACGGGGCGATAACAACCATTATTTCGTGAGCAGAGGGTGTTATCTCGGGGGCGGAGCCTCCGGTTGTGTCAGAGTGTTCGGCGTCAGGCGGTGCGGTTGGGTCCGGATTGTTATTGCCGGACTCCCCTTCCCATAGTACGGATGGCTTGAACAGCCGTTCCAAAAGGATATTGGGTGAGACGACATCGTGTTTTGCACCTATGCGTGCCAGTATATCCGCAGCCTGGTTGTTATCCCGGGCTATATGATGAAATTCGAGCCCTTCGAACCGTGCTGACATTTTTAGGACCGCATTGCGGTATGCTGCCATTTTCGGATCTTTGGCATCAAAGTCCCCGTTTATTTGAGATATTGCGAGGTTCGAATCCCCACGCACCTCTAGGCGTTTAATGCCCATGGAGACTGCCATCCGGAGGCCGTGCAGAAGGGCCTCATATTCGGCTGCGTTGTTGGAGTCCGTATACATTATTTGAAGGACGTATTGGACCGTGTCCCCGGTTGGGGATGTCAGACGACGCCTTGACCCGTGCCGCCAACATTTTGGAGCCGTCAAAGTGCATGATCCAATTGGAGTATGCGCCGTACATTTTAGGGAGTTCGGCTTGGTCCATTCGCCCGAAGTCGGCCAAAACCTGTGACTTAATAGCTCGTCGTGGCTTATAAGTTATGTCGAATGGGAGGAGCTCTATGGCCCATTTAGCAATCCGGCCCGTCGTGTCGCGGTTGTTTATAATGTCATTAGGAGGTACTTCGGAGGCCACCGTTATCGAACACTCTTGAGAGTAGTGTCGCAGCTTCCGGGATGCCATGAACACCGCGTATGCTATCTTTTGATAGTGTGGGTACCGGGACTTGCATGGAGTTAGGACGGTGGACACATAATAAACCGGTTTTGAATAGGGAACCGTGTCCGTCCGTTTTCGCTCGACAACAAGCACCGCACCGACCACTTGATGTGTTGCGCGATATATAATAGCATTGGTTCGCCCATGTTGGTAGCGGCCAGACCGGATTTGTTGCCAAAATGGCCTTTATTTCTTCGAGTCCGCCGTGGCAGCATCCGTCCCACCAAGTGTTGGTCTTGGCGGAGGAGGCGGTAAAGAGGTAATGCCTTTTCTCCTAAATGGGAGATAAAGCGGCTTAGAGCCGCTACGCATCCCGTCAATTTTTGTATTTGTTTGAGGTCTTTTGGAATATCCAATTGTGACAGAGCTCGAATCTTGGCTGGGTTTTCTTCAATTCCTCTACCGGACACAATGAAGCCCATGAGCTTTCCAGCTGGAACGCCGAAGACGCATTTTTCCGGATTGAGCTTGATGTCATATTTTCGAAGATTGTCGAATGTGAGCCTCAAGTCATCTACTAGAGTTTCGACGTGCTTGGTTTTGACGACCACGTCATCTACATATGCTTCCACCGTTTTGCCGATATGGTTTGCCAGACATGTCTGAATCATGCGCTGATATGTTGCGCCGGCGTTTTTGAGCCCAAAGGGCATTGTGTTGAAGCAGAACGGGCCGTATGGAGTGATGAATGCTGTTGCAGCTTGGTGCTGCTCCGCCATCTTGATTTGGTGGTAGCGAGTACGCGTCGAGGAAGCACAATGAGTCGTGTCCTGCTGAAGGCCAATGATTTGATCAATTCGAGGGAGGGGAAGGGATCCTTTGGGCAAGCCTTATTAAGGTCTTTGAAATCAACACATAGGCGCCAGGATTTATCCTTCTTGGTACCATCACCAGGTTTGCTAGCCAGTCCGGATGTTTTATATCTCGATGAATCCGCTTCCAAAAGTTTGGCTAGCTCCTCTCCCATGGCCTGTCTCTTGGGTTCGAAAAGCGCCAAGAGCCTGTTTGGTGGCTTGAATCCTTTTAGGATATTTAGGCTGTGCTCGCCGGTGACGTGGGATTCTGGCATGTCCGAAGGGTGCCAGCAAAGATGTCCCGATTTTCTTGTAGAAATTCTCGTAGTCTGGCGTCTACATCGGGGTTTAATTGTGCCCCAATGGAGGCCGTCTTTGTGGTCCGTTGGGTGGACTTGGAATTTGACTATTTCATCCGCTGGTTTAAAAGAGGTGGACTTGGATCTTTTATCAAGTATCACATCATCCCCTGTTCACCGTGGAGCGATCGCGGTGAGTTCCTCGCCGCTAGGGCTTTGGATAGTGCCTCGAGGGCTAGTGCGGCTGTCTTGTTTTCGGTAGCGGAGTGCTATGTTCGGATCACTAGCGAGAGTGATGATTCCGTTAGGTCCGGCATTTTAAGCTTCATGTACCCATAATGGGGTATAGCTTGAAAGATTGTGAATGCCTCTTGTCCTAATAAAGCATGATATCCGCTGTTGAACAGGGCCACTTGAAATGTGACCTCCTCGACCTGTAATTGTCCGCGAGCGAACACTACGCCCGGTGTAATTTTTCTGTGCAACATGCTTCCGGCTAGGGATTATTCCTCTAAAGGTTGTGCTGCTTCGCTCAATGCGGTTCCAGTCTATTTCCATTTTTGGAGGGTTTCCTCATAGATGAGGTTTAGTCCGCTGCCGCCATCCATGAGTACCTTAGTAAGGTGAAAGCCGTCCACTATCGGACCGAGGACCAATGCGGCTGGTGCTGGGCAGTTCGAATTTAGGTTAAATCACTGGCATTAAAGGTAATAGCCGTGTTACCCATGGATTTATTGTTGCTACTTGGTAGACTTCGCAAGGTTATGGAGTGTTCGTTTTTGCATGTTATTTGATGCGAAAGTCTCAAGACTGCTAACACCGTCTTGGTGTTCTTTGGGCTGGGATTCGAAGCTAGAAGCTCCTCGCCACTTTTGGCCACCTGCCGTAGTATCCAACATGCTCAAGGATATGAGTTGGAGTGGCGCCATCCGTGCTATGAATTTTGCAGGTCCGTTTAGCCAACCCTCCAAGACAGTTCCGCACCCTTTAGGGGTTTTGGTTTTTGGTATTTGACCCAGGTGCTTGATAATGGTGAACCCTTTTGTTTCGGACTAGGGATGTATTCGGGGCCGGATTATCCCAAAATTTACTTTCGGTTTTCCAAGCGCTCTCCATCGCACAGTACTTTTGTACTATGGTCGCCAAGTCATCAAAGCGTGTAATTTCACGACGATTTATGGCGTGTAGGATTCCCTTGTCCATGCAATTATTGCAGAAGATTGGGATTGCGTCCTCCTCTCGGCAGTCCTTTATCCTGTTCATAACCAGGAGGAATCTGGACCAGTAATGATGTACTGTTTCGGCGGGCTCTTGCCGAATTCGAGAGAGATCGCTAATGTTTGGGTGGGCGGGTGGCACTAAATCCGGAACCCCGTCCAATTTAGGACTCAAGGGCCGAGAAGTTTCCGAACTCGGAAGTTTGGATTTTTGAGTGCTATCCAATGAGTCCGACCCGCCGCCTGACTTTAAGTTCAGGGCTTGATCGACATCCGTCCCTCCGCGGGAATCCGGCATGGAGGGATCGGGAATCCAGACGTAGCTAGTCCTTAAGATAGAAGAAGAATCGCCGCATTGCTCCTCTATCACAGCAACATGATGGGTAGCCTGGGGAGAGTTGATCTCTCTGAGACCGGTTTTAGGCCCGATCCGGTCGTAGTCTGTGGCGACCCCCAAGGCGGCGATTCGATCCAAGAGCTCGTTTACGGAGGAGAGCTCGATCGGATCTAATTGTTCGGCAAGTTCCGAATTGACATGAAGATTGGTTTCGATGACTCGAGAGGTCATCGTCGGCGCGGTGGCCGGACTGGCGGTCATAAGAAAACCACCTAGCCGAAGAATCTGGCCAGCGGCCAAGGCTCCTTTGGCGATAGTATCATCTTTAAAGACGAGATGAGGCATCCTACCTGATGGCGACGACACAGAGGAACTCTCAATGAAAGCACCAATGTCGGTGTCAAAACCGGCGGATCTCGGGTAGGGGGTCCCGAACTGTGCGTCTAGGCGGATGGTAACAGGAGACAAGGGACACGATGTTTTTACCCAGGTTCGGGCCCTCTCGATGGAGGTAATACCCTACTCCTGCTTGATTAATATTGATGATATGGGTAGTACAAGAGTAGATCTACCACGAGATCAAGGAGGCTAAACCCTAGAAGCTAGCCTATGGTATGATTGTTGTTCGTCCTACGGACTAAAACCCTCCGGTTTATATAGACACCGGATAGGTTAGGGTTACACAGTAGTCGGTTACAATGGTAGGAGATCTACATATCCGACGCCAAGCTTGCCTTCCATGCCAAGGAAAGTCCCATCCGGACACGGGACGAAGTCTTCAATCTTGTATCTTCATAGTCTTGGAGTCCGGCCGTGACAATAGTCCGGCTATCCGGAAACCCCCTAGTCCGGGACTCCCTCACATGCCCTTCTGCCCTTCTTCAACCAAGAGACACGAGACTCGTTCCTTAGCTACTGATTTTCCCCTTTTCAACCTAGATGTGGGTTCGATGCCTACTCTCTTGGACAATACAGTCTCCCTTCCTTTCCTTATTCAACCTGCATATGCATTAGTCTGCATGAAGTAGGGTTTCCTTTAATAGTGCAAATTATGGTTTTCGTCTGCGTGGCAGCAGAAAGAGAGGATAGCAAATTGGGAAGATGGTGGAGTAGAAAAGATCCACATGCAACGACGTGTCGGATGGGGCAATAGAACAAGGGTATGGTTCAAAAGAGGTAGCATACCCGAGGGTCGGCGGAAGTGGCCGCTCGTGGTCGCCGCCCTCCGCACACACTACGACATCGAGCTTGGGGACGGAGGCCATCCCGCTGGCGCTTAGGTCTGAGAGGACGGCCTTGTCGTCGGTCGTGACCTCGCCGCCAACGATTTAGAAAGCGTCAACGCTGCATCGTCCTTTTCTTCCCCGCCGGATCTGTGACCACCGGTGAGGAGGGAGAGAGGGGCCGTATTTTTTAGATCTGGAGAGAGGGTGGTAGTGTGAGAAGCAAGTGGGCAGCCCTTGGCAAGAAAGCGCTGAAGCTCCAGCCTATATATCTTCTTTATACTACTAGTCTTTGGAGGTGGAGTAGTGGTAGAGTAGTTTATATTTTCTCTGCGTCTGATGCACCGATTAGTCGTGCTTCAAAACTGGACGGCACGCCATTAAAAAAATAAAGGTCGATAACTAATGCGACACGTCGGGCCAACGCGGCCAGATTGCATTTTGCACGAGAAATTACACACCATGTTTCATCGACATGTGGTCCCATTCCACATATCAGTGAGACGACGGCGAGTAGTAGGAGTATTTCCGAACCGATGTGTAGGCCGGGGCGCCCCTTCGTGAACCATGGCAAACTGGAAACCGTCCACCGACTCTTCGCCTTCCCTCTTGATTTGGAACTGCTGTCGCACGCTCTTCCTCTCCCTCCTCCATTTTCCTTCAGTCCTTCACCCTTGCTTCTGCCATTGTTCGATCGTCTTCTCCATGGAGGGAACAGGACGGAAACGACCCCGTTATTCTTGCCCCGATCTGAAAGATGACGTGGTGGAGGAACTCATTGATCGGTGCGACGTCATCACCTCGGCTAGCATGGCAGGTTCGTTCAAGCCCATTCTCGACTCAACTAATAACATCATTACAAGGAACCCAAGAGTCAAGAAGCGGTTTGATCTCCCCTATCTTCTTCGCCGTGACCTTGATGACTGGCGCCGTCACGACGGAGGCCTCGCCCTGTGCAAGTTGATGCCGCTTGATAATGATACGTATGATGTTAAGATGCCATCTCTTGAAGGCAAGGCTTGGGTAGGCGCAAATGTAGATTGGGTTGTTTACATTGGGTCCAACTGCGAGCTGGAACTTGTGAATGTGTACACTCGTGACCGGGTTCCACTTCCAAAAATCTCAGCAGACTGCCCAAAGGTTGAGCACACCGGTATTGTGCGCACGTTCAAATACAATCATGGTGATTGTCTTCTACGGAAGATAGCAATTTCTCGAGTCCCCAACCGCTCTTGGAATTACAACAACTATGAGGTTGTTGCTATCTTCGACAAGCTTGTTGCCGTCCTTAGTGGTTTGACTGGATGGATATTGCTCAAAAATCAGTTCTGTACACGGATGAGTACTGTGATGCAATTCAATACGAGGGCCTTGTGTTTGCTGCCACCACTCGTGGCATTGTTTTTGCATGGCATCCTCGTTGTTTCGGTACGTTTGTCTTCCACCGTAATTATAATTGTTTCGTCCACATGCATGCGGGTTAGCAAGTTTCCCTTTAGTGCATAGTATCTTAGATTAGTATCATAGGTGGTCTCATTTATTGCCATGCATGACACATAGTAGCATCACATTTATTATGTTACGGTATCTACCTATGTTACTATAACCATCTCTCTCTTCCTTAATTGCCTGCCACATAAGCATGTTTGCGAGTCCCAAGTGCATGATAATACTTATGTTACCCCCACTATGGCCAGCCTTACTAATTAACCTTCTTCTTGTGTTTCCAAGGTCATGTGAACATTCCACCACCTATACTTGAAGATTTTTATAACCAAGGGGGAGATGATGATGGTGATGATCACGAGCATGAGGACGAGCAACACCCATATACTATTTGGCGCCTGGTAACTAATTCCGATGGATCACCTCTTCTCGTGTGTATACAGCCCACTGATGATGTTACTGCTAAGGAAGCAGGTGTAGTCTCCCATGGTCGCACTCTCCGGACCTATTCCACCACCCGCTGCATGGTATTCGGATGGATACTAGTGTGCTAGCGCCAACTCCTTCTCCCCGTACATAATTGATAGTCTTGGAGAAAACTCGCCTTCCTTGGACAAAACTATCCAATGATGGTGAAAGCCGATCCAACTGTTGTTGACACAACGTTACTACCATTTATGAGAAGCAACCGTGTCTATACCTCGAAATTTGGGTGGTTCCCCACCTCGCATCGATATAGTAGGCCGCTTCACCTGGATGATCAGTTCTGCGTTGGTCTCCAGATCAACAATGGATGGCCCGTCCCAGAGAATCCCTTGTGGTTCAAAGCAAGCGTTTCCAACGCCGAGGAATGGTTGAGTTGAAGTTCATTTCATTGCTTGTTATTTGTTGTGTGGTGAAAACTTTAGTATTTATAATGTATCCTCATTGTCGATGTGGGTTGATGACCTCTTGTATGTAATAAAATGATATGCCTGTGATAAACTTACTAAATTTATGAATGGCTTTGAGTTGCTTCGTGGAGTGAGTGGTGTGACGAGGCAAAAAATATTTTCCTAATACATAATTGTACGTGCATTGCAACAGGTTATCGGATGAGGCCAATCAACAATAGTAGTACACTATTTGTACTAGCTTCACATGCTTCGCAAGGTCGTAAGGGTGTTTTATTTATAGCCATATTGTACTACATAACCAGCACCTCGAATCCTCGATACTAGTAGTAGTACTATATAGTAAGTAGTAGGAGTAGTAGGGTGGCATGGGTCGTAACAAGCATTCACGCCCGTGAGTACGGACACGCCACCAAAGACAACTTCCATCCGACACCATATTTCTTGGAGTCCGTATAGAGCAATCTCTTCAACCTCATCGTTTCTCTAACTCAGCCATCATACAAGCAAGCGAGGTGGGGTTTGCCGATAGTCGGTTTCCTTAACTGCAGTCCCACTTTTAAGGCCAATCGCAACGCACGACCCCAAACGGACCTCCGCTTTTGCATGAACTCCAACGATAATTTTGACTAGAAAAGCAAGACCAAATAAAATAAGAACCACAAGAATACATTTTACTACTCCCCGTAAGTTGGATTAGTGCCTTTGGATGCATTCATTGTTGATCTCATGGAGGCTCGATCTTGCGGCTTCTCTCTTCTTCGAGTGTAAAGAAGTAGACGTTGCTTCCTCGCATCTAGTCTCATGTCTAGCCTCTATTCTAGTACTCCCTCTGGTCCGCTTTTTCTCTCGTCTAAGCAGCAACACGCATACCAAGTAGGAGTATCAACAAGTGCACTAATCTCATCTATAGCCTCGGTATAGCTAAAAGTGATAGAACATCTACTAAATTGCGCCTATCAATATATGGATGTACTCTTCTTCCCAATACAAAAACTTGCATCCATTCTACTCCCTCCGCTGCACAATACATGCCTTCTATTTGTCAAAATATATATCTATCTAGACATGTTTTAGTATATAGGTACATCCATTTTTGGACAAATGGAAGTCAAGTATTTTGGAACGGAGGGAGTACACAATAAATTTTTTAAGTTAGCAGAACTAGTCTAATCCGAGAGCACAACCAAAGATTTGGTCGGGTTCTTCCTCCTTTTGACGACACGTGGGACATCCAACATCTAGGTCGTGTCATGAAATAAAATAGAGTGGTAGTTGAAGCCACGAGATGTGCATCTTGGGTTAAACTTAAAATAGAATCTTACTACTCTTGAGTAACTCCAAAAGCGGCCACCGAAGATCTTTCTTGGATTTGTTTTTCATCACCAAAGACGCCGAGGTGAAAGATGTGCAGGTTCAGTGGGTCCGCTTATGCTTTCACCGACATGTGGGACCGCATGTGAGCAAATGCATAATGGGCTCCAAGGCGTCCACCTGGCTGGCCGAGAAGAGAGATACAGGAGTGCCGAGCACGAACTGCAGGAAATTTGTTCTACGCACCTCGATATAGGCTCGATATAGTGGGGTGGCATGGTCCATAACTAGCATTCACGCTCAGCAAGACGGCACACGCCACCCACACAAGTCCCATCCGACACCAATTTTCTTGGAGTCCGTGCTACAACCATCTCTTCTCCTCCTGTTTTCTCAGCCATCGCGGTGGGCGGGTGGGGTTTGCCGATAGTCGGTTTGCTCAACCACGGTCCCACTTGTAAGTGAAAATGCAACACCACACGATTCCCGCTTGAGCGGCGTGCTGCACCAACCGTGGGGTGCGGCCTTAACACGGCAGCGCTTCCTTTGAACTCATAACTTGTAAAATTTGGTTCTGCTCCATGGCGCGATCAATAGATAGAAAATAACGATTTTGCCTAGAGTAATGAGAAGTTTGGTTCTGGCGCCGTTCATGCATGGAGTACGTACGAAAATTATGAAGTTGATGCGGAAGGTAAGATAATTACTGTAGTACTCCCTCCGTCCGGAAATACTTGTCATCAAAATGAATAAAAGGGGATGTATCTAGACGTATTTTAGTTCTACATACATCCCTCTTTATCCATTTTGATGACGAGTATTTTCGGACGGAGGGAGTATCATATACTACTACATGGATTTGACGGAAAGATAAAAATACATACAGATCCATCAACGACATCCTCATGCCCTAGTGCGCCGGGTCACCAACCGATGTGTGAGGAGCAGCGGCGTTGGCGGCGAGCTCAATGTGCTTCAATGCAGTTGCCCAAGGTTGCCTCGCGGTCCAAGAAGGCCAGCGCCCTATCGCCCTCCTCTTGCATGCGCCAGAGACGGGTGATTATGTCGACGGTGTCTTGCTGCGCCAGCGCCATGGCGAAGCGACCTCGAGGTGGACATTCTCCGCCGACGGCGGCAGTCGCAGGCCACCAGCAAGGCCAAGAGGTTGTCACCATAGTGGCCGTTGAGGGTGGCGGCATCGCAGAGCCCGGGCGCGGCGGGCTGGAGGCTTACGCCAAAGTCGCCCGCCATGAGCTTCTTGACGACGGTGAACTTGTCGAGGAAACCGACGAGGACCTCACAAACAAGCGCACGGTTGCCGTCCAAGCGCCCTCGCCTGGCGGCCTCAAGCAATACTACCGAGACGTTCTCATTGCCGGGCCATAGGCCGTGTCGTGTCAAAATCGGCGGATCTCGTGTAGGGGGTCCCGAACTGTGCGCCTAGGCGGATGGTAACAGGAGACAAGGGACACGATGTTTTACCCAGGTTCGGCCCTCTCGATGGAGGTAATACCCTACTCCCGCTTGATTAATATTGATGATATGGGTAGTACAAGAGTAGATCTACCACGAGATCAAGGAGGCTAAACCCTAGAAGCTAGCCTATGGTATGATTGTTGTTCGCCCCACGGACTAAAACCCTCCCGTTTATATAGACACCGGATAGGTTAGGGTTACACAGAGTCGGTTACAATGGTAGGAGATCTACATATCCGACGCCAAGATTGCCTTCCACGCCAAGGAAAGTCCCATCCGACACGGGACGAAGTCTTCAATCTTGTATCTTCATAGTCTTGGAGTCCGACCGTGACGATAGTCCGCTATCCGGACACCCCTAGTCCGGACTCCTCAAGAGCTCTCGAACCAGGCTTCAATGACGACGAGTCCGGCGCGCGATATTGTCTTCGCATTGCAAGGCGGGTTCCTCCTCCGAATACTTCATAGAAGGTTTTGAACACAAGGATAGTGTCCGCTCGCAAAACAAGTTCTACATAACACCGTAGAGAGAATAATTTTGCACAGATCTGCCGACGATTTCAAGGGCGTGACATCACACCACGGCCAGGCCTTTATATGAATCATTTTTACTGCTCCACCTCAGCGCTTAGCGAGGCGGTTTCGGCACGCCTTATCAAAGCATAGATCGTGCCCCTTATTCCGGGATTCTCATCAATACGGACGGTAACCCAACCGTGTCCGCTGGCACGCCTCTATCAAAGGCGAGTCCTAATCGACCACGGGTGGGCTCTTGGTATTCAACCTCTTTATAATGAGACCAAGGCCTCTTCTTTTTACACCTCCATCGAAGTTCGCCGCGACTTCGAGTTCCAACACCCAAAGCTCCAGATTCAGCGCCGACCTTCGATGATGTCCGCCCGACCAGCACGGCCGATGGATGTCTTCCTCTCTACATGTAAGAAGATGTGCTAAAGCTGCGAGACGCCTGTGTATCTAACCGCGAGATCTCACATAGGCTGCCTGCGCCTGTGGCAGGTCATTCCCACTCCCGAGCCCGGCGAGAACGTGGTGTTCAGGTCTCACTTCCGCCGGGTTTAGGCTTCCGACGGATCCCTTTGTGCGGGGGCTCATGTTTTATTATGGGCTTGATTTCCATGACTTGAACGAGTCCATCCTCCATATCTCGTCATTCATTGTCGATGTGAGGCCTTCCTCCATATTACCCCCACTTTGGATTGTGGCTCAAGACCTTCAAGGTGGAGCCAAAGATGATCGAGGGGCAACAAGCAGAGTGCGGAGGGGCGGTCATAAGCAAATGTGCTGATGCTCGCGGGTCCGAGGGCTCTTTTCAAGAGGAGCTTGGTTTGTGGCAACGGAGTGGTTTTATATCACCGCCTCCTGTGGGCACCAAATGGGTGGCGCCTCGCCTTCCGCCAGTCCACCACAGCTGGCTGGCGCCATGGGTCAACAAGGCTCGACTGGGGCCGCCCAAGGACGTTCCCTTGCTGCAGGCCATATTCGAGACCTCCAGAAAGAGAGATCAATCTGCTGCAAAGTGGCGCAGGTTATGGTGATCCGCGCTTCTGCCCTGCAAGCGCCGCCTCCGCCTGTGGGAATTTAATCCGAGGGACCACGAGCCTCCAAAATTTTATGGGCACGACGCCTGTGGAGATGTATAAACTGTTCTTCGGATCACAAGAGAAGTGTCCGGACCGACTAACGATGCATGACTAAGCTGCAACCGCCAGACACTCAAGTAAGTAGTCCCTGAATCGGACAAGCTGTTCATTCATTTATCATATATATATGCCCTTTAAAAGAGCCGCTTGAACAGGAGTGGATAGCCAAGGCAAAGTTGATAAGGTGTCCGCCCTCCCAGAGACCACGCCGGATCCCATGCTGACCAAGATGTTGAAGGTCGCGCTTTTGAAGAAGGCGAAGGGGGAGCGGGAAGCAACCGCCTCACGAAGGAGGCTATCAAGGAAGGAGGGATTAAAAGTCCCACCTTTCGAGGAGAGAAGAGGACCGCTGAAGATCCCGAGGTCAAGGCCTCAAAGAGGGAAAGGAATCTTCGGCAGAGAGTCCAGCTGGGAAGTAACCCGCCGCATTATTTCCCCAAGGATCAGCCTCCAATGAGCCATAAGTAAAAAGTAGGGTCTTGTAAATAAGGAACATCCTCAGATTTATTTATGAAGATAACCGAAATTGTACCTTGTAGTTCGGACTCAGCCCTTCTCAGCAGAGCTCGCCTTCGGGGATCTTCTTCCGAGATGATGGAGAGCTAAACGCCCACTGTCGCACCATATGAGGCGGACGACCCCGAGGTGTCGCCGCGAGGGTTCCCCAAGTCCGGCGGGCCGGAAGGCCCAGCACCAAGTGGTGTGCGGTCGGAGGAGCTGAAGGATCTGCCGGGCGAAGCGGCTATCTCTCAAGATCACCGTGCTCTAATGGGTATGGTGATTGAAAGGATTGCATCCGCGAGAGCGGATTGCATGAATCCGCCGAAGCTTATCGACGGGTTTGAGGTACGCAAAATGATGTACCTTCGACGCTTATGCATATAAAATGCGCTCAGATAGATAGTAGTTTCGAGATTCGGTATGTTGTCAAAATTGACAACATGCCGAGGATCAAATTTCGAGAGTAACATATCGCCGCTCCTAAATAGGTGGCGGAGCGTCCGTGGCCAGCCGGATCGATGAATATGCCGAACTAAAGCGGCAACTTGACGAGGCGATGCGACATCGCTGGTCAATAAACGGTTTGACGAGTCACAAGGTATGCGACTTCTATGCGGACACCTGGTAAGGGAGCTTGACGCCCATGTCTCACTACTTGTATGCTTAATGCAGATGGTGCCGCTGTTGTGGAGGAGCTGCGGTCGAGCTCGCCCGAGTGAAAGAGCAAGCCAGAAATAGTAATGCGCCGCTTTAAAGGTGGTCAAGAGCTAGAAGTTTAACGGCTGCTCACCGCCAAGAAGAGGAAATGGCCGATATGGCCGTAAAGTTGAGGAATACTACCGATCGCTGCGAGGTTCTTGAAAAGAACGCCGAGCGGAACAAGATGGCTCAAAAGGCCGCCGCTAAATCCAAGAATGCCCAATCGGCTTTGAGAGCTGCCAAGGAGGAGCTAAGTCGCCGGGCAATTGCGGCCGAAAGCCGCTTCGCTGCATGGAGGAAATATACGGATCCAAAGTATGCTCGCTGATAAGTTGTGGAGTTCGGAGGATGCTTATCTCGACTTGGCGGCGAAAGTGTCATGACATGTTGAGCACTTCGGGGCCGTAAGGGGCATGAAGGAAGAGCTATATTGGTCGCAATTCCATAGTCCGAGCGCCCTCTACCGCTGACCGATCGGTTGACCGAATGGGCCGAGCTGAATCGGTTGTCCGGATTTGCCATGAAGCATGTCTTGGCTCACTTGTGGTCGGGCGGACCCCAGCCGAAGAGCTATTTTGGTTTAGTGCAGCAATTCCTTGGTGCGGTACCGCAGACGATGCAATGAAGCGATCGGCGTAGTGAGGAGCGCGGATGGCTCGCCCGTGTCAAGACATACCGGGCAGAGATGAAGGCCACCGACGTTGCATCCCAAGATTCGGACAGAAGTTGAGTACCGCCGAGCACTACTTTGAAGAAGTTCCGCCGGCGCGCGCTTAATAGAGACGCAAAGTGCTCAAGGATATTATGTTTAAATGACATGTATGATTTGTGAAAACAATGTTTCAATATAATATAAGAGCTTTTTATACTTGTGCGCTCAAGTAGTAAACTACTCCCCAGGCGGCCGCTTTATGTATATGTATATATAACCTGAAGATGGCAGTCCTTATTTCAGCCCCCACACACATAGTGCGGGGTGTTTGCAAAGAAAGCGCTTTTTCACACTTAATCCAATGTCTTGGTCCTGTTAAGGAGGTGATAGCGAGGAAACCAGGCAACCGGACTATAATGCTTTATCACTTTCACTTAGCCATAGGAGTTCGAGGGTGGGGCTACTATATAGCCCTCTGGGGCACCGTGACTCTCCGAATTCAGGGTGCGATGTGCTCGACCGAAACCGTCCTTCATTAATGCGGAGGAATCCTAAACATTCCAGTGAGTCATCGAGTGGTTGACCAGTCTCTCGCTATATCATGACAGCCGCCGCTTTCATCGAGGTGCTCGCCCGCCGAACCGGGCACAATCGCAGAGTTCTCCGGTGTGCTGCGTTAGCCGTAAAAACGGAACGTAAGGCAGCAAAACACAGGAGCCGGGCAACCCAACATTTGACCAAAGACATGATTCGAGCTGATGCATATAAGGCCTAATCTCGAGACGCCAATACTCCCTAAGGTATTCGGTCTTTATGAAAATGGGCAGAATAATGCCCTAAGCCCCCGTGTCCGTGCACGCGAAAAATTCTGGTGCGGCCAATGCCAAAACGCCAGCCTCCTCCTCGTTATAGTAAGGAACCGGGATGTATATCAACAAGAGACAAGAAAAAGGTTTACGCAGGTCTTAATATGAAAAGAATCCTTGCAACGGGTCCTCATGCACGCCGCTTTGTGTCTCCGCGCAGCCGATCCTCGGACGGGTGTAGCACGTTGTTCATCCGTAAAAGAGAGGAACTTAGTTTGAAAGAAAACGATCGTGCAAAAATGTAATTTAATAAACAGAGTACGATTTTGAAGAATTGAAGAAAATTGAGATTTATTGTCTCTTGTTGTATATGCATGCGGCCCCTTGTATGAGGGTATGCCGCTAGTAGGCGCCGGACTTGTCTAGCCGTGTCCGGGTTTGAATGACCTACTCGGCTTTTTAACTATCGGAGCCGGATAGGTGGGGCTGTCAAGGCAGTCTCCCGCTCTTCCGCATAGAGTAACATTTAATACTTCCTCTTAATAAGATGATGCGCGTGGACCGGCATTTTAAGTGTTAGAGATGCATAATGCGGTATTATGTTAAAGCGGGCGAAAGCTTCAGGTCCCAATAGTGCTTGATGGCTACTTTTAAACGGGCGACATGGAAGATTAACCTTTCGCGATGAAGTTGTCGGATGAACCGAACACAACTTCTAGCAGTATGGAGCCCGCATAATGGCATATGGGCTGGCATTACTCCTTTAAAGGAGGTGTTGCTACGGCTAATTTTGGTTGGTTTATCCCCATCCTCGGATTGTGTCCCGATATATCAGGTTTATGTCACCGCCGCTATCCATGAGGACTTGTGTAAATTGGAATCGATTATAGGATCCAATATCAAGGCAGTCCATCCCTGCTCGGATATTTTCGAATAGTCCCGATGGTCGAAGGTGATTGGTTTTGACAACCAGCAGTGGCGCGCCTTTTAGTGGGCGCCACTGCTTTTCACTTTGATCATGTGAAGTGAGTTTACTGTTTTAACCTCTTGTGGGAAAGTCTTTGTTTTCCGGGCTCGCTTGTGGTGCTCGTCGTCATCTTCACTTGGTGTGTCGAGGCCCTTGTGTTCGCGCTCACCGCCGGACTGTCTGAAGACCCAACAATTTCTGTGGGTATGGTTAGCAGGCCTCCTAGGAGTACTGTGGATTTGACATATCTTGTCCAAGATTTTGTTGAAGTTGGATAGCTCATCGCTATTGTCCTTAAGGGGCAGTTTTTTGTTGTTCTGCTGTGAGCTTTTGAATCCGGCGTTGACCGCCGCGCTCTTTGGACCTTTCCCTTTAATCCGGCGTTGGTCCTTGTTGCGCCGTGGTTTCCCGTTTCCATCCCTGACTTCAGATGTACTTGGGTCGCTGGTACTGCATCTTGCTAGCTAGTTGTCCTCTCCGCGCAAAAGCCGGGTCATGAGGCTTGTTAATGCGCCATTTTTCTTGGTTTTTCTTGGCCGAGGTGTCTGGCAGCCATTCGCCTCCGGACGTTGTGTTTGAAAGCTGCTAAGGGGTTGTGGCAAGGTGTCCGGGAGTTGAGCTCCGAGGTGTTGTCGTCACAATTTTATCGCTGCAGTTCGAATACCCGAAGTTTTGCCGACATCGAAAATCTCTTTTGTACAGCTTGTTGGTGAGATAACCCCGATAACTCCAAAGATCGGGCGTAGCTCGAGTATTGCATGACTCGATAACGGATGCTTTTCAAGGTCGAGGTACACGATTTCCAAGGTTTCTTGGTTATGTGTTGACGGATGGATACAAGCTGGATCTAGGTATTGTTAGTTTGGGTGATATATTTTGTGTCCCCTCAGATCCCCAACACCGCATTGCATAACCAGAAAGTTTCGAGTTTATAGGTGGGATTCAAGTAGCTCCTAGCATTTCTTCCCGCAGATATTTGGTTTGTGATTGGGTAATCCTTACCACTTATTTGTTCCATTGCATTTTGTTATTTTTTCATCAACCCTTAATCAAGTGGCTTCTCACCTTAATGGACGTGGTGATGTTAGCTTTTGGAATTCATTCGCTCATCCTTGTTCAATGTTTATTGTGAAGACTATATGTTGCAATTTCTATCCGCTGATTCAACTTGTCTATGTCTGCTCATCAAAGTGCTAACGGATGTCACCCTCTTCAGATGGCTCCGCCAACGCTCTCGAATCCGGAACGCAATGATGGGAGTCAGTCGAACCCTCCACCTCCACCTCCGCCTCCGGAGGCATGGCAAGCTATCATGGCAGCCACCGATGCCAATGCTCAGATGATTTTGCAACTCTTGCAAGAGCGTACCCAAGGGCAAGGCAATCAAGGAAATCAAGGCCAAGGCAACAACCAGCCGCACTTTGCTACCCTCAATCAGTTCCTCGCTAATCAGCCGAAGTCTTTCAGCTTCTGTGTCGAGGCCACAGACGCCGACGATTGGCTTGTGGACATCTCGCAAACATTTTGAATGTAGCAATGTCGACCGAGGACTTTGTCAAGTTTGCTTCGCTTCAACTCAAGGACCAAGCTGCTGAGTGGTACCAAGAATACAAAGATTCCAGAGGAGGTCGGTCATTACCGGGATGAGTTCCACCGAGACTTCAAAGCTCACCACATTCAAAAGTGTTGTTGAGAGCAAGCGTGAGGAGTTCCGCAATCTCAAGCAAGGCAACATGTCCTGTATCAATACAATATCCAGTTCTGTAAACTCGCGCTTTGCTAAGCAAGACGCCCCGATGAAAAGAGTATGATCTATCAATTCAGAGGTGGTCTCGAGAAGATCTGCAATTAGCTCGTGCTTTTTGAGCCGTAAAAGTATGATGAATTCAACAACATGGCATCAAGCAAGAAGCTGCCCAGCTCAAATGTGAGGCTTCTAAGACGAGAATCGTGGATGCAGCTCAGTCTTCTTCTTCCTCTCAAGTGGCAGCTAAGCAGAAGTTCTACCTTCCTCCTCCTCCGTCTCCACCCTTTATCAGCTAGAAGAACTCAGGTGGTCGTGGATCTTCCCACCCACCCAACCCTGGCTATCGTAACAAGTCTAATTCTCAAGCTCCAAGGTCAAATGCTCCTTATCACCGTCCGCCTCGAGGTGACTTGCAACAAATGTCGCAGAAGGTCACTATGCTAACAAGTGCTTCAACCAAAGGCGCCTTCCGCCTCCTCCTCCTGTGAAATCTTCAAGCAATGCAGTGGTCAAGCATAATTCCAAGTTTGCAAAGGTCAACATGATGAATGCAGCACAGGCAGAGGATTCTTCAGATGTGATCATGGGTAATCTTCCTGTTAATGATATTCCTGCAAAAGTTCTTTTTGACACTGGTGCATCGCTTAGTTTCATCTCTAAACCATTTGCATCTAAGCATGAGTTGTCTTTCCAAGATTTGCCTAGACCATTAGCAGTTGTCTCTCCGAGTAAATGCATGAATGCAAGCTACATGGTTCCGGATGTTTCTATCAAGATGGGCGACTATAGATTTCTGGCTAAACCAATTGTCCTTGGTGACTCGGATATTGATCTTATTCTTGGGATGGACTGGCTTTCTCAGCACAAAGCTCATCTTGATTGTGCTGCCAGGGAAATTCAATTGACTCACTCTTCTAATGATGTGATCATCTATGCCGCTCGTGATGAAACCATTCGGTTGTTTTCTCTCAATGAGAAGGGCTAATTGATGCTATCTCTCGATTCCAGCTTGTTTGTGAGTACCAAGATGTCTTTCCGTAAGAGCTTCCAGGAATGCCTCCTCACCGCCGCTTGAATTAAGTATCGATCTTGAGCCCGCATCGAACTCCGCTTGCAAGCGCCCATACAAGCTTGGACCTAATGAGCTGAAGGAATTGAAGAAGCAGCTCGATGAACAAGAGCGTCTGGTTTGATCGCACCGAAGTTCATCTCCTTGGGGTTGTGGTGTTCTTTTGTCCAGAAGAAGGATGGCACGGACCGACTTTTGCGCCGACACCGCCCATTGAATAAGAAGACTATCAAGAACAAGTATCCACTTCCCAACATCAATGAGCTTTTCGAGCAACTCAAAGGTGCTAAAGTGTTCTCCAAGCTTGACCTTCGATGGGTTATCATCAAATTCAGATTCGTGAACAAGATATTCCCAAGACAAAGATTCGTAAAGCTTTGGTTCTTATGAATATATCGTCATGTCTTTCGCCTTGTCAATGCTCCTCCAACATTCTCTCAATGATGAACTTCATCTTCAACCCCTACACCAATGAATTCGCCTTGGTCTATCTTGATGATATTTTGGTCTTCCAAGAATAAGAAGGATCATGCCAAACATTTGCGATTGGTGCTCGACAAGCTCAGAGAACATCAATTCTATGCTAAGTTTTCCAAATGTGAATTTTGGCTTGATGAAGTTCTTTACCTTGGCCATATCATCTCCGCCAAGGGCATCGCTGTTAATCCCGAGAAGGTGTCTGCAGCTGTGAATTGGGAACCTCCTCGTATCGTCAAGCAGCTCCGCAGTTTTCTTGGTCTTGCAAGCTATTGTCAAGATTCGTTGAGAATTTCTCCAAGATTGCAAAGCCTCTTTCCAACCTCCTCCGTAAGCATGTGAAGTATGTCCGGTCTCCCGAGTGTGATGTTGCTTTCAATACTCTCAAAGAGAAGCTAGTCACAGCTCTGCCTTAACTCCTCCCGATGAATCCAAGCCATTCAAGTTTTCTCGTGATGCTTCTTCAAGGTCTCGTGCTGTGTTAATGCAAGAGAAGAGAGTTGTGGCCTATACCTCTCGCCAACTCAAGCTCAACTAAAAAGAACTACCCCACTCACGATCTTGAGTTGGCGGCAGCTTGTCCATGCATTAATAACTTGGAGACATCTCTTGTTGGGAAGGAAAGTGACATATTCACCGATCACAAGAGTCTCAAGTATATCTTCACTCAACCCAACCTCAACCTCGTGCAAACTCGATGGGTCGAAATGATTCAAGAGTACAACCCAAGTATTGAATATACTCCGGCAAGGCCAATGTGATTGCAGATGCTTTGAGCAGGAAGGCTTATTGCAACAGCTTTAATCCTCAAGCCCTTCCAACCGGATCTCCGTGAAGCTTTCCGCAAGCTGAATCTTCAAGTTGTTCCTCAAGGTTTTCTTGCCAACCTCATAGTCTCTCCTACTGGAAGACCAAATTCGTGAGGCTCAACTCCCGGATACCATGGTGAAAAGGTGAAACGTGGTATCGACAAGGGCATTTCCAAATACAAGTGCTTCCACATTGATGACAAAGATACTCTTTTCTTCGAGGACCGGATTGTGGTTCCTAAGGGTGATCTACGAAGTCATTATGAACGAGGCACACAATTCCCTTCTATCCATTCATCCCGAAGTACGAAGATGTACCATGACCTCAAGCAGTCATATTGGTGGACTCGAATGAAGCGAGAAATTGCTCAATTCGTGAATGAGTGTGATGTCCGCAGAAGGGTGAAAGCAGTAACACCAACGACCAGCTGGTCTCCTCCAACCTCTTGCTATTCCGAATGGAAGTTTGATCATATCGAGATGGACTTCGTGGACTGGATTTCCAAAGTCCAAGCGTGGAAATGATGCTATCTTCGCTGTCATTGACAAGCTTACTAAAGTGGCTCATTTTCTTCCTATCAAAGAATCTATCACAGCAGCTCGGCTTGGCGAGCTATACACCTCCGAATTGTCTCCTTGCACGGCATTCCACAAGTGATCTCTTCTGCACCGTGGCAGCATCTTTACCTCCAAGTTTTGGGATTCTTTTCAAGGCCATGGGCACCAACATTCGCTTTCAAAGACAGCTTTCCATCCTCAAACAAGTGGCCAAGTCGAGCGAAGTCAATCAAATCCTTGAAGACATGCTCGTGGCTTTTGTCATTTCCTTCGTATGAAGTGGGAAGATTGTCTTCCATATGCCGAAGTTCTCCTACAACAACAGCTTCCAAGTTTAGTTCGGCAAGGCCCCATTCAAATTCTCTATGGCGTAAAGTGCCGCATTCTCTCAATTGGTCCGAGACAGGTGAACGCCAACTTCTTGGCAACGACTTGATCACGAAGTCAAGAAATGTGCAAAGTCATTCGTGAGAATCTCAAAGCCGCGTAATCGCGCCGTAAGAGCTATTATGATGACAAGCACCGTGATGTGGCTTTTGAAATCGGAGACCATGTCTACCTCCGCCTCTCCAATGAAAGGCACTCGCCGCTCGGTATCAAAGGGAAGCTTGCCCTAGATACCGGGTCCTTTCAAGATCATTGGCAAAAGAGGCAATCTCGCCTATCAACTTGAGCTTCCGTCCAACTTCGCGAACGTGCACGATGTGTTTCACGTGTCACAGCTTCGCAAGTGCTTCAAGACTTGAGCGCATCATCAACTTCAAGAAATTGACCTTCAAGAAGATCTCTTATCATGAGCACCGCTGCTATTCTTGAAGAAACCAAGCGCAAGACTCGCAAAAAGTCAATCAAATTTCTGAAAGTGAAGTGGTCACACCATTCGACCGAGAAGCCACCCGAGCGCGAGGATCACCTCCGCTCAATATCCGGAGTTCTTTCAGTCCTAGATCTCGGGACGAGATCCTCTTGTAATGGTGGAGTGTTGTAACACCCCGGATGTAACTTTCCATATTTGTAACTCCAACTCTTGCCATTTTCGGCTTTGTGATATGATATTCCCTCCGTGGTTGGGTTTTTCTTCATTTTTACATTTTGTTCATGTCATGCATTTCATATCATGTCATCATGTGCATCTCATTTGCATACGTGTTCTTCTCATGATTCCGAGCATTTTCCCCGTTGTCCGTTTTGCAATCCGGCACTCCTATGTCCCCCGCGCCCCTTTTAGATTTTTCCGTGAGCGGTACTAAACTTTCTCGAATGGACCGAGGTTTATCAAGTGGCCTTGGTACACCACCGTAGACCACCTGTCAAGTTTCGGTCATTTGAGCTCGTTTGGTACTCCAACGGTTAACCGCACTCTCAAGAAAGGCCTCTTTTAATTTGCAGCCCAACACCCTTCAAAACAGCCCAATAACCCATCTAAGTCACTTCCATGTCCATCGCTGCTCGATCACGATCGTGGGCGAAAACCAGACCTCATTTGAGCTTCCTAGCTCCTTCTACCTATAAATATAGCCTCCTCCCAAAAATTTCCGATCCCAAACCCTAGCCCCACTCCCTCCATGCACGGACACGTCCGTCCACACGGACGAACCCCTGGCCGCCGGACCAACCACAAGGGCCACGTGGCACGCCTGGGCGCCTTCTGGGCTGCCGTCCCCGCTGGCCCGCTCCTGGCCCCTCAAGGCCAGCCGCCTGGCCTCTCCGGCCCCGAAGGCCAGACTGCTCCTCCGCCGCCTCGCCGCCTGGCCGGGCTCGCCTGCTCGCCTCGCCGGCGGCCCGCCGACCCACCACGCCGTCGCCTGCCGCTGCCGCCTCCGTCTCATTGCCATTGCCCCCGCCTCCTCCTCCAGCTCCCGCGAAGGCCGCCGGGTCGCCTGTTCACAAGCAATGGATCCGATCGGATCTCGAGACGGTTGACTTTTCTCCCCGAATTTTCGTCTAAGTCATTCATCTGTGATATATTTTGTTGCATTTTCATCATGCCATAACTTTGCACCCATGGCTCTGCTTGGGCGTGTAGCATACCTAAATGTTCGCCTTTGATGAGTAGATCATTTCATCTCATTGCATCATTTTCATTTGAGCTCATCTGGATGCCCGAAATGCTGTTAGAAGAGGGCTATGTGATGTTAGTTTCAGATTCTTATCAGAACATGCACTTTTGTCATTTTTGCCATGATTGATGTGTGCACCCTATGATCTTGAGTCCTACATGTGTTTTGTAATATGCCATTCCATCTTTACAGGGTGTATGCTATGTATTTTTGTGATCTCTGTGGTGACTAGCACAAGCATGCAAACTAGGCTTCATGATGTTGCTGATTTCAGCCCCTGCTTTTTGATATTTTATGCCATGTTAACTTGATGCTACCGAGAGATCCATGCATATTTTGAGATATTTCAGTAAGGATGTTTTGAACATATGGTTATGTTTCATCCATGCATGCCCTTATTTGCAATTATGGCAGATTTGTTGGTACGTTTGGGTGTAGTAGCTTAATTTCTTGTTGCTTGCTAAGTGGCATCATGGTGTTAATGGCAGATTTGTGTCATTCTTGTTTTGCTTGTCATTTGCAAACCGTGCATCCGATTCCGTGATCTTTATATCGATTTCAACCAAATCATCTCATTTTCCAACGGCATACTTGGTTTTCCAAGTTGATGCCTGGTTCATCATTTTCCTTCCGAGCACGATACGCATTGCATATCACATCTCGCATATCATGCCATGTATTGCATCATGTTGCTTGTGCATTGCACCGTGATTTATTGTGGTTCCATTGTTTGTGTTCTTGCTTTGGGTAGAGCCGAGACGAGTACGTGAACGAGGAAACTGTTGAGAACGCCACGAGGATCAAGCTTTCGACAACTCGAGAACCTTGCGCAAGATGACCATACCTCGAAATCACTTCTATCTTTGCTTGCTAGATGCTCGCTTCTTTTGCTATGCCTATGCTACGATGCCTATCACTTGCTTATCATGCCTCCCATATTGCCATGTCAAACCTCTAACCATCCTTTCCTAGCAAACCGTTGTTTGGCTATGTTACCGCTTGCTCAGCCCTCTTATAGCGCTGCTAGTTGCAGTGAAGATGAAGTTTGTTCCTTGTTGAACATGGAGATGTTGTTCCTTGTTGGAACATGTTTACTTGTTGGGATATCACAATATCTATTGTTTAATTAATGCATCTATATACTTGGTAAAGGGTGGAAGACTCGGCCTTATGCCCGGTGTTTTGTTCCACTCTTGCCGCCCTAGTTTCCGCCATACCGTGTTATGTTCCTTGATTTTATGCTCCTTACATGGTTGGGTGATTTATGGGACCCCTTGACAGTTCGCTTTGAATAAGACTCCTCCAAAGAAGGCCCAACTTTGGTTTTACCATTTGCCACCTAAGCCTTTTTTCCCCGGTTTTCGCGAGCCCGAGGGTCATCTTTATTTTAACCCCCGCCGGTGCTCTCTCGAGTGCTGGTCCAACTCGTCACCGCCCGTGGCCATCAGGGCAACTCGAGATGGCCTATCGAAGCTTGGACAATCCGTGTGCCTCGAGAACGAGATATGTGCAGCTCCTATCGGGATTTGTCGGCACATTCGGGCGGCTTTGCTGGTCTTGTTTTATTGCTGTCGAAATGTCTTGTAGTCCGGATTCCGAGATCGATCGGGTCTTCCCGTAGAAGGAATATCCTTCGCTGACCGTGAGAGCTTATAATGGGCTGTTGGGACACCCTCGCAGGTATTATCTTTTGAAAGCCGTGCCCATGGTTATGAGGCGATGGGAATTTGTTAATGTCCGTTGTAGAAAACCCGGTTGACCTTTGTTTAAAACACATCAACCACGTGTGTAACGTGATGGTCTCTTCTCGGAGTCCGGAAGTGAACACGGTGTTGGAGTTATGTTTGACGAAGTAGTTCAGATCACTTCTTGATCGCTACTAGCTTCACGATCGTGCCTTGCTTCTCTTCTCGCTTCTCTTTGCGTAATGTAGCCACCATATATGCTAGTCGCTTGTGCAGCTCCACCTCACAACTCGTCCTTCCTATAAGCTTAAATAGTCTTGATCTCGCTGGTGCGAGATTGTCGAGTCCCGTGACTCATGTGATTCTACCAAAACAGTTGCAGGTGCCGACGATGCAAGTGCAGGTGACGAACCGAGCTCAAGTGGGAGTTCGACGAGGAACGTGGTCGTTATTATGTGTCTTTTCCTCGATGATCAGAGTGGAGCCCAGCTTGGGACGATCGGGATCTGTAGCATTTGGGGTAGTCTTCTTTTATTTTGGTTCCGTAGTCGGACCTTGAGTGTAATCTGAATGATGGATGTTTATTTATGTATTGTGTGAAGTGGCGATCGAAGCCAACTATGTATTTCTTTCCTTATGTATTACATGGGTTGTGTGAAGATTACCTCACTTGCGACATTGCTTTCAATGCGGTTATGCTCTAAGTCGCGGCTTCGACGCGGGAGATATAGCCGCATCGAGGGCGTTACAATCCTATAGGTGCTGGTTCATTGTTGTCTCCTACATCGTCGTCCATACCGTCGATGTCTTCGGAGTCGAAATCGAGCACCTCGTGTAAGCTTTCGACAGTGGCTACGAAGTGGGTGGTGGGTGGGTGTTGAATTTCTTCATCGTCCGCATCCCAACCTTCCTGACCGTAGTCCGGCCAGGGCTCTCCGGATAAAGAGAGAGATTTTAGTGAATTCAGGATGTCGCCAAAGGGAGAGTGCTGAAAGATGTCCGCGGCAGTGAACTCCATAACAGGCGCCCAATCGGATTCGATTGGTAGGGGCGCGGAGGGTTCGGAGTCCGGAGAGGAGTCTGGCACCCTGGAGTCAAGGTCTTCGCAAAGGACAGGGATAGAGTTCGCCCGACGCCCAGAGATAGTAGCCCCGAGGCGGTGTCCAACCACTCGCCCTCGATCGGGGAATCCGCCCGATTAAGGGTCGGAGCGGATGTCGGTGCGACCTGTGGCAATCGCTCGCCGCAGAGCTAGATCATGCCCATCGAGACAAGGCGGCGCGCTTCGGCTGCGCTCGAACTGGTCAAGATCAAGTCTCCGCGGATATCGGCCGATAGTTCAAACTTCCAAATTTGACCTGATGGCTGGGGCG